>OZ012740.1:205027504-205654495 GCA_963859935.3 Lathyrus sativus | reverse complement strand
ACCAGGTATACACTCCTCACCACTAAACATCATCTTTCTACCTATCACAACCCAAGGATCCCACAAACGAATCACAAAGCAAAACTACACAAAATCATGTTTTTGTCACGCTCGCTGGCTCACTCGCCTAGCGAGGCCTCAGCGAACGCTTGCTGCCTCATTCGCCTAGCGAACCTGCTAGCGAAGGCAGACAATGGCTACTGGAAGTATTCGCTACCCAACTCGCCTAGTGAATGCTCGCTACTAGCTCGCTTAGCGAAGGTGCTGGTAAACGTCTGCGATTTCACAAAACCCTCACTGTTCAGAAATTCATCAGAAGTTCCTAACTCATCCGAATCTCACCAACCCAGTCCCTGTAGCCTTAGCCTATCATTCTACGACTAAACTACACTATTTAATCCATGTTTTATCCGATAAAACATCAACTTTACCGATTAAATCATTTTCGACCTAAAACGGTAAACTACTCAGAATCACCCAAACCATCCAAACAATCCTTATACAACCACATGCAAGAATTTCACTATGACAGCAATGATCAAAAACACACCAACACACTAACCATAATCATGAAATCCCTATGGGGTTAAGGACTCCCCTCTACCTGATTCATGCAATTACCAATCCCAATCAGTTTCTCCCCCTTACCTTGATTAGTTGCTTCGATTGATGAAGAACTCCCAAGAATCCGACAGCCTTAGCCTTCTTCTTCTTCCTCTTGTTCTTCCTTCTCAACCTTTCTCTCCTCTTGATCGTGTTCTTTCTTTCCCTCTCTCCAAACTCACTAATACCCCTCTTAAACCTCTTATTCCTTATTTAATCACTTAACCTCAATAATAATACAAATAATAATAATAATAATAATAATAATAATATTAATTATCAAATTATTATCATTATTAATTATATTATATTAATATTAAAGTCTATAGTTTCTTAAATAATCTCCACAAAAGATACGCCAAAATAAAATAACACCAGAAAGACTAAATAATTAAAATGGGTGTTACAACTCTCCCCCACTTTAATTATTTTTGTCCTCGAAAATTACCCGATGGAAACAATTCTGGATACGCTTCCCGCATCCTGCTTTCCAATTCCCAGTTCACACTGCCTCCTGCAGCACCTCCCCAAGCCACTTTCACCAAAGATATCTCTTTCCCTCAGAGTTGTTTCATCTTACGATCCTCAATCCTTAATGGCATCGTCTCAACAGTAAGATTCTCCCTGACTTGAACTTCATCTCTCTGAATCACATGAGATGGGTCCGGGACATACTTTCGAAGTTGCGACACATGAAACACGTCATGTAAATTCGATAGTTCAGGCGGCAACGACACCCTATAAGCTACAACACCAACTCTCTGCAAAATCTAATACGGCCCAATAAACTTAGGATCCAGCTTCTTGGACTTCAACGCACGACCCACACCAGTCACTGGGTTAACTCAGGAACACGTGATCTCCTTCACTGAATTCCAGCTCTTTCCTTCGGTTATCATGATAACTTTTCTGCCTACTCTGAGACGCTTTCATTTTCTCACGAATCATCTGAATTGTCTCAGTAGTCTGCTGCACAATTTCCGGTCCCAATATTACATTCTCACCCATTTCAAACCAACACAGAGGAGTTCTGCATCTCCTACCATATAAAGCTTCAAATGGTGTCATTCCGATACTAGAATGGTAACTATTGTTGTACGTGAACTCGATCAACGGTAAATGAGTATCCCACGCACCACCCTTTTCCAACACACAAGCCCTTAGCAAATCCTCCAGCGACTGAATAGTTCTCTCTGACTAACCATCAGTTTGCGGATGGTAAGCTGAACTCAGCTTCAACTTAGTACCCAAGGCATCCTGTAAACTCCTCCAAAGTTTTGAAGTAAACCTCAGATCTCTATCCGACATGATACTCGACAGAACACCATGTAGCTTCACTATTACCCGAATGTAAATCTCTGCTAACTTCTCCAACGAAACTGATACTGATCGGCACAAAATATGCAGACTTCGTAAGTCGATCCACAATTACCCAAATAGCATAAAATCCTCTCGTTGTGTTCGGCAAACCTGTAACAAAATCCATAGTTATACAATCCCATTTCCAAACCAGAACTTCCAATGGTTGCATAAATCCAGAGGGTCTCTGATGTTCCACCTTTGATTTTTGACACGTTAAACAGGCGTAAACAAATTGAGCTATATCTCTTTTCATTCCGGACCACCAAAATATCTTCCTTAAATCGTGGTACATCTTCGTAGCTCCCAGATGGATACTCAAACTACTACGGTGCCCTTCACTCAGAATCGACTTTTTCAGCTCATCATTATCCGGCACACAAATCTTGCCTCTGAATCTCAACACACTTGTACTATCCAACTTAAAATCACTATCAGAGTCACTTCCTACTCCAGGCATCAAATCCACTAACTTCACATCTAGCTTTAGGTTCTCTTTAACCACATCCAAGAAATCATTATTCACTTGCAACTTGCCCAACATTACACCACCTGCCGTAATTTCACAAACCATGCTCAAATCTCTGAACTGCTCAATTAGCTCCATTTCTTTTACCATCAAAGCCGACATATGAATTGTTTTTCTGCTCAAAGCATCGGCTACTACATTCGCTTTTCCTGGATGATAACTCAAACTGAAATCGTAATCCTTAAAGAATTCAAACCATCTTCTCTGTCTCATATTTAGCTCCTTCTAATCAAAAAAATATTTCAGACTCTTATGGTTACTAAACACCTCAAATCTCGAACCATACAAATAGTGCCTCCAGATCTTTAACATGAAAACTATCGCAGCCAATTCAAGATCATGGGTAGGGTAATTCCTTTCATGCGCCCTCAGTTGTCGCAAAGCATACGCCACCACCTTACCATTCTGCATAAAACCCCCGCCTAATCCCATCTTAGACGCATCACAATACACCACAAAAGGTTCACTCGAATTTGGCAATACTAACACTGGTGTCGTAGTCAATCTCTTTTTCAGTTCGTAAAAGATTTATTCACAAGCAACATACCATACAAAAACTTGACCCTTCCTCGTCAACTGGGTCAATGGCAACACCAAACTAGAAAACCCTTCAATAAACCTTCGGTAATATCCTACCAAACCCAAAAAGCTTCTGATTTATGTTGCTGTCTTTGGTGGTTGCCACTGCAACACTGCACTCACTTTCGATGGGTCCACCGCTACACTGTCACCAGATATCACATGCCCCCAAGAAACTCACAGTCTTTATCCAGAACTCACACTTTGATAGTTTAGCAAACAACTTATTATCTTTCAGCACTTGCAAAGCAATTCTCAAATGTCCTGCATGCTCTTCCTCAGACTTAGAATAAATCAGTATATCATCAATAAACACAACAATAAACTGATCCAGATAAGAATGGAATATTCGGTTCATATACTCCATAAAAACTCCTGGCGCATTAGACACTCCAAAATGCATTACTGTATATCCATAATGTCCATAACGAGTTCTAAATGCCGTTGTCTGAATATCACCTTGTTTCACTCTGATCTGATGGTAACCCGACCTCAAATCAATTTCACTGAACACCCGAGCTCCCACCAACTGATCCATCAAATCATCAATCCTTGGAAGAGGATATTTATTCTTAATGGTCACTTTATTCAACTGACGGTAATCAATGCACAAGCGCATACTACCATCCTTCTTCTTTACCAACAGCACTGGAGCTTCCCACGGCGACACACTCGGTCTGATAAACTTCCTATCCAACAATTCTCCAATCTGAGATTTCAATTCAGCCAATTCCACTGCCGACATCCTGTACGGTGCCATAGATATAGGTCTCATACCAGGAACAAGATCAATGCTAAATTCAACTTATCTCGTCGGAGGTAATTCTGTAATATTATTAGGGAACACTTCGAGAAATTCATTCACCACCGCCAACTCTTTCATTGACGCCTTGCTGTCAACAGATAATGATGCAAATAAAGAAAACATTTTAGCTTCATCCTCTAACAAGGTCCTCAATTCCTTATTAGTCAAGGAATCCGCCAATGCTTCCTCTTCTGGAGTAAGGAACAACAACCCCCTCTGAAAATAATCGATGTAGACTCGGTTGAACTCCAACCAGTTCATACCCAGAATAACATCCAGCTTATCAAGTGGTAGACAAATCAGATCCACTCCAAAATCCCTACTGAAAATAGTCAGTGGACACTTCAAACATACCAAAGAAGTAGTCACTGAACCAATAGAGGGAGTTTCAATAGTCACCCGTTGCTCAAGAGTAGACGGCACCAATCCTAACCTCTTCACACAATCAACAGAAATGAACGAGTCGGTTGCACCCGTATCAATCATAGCAGTCAAAGGAATGTTATTGATAAAACAAGTACCTTTGATAGAACGCTCCTCACTGGCAGCTTGAGTTCCTACCACAACAAATACTTTACCACTGGCCTGAGGCGCCTGAGACTTCTTCGGCTTCTCGCAATGTGTACTGATATGACCTTTCTCACCACAGTTATAACAGGTAGGCATAGCAGCCCTGCAATCCGCCATCACATGGCCCGGTTTACCACACTTGAAACACTTCTTCACCTCATCAGGACAATCATTAGCACGATGCCCCACGCCACCACATCGGAAACATTTCACACCAGCAGACACTCTCCCTTCTCTACGCTTCTTATCAGCAGCAGCCTTATGTTTTCCCTTATCAGCAGGAACACTGTAAGGAGTACCGCCAAATCTCTGCTTACCCTTACGGTTATTTACAACCTTATAGTGTACAATCCTGGCCCAGTTGTCATTATCATAAATTCTGCTTCTGCTTACCCGCTCAGGATAATTTCTGATCTTCTGAAAAGTGATCCCCATCTTAATCTCTGGGCGCAACCCGTTTTCAAACTTCAAACACTCAGAGGTCATTGCCTCTTCAGTATTGTAATGAGGACAATACTGTACCAACCCTTCAAATTTGGCAGCATACTCTACTACAGTCCGATTACCCTGCTTCAGCTCCAGAAACTCTATCTCCTTAGCACTTCGTATATCTCATGGAAAATACTTTTTTAGGAAACCAGTTCGAACCACATCCCAAGTAATCGCAGTTCCTGCAGCCTCCAATCTCTGGCGACTGTTGTCCCACCAAGCCTCAGCTTCACCTTCCAGCATATGAGTACCAAATCTCACTTTTTGCTCATCATTACAACCCATTGTCCTCAAAATTTTCTCAATTTCCTTCATCCATTTCTGTGCAGCTTCAGGATCCAAAATTTCTCCTTCAAACGTCTGTGGCTTGTTACTCTAAAACTGTGCCAAATCTATGAATTGCGCACCCGCAGCTTGGTTCTGATTAGCAACCACCTGCGCCATCGCTTGCATAGCTGCAGCCAAAGCAACATCATTCCTTCCTGCCATACTGCTCAACCGTAACAACACTAGGTTAAAAGGGTACACAATCTCTATCCTAAGGACAGACTCAACTACTACACTGGCTGGACCGACCGACCTGCTCTGATACCAACTTGTAACACCCCACTTTCCCAAATTAAAATAAAACATGATTAAATCAAATAAATAACAGAGTTTCCCTTCAATAGTGGGATATCACATTCACAAAATTCAACAAACACTTCATTTGATGGTTTTCAAAATGTACAGCGGAAACAATCGTTAATACACCATTCTCGGCCATCCGCCGATTTACATAAAACATCATTCATCATCAAGGTTCACCAAAATAAGATACGTCACAGGGATACAACAAATCCAATCATAATAAAAGTAAACACCCAAGTCCCGTGTTACGTATCAGAGCATCCTAAGACTCGACCCGCACACCACTATCCAAGCTAGCTATGTACCTGGATTATCTATACGTCCGAAGAAGCACAGACCATAACAACAACAAAGGGGTGAGAAAACATGATCAAAATTATCAGTAATAAAATACATGAATAAAAGGCAGTTAATATACAAATCATCACCCCACCAACATCAAACACGACCTACAGTCCAATCATCAACACAACATACAATAATGCAAGAATGCAACTCAACACATGCATGCGGTACCAACTCATTGGTTCATTCAATCGAACCTGGATATATCACTTATGCTCCTCCGGAGACATGATCTATCCCCACCATTCTCCACAAAGGAGTACGGGTGAATCACTAACGCTCCTCCTAAGACATGATTCAACCCCACCATTCTCCACAAAGGAGCACAGATGGATCACTTACACTGCTCCTAAGACATGATCCATCCCACCATTCTCCACAAAGGAGTACGGGTGAATAACTTGCGCTCCTCCTGAGACATGATTCAACCCCACCATTCTCCACAAAGGAGTACAGATGGATCACTTATGCTCCTCCTGAGCCATGATCCATCCGACCATTCTCCACAAAGGAGTACGAATGAATCACTTATGCTCCTCCTGAGACATGATTCATCCCACCAAGACACCATGATATGCACGACACCAAATGCACAACACACAAACATCAAGCACACTAAGTGCACACGGTCCTCCTGATCACATCACCATACATCACATATACATATAAATATATATATATATATATATATATATATATATATATATATATATATATATATATATATATATATATATATATATATATATATATATATATATATATATATATATATATATATACATATATATATATATATATATATATATATATATATATATATATATATATATATATATATATACACCAATCAATTATATTAATTAAAATGAATAATATGGAAATTTACATTTGAACACCGAGTACACACGATCCTCCCGATCACCTCACTATGCATCATATACATATTACATATATATGTCTTACCCACCACTTAATTATGTCAATTAAATTCTATATTTTATAATTTCACCTTTCAACACCAGGTATACACTCCTCACCACTAAACATCATCTCTCTACCTATCACAATCCAAGGAATCCCACAAACGAATCACAAAGCACAACTGCACAAAATCACGTTTCTGTCACGCTCGCTGGCTCACTCGCCTAGCGAGGCCTCAGCGAACGCTCGCTGCCTCATTCGCCTAGCGAACCTGCTAGCGAAGGCAGACAGTGGCTACTGGAAGTATTCGCTACCCAACTCGCCTAGTGAATTCCTAGCAAATGCTCGCTACTAGCTCGCTCAGTGAAGGTGCTGGCGAACGTCTGCGATTTCACAAAACCCACACTGTTTAGAAATTCATCAGAAGCTCATAACTCATCTGAATCTCACCAACCCAGTCCCTGTAGCCTTAACCTAGCATTCTACGACTAAACGACACTACTTAATCCAAGTTTTATCCGATAAAACATCGACTCTACCGATTAAATCATTTTCGACCTAAAACGGTAAACTACTCAGAATCACCCAAACCATCCAAACAATCCTTATACAACCACATGCAAGAATTTCACTATGACAGTAATGACAAAAACACACCAACACACTAACCATAATAATCAAATCCCTATGGGGTTAAGGACTCCTCTCTACCCGATTCATGCAATTACCAATCCCAATCAGTTTCTCCCCCTTACCTCGATTAGTTACTTCGATTGATGAAGAACTCCCAAGAATCTAACAGCCTTAGCCTTCTTCTTCTTCCTCTTGTTCTTCCTTCTCAACCTTTCTCTCCTCTTGATCGTGTTCTTTCTTTCCCTCTCTCCAAACTCACTAATACCCCTCTTAAACCTCTTATTCCTTATTTAATCACTTAACCTCAATAATAATACAAATAATAATAATAATAATAATAATAATAATAATAATAATAATAATAATAATAATAATAATAATAATAATAATAATAATATTAATTATCAAATTATTATCATTATTAATTATATTATATTAATATTAAAGTCTATAGTTTCTTAAATAATCTCCACAAAAGATACGCCAAAATAAAATAACACCAGAAAGACTAAATAATTAAAATGGGTGTTACAGACATCACCTATGCGGGTAGAGGATCGGGAGTTGAAGCAACTTCGAGGTAAAGAGATTGCTTTGGTGAAGGTCGCTTGGAGAGGACCGGCTGGTGGAAGTGTGAATTGGGAGCTTGAGAGTCAGATGAGGGAGTCTTATCCCGAATTATTCGTTTAAGGTAATTTTTGAGGGCGAAAATCTTTTAAGTGGGGGAGGATTGTAACAGCCTAATTTTTTTTAATAATTAATTATTTATGTTAATTAATTGATTTATGTGATTTCTTTAATTTAAATGAATGGGTAGATATTTTGAGAGAAGAAAATATGATGGAGAGGAATAAAATAGAAAGAGATATAAGAGAAAGAGGAGAGAAAAGAAAGGATAGAAAGAAAAGAAGGAAAGGAGAGAAAGAAAGAGGAAGAAGAGAAAAGTGAAGGAAAAAAGAGGAAAGCTTGGATTCATCAAGATCAACCCTTAGGAGTCGATTTAATCGGGTAAGGGTTTGAAATCTTATTATCTTATCAATGTATATGATTATGTATGACTTGTTTGGATTGTTTGGGTGTTTTTCTACATTTCCATTCTATGGCAGAAATGGGTTTAATCGATAGAAATCGATGTTTGAACGGTTAGAAGTTGGATTAAATGGCGTAGTTTAGTCGAAGATTGTTGGGCTAACTCTACTAGAACTTGTAGGTTTTGAATCAGGCGATTTTATGAGTTTCTAATGATTTTAGAAGTTGAGGGTTTTGAACAACGCAGACGCTCACTAGCACCTTCGCTAGGCGAGCAGGGTGGCGAGTTATTCGCCAGGCGAGCCAGCAGCGAGCTAGTAGCGAACGGTCCCAGACTTAGGTAGAACCAAATGATCCAATCTTGCTAGTAGCGAGTGAGGTAGCGAAGGGTTCGCTAGGACCTCGCTAAGCGAGCACGTAGCGAGCACTTCCAGTAGCTCCCAGACTCCCTTCGCGAGCTTGTTCGCTAGGCGAACCCGTAGCGAGTGTTCGCCAAGGACTCGCTAGGCGAGTGGTGTAGCGAATGTGACAACATTCTTATTTTTTGTTGCATTTCCATCTAATGTTGATTGTTCGGCTAGAGTATGATCAGTCTTTCTGATTTGCATAGTTGTATGTTGTGATATGTTATGCTGTGGGTAGCCATATGGCGTGCAACCTAGATTATAGAATCGATTGTGAAATGTGGCCTTTTGGAAAATATATGCATTATTTAAATTGATTAAAAGTGTATGATGATTGTGATGGAGTTCGTTTCCGTTTGGCACGATAATGTGAATGCATATCGATTGTATGTGATTGTATGTGAAGAATTCATGAATATGTATTTGTGATTGAATCTATTTGATTCTTGTGTACTACTTGATGAATGTAGTGATGATGTTGAAAGTATGAATACTTTGATTATTATGAAATGTGTTGTGTGTGCAATCATGTTATAATTCTTGTGTGATGAATTATTTGAGTATGCATGGGATTAAGATGCGATAACGGTCTTAAGTGCATATGATTGTTGATTGCATACGCATCATTTGGTCAAGAGGCAATACTTTCTAGTTTCATGGAGACTAGTGACTTCTCCCAAACCTAGAGGGGGGTTTGAAAGCTTAGGGAATGGGCTTTTGTTGTTATCGATCTAGGGAACGGACCTGGTTTAAGTGTAAAAACCGAAAAATGATAACAAGTGTTGGTACCACATGGCATGAGTTGCATTGAGCTGCATTGAGTCACATGGCATAGGTATGATTGTTGTATGGAAGTGTACATATGTGTATGAATTGTTGAATTGAGAATTTAGGATGTATGCATGATGAAATATGCTTGGTGATTATCCATATTTGTTTATATATACATTGTGATGTGTATGATGAATTGGGTGAAAATGTGGAATATGTGTATTCTATACTTGTGTGTGTGTGTGTGTGTGTGTGTGTGTGTGTGTGTGTGTGTGTGTGTGTGTGTATATATATATATATATATATATATATATATATATATATATATATATATATATATATATATATATATATATATATATATATATATATATATATATATATATATATATATATATATATATATATATATATATGATTATATGCATTGATTATTATGATGATATTTCTCACCCTTCTGCTGTTTTATGATGCTCTTTGAGGCATTGCAGAGTAGGTTGGCTGGAGGTCCTTTTTGTGAAGCGTGCCTTCATCTTTTGGTCGGTTAGCTAGGATGTATAGGATTCTTTTGTGATACATTGTATATGTATCTAGTCGTTGGGTCGAGTCATGCTCTGGTCATGTAACACTGGGATCACTTGGTTTATATATTTTAGAGATACATTATGTTCTCTATACTATGTTTTTATATTTATCGAATTATTATGATGTTGGCCCCAGTGCCTAATGATGTTGATTTAGGTGGTGAATTCAAATGTTTCTTTTACGAAGATTGTGATATAATTGAATCCGCTGCTACATGCAAAGTGAAACTTTGAAAAGCATGATTATTTATTGAAGTGATAATGAGCATGACAGTTGGTTTTTGATGTTTGAAAGTTATGTGTGACGCCCTTTTGTGAATGCATGATTATTTACTCTGATTATTCATATATTTTCTGTGGGGTTTGTAAGCGTGTTACACTCTGGGCATACTGAACAACGCCTCATTTGACCACCGGGGAAACTCCATTTCGTCTTACGTACGGAACCGAGGCGGTGATCTCGATGGAGATAAGAGAGTCATCCAGAAGGACCAAGCTCCCCTCGAGGAGGAGATCAACGACGAGGCTCTTCGGGAGGAGCTCGACCTGGTTGAGGAGATCCGATTAGGAGCATCTCTCTACGAGGCTACACTAAAACAAAAGATCTCCCTTCGCTACGACAACAAAGTCCTAAAGCGCGAGTTCCAGGTCGGCGACCTGGTTCTACGAAGAAACCAAAAGGACTCACACGAGGGAAAACTTGACGCAAAATGGGAAGGCCCATTTTGTGTTCGGGACAAGACGGAGCACGGGGCCTACTACCTCGAAAACCTACACGGGGATCAGATAGCTTGACCATGGAACACTGAAAAGCTAAAAAAATACTACAGTTAAACACTGCCCGCGAGAACCCTCTTCGCGACCACAGGATTGCGGCGTGGTACGACCGCGGCTCCCCGAAGTCAACGAAATAGCAAGCGCCTACCCTTCGTGTGCGCGGGAAGGAAGCTCTGCTCAACAGCGACCACTCGACCGAGAGTCGCCGCTGCAGTACAAAGTCCGGCAGAACACCCAGCTCGCGATGGGAGGTTCACGCTGCGGGGACTGGTCCACGATCGTGCTCCACCCCCATAACCGACCAGGTAACCACCCCGGTCAACCGACTAGTTCCCAACACTACCGGGCACACCGAATGTCGAGCTATGACCCCCAACTTAGTGAAAACATACATTAAGCATAACAAATAGGCAAGCAAGCATACAATGCGAACAAAAATATAAACCATGCAAAAATAGTCGAGCACACACGCATACCTAGAAAGTAAAACGTGAAATTCCATAAACGGGCACTAGCCCAGAAGTCAAGCATTACAATAAACAGGCACAAGCCCAGAAGTCAAAATGAATCATGACAAGCAGGCCAAATAAAAAATAAATAGGCACGCAGGCCAACATCCTTATTCTACAAGTTCCTCCTCCCCGCGGGCAGCCTGGTCATCTTCTTCATCGTCCGAGCCTTCAGGCGCCACGATCTGACCGTCTTAGATCCAATGAAAGGGACCAATCCCGTCGGTCTCCAGGTCAGGGTTGACGAGCCTGAGTTGGTCGATAGCATGCTTAAAGCCCATTTCGACGGCCCCTAAACAGTCCTCCTTGAGCTGACGAACCTTGGCCACCAACCTTCTCCTAGACGAGACCAACCGCTCCTCTTCAGATTCATCCTTGACAGGGGCAACCAGCTTTTCGAGCTCAGCGATACGACCGTTGGCCCCCTTCAGCTCTTTATCCCTTTCCCTCAGGGCCTTCTCCAGCTCCCCAATGCATTCCCGGTGGAGCATGTCATGCCTCAGATACTCCTTCTGGTCGGCCGTCAGCTTGGCCCTAATCTCCTCAGACACTCAAGGTTGCTCTTGATAGCAGCCAGGTCCTCCGAGGAGCACCCTGCCTCATTCAACACATGGGCTGTCTAAAAGACCCTCACCATCACCGCCAGATCTGCGGACATCATCTTCCCCCGAGCTTCCTTGCCCGCAGCCAATATGCTTTTCGCCTCTTCCGGAGCCATCCTGGGATCGTTCCTCCCTGAAAAGAAGTTCGGCCGGAGACAACAAGGGGGCAGGACAAACACACGATTCGAGGAACCATCAGTGAGATCAATCTGAGGGGCCTCATCCTCTCGTCTCCGTTTGGGGACCGGGGACCCAGTTCCCCATGGAGAGGAGGTCGTTCCCGAAGAAGCGACTGTCGCTTGCGCGAAAATAAGGTGCCGGCACAACAAAAGAGTCGCCACCTTTCGTTATTTATCCCTCAGAGCGGGAAAGGAAACGATCGGAAAAACCTAACGAAGAAGGGTAAGACAAGGTCGTCGCAACCATTGTCTGGATTCGGGAGTCGGTTACGCAAGGGGAAGGTATTAGCACCCCTCACGTCCGTCGTACTCGACGGGATCCTCGCTCGTTGTGTTTACTTGGACGGGATGGTTTTATTCTATCTACCTATCAAGGCTGGCTGAAAAAGAAAAGAAAATGACTCGGCAAAGCGTCGCACTTTATGCCTACGTATTCTCATCAGAGAATGAGAAATCAGAGTCAACGTAGTTCGGCCTACGACGGGTTATGAGGGAAGGTAGCTTGCCAAGACATCGCCATCTTGTGCCTACGTACTCTCAACAGGTATGAGAGATCAGAGCTCACGTAGTTCGGGAAACTACAGGTTTATTTCCTGTCTTTTACGAAAAGAAGTGTTTTTTATTGTGTTTGCAATCTCAATCGCACTAGAGACTATGACCTGAGAGTGAATGCGTCGCATGTCACCCAAAGGGTACCATACTAAACATCCAGACTGTGGAAAAGAAACTCTCCCACAATCCTTTCTCAGATAGCTTAAGGCTCGTAACGTACGAAAGAAATCATTCATGATTACTGTATCTTAAACTGTTTTGAGATGAGAAGAGAACAAGCCCAACTAGGAGGGACACTATCAAGTCCTACTGTTGTCATGCCATGGATTCATCCTATGGTCAAGGTTTGAACAGGGAACTCCTAGAAGTTGTCATGCATAGGTTTCAACCTAAAGTTTTGTTATCAATTCCTTATCAAAGGAAATGAGAGTCCTAAGGGATCATGTCAATGATACACCAAAACAGACAAAGCACCGCTTTAAACAGTAAAATGCATGCAATGCAAGTGAGGGAGGAAATGTGTGTGGGGCTTCAGCCTCCACAAGCTTATCTCAACCTCAAGCCAGAATGGATAACAGTAATCATACTGAAATATAAATCATGCTATCAAGCAATAACAGTAAACTGCAATCATACAGAAAAAAAATGAAATAAAATGCCATCAAGGTGGGCTCTACCGAATACCCGCAAGCAAAGCCACACAGTAACAATACAAGCAGAGGGAACAACTCAACCTCTAGTGCAATCATGCTCCTAGATTCTACCTATTCTAGATATGAACTTATTCTAATGCATCAAGCAAGTCAAACAAAACACATCAATACAGAAAAGAAAAAGAAAGCAGATCAACTCCTCTCTCAACTCCAAGCTTCAGCTCTTCCAACAGCAACTCAGTCTTCAGACTTCAATCACTCTTGACAAACATCAATTTTCTTTTTCCATGTTTCAACCCTTCAGCATAAGTTTCAACTTACTTCTCCTTTAAGCTTCAGCTTCTTGATCATCTCCACCTTCAGGCTTCACCTAATCTTCAGGGATCTTCAAGTATCAACTTGCTCTTGTGGCTCTTCAAGCTTCAGCTGGAATGGCAATACTCAAGGATTCATCCTCTTCAACTCTTCAATGAAGTCTTCATCTTCAAACCCAAGCTCAGCACCTCTCAAGATAATCAAACCAGAGGAAATCACTTACTGGATAAGCTGGGGATATTGAACTGCTTATTGACCACCAAAGGTGACCTATAAGGGCTCAACATCAAAGGAATGGTTCCCTCAAAAGTTCTACTTCCTAGGTACATCACTTATCCCTCCAAAGGAGAGAGGTGTATACCATGGAAGGACTTTGAATCATAGGGAGGAATGGAGGTGAAAGATACCATCCATGTTTAAGAAAGAAGTTATCTAAGTCTAAACTCTTCTTAATCCCTAACCCTAAAACAATCAACAAGACAAATAAGATCAAGCTCTCAAGCTCCTCAATCCATCTTCAAGTCTTCTACTATGCTCCTCAATGTTCCTTAGAACACAACCAACCTCTCCAAGCCCACAAAGCAAAGCAAACAAAAATACAAGCCCACAAGGGCAACACAAACAATCATCAACTACAAAAATCATCTAAAAATAGCATACTACTATATTAAATCCTAATATAATTTCTAAGGGATCCTACATACCTACCCTTAATACCCTTATATGTCCCATAGTCTAATTTGTCCTAAAAACCCAAAATTCTAATGTTATTATGGACCTATGTTAAGGATTAACCTAATTCTATACAACCTAATGTCATCTAATCAAAACTAACCTAAAATTCATCACCAAATTATGGAATAAATCCAGGGGGAAGCTAAAGTCCTAATCTAACTATCCTAAAAATAATGGCCTAAAAATATTAAGGGAATTAGCTAAACAAAATTCTACAAATTCATGCATCAACATAAAAAGAAATAAAATGCAATAAAAGTAGAAAATACCCAAAAAAATACTAAAATGCATGAAATGAAAAATGTTTTTATTTTATATTTTTCTTGACAAAAATATGAAATGGGAGCAAAAATTCCCACTTAAAAATCATTAATTTTCAAATTGATATGATTTTTCCAAGATTGAAATAAAATGGAGGAAAATAAAATGAAATATGAAGGGATGGGGTGCAGCTAGCAAACAGATTCAGTTCAAATCATCACATGGGCTAAAAGTGGGGGGTTCAGATAGTAACTAGCGCTAAGCCCAATTCAGTCAGAAAATCGAATCAAAAACATAAAGAAAAAGAAAAAACCACGGTGAGAATAGCAATGATTTTCAGTTTAAAATCCAAGTGGGCCTTGATTGGGGGTGTGGGAAGCAATCCAGCCCAAAGTTCATTTAATGCAACGCCGCGTTTCATTATAGTTTTAGATTCCCTCTCGGAATGGTATTAAATCGTGGCCAATGGATTGTTCCTCAGGTCAATGGTCAGCTCCCCATCCAATGGTCATGAACTCGTCTTCAACCTCCAGCTAGGGTTCCAAGGAGACTCCATGAAAATGCAGAGCTTCAAGCTCTTTCTTCCTCAAACACGAACTCCCTCAATTCCTCATGGAAAATGGAAATTCAAGACCCTATCCTGCCTAGAATTTTATGCTGAATCCAACCCTACTCTCAAAATCAACTGAAACTTCCTCTAACATGAAACACGATCCAAGATCCAAAATGTACCCGGTCATCAATCTTAACAATTCTTGCAATTAGCTACCTCAGATCACTCACCAACTCACACTGAATGATTCTTGATGTCAAGTTCATTCTATATCTCAATATAACACGAGTTCTTGGTCATCAAAGAAATGGGGTCCATAGTTCAATCTTCACCAATTGATCCCTAACTCTCCAAAATACATCACATATGTGTCTCTAACCTTTCTACACTAACAAACTAACCTAATTATGCATAAAACATGGTGTAATGAAGAATTTGCAAACCTGGTTAATCTTGATGAACAGATGATGAAATCCTCCAATTCAGACCTTGAAACTCTTCAAAAAGTTTCCCTAGAAGCCAACCTTGCTACTGTTTGCAACAATTTTGATGGAGGAAGCCTCAATCTCAGAATTCGATTCTGACTTGCTACCTTGAAAGTTCAATCACCAACTCTTCAATTCACCATGGATTTGCTCTCAATTCAATCTGCACAACTTCACTATGATCTATGGAATGTGTTTGAATGGAAAGAATGAATGGAAATGAAGAAGAATGAAGAAATGAAACTTGACTTGCAATGGAAGATTCTTGATCTCACTCTCTCTTCTCTGCACCAATTCTCACCAACCTTGCATCTGAGCAAGTTATACATGTTATATAGAGTGGTTTAGAATCATCTAGAACCATCTAGGAGCATCCAATGAGTATTTGAACTTCTCATGTCATGACATTTTGATTTCAATTCTTCTTATGTGCTATCTCATGCCAAGCTTCTTGTAACCTTTGTAACTGACTTGAAATTCTCCCCATATGAGATTTATGGTGTGTTACAATGCATAACCAACTTGCTTATTGAGTTTTCTTGAGTTTTGCTTTGGTACCTTAATATGCAAGTAAGCCAATTCCAAAGCAGCCCTATGATCTAAGCCTCAAATCAAAATTGTGGCTGAACCATTGTTCTTAGAATGTCATTTGGAGTCAAAATGACCTATTATATGACATGGTTTGGATGTATAACTTGTGATTTCCAATTTTCAATTTCACCTTAATTAACTTATGCCTCCATTTTAGGCCATTTTTATCACTTTTTGATACAAGCCTTTTCAACATCTCATGACCTCCTTACTAGCCGTAAAACATCATTCTAAGCAAGTTTTATGTTGAAGATTTTTCCATTTGAAGCTTGGAAATAGGAGATATGGCCTTAGGCTTGAAATGACCTATAACCTCCAAATGACCAAAATGCCCTTGACTTGTCAAAGCCATAAGTTGAGTTCTACAAATCCTATCAAGGACTTATAGTACTATCTAGAAAGCTAAGAAGATGCTCTACAACATTCATGTTGACCAAGAGTTCATAGGAATCATCCTACTAGGGAAAAAGTTGGATGCAAGTTGGGTGACTTTCAAGGACCCAGATTCACATACCTCAGATGACCTGTAATTTGTCAAAATCATAACTTGAGCTCTACAAATCCTATCAAGGACTTCTAGTACTCAAATTAAAGCTAAGAACAAGCTTTACAACATTCATATTGTGGGGAAGATGAGATGACCATCACATCTTGAGCTAAACTGCCTTGAAGAGAGGGATCAAACTAGGGGATTTTACACTATCAAACCTTAGAAACCCTAGCTTGAAACTTCTCAAACTCCTAAATCATGATGAGTTGGTCTAGGAATCATCCTTATAACACTTCAATACATCATTCCATGATCATATGGCTCTTGGATTAGGTCTCAACCCTCTCCCAATCATCAGTTGACCTAGGGTTGACCCAGTCAAACCCTAATTCCACCACTCATGGCTGAATCTTCTGAATTCTGGTACAATGACCTCTCTAGGCTTCATGATGGCTTTCAAGACATCTCATAAGCTTTATAAAAGCTTCAAGTCCACCCTCATAGTCTCAGAATCATCTAAGGAGCTCCCACAACTCCCAAGTTATGAGGCACACAACCCTGACTTCAACCAATCTCTCTGAGGATCTCTTGAGTTCTCTGACACAGATATCAATCTTTGAATACTTGAATAACCTTCTTGGCTAGCTTCAAAGTCTCATACAACTCTTGATGGGTAAATAAATGTTGGTCAAATTTTGGGGTGCAACAGCTGCCCCTATTCAAACGGCTTGAACCTGACTGGGTGAGGAGCGAACGACTCTCAGCCAATCAAGGTGCGAGACAGTTGAATACCGATAAACCCGGAAATTTTCCAACTGCACAAGTACACGGTCCTCTGATGGGAACAAATCTTCAAACACTGAAATAATAGCTACACGGCAACTAGCTGGAGACATACCGATCTGAACCTTGTCGTCAGCTATCCACATTAAATTCCTCTGACATTGTCATCAGACACCGGACCTCGCCGTCGGGCGTTCATGAAAATAAAGCGTCTGACATCGCTGTCGGACGACCAAAACACCCAACATCGCCACTGGAAAACTAAATCACCTGACATCGCCTCCAGAAACAAACATCCAACATCGCCGCTGGAGAACTACATCACCTGACATCACCGTCAGAAACAAACATCCAACATCTCCGCTGGAGAAATAGGGAATCCGACATCGCCATCAGAAACAAACATCCAACATCGCCGCTGGAGCTACAAAGGATCTGACATCGCCGTCATCCAAACATAACTCTGAGAAACACCCGACATCGCCGTCAAGTACTTAACATAATCTGACTTCTCCGTCAACCCTCAACATCGTCTGACCTCGCCGTCAGGGTGAAGAAACTCCATTGGGGAATTGGTCACACGGTAACCGGTAATACATAATCGATCATGCCATCAGGCATCCAAAGAACACTGTCGGGCATCAGCCGAACCTCAACCATCAGGCATTCAAAGAAATTGGCGGGCATCAGTCGGACTTCAACCATCAGGTTGATCATGCCATCAGGCATTCAAAGGAACTGTCGGGCATCAGCCGGACTTCATTAGCAAGTCGGGCATAGAATTCTTGGTCAATCATGAGCCAACTGGGAATGTCTAGACCTCTGCCATCAGGCACTCCACATCAGCTGAGAGAACTGCTTCATTAACACGATCAGACTTCAATCATGGAGTCTTCAAGGGAGGTTTCAACTTCGCCACTTAAAAACCTGCTGGAGATGACGCTTCGCCGCTGGGAATCTGGAGAACTATCAAGTAACTCCACTCCGGGGGTCCAGAAATCATTCTGGATGAATCAACTCTGCTGAGGACTTCAAGAATCATCTTGGACAAATAACTCCGTCGGGGACCTTCAAGAATCATCTTGCACCGGTAACCATTCTGGAGATTTCAGGAATCATCCTGAGCAAACACTCTGTTGGGGATTTCAGGAATCATCCTGGGCAACATTCACTGGGGACTCTAAGTATCAACTCGAGCAACCAACTCTGGAGACTGCACTGGGGTCTTAAGAATCATCTTAAGCAAATGACCATGCTGAGGAACTCAAGAATCATCTTGAACCGAAGACTTCGCTGGGGATCTCAAGAATCATCTTAAGCAAGCGCCTTCGTTGGGGAGAATGTCAGGAATCATCCTGCGCAATCAATTCTGCGGCAGAACACCTGCAAAACAAGAACGGTAACAACCTAGGTCATGTTTATTATGCATATGCTTCGGCAATGGCGCAATGCTCCACACGGTGGAAATGCTATGCGTTTATGATAAATGCTATGCAATCATGCACAATGATGTGATCCCGTCAGCAAAATAAATGCTGAAGGGGGAATCCTCCTATCAAGGAGAAAGAACTACATGGTCACGCCAATCTCAATTGGACTCCGCAGGGGACACAACTTCAGTTGACTGCTGCGAGGGAAACAACTTCAGTTGATTGCTGCAGGGGAACGAAGCTCTACGAGGACTTGGACCTGCTGAGGGAAAGCGATGTCAATCGCGGGAATAAACTGCATGGCCGTCTCGGCTACTTCTCTGGAGATGACGGCTCTGTGGGGAAATAACTTCAGTTGATCAACACTCCACTGGGGAAAAAATCAATCATGGTCTGAGCAGCTTCCAAGGATTCGGCTCTCTTGGGGATCTGCAAACTCGGCTGGGGAAGGAGAAATCATTCTGCTTCACTGGAGAGAGTACGATTCTGCGGGGGAATTTCAATTTCGCTGGGGAAGAAGAAATCATCCGACTTCAGGGGAGAGTACAACTCTGGTGGGGAATTTCAATTCCGCTGGAGACTTCAGTCTGGCACTGTCAGCTGCTGTGTACTTCGGCGTACAAATAGTTTCCTACGAAACCTGCACTTGTGACCCGGTGCTGGGGGATAAATTCATGCTTCGGCGCCTGACTCAGCTGAGGAGATGGTGTTCCTTCGGGACACATCTGGTTGGGGAGAGAATCATCTCTGCCTGGGGAGACATATCAATGCTCACGATCTCGCGTTCAGACTCTGCGGGGAGAGGCTACTGAACTCTGCTGGAGAAGGAGGAATCATCCTGCTTCAGGATGCGCACGGTGCTCTGTCTTGAATATGCTACACCTGTAACAACACAAACAAATAGACAAGATACCCTTCTCAAAGGGACCTATCAAGGTGATTATCTCGTGACAACGTTCAAGTAATTAATTGTTTCAACAATCAGTGGCCTAGGCCCGTGAGTTTATGTATGCGCATTTTATCAAAAACATCGGCGTTCTTTCTCGCAAACAAAGCAGGTAAATGCTAAACAGACAAACAGAATTGCTGAATATTATGCATTTTATTGATAACGAACCCCTGAATGGGTAAAAATGTTTTACAACAGATGCAAGCTCCTGGAATGAGGAAGCCGCACAAAAAATAAAACATAAATATACATCAGTATATACAAATGTCGGCAACGAGGCGTAGACGAACACCATGAGTTGATCCCTCTATGACCCACTCGACTTCGATACTTCTCCGACGCTTCAGCTTCGGAAGAGATTGATTCAGATAAACGGCCCTCAGGTCCTCCAAACCACTAAACAATGAAAGTCCACACACGTAACGCAATCATTTGCTTTTTCAAATCCCTAACTTTTGCGTGAACCGCCCTTTGCGGGTTTTCAGTTCACCGGGATACCCTTTTTTGCCGAAGTCGCCCAGTGTAGGTTTTCGACTTCGCGGGTGTACCTTTTTCAATTTATATCCCTAATTTCTGCCCGAACCTTTTTATTCTGTTTTTGGTTCGCCGGGATGCCCCTTTTTTGCCTGGACTCTCTTTTTTTTTTGTCCAGCGGGTCACTTTCAAGCAAAGTATTTTTTAACTGCGTCCGCGTTCACCGGGGATGCAAAATCTTCACCATCCATCGTGGATAACAACAAAGCTCCTCCCGAGAAGACCTTGCTGACGACGTACGGACCTTCGTAATTCGGGGTCCACTTGCCCCGGTGATCGGAGTGTGGAGGAAGAATCTTCTTCAGGACGAGATCACCCGTCTGAAAGCTTCTAGGGCGCACCTTCTTATCATAAGCTTTCTTCATTCGGCTTTGGTACAGACGACCAAACGCAATCGATGCAAACCTCTTCTCGTCCATCAGGCTGAGTTGGTTCAGTCGGTTCGTAATCCATTCTGCCTCGTCGAGTTTCACATCAACCAAAACTCGCAAAGAAGGGATCTCCACTTCTAACGGTAGGACAACTTCCATACCGTACACTAAGGAGAAAGGAGTTGCCCCGGTCGACGTACGTACCGTTGTACGATAACCGTGCAGTGCAAATGGCAGCATCTCGTGCCAGTCTTTGTAGGTCACAACCATCTTCTGAACAATCTTCTTTATGTTCTTATTGGCTGCTTCAACGGCGCCATTCATCTTCGGCCGGTAAGGAGATGAGTTGTGGTGTTCGATCTTGAAACTCTGGCACAACTCCTTCATCATCTTGTTATTCAGATTCAAACCATTATCAGTAATGATCCGCTCGGGAATTCCGTAACGACAGATGATGTCCTTCTTTATGAATTTAGCCACCACCTGCTTGGTCACATTAGCATATGAGGCTGCCTCCACCCACTTGGTGAAGTAGTTGATAGCTACCAGAATGAAGCGATGACCGTTAGATGCAGTGGGCTCGATCTTGCCTATCATGTCAATGCCCCACATGGAGAACGGCCACGGGGAGGACATGACATTTAACGGGCACAGCGGCACATGAACTTTATCAGCATAAATCTGGCATTTATGACATCTCTTCGCGAATATGAAGCAATCAGACTCCATCGTCAGCCAGTAATATCCTGCTCTCAGGATCTTTCTCGTCATAGCATGCCCGCCATCGTGCGTACCAAATGTAACTTCATGGACTTCCTCCATGAGCATACTCGCCTTTTTCTCATCTACACATCTGAGTAGCACGAGATCGTGGTTCCTCTTATACAAAACTCCATCAGGATTGAGATAAAAATTTCCAGACAGCCTCCTCAGAGTCTTCTTATCCTGGGTTGACGCACCCGCAGGATATTCCTTAGCCATAAGGAAAGTCTGGACGTCATGGAACCATGGCTTGCCGTCAGCGGCTTCCTCGATTGCAAAGACGAATGCCGGTCTATCAAGACGGGAAAGGACAATTCTTGGAGCCTCATTCCAAAATTTGACTTTTTACATTGAAGCCAACGTGGCTAAGGCATCAGCCATCTGATTTTCGGCCCTGGGCACATGATGGAGTTCCACTCGATCAAAGAACGGAAGTAGCCTTCTGGCATAATTCATGTACGACACCAAATTCGATTGACGAGTTTCCCACTCCCCTTTAATCTGGTTGATCACGAGCGCCGAGTCACCATACACATCTAGGTTTTTGATTCTCAAATCAATTGCCTCTTCTAGACCCATGATGCATGCTTCGTACTCCGCTTCGTTATTGGTGACTGGAAACGTCAGTCTCGCAGTGAACGGGATGTGGGATCCGTGGGGAGTCATGATGATCGCCCCGATGCCACTTCTATAGGAATTAACCGCCCCATCGAATATCAATTTCCACTGGGATTTCCTATCTGGCCCCTCGTCGGGAAACGGCTCATCGCAATCCTTCGCTTTGAGAAACATAATATCCTCATAAGGGAATTCAAACTTCATAGGCTGGTAATCCTCGATCGGCTGTTCGGCAAGGTAATCAGACAATAAGCTTCCCTTGATGGCCTTCTGGGACACGTACTGAATATCATATTCCGTTAACACCATTTGCCATCTGGCAATCCTGCCTGAAAGAGCCTGCTTTTCGAAGATGTACTTGATCGGATCCATCTTCAAAATTAGCATGGTGGTGTGATTGAGCATGTATTGTCGTAAACGTTTGGCAGCCCAGGCTAGTGCACAACACATCTTCTCCAGCATCGAGTATCGAGATTCACAGTCAGTGAACTTTTTACTCAAGTAGTAAATGGCATGCTCCTTTCTGCCCGTCTCGTCGTGCTGACCGAGAACACACCCCATACTATTCTCAAGAACTGTCAAGTACATGATTAATGGCCGTCCAGCCACTGGGGGTATCAAGATTGGAGGTTCTTGAAGATACTGCTTTATCTTGTCGAATGCCTTCTGGCAATCCTCATTCCAAGTAATTGCCTGATCTTTCTTTAAAAGCTTGAACATCGGTTCACAAGTGGCCGTGAGCTGAGAAATAAACCTAGCAATGTAGTTTATTCGGCCCAAGAAACCACGAACTTCTTTTTCTGTTTTCGGTGCTGGCATTTCTTGAATGGCTTTTATCTTCGCAGGATCAACCTCGATGCCTCGTTCACTCACGATAAACCCCAGTAACTTTTCGGACCGCACTCCGAAAGTGCATTTGTTAGGATTCAGCCTTAACCTGAACTTCCTAAGTCTCTCAAAAAGCTTCAATAAGTTGACCAGATGCTCTTCCTCCGTTTGGGACTTCGCAATCATGTCATCAACATAGACCTCAATCTCATGATGAATCATGTCATGAAACAAAGTTACCATTGCTCGTTGGTAAGTGGCCCCTGCGTTCTTCAGACCAAAAGGCATTACCTTATAGCAAAATGTTCCCCAGGGAGTGATAAACTTCGTTTTCTCCATGTCCTCCGGTGCCATCTTGATCTGATTGTAACCGGAGAAGCCATCCATGAATGAAAACACGGAGAACTAGGCTGTGTTGTCGACCAACACATCGATATGAGGCAACGGGAAATCATCTTTAGGGCTCGCCCTATTCAAATCCCGATAATCGACGCACATGCGTACCTTACCGTCCTTCTTCGGTACAGGCACTATGTTGGCGACCCACGGAGGGTAAGTGGTGACCGCTAAGAAGCCAGCATCAAGCTGTTTCTGCACTTCTTCCTTGATCTTAACGGCCATATCTGGTCTCTTCCTCCTAAGCTTATGCTTAACGGGAGGGCAATCTTCTCGCAGCGGCAAGTGGTGGACCACGATGTCCGTGTCAAGTCCGGGCATATCTTCGTATGACCAAGCAAAGACGTCACTATACTCTCTTAGCATCTCGACCAATCTCTGCTTGACATCAATCTAAATTGCATCCCCTATCCTGACGTTTCTGACGAGCTCTTCAGAACCCAGATTTACGATCTCGATCTCCTTCTCGTGAGGCAGAATAACTTTTTCCTCTTGTTTCAACAAGCGGGCCAACTCTTCAGGAAGGTCTTCGTCTTCATCAATCTCTTCTTCGGCTTGATAGATCGGGCAATCGAAGTCGAAGTGAGCCGTAGAAGGTCCAGAGTCGGTGTCATCTGTTATGTGGATCCTGCAATAACAAAGGTTAAGTTTAAAACAATAATATGCAGGTTAGCACAAACCCCATTGTCATTTTACGGTTTTTCAAAACAAATATAAAACAGGAATAACAGAGATCACAATATTTGAATACGAAGAAAACGCCTTTGATTTATTAACAAAATGCATGTACATAATCCAACAAGGCCCTGACAATAAAGCCGCTATGCCCCGGGTAGGACATAGGGTTGTACAATGATTGAAAAAAGTAAATCATTACTCTTCACTTGTCATCTGGATGATATCCTTGATGGTCCAATTGTTGAGGCCCCCGCCTGGCTTGCTTGGCTGAATCCAAGAGTCGAGATCACAATCCCTATCCCCGCTGTCTTCAGACGCCGCGTTGATGCTTTCGAAAATCACTCCGCCACTGGTAAATTGGATCGGCCCATTACCTCGAGACGCACTGCTAGACGAAGAAGAAGAAGCTTCAGCTCCAGGAGAATACCCCAACCCAAACTTATCCTGCTTGTTGGGTATCTCCAAAATACGCCCCCAGCCTGGGGTAGATCCAGCTTGGACAACGGCCCGAGCTTCCTTGAATGAGGAGAGATTCATCTCTGGCTTTTCTGTGACTGCATGAGCTACTTCTTTCACCTTGACGGCTTTGAACGCTTGACAAAGAGTCTCATGGATTTCGCCATCCATTTCAACATACTTAAAGGATGACAAATGGCTCACCATTATGTCCTCCTCGCCACACACGGTTACTATGCTTCCTCCGACAGCATATTTGAGCTTTTGGTGCAACGTGGAGGTCACGGCACCAGCAGCATGGATCCATGGCCGGCCCAAGAGACAACTGTAGGCAGGCATGATGTCCATAATATAAAAGACCGTGTCGAACGTTTCCGGACCGACTTGGACTGGCAGGGTCACCTCCCCGAAAACGTGGCGTTTAGTCCCGTCGAATGCTTTCACCACCAGATCACTGGGTGTGTAGATCACTCCACGAGTATCCAACTTCATTAAGGCCTTCTTCGGAAGCACATTAAGCGACGAACCCGTGTCCACCAGCACGTGCGACATGATTGTGCCCCTACACTCGATCGACATGTGCAGGGCGCTATTGTGATTCCTTCCTTTTGGTGTCATCTCTAAGTCTGTGAAACCTAGCCCATTGCCAGCATTAACGTGGGCCACCACCTCTTCTAGCTGATTCACCGATATCTCTTGCGGTACGTAGGCAGCGTTCAATACCTTCAGCAGTGCATTGCGGTATGCTTCAGAACACAGCAACAAGTTGAGAATAGAAATCTTCGAGGGCGTCTGATGGAGATGGTCTACAATCTTGTAGTCGCTCTTTTTGATCAACCGCATAAACTCCTCGGCATCTTTGACAAGCAAATCTGTTTCTGCCCCACATGGGACCTCTTCGACGACTTTGCTTTTAGCCTTATCGGCCGCATCAGCTCTGACCGCTTTATCTTCCCCGACCTCCGGCGGTGCAAATACTCTTCCACTGCGAGTAATACCACTGATTCCTGCGAGGTTCTCCATAGTTGACCCATACGGTTCCAGCTCCAACCTTTGTCCGTTGCAATAGACTTTAGCCCCGTAATGCCACGGAACAGCGTTAGTGCTCTCGAAGGGTATCGGCCCGGCTTTGGTAATAGTGATTGTAGGCGGTCTGGGCGCAGAAATGGTTATCGGCCGGCGAGGGATGGTGATGGTGGCGACTTCATCGGCCTGCTTCAACACTACCTCTCCTGATACACTTTCAGCCTTCCGGCTAAACTGCAGAATCCCTTCAGTCATCAGACTTTGAATTCCTTCAACCAACTGCTCACATCCGTCAGAATGTGTAGCATAGTCCATGCATAGTTCTCCGCATCCTGGAAAGAACCCTTTCTTCAGCAACTTAGCCTTAACGAAGCTAAGCGGCGTCTTTAGGTCTCTGACATCAGTCAACAGATCTGCGCTCTCTTCTTCGATAAGGGCGTTCACTCCGCCTCCCCTATGATTTGGCATAGGATTCTTCGTGACATTGGGCACAATATCGGAGAAGTTAATGATCTTGGCATCTACCAGGTCCTGCACCTTATGCTTGAAGGCTTTGCAGTTCTCGATTGTGTGGCCTGGAGCCCCTGAGTGGAAGTCGCAAGTGGCATTTGCGTCGTACCCTGGTGGAGGTGCCCCTGTCAAGGGAGCCATCGTCCTCTTCTGAACCAACTGAAGCTGAAGCAAAGTCTGTAAGAGCTGCGCGTACGACATGGGTGGTGCCTCGAAGTGACGGTTTGCCAAAGGTGCCCGATTCTGGTACTTTCTATACCCCTGCTGATTCGGTTGCTGCTGCTGCGGAGCCGCTGGGATATTTATACTGGCTATCTGCTGCTGAGGGCCTTTGCCCTTCCTTCGAGCGTTGGCCACAGCGCTCGCTTCTCCTTCTCGTCGTTTACCAGCATAAGGTTTCTTTCCACCTCCTCCGGCTGAGGATGACTCACCTTGAATTTTCCCGATCTTGATTCCATTCTCGACGTGCTCGCCCATGATAATGAGAGCTGAGAATGTCCCAGACATACCGCTGACTAACTTTTCATAGTAAACCCCCGGGAGGGTAGCTACAAACATCTGCACGAGCTCGCGTTCAACCATCGGCGGCTGAACCCGAGCTGCCAACTCACGCCACCGTTGGGCGTACTCCTTAAATCCTTCATTATTCCTCTGTGACAAGTTCTGGAGCTGGACTCGGTTCGGGGCCAAGTCGCTGTTGTACTGGTAATGGTGGACAAACGCTTCAGCGAGGTCCTTCCATGTGCGCACGCTAGTGGGATCCAGACCCATGTACCACTCGAGGGATGGCCCGGAAAGACTGTCTTGGAAGAAGTGCATCAGCAACTTCTCATCTTCGGAATAAGCAGACATCTTCCTGTAGTACGATCTCAGGTGGACACGAGGGCAAGTGGTGCCCTTATATTTCTCAAAGTCAGACACCCTGAACTTAGGAGGTACCTTGAAATCAGCAATTAATCACAGCTTGGACATATCAACGCCCAAAGTATTCTGATTCTCAATATCTCTCATTTTATCTTCAAGTGCTTTGAATCTGAGCCGCGCTTCAGCATTCAGCTCCCCTTCAGCACCCCTTTAAGAGAACACATCATCCTGATGATCCTCAAGCCATGGTTAAGGCACCAACAGATTCCCGACGCCTGCATTGCCGTTGCCCGGCCCGATGTTGACGTTAGCTCCTAGACTCCCATTACCGACGCCCGTCGTATTGAGTCCGATGTTGGCCATCATATTGCCATTAGCACTGCCGTGGCCCCTGGCCACGGGGACACCATTCTGTGGAGTATCAACTGGTGGAGGAGTAGGCACAGCCCCGCCGTGGAGTATGCCGTTGCTATCAACCCTGGAGATCAAAGGCTGAACCAAAGTCCTGAGCTGGTCCTGGCCATTGGCGACCACTTGCATGAGTTCCATGAAGCGATCCATCCTCTCGCGGAGCTCCTGAACATTTGTTTTCACTTGATCCATGATCCTGGTCTGATTAGCTCTAGTCGGATAACGGTGAATTAGTCTCTGATCAATCCTGGAACCACCGGAAACAACCTGGGACAACCTGTAAACCTGAAAAACCTGTAAACACTAAAGGGTTAGGAAAAACAACAAAATGCTCGTCATGCGAATGCTTCATGCAAATGCATGCGTGTGTCTGTTTTTTTTGGGAGATTTCCCCTCGATCCTAGTGCCTGAGTGCCAGTGCTGATAATAATAAGAAGAAGAAGTTCGAACCCAATCATGGGAACAACAATCTCATATATAAAGAAAGCCTATCAAGGCAGTACATAGCATCAGCGAGTACAAGATGAATCAACAGCGTGACCTCAGCCAACAAGCCTGGTGATGGTCAGCAGACAACAATGATCAAAACAAAAGGAATACAAATAGTCAAGTACGGCCACGGGCGCGATACTCTTCTAACAACTCCTTCGTCTCTGGATGATCTGGCAGAGTGAGCAACCCCTCGACGAGCAATTCCCTCTGCACAATGGTATACTGAAGTCCCTCAACTGAACTTTCCCATGCTCCTTCGCCGAAGCAATCTTCTAATTTCCGCTTTTTGGACTCAAACGTCAGCTTGCGCTCCTTCAGGTTAGCGAGAGCTTTGTTGAGCTGGCCTTCGGCGGCGTATCTGCGGGCGGTTTCTTCATCAAACCTCTTTTCACTGTCCTTCACCTGGGCTTCTAGCTTGGAGATATGTAGCATCAACTTATCCTCCCGCTCTTTCCTGGTGGCCAGGGAAGCCTTCCAGTGCTGGTTGAACTTGGATATCCTCCGATATGCCTCGTCCAAGTGCTGCTTTTTCGTAGCCAATACGTCGTTGACAGCTTTGAAGTCTCGACCCATGCGTTCACGCTCAGCCATCTGCTTAGTCAGGTCTGTACCTAGCTGGTTCACCAGCTCTGTCTGCCTTTTGAAAGAATGAACGGCTTCGTTCCTCTCGCTTCGGAGCTGAGCTAATTCCTTCTCCAATTCTTCGTTCGTCCGCTTCAATTCATCCCGCTCAGCTAATACCTGGTTATGCTGCTGAATAGGCACAGTAGTAGGCTCTTAGATCATTGGAGGGCTTTCTGGCTTGGCATGAGGAAACGGCATCCCTATAGCATCGGCTCTGGCTCTGATCCATGCCATACACGGTGGGTAGGCTTGATTGTTTCTTTTTCCCAGCAATGGCTTTCCTCGCTTACTGATACCATTCCACGCGCGCTGAAGCTTGGACAACAGATCCCCCTCTAGAATACCAGTGAGGTACAGAGATTCCTGTACCTCTTCATCCTTCGGCGGAGTTCTCAGAGCATACGCGAACTGTCGAACCAGCAACGACGGGTTGTAGTTTATACAGCCCTTCCTACCTATCAGAGGCACATTGGAAACCCGCTGCAACTGAAGATCACCTCAGTACCCAACCTATCTCTGTCGAACCAGTCAATATCTTCTGCAGATAGACTCATCAGACGCTCAGGCCACTCAGCTGTGGCTGCAGACAAGACAAAAGGACCCCTCTTGGGTAGATGACTATCAAGCCATTTGTACAGCAAGGGTACGTAGCACGAGACATTCTTCCCCCTCCTGTTCTCATTTTTGTAGTGAACTGAGTGATAGACATCTCCTATCAAGGTAGGGACTGGATTCCCTGAAGCAAAGATGTGAAACGCATCAAAGTCTACAAAATCAGGCATATTAGGGAACAGGATGGTGCCATATATGCATAGAGCTAGGATGGCATTGAACGCGACCCAACATCCGTCCTTGGCACACTGCTGAGCTTTACCCACTAGAAACTGCAAGGAGAACCCAGGAACCTTGTTCCAACTAGTCAATACTAACTCGGAGGCGTCCAAATGAAGTGAAGGAGCCAAACCAGCCAGATCAGGCTCAGCATCCATGTGAACAAAAGGCATCTGCCTCTTGATAGGCACACCTAGCAAATCAGCATACTCTTCCAGCGTAGGCGCGAGAACGAAGTCCTGAAAAGTGAAACATCTCAGCGGAGGGTCGTAGAACTGCAGCAGAGTGTGCAAGCCATTCAACTCGAACACAGAAGGCTTATGAACCAAACTGAGCAACCTACCGTAAGATTTCCTGAACTCATCCCTCACAGAATCATCTGCTAGAGCTATCAAACCAGTCAGCTTAACCACATCGGGTACAGGGAACTTGTAAGCCACAGTCTTCCTCAGAGAGCCCATAACAATACAATAGGAGGCAAGAAATTATGGATCGGGGAAAACGGTACCTGCAACACAGACACACGTTAATGAAATGCAAATGAGTATGCAAACTAATGCAAAATGCAGTCATGCAATAATATATCCGGGTAACTGCTGTTGTGGAGATTCTGTATCAACAACCACTGATAAGAAGAAAACCCCGGTGTAGGACCATAGATCTGATCTGCCAAGAACAACCATAGGACCATATACATAAAATCATAATTCTGCTCTGTCAAGAACAAATGTCTGATAATAAGGACCTCTGATGTATGATCAAGAAATATCTGCTGATGAGGTTCTCAGCCCCCAAATCAAAAATCTGCTCTATCAAGAACAAACATACAGCTGCTGATGAGATCTTCAGACCCCAAAAATCTGCTCTATCAAGAACAAACAACATCTGTTGATGAGATCTTCAGACCCCAAAAATCTGCTCTGTCAAGAACAAACAACTGATAACAATACTCTGCTCTATCAAGAACAGCCATACACCTGATGATAAGATCCTCTGATCAAAACCTGCTCTATCAAGAACAGACAAATCTGCAACTGAGAAACCCTGGTACCAACAAAACTGATTCACTGTCAAGAAAACCAGGTAGTCTGAAGGTCAAAGTTTCCTGCAATGAACCTAACCCTGCTCACAGGTATGGCCTTAAACTGACTCAAGTTCGGCATCCTATGCATTCATCAGCGTCACAGACATTCAAGAGGGGTGATACGATACCTAGAAGGTGTGGCATCACCAGCTCATGAAGCGGCCTCACTCGGCTGAATCACAAATGATCGGTCCCCAGAGTCGACAATCCACCAAACCAGCAACCGTCTCAACCCAAGGGGTTGAAAGAGAAGCCAACAGGATGAACCTCGTCTGAGCGTGGATTTCATGAGACACTAGTGCCTGCAAAGCAAGCACGCGCCCACTAATTTCCACTCTAAGTCTATAGTGCACTCAAGCCTGGGCCTGGCTTCTCACTCATCAGAACTCCCATCCCACAACAGCACAGATAATCAAATTATACTGAATATAAAATGCGGGAAATAAAGTGCGAGAAGTAAAATGCGATAAATAAACGCAACCCAACAAGTAAACATACAAGCGTTAGGATTGACTCTCGCAGGGAACCGTTGGAATCCCCAGCAGAGTCGCCAGCTGTCGCTTGCGCGAAAATAAGGTGTCGGCACAACAGAAGAGTCGCCACCTTTCATTATTTATCCCTCAGAGCGGGAAAGGAAACGATCGGAAAAACCTAACGAAGAAGGGTAAGACAAGGTCGTCGCAACCATTGTCTGGATTCGGGAGTCGGTTACGCAAGGGGAAGGTATTAGCACCCCTCACGTCCGTCGTACTCGACGGGATCCTTGCTCGTTGTGTTTACTTGGACGGGATGGTTTTATTCTATCTACCTATCAAGGCTGGCTGAAAAAGAAAAGAAAATAACTCGGCAAAGCGTCGCACTTTATGCCTACGTATTCTCATCAGAGAATGAGAAATCAGAGTCAACGTAGTTCGGCCTACGAAGGGTTATGGGGGAAGGTAGCTCACCAAGACATCGCCATCTTGTGCCTACGTACTCTCAACAGGTATGAGAGATCAGAGCTCACGTAGTTCGGGAAACTACGGGTTTATTTCCTGTGTTTTACGAAAAGAAGTGTTTTTTATTGTGTTTGCAATCTCAATCGCACTAGAGACTATGACCTGAGAGTGAATGCGTCGCATGTCACCCAAAGGGTACCATACTAAACATCCAGACTGTGGAAAAGAAACTCTCCCACAATCCTTTCTCAGATAGCTTAAGGCTCGTAACATACGAAAGAAATCATTCATGATTACTGTATCTTAAACTGTTTTGAGATGAGAAGAGAACAGGCCCAACTAGGAGGGAGACTATCAAGTCCTACTATTGTCATGCCATGGATTCATCCTATGGTCAAGCTTTGAACAGGGAACTCCTAGATGTTGTCATGCATAGGTTTCAACCTAAAGTTCTGTCATCAATTCCTTATCAAAGGAAATGAGAGTCCTAAGGGATCATGTCAATGATACACCAAAACAGACAAAGCATCAGCTTTAAACAGTAAAATGCATGCAATGCAAGTGAGGGAGGAAATGTGTGTGGGACTTCAGCCTCCACAAGCTCATCTCAACCTCAAGCCAGAATGGATAACAGTAATCATACTGAAATATAAATCATGCTATCAAGCAATAACAGTAAACTGCAATCATACAGAAAAAAATGAAATAAAATGCCATCAGACAAACAAACCACATGGGCAAGGGAGCTGGGCTCTACCGAATACCCGCAAGCAAAGCCACACAGTAACAATACAAGCAGAGGGAACAACTCAACCTCTAGTGCAATCATGCTCCTAGATTCTACCTATTCTAGATATGAACTTATTCTAATGCATCAAGCAAGTCAAACAAAACACATCAATACAGAAAAGAAAAAGAAAGCAGATCAACTCCTCTCTCAACTCCAAGCTTCAGCTCTTCCAACAGCAACTCAGTCTTCAGACTTCAATCACTCTTGACAAACATCAATTTTCTTTTTCCATGTTTCAACCCTTCAGCATAAGTTTCAACTTACTTCTCCTTTAAGCTTCAGCTTCTTGATCATCTCCACCTTCAGGCTTCACCTAATCTTCAGGGATCTTCAAGTATCAACTTGCTCTTGTGGCTCTTCAAGCTTCAGCTGAAATGGCAATACTCAAGGATTCATCCTCTTCAACTCTTCAATGAAGTCTTCATCTTCAAACCCAAGCTCAGCACCTCTCAAGATAATCAAACCAGAGGAAATCACTTACTGGATAAGATGGGGATATTGAACTGCTTATTGACCACCAAAGGTGACCTATAAGGGCTCAACATCAAAGGAATGGTTCCCTCAAAAGTTCTACTTCCTAGGTACATCACTTATCCCTCCAAAGGAGATAGGTGTATACCATGGAAGGACTTTGAATCATAGGGAGGAATGGAGGTGAAAGATACCATCCATGTTTAAGAAAGAAGTTATCTAAGTCTAAACTCTTCTTAATCCCTAACCCTAAAACAATCAACAAAACAAATAAGATCAAGCTCTCAAGCTCCTCAATCCATCTTCAAGTCTTCTACTATGCTCCTCAATGTTCCTTAGAACACAACCAAGCTCTCCAAGCCCACAAAGCAAAGCAAACAAAAATACAAGCCCACAAGGGCAACACAAACAATCATCAACTACAAAAATCATCTAAAAATAGCATACTACTATATTAAATCCTAATATAATTTCTAAGGGATCCTACATACCTACCCTTAATACCCTTATATGTCCCATAGTCTAATTTGTCCTAAAAACCCAAAATTCTAATATTATTATGTACCTATGTTAAGGATTAACCTAATTTTATACAACCTAATGTCATCTAATCAAAACTAACCTAAAATTCATCACAAAATTATGGAATAAATCCAGGGGGAAGCTAAAGTTGTAATCTAACTATCCTAAAAAGAATGGCTTAAAAATATTAAGGGAATTACCTAAACAAAATTCTACAAATTCATGCATCAACATAAAAAGAAATAAAATGCAATAAAAGTAGAAAATACCCAAAAAAATACTAAAATGCATGAAATGAAAAATGTTTTTATTTTATATTTTTCTTGACAAAAATATGAAATGGGAGCAAAAATTCCCACTTAATAATCATTAATTTTCAAATTGATATGATTTTTCCAAGATTGAAATAAAATGGAGGAAAATAAAATGAAATATGAAGGGATGGGGTGCAGCTAGCAAACAGATGCAGTTCAAATCATCACATGGGCTAAAAGTGGGGGGTTCAGATAGTAACTAGCGCTAAGCCCAATTCAGTCATAAAATCGAATCAAAAACATAAAGAAAAAGAAAAAACCACGGTGAGAATAGCAATGATTTTCAGTTTAAAATCCAAGTGGGCCTTGATTGGGGGTGTGGGAAGCAATCCAGCCCAAAGTTCTTTTAATGAAACGCCGCGTTTCATTATAGTTTCAGATTCCCTCTCAAAATGGAATTAAATCATGGCCAATGGATTGTTCCTCAGGTCAATGGTCAGCTTCCCATCCAATGGTCATGAACTCGTCTTCAACCTCCAGCTAGGGTTCCAAGGAGACTCCATGAAAATGCAGAGCTTCAAGCTCTTTCTTCCTCAAACACGAACTCCCTCAATTCCTCATGGAAAATGGAAATTCAAGACCCTATCCTGCCTAGAATTTTATGTTGAATCCAACCCTGCTCTCAAAATCAACTGAAACTTCCTCTAACATGAAACACGATCCAAGATCCAAAATGTACTCAGTCATCAATCTTAACAATTCTTGCAATTAGCTACCTCAGATCACTCACCAACTCACACTGAATGATTCTTGATGTCTAGTTCATTCTATATCTCAATATAACACGAGTTCTTAGTCATCAAAGAAATGGGGTCCATAGTTCAATCTTCACCAATTGATCCCTAACTCTCCAAAATCCATCACCTCTGTGTCTCTAACCTTTCTACACTAACAAACTAACCTAATTATGCATAAAACATGGTGTAATGAAGAATTTGAAAACCTGGTTAATCTTGATGAACATATGATGAAATCCTCCAATTCAGACCTTGAAACTCTTCAGAAAGTTTCCCTAGAAGCCAACCTTGCTACTGTTTGCAACAATTTTGATGGAGGAAGCCTCAATCTCAGAATTCAATTCTGACTTGCTACCTTGAAAGTTCAATCACCAACTCTTTAATTCACCATGGATTTGCTCTCAATTCAATCTGCACAGCTTCACTAGGATCTATGGAATGTGTTTGAATGGAAAGAATGAATGGAAATGAAGAAGAATGAAGAAATGAAACCTGACTTGCAATGGAAGATTCTTGATCTCACTCTCTCTTCTCTGCACCAATTCTCACCAACCTTGCATCTGAGCAAGTTATACATGTTATATAGAGTGGTTTAGAATCATCTAGAACCATCTAGGACCATCCAATGAGTATTTGAACTTCTCATGTCATGACATTTTGATTTCAATTCTCCTTATGTGCTATCTCATGCCAAGCTTCTTGTAACCTTTGTAAATGACTTGAAATTCTCCCCATATGAGATTTATGGTGTGTTACAATGTATAACCAACTTGCTTATTGAGTTTTCTTGAGTTTTGCTTTGGTACCTTAATATGCAAGTAAGCCAATTCTAAAGCAGCCCTATGATCTAAGCCTCAAATCAAAATTGTGGCTGAACCATTGTTCTTAGAATGTCATTTGGAGTCAAAATGACCTATTATATGACATGGTTTGGATGTATAACTTGTGATTTCCAATTTTCAATTTCACCTTAATTAACTTATGCCTCCATTTTAGGCCATTTTTATCACTTTTTTCTAAAAGCCTTTTCAACATCTCATGACCTCCTTACTAGCATTAAAACATCATTATAAGCAAGTTTTATGTTGAATATTTTTCCATTTGAAGCTTGGAAATAGGAGATATGGCCTTATGCTTGAAATGACCTATAACCTCCAAATGACCAAAATGCCCTTGACTTGTCAAAGCCATAAGTTGAGTTCTACAAATCCTATCAAGGACTTCTAGTACTCTCTAGAAAGCTAAGAAGATTCTCTATAACATTCATGTTGACCAAGAGTTCATAGGAATCACCCTACTAGGGAAAATGTTGGATGCAAGTTGGGTGACTTTCAAGGACCCAAATTCACATACCTCAGATGACCTGTAATTTGTCAAAATCATAACTTGAGCTCTACAAATCCTATCAAGGACTTCTAGTACTCAAATTAAAGCTCAGAACAAGCTATACAACATTCATGTTGTGGGGAAGATGATATGACCATCACATCTTGAGCTAAACTGCCTTGAAGAGAGGGATCAAACTAGGGGATTTTACACTGTCAAACCTTAGAAACCCTAGCTTGAAACTTCTCAAACTCCTCAATCATGATGATTTGGTCTAGGAATCATACTTATAACACTTCAATACATCATTCCATGATCACATGGCTCTTGGATTAGGTCTCAACCCTCTCCCAATCATCAGTTGACCTAGGGTTGACCCAGTCAAACCCTAATTCCACCACTCATGGCTGAATCTTCTGAATTCTGGTACAATGACCTCTCTAGGCTTCATGATGGCTTGAAAGACATCTCATAAGCGTTCTCAAATCTTCAAGTCCACCCTCATAGTCTCAGAATCATCTGAGGAGCTCCCACAACTCCCAAGTTATGAGGCACACAACCCTGACTTCAACCAATCTCTCTGAGGATCTCTTGAGTTCTCTGACACAGATATCAATCTTTAAATACTTGAATAACCTTCTTGGCTAGCTTCAAAGTCTCATACAAATCTTGATGGGTAAATAAATGTTGGTCAAATTTTGGGGTGCAACAGGGACGACGAACTCCCTCCGCGCGGTAGGGGCCTGACCTTGAGCACGACAGGCACCCCTATTTATCAGCTTCATCACCCTTTCCTCCACGGAACCCATTTAGCCTGCAAAACAAACACAAAAAAAAGAGTTAGAAGAAAAATCTAGACAAGTGACAAAAGCAGCCCGGAGGCACTCAAACTACCTAGGAACTGATGAGCCTCAGCCTTCGTCCTGCATTCGAGCAGAGCCTTTACATTAATATATCGAGCCTTTGTCAGTATTTGCCCGTCTTTGCCGCGGATGTACTCCCCGTCAGGGGACACACACTTCCAAGGAGGAAGACGACCGACGAAGTCCACCAACCTCTGGAAGGCCAAGATGTCCTCCTCGCCCAGCCGACCAAGCTTGAAGATGAAGCCATCGGTGGCCAAAGGGAAATGCTGGTCCCCCCAGTCCAAGGGGAAATAGGACTCATAGTTGTCCTCGTAACACCCCTCCACGACTACTACTTCCTTTTGAAAAATGGTCTTATACGCTTCGTCTTTGTCCGACATGACCATTAACCAACGATCTTTAAAGCCTCAAACAGAGTCAGTATACGGCCGGAAGAGCCTGGTCGCCTGCTTCAGCGAAACCCAGCTATGTCGACCAGCCATCATTTGACGTTGTAAATGGAAGACGTAGAAGAATAGGGGAATGGTGGCTCTAAGCTCCAAATAGTTACACACGATCTCGAATGCTCGGATGCAAGCCAACGAGTTTGGGTGAAGCTAGGAAGGCGCCAGGATTAGGTGGTCAAAAACGCCTTGCTGAAAGCCGGTAAAGGGTAGTTGCATGCCTACCTCCTTAAAGGCAAACTCATACATAGGGAACCGACCACCATCATATCGCGAGCAGATACGATCGGCCTCTCGAGGCCGGCAAGCGCGAAATTGACGGGGGCTCTCAGCCACCCTATCCTCTATCACCGCGAACGCGTCCGGATCATCGAGGACGAACCTCGACATATAATTTAGGGGTTCCTCCCTGACCCACTCCTCCAAAGGTCTCTCTAGAGGATCCAGGTCGACCTCCTCCTCGCGACCCTCCTCGTCCGCCGACAAGTCCCACTCCACTTCTTCCTCATCACGACCAGCCATTTATACCTGAAAAGTAGAGGAACTTGGTGAATTCGACAGCCAAATCAAATCCACCCTTCCACCGCAAATCAAGTGAAAGGGTGTGGTCGCCTAACCGCCCATGTGACGAGCTGGGGGCGACTTTATCCCCCGAGGAGGACTAGAGAGTGCACCTTTTATCCTCGGGGCACACATCCACTTGTGCCCGGGGCATTCATCCTATTGTACTCGGGGCATTCAAAGTTCTTTCACTCCTCCCTAGGGCACTCATCGCAAGATCCAGGGACGATCATTTTCTACCCTAATTTTGAGGGGTCCTCCGGCGTATTCGCCAGAAAAACCCACAGTATTCCCAGCGTCCCCAGCGGAGCCACCGGAAACGCCGCCACAAACAGCAGAAAAACACCGAGAAGGATGCAGGAACTTACTTAGTATGGATGCAAAAAGATTGTTGTCGGGCAGAAAAATCCCAGATGTCGAGCTGAATAATCCCAGATGTCGAGTAGAAAAACATTGGACGTTGAACAGCTGCAAACAAGCAAATGAGCGAAATGACGAGCCAGGTCAAAACATATATACCCCTAGCACGGGAAACAAAGCGTCGCTAGGCACTCAAGTGCCTAGGCCATAACCGTCACAAGCAGACACGTGGCGATCCTCCGTTTCCACTACGTCTCTTCAGGTTCCTCCATTGACCGCGGGCACCTCCTCGATGAAAGTTCACCTAGCCGACATGATCACAACCTGCCCAAAAAATACCTGCCCGACATATCAACGTGTCCGACACCTTTCCCTACTCAAGTCATAGCTCGCACGACCGTGAACAATGACTTGGAGGGCTACTGTTCTCGACTGGGCCGACGCTTAGCTCACAGCCAAGCAAGCGCAAGCACCAACGAGGTTAGGCCCAAGAGTACCACGCTAACGGGCAGGATCCCCGTCGAGCACAACATATCTCCGTCGGGCATAGCCCGACGACTGTCGGCAGGTCCCCCGCTTCCGACTAGCCAACCTCCTTCTTCCCCATCATCGGGTAGAACCCTCGCAGCCGACCAGCCACCTCTGGCTTCCCGGGGAAGTCCTCGGGCCTTCCCCCACATTATCCATGTGTCCCTCATGTAGGGACTCGTCATAAAGTAACTACCCACGTCCTGGAGATTCGGTCTTCCTCCTCCCGGGTAGTGCAGAACAGTTACCCTAGGGTGAAGACCACGTCCTGGTCTTCACGACGCCATGTCAGCCCTAGCAATTACTAACATTGGGCCTGGCAGCCCAGCCCAGTGCTAGGTAACCGTTGGCCATGCGCTGGGGGCTCACTATAAATACCCTCTTCACTAGAGGGTCCGGTAACTTGACTTTCTTACTCTCTCTCTCTCTCTTTGTGCTTGCTTCCATTTTTCTCGTCACTTACTTTGGCATCGGAGTGTGTTTCAGGTACATGCCCCTCCTCTTCCATACCTATGGTGAATAGCTAGCAGATCAGCAATGCGTGGCAGGTCATTCACTCCCTTCTGGTCAGGTACAATCAGTAAGATTCACTCGCTTTCTTGCTTAAGAAGCATTGCCAACATGTAAGTGTTGATGTGAGGAGTTAAAGCCCTAACTCGAGGGACTTTAATTCTTCTTGCGTTTCTTTTGGTTTGTGAATTAAGGAACTAGGGTTTGTGATGTGTTCGCTTTGATTTGATTTTTAGAATAGGAATTTGAAGAATTCGATGTTAGATTAATGACGAGGGAGTGAAGGCGAGCAAGGGGACGCGAGGTTTGTTTTGTTTCCCTCTCCGCCGCCGCTGGAGGCGATTTCCGGCACGGCGGAGAAAATAATCTCTAATGAGGCAAATTTAGGAAGAGAGAGAGAGAGAGAGAGAGAGAGAGAGAGAGAGAGGGAGAGAGAGAGAGAGAGAGTATTACTTTTGGTTTGTTTCTGAATAGCGAGTTGTGTGTAAGACCCCTTCCTTGAGTGCACCGTGGGATTCAGGCCCTATCAATTGCTATGCGCGCCCATGGATCACTGTTGCACCTCTTCCTGATTACACAACAAGGTCTTTGGGCCTGATACAAGAAGACCAGCGCCCAATTACTAGTGTACACTGGTTTTTTGCACCCCTGACTGCTTTGTTGTTATTTTTTAGGAGAAATAATTTGAATAATGATAATTTTGATTTTATTTTCTTTAGAATTTTGGTTTAATTAGATTTAATTGTTGATTATAATTTTTACTTTAATTAAATATTAGATTTTTGTTTTAGTCTTAATCTTGATTTTGACTTTGTTTAAACTTTTGATCTTAATATTGATTTTTTTTTGTAAAGGTTGATATTATCATGCTTTGATTTTTTTTATTATTTTGATATCAATTTTGATCTTGAATTTGTTCTATGTTTTGATTGAATTTAGATATTGATGTTGATTGAATTTTGACTATAATTTTTATTTTAGTTTTATATTTGATCTTGATTAATTGTGGCTATCTTGACTAAATGTGACAAAGTATGTGATCTTGATCATGGTTCATTAGATTAGTCGTGTTAATTTTTGTTGATAAAAAAATGATGAGCATGGCTCAATTCTTCTTAGAATTTAATTGAATCTTTGGTATTCTTTCTTGATTCTTTGTGTATGAATTTGGTGTCATATTGTTATGGTTTGTTCACTTGTGTTTTTAGACTTAGGGTATTGATTTTTGAAGCATGTTTCCTTAGGATTCATTTGTTTCAATTTAATTAAACTTTTTAATTTGATTAAATTGAATTAAAGGTAGACTTTAGATTTTAATCCTTTTCATGACAACTTTAGATGTAGCTCCCCCTTTGTAAAACCTAACCTTAGGGCCACATTGCATGATAACATTTAGGACTCAACCTCCCTTAGACCTTCTGTGCGTCTTTCTCTTCTCTCTCTTAAACAAAATTAAAACACCTAATAAAGATGATGAGTATTGTACGCCACGACCCTTAAGTATATAGAAAATGACGAGTGAGGTGTCTCTCTTTACTTTTCTAGAGTGTTTAGCATACGTCCCGTCTAGGGGCGACCATGTGACGCATTCGCTCCTATGTCATAGACTTTAGTGCAATATGAATCTCAAGCAAATTCAAACCACTTATTTAAAACTCATAAACAAATTGCAAACCATTTTATCCTTTGGGATTATCTGTCAAGTCATTTTCAAAAAGAGTACGTTACTTCCGTTATACCGCAAAAAGGAATCGGCCCTAACTACTAGAACGCGAACTTAATGTCGCTCATAAAAAACGGTTAACCAATTTGTTTTTGTATCCACAAACTACGGATTCTCTAACTTCCTTATTATCGTCTGGATAAGGATACGTAGGCACAAGACGGAGAAGTCTTGGCGAGCAACCTTCCTCCATCCATCTGTAGTCCTCCGAACTACGTTGACTCTGACTTTTCCATTGCACGAGGGAATCCGTAGGCCTAGGACGGCGAATCCCTATCGAGTATCCTTTTGTTTTTACCCTTTTTGTTCTCGTTTCCATTTAGCAGTAAGCTTTAGATAACACACCCTTTGATTAGAACAACAAGCGTGGATCCCGTTGAGTATAACAGACGCGAGAGGGTGCTAATACCATCCTCTCGCGTAATCGACTCCCGAATCAAGGATTTGGTTGTGAGACCATGTCTTCTCCCTTTTTGAGGTTTCTTCGATCGTTTCCTTTCCCCCGTAGTGATAAATAACGTTCGGTGGCGACTTTTTTGTTTTTTTCGACGAGTGTTTTTTGCAGTTGCGACACGTAGTTCATGGAACCAGGAAAGAGAGGTGAAGGTGGAAGAAGGAGGTTCACCAAGATTTTGCAATCTCGTGCCTACGTATCCTCATAGTATAATGAAGAATTCAGAGTCTATGTAGTTCGGGGAACTAGGATAGAGAAAGAAAAGGAAACGAAGACAGTGTCAAAACGAAGAGCGAAAGGAGGTAGAAAGACCCTAGTGGGGATGCAAAAGAAATGGCGTCAAAACCAAGAAAGAAATGCAAAGAAAGGTTCTACTGAGGGACACATAAGAGAATTGGTGACTCCACTAGGGAGAAAATAAAAGAATGGTGTCAAAACCAGGAGAATAAAGAAATAAAGGATAAGAATCGGGGTAAAGGTAAGATCCACAAGGGATTCAATGAATTAACTGGCAGGAAATGATTATCGAAGAAAGATAAGAGTAAGACTTTATGGGGAAAGAAAAAGGTTGGTGTCAACAGACAGACTATGATGAACCAGGATGAGAGTATTGAACCAAGGGAAGGTGTTTGGCTATCTGGAGAACTCGGCGTGTTAAATGATAAACAGTGGTTAACCGAAAGGAGGAATGAGTTGGTTTTAACCGATAGACAGTGATCAACCAAAAGGATGGGTGTGGAACCAAGCGAAGTTTGTGACCCAAAGAACGGGTGTGAAACCAAGCAAAGTTTATGACCCAAAGGACAATACACTGACTAAACAAGCAATACTTGACCAAAGAAAGGGTTTTCGAACCAAAAGAAGGTTACTAACCCAAAGGTGTGAGCATTTGAACCAAAGAAAGGTTTCTAATTGCAGGGGATTCAGTGTTTTAACAGACAAACTATGACTAACCAAAAAGAATGAATGATTAACCAAGAGAAGGTGATTAACTCAAGCGAAACTTAGTATGTTAACAGACAGACTGCGGTTAATTGAGAAAAAGGTGATTAACTAAGAGAAGGTGATTAACCCAAGGAAGATTGGTTCTAACAGGAGGACTGTGATCAACCAAAGAGCGGTTGATTAACCAAGAGAAGGTGATTAACCCAAGGGGAATTTAGTATATTAAAAAACAGACTATGATTAACTGAGAAAAAGAGAAACTTGGTGTTTTGACTGACAAGCAGTGATTAACCAAACAACAAGGGAGATAGAACCAAGAGAAGGTCACAAACTCCGCCAGAAGATTCGGTATTTAAAATTTAGATTGTGTTTAACTGAAAAAAGGATTGACTTTGCTGGTGAAGAAGAGAATTTGGCTTTAACCAAAGAACGATAGACTAGCAAAAGAAATAGGTGATTACAATTCTTCTGGGAAATCAAATAATATTGATTGGCCAAAAGAGAAAGGAGTGTCGAATTGAAAGGAGGAGAGTATACTAATTGACAAAGATTAGGGTGCAAGTGATCAAGAATCAAACTCAAGAGACACCACAGCTCGGGAATAGAGGTGACTTATCCCAGGTGTAAGGACCATACGGCCTTTCCCCGAAACAGTCAGAATGAGGGTAAGATGGACTCCATCCTCATTCCTTCTCTAGTACCCAAAGTATAGCGCGGAAGATGAAACTGATAGAGAAACATCGCAAGTTGTACAGTGCTCAAATGCATTGCAGATCTTCGACACTGCGGAGATCAAGAGGACAAGACTCTAAAAGATCCTAAAGAGAAGAAAAAGAAAAGATCAACTAATCAAAACAAGCTTTCAATCAATTAATCAAAAGGGAATGAACAAGCCAATATTATTTCATACAAAACGAAAGATCGTCAAAGCAATCGAGCAGATTATTGATTATACAAGAAAATGTTTAATCGGTTAACCCGTAGCAGTGACAAAATTTTGGTTTTTCAAAAGCACTTCAACAACTTATCACCTATGCAATCACTCACATGTTAGGGAAAACATTTGTGCATGAAAATCAAGTTCAAAATCCACAATTAAGCATCAATTAAATCAATTAATTCATCAAGAACAAGTATCAAGCAATTGCATAATCAATTCGCACACTAAAAATAATTGAATCTACATCGCGAATAATACGAAAGTGATCGAAAACAGTAAATTGAGTGAGAAATTCCAACCTACAAAGAAGAGAAATGCCTTGGTGATTGTTGCAAGTGAATTATGATGAAGATAATCAAAGAAAACCAGAGAAATCTGAACTTGTAACCAAACTGTAGCAAAACCAAATTAAATGCGACGAAAGCTCCAAATTTGAATTTGCACCGAAGGAAATTGAGATAATCACTTGAACTGAAGCAAAAGCTAATGAAACTCTAGAAAACCAAGTATAAGTGCAAGATAATCGAGGTTAAATTCAAGAGAAAAGCACTTTCAATGTGAAAGTTGCTACTCTTTAATGGTGAATTTGAGCTCTAGTATGGTTTGGGGAGAAGATGAAGATGAATGTGAGAAAACGTTACAGAAACTTTAGAGAGAAGAGTGAAAATTGAGAGAGAATTGTGAAAATGGTTGAAGCTCCTAAACAAAAATGCCAAGGTTTCTTTATATAAAGTGGAGTTTTAGAGTTGCTAGGTTTGGAATGTGCTTTGGAGTTTGCTTTGGAACTAGCCTTGGAGTTAGTTGCACTTAACTAACTGAGTCAGAAGTTGACTCGGTTAGTCAGTTAGTAAACTCAGTGGAGCAATCTCAATGTAAGTCCAAATCTAACGGTTCACATACTTGCAAATGAAGTTACATGGTAGTCTTGATTCAAAGTGATGTATTGGAATAAATGCCTTGAAGTGTTTTGAAAGGTCTTGAAATGTCTAGAACATTCCACACAAGAACCCTAAAAATAAAGGTAAAGCTATTATGATGAAATGCAACAGAATATGCCAAAATACAAAGGTTAATCGATTAACCATTTTGCAATAGCAAATGGTTAACCGATTAACCAAGCCAAAAACTGCCCAATTTGCTTGAAAAAAGAGGTTATGGCAATGGTTCCAATTTTCAACCCTTTTCTTTGATGAATAGGCATAGAAACCTTTGTTTTTTTTCTTGTGTTGATGGTATAGTGACTTTGTGAAGATGTGATTAATCGAGCTTTGGAAACTTGAATATTCCTGCAATAAAAACCCACAGAAAAAAGATGTCAATGCATATTTCAACAGTGTGAATGCACATTCTTATGCAAAAGCAAAAAGGGAGGTCAAATTTCGAGTTACGACAACTGCCCCTATTTAATCCTCTTGGACCTGAATGTTCGAATTGCACCAGCTTTTCGATTATTCAAGGTGAAAGGAGATTAAATAAAAGAGTAGCTCAAAAATTTGGCCGGTGGCGACAAAGGATGGTAATATGAAAGTGTAAAGACTCATTTTGATAGGTGATAAGTTTGGTTGAATTTTGTTGTGGAGATGAATCAGTCAACGGGGAGTATGCTTGATGCATATGCTATGTATGGTTGATCTTAGATGATGTTTGATATTATGCAATGCAATGATGCAGGTTAAGGTACTGTGTGGCAAGTACACATAGATTGTAGTAAAACAGACTCGGAATCCTTAGTTGGGGAAGGAATCAACCTTTAAATAAAGAAAAGATTCTAGATAGACCAGAGATAAAGGAGATATTCCGGATGGACCAGAAGAAAGTGGGAATGTTTGGGATGGACCCGAGAGAGTGAAAAGGTTTTGGGTAGACCAGAAAATTGAAAAGGTTCTGGACATACCAGAGAATAAGGAAGAGACTTTGGGTGGACCAAATAAAAGAAGAGACTTTGGATGAACCAAATAAAGGAAGAGACTTTGGATGAACCAACAAAAGGAAACGGTTTTGAAAATTTTGCCAGATGATACGAGGACTGGACTTTGAAAAAGTTTTCCAAACGAGGACTGGACTTTGACAAACTTTTCCCGACGAGAACTAGACTTTAAAAAGACAAATTAGACGAGAACTGGGATTTAAAGAGACAAGTCAGACGAGAACTGGAATTTTTTATTAAGTTAGACGAGAACTGACTACTAGACGGGAACTGGGTTTTGATTGGGATACATGTTTAAATCTGTATGGTTGTTAGCTCTCATTTTCGACGCTAGTGAAATTCAGAATTAGCTTAAGTCAGAATGTCATTCTTAAAGCATATGAAGGCTTTGACACAACTATGAGGAAATATGCGTCGAAGAAAGGTGGACAAAGTTTTTAGAAAAAATGCTAAGTGTTGGAGAAGCTCTCAACCAGGATCATGTCAAGGGAAACGCAAGGTAGTTACCATCAAAGCTGGAGGAAATTCTTAGTATCCAAGTTCAAATTGATAGTGGGCGAATGTGGGAGCGGTTGAAGTTATAAAAAAGCGCCAAAAAGACACGTTGTAAAGCCAAAACCGTCATCTAGTAGTTACTTTCTAGTATTATAAATAGTTGTCATTTATATGTAATAAGGGTGTTCATTCATCTTGTACTAATCACTCCAAAACACTCAAAGTACCCGCGAGTAGAGAAACGAGTTAGCGAGAACGTACGTGACACAACAAAACCTCCTTTTCATTAATACAGTTTACTTGCCTTTACCATTTCTGCGTTTTTACTCCTCCAACACTTTAACCTTCAGTTTTCATGTTTAAACTGCCCTTTTCTTTTCCATGTGTTTCTGCAAACTTACTTTCATTTACTTTCTACGAAAATTTAAACATTATGCACTTATTTCAAGATTTTTACTTTAAAGTCATTTACCTTCAAAGATTGTATGGTCAAATGTGGAGTTTAGATTATAGTCTTTTGCACCTTTATTTTCCAGGTTATTTACTTACTGCATTTACTTTTGAAGATTTATGGTCGAACGCGGAGTTTAGATTATAATCTTTTGCATATTTACATTACTGCCTTTATTTCAAATTCATTTACTTTTAAAGCCTTTACGTTATTGCCTTTAATCTTCGAAGCATTACTTGTTTTCTTCTAGTCTTTAAGTCACTTTTACTTTACAAAGATTTCATAGTCCAACGTGTAGTTTAGATTAGGATCTTTTTTGCATATTTAGCACATGTCCTAGGATTTAGTATGGTCGATCCTGCAAGTTACTCAATTTTACCCTAAATTGATAGACTAGCGGTTGTTTACCAAAATTCACAGTAAACAAATTGGCACACCCGGTGGGACCTAGTGCTAAGCATTTCAAAGTTTACATTAATCTTTTGGGTGTATACTTCGTTGTATGTTACTAAGGAGTGGAAAATTAGCCACATCACACGGAGAAGTACCAAAGAGAAGATACACTAAAAGAATGGCAATGAATGCTAGTCAACAAATTGATCCTCAAGGAAGCATTTCAAATACTCAGTCAAGCATGGGGTCTCAGAACACTCCATATCCAGTTTCTTCGACGGGAGGACAGACGCCACCGCCAGTAGTTATGTCTAAACAAATGCAGCCCATGGCCAGTCCAGGATCAACATGTGTACGAATGTACATTCAACCTGTGTATGAATATATAGAACCACAAAGTCCTAATTCACCAACACCTCCAGGAAGTTCAATATACAGGCATATTCCTCCTCCAGGTTTTTCACAACCATTATCAAGGAACCCATCTTATGGTATGCCTACGTTGATGATGCAAAATCTGCAAAATGCGCCACCCATATTTTTAGAAAATGTGGTATCTTCGCCAGTACAAGGATCTGGATCAGGTGATTGAAACAACCAAAGCATAGGTGTGGGTTACTTTGTTCAAGTACCCAGTCTTACAAACACATCCATAAACTGTTTAAGGCAGCAAATGGATGAAAGTAACATGCAGATGGTGCACACATTGTCTCTGACAATGGGAGAAGTTTTTCAACCTTTAATTCAGAATACTACTCAAACTAATCAATAGTTGGCGACACAATTAGCCCGTATGGCTGATTTTATGGGAGTACCAGCGTTTGATCAAAGAGCAACCGTTTTCAAAAATAGGACACGATATCAGCAATGAAATGTACCTGAGGTGAACATGGAGGACCATGAAATGGGTGAACCTTTCAGAGTCGAACCACAGAGGAACCAGGTACTAGTTCATATGGAGGAAGAGCCAGGAGTAGTCATGGTGAACAGGAATCAGAATGCTGACCAAGTACTTGGACAGGTTTGAAATCAAGATGTAGTAGAAGAAAATAATCTTGCATCCATGGTCGAGAGAATAATGACTAGAAATGGTGCAAACTTTGGTTTCACGAGGCCAAAATATACTTCCCCATAGTGGATTATATTCTTCAAGCTGAATTACCCCCTAGGACAAAGGTTCCAAAGTTCAGTAAGTTCGTAGGAGATACTACTGAATCAACCGTCGAACATGTGGCTAGGTATATGATTGAAGCAGGAGAGATAGCAGGTGACGAAAGTCTTAGGATCAAGTACTTCCAAAGTTCTCTCACAAAAAATGCTTTCACGTGGTTTACCACGTTGCCTCCTAATTCAGTTTACAATTGGGCCCAATTAGAACAATTGCTTCACGAATAATTCTACATGGGACAAACTAAGATCAGCATGAAAGAATTGGCTAGTATCAAACAAAAAGTCACTAAGCCAATTGATGATTACCTGAATAGGTTTCGGCTTCTTAAAGCCAGATGTTTTACACAAGTACCAGAACATAAGTTGGTCGAGATGGCTGCTTGGGGTCTTGATTATGCCATTAGGAAAAAGTTGGACACCCAGTATCTCATAGATATGGCGTAGCGAGCTGAAAGAGTTCGACGGATAAAAGGCTAAGAGAAGAGAAAGCTAGGTTCAGCAAGGGTAAAAAAGTAGCCTTTGTCGAATGTAACGAAGATGTAGAAAATCTATATGATGAAACATCTTACTTCGACGAACATGAGGTTCATGTTGCTGAATTAAAGCAAGGTCCACCTTATGCGTGTAAACTCTTAGCTCCCTCGAATGGGAAAAATCCCCCTGAGTCTAACGACAAATTTCCTAAGAAAACATATACTTTCGACGTCACTAAATGTGACAAAATATTTAATTTGTTAGTTAAGGACGAGCAAATAATAGTGCCTGCTGGTGCTAAAGCACCTCCTTTAGAACAAAGGAAGAAAAGAGGCTTTTGTAAGTACCATAATTTCTTGAGACATAAAACTTCTCAATGTTTTCTTTTCAGGGATTTGGTGCAAAATGCCATTCAAGAAGGAAGGCTGAAGTTTGGAGACAAGGGGAAGACTCAAATGAAGATTGACTCTGACCCATTACAAACTGTAGAAGCTAACTATGCAGAGCCTGAAGAGGTTCAGATGTTCGAAGCCATTGAAAAGGTTAACTCTCAAGTCAGCATGGTGGAAATCACTGAGAACTTCGCCAAAAACTTGAGATGTCCAAGGTAACTGAAGACTATAATCCAATATCAAACCGTCTAGAAAAGACTGATGGTCGTAACCTGATGCTGGTGACCAAGAATACTGCTGACGAATTCATTCAGATCAATAAAACTACTAAGAGATCATACATGGCAGGAGAAGAATTGGGAAGAAACAGTACTGAGGGCATTAATATGGTTGAAGTTGGCAAAGAATCTGATGATAGTGCAGATAGTGTCAGCACCAATGAAGCTTTGGGCAGAAATATTCCCAAGGTCAAAGTTATCAAGGAATTGGAGAACAACATGGTGTTGGTAGGCGAGATGATGGAAATGGATGGTTGTTTGTTAGAAAATTGGATATGCATGGCAGCAGAAAAGTACTTCAGCACATCCCTTGACATTAAGAGGTTTAACATTGAAACGCTGGATGAAGCTGAAAATTCCAAAAATACTGAAGACCTTGAAGCTCGCTTGTCTAAAATGAAGCTAGAAGATGAGGCTGATGTCAACATGGTCGAGATCACAGATCGAAAAGGGGAAGAGATAGGTGAAGCTGAAGGACAAGAAGAACATAATAAAGTGGTATACCCCAAGCAGGAAGAAACCATTTTCGACTTCTTACACCGTTGCCAAAAGAATGGATCAGGAGTAATGTTGTGCCCTAGGTGTAGTACTATTTTTGATTAGAAGGCTGCTCACGATCTAGAGAAGTCTAATGGAAACTGGGGCCAGAAAATGAACCAGGGTCCAAGAACTGTTGATCCCAAAAAACCCTCAGTTGGGATTAGAACCCCAGCTAAGCCTAGTACATTAAAACCAACTGGGAACTTGCCCACGGGAAGCTAGATCAAGCTTGTCGAAGGACAAGGGCGGAAGAAATGGAAAAAGTTTGACATGGAGAGGGGTTCTTCATTTGAGTATCGAAAGGAGAATCGTACCACCAACAAGTCAACCTATATTTCCCAAAATTACAAAGGCAAGAACCATATGACTAGGTCACAGTGGCAAAGAGAACAACGTAGACAAAAGGCTATCAGAGACGCTCAGGCATAAAGACAGGGAGAGTCGAGTACCAACATCGGCAATCAAGGTAAAAAAACTGAGAAGATGCCTATAAGGCGAAAACTGTTTGAAGATCGAAAGAACCAGCCATTGAAGGAGGTCGAAGATTATGAGAACATGACTGATAGCTTCTACAGCAAATCAGCAGCCTCCTTAGACATCATAGTGAATGTCATATATGTCATGCCTAGAGAATTTGACCAGGTCAGAGAAGTAGAAGATTTAGATCAGAACACTGAGATGGAAATATTGGCACACAAGCCTGTGTGTTATTACATAATAAACAATCAGTGTGTAGAGGAGCAAAATGCTTTCTTTGAGCTCCCTACAAAAGGTATGAAGGGTCACTTGAAACCTCTTTATATTACTGGAAAGGTGGAGAACGTACCTATCAACAAAATACTAGTAGATTGTGGTGCAATTGTAAACCTGATGCCCCGTTTTCTACTAGGTAAGATTGGGAAATATGACGAGGATACCAAGCCCCATAAAATGGTTCTGTCGAACTATGAGGGAAAAGTTGGCTCCACTTTGGGAGTGATCCAGGTTGATCTTACAGTGGGGACAATAACTAGACCCACAGCTTTCATGGTTGTCGAAACCAAAGCAAACTACAATATGTTCTTAGGACGAGAGTGGATTCATGGTGTAGGCGTTGTACCTTCGTCAATGCATCAAAGAATTACTATTTGGAGGCCATATGGTATAGTGGAGAACATTGAAGCTGATTAGGGATACTTCAAAATTCCTGTTAATTACGTTGATGGGAAGTAATTTGATAGGCATTTGGCAAATATTGCTCCATGTCCTCCAGTAGAGTTCGAGTTTACTCCTGACAAAGCAACGTTCCATTCATTGTACTTACATCCTGTCGAAGGGTTTATATAGGATAGTGATGTACCACGAGGAAAGCTTCCATATTTGGGAGGGCCTCCAATAGACCCCACGGGGTGGGGAAGTGAATTTAGTGACCATGACTGAATTTGAAGTCGTGAAGAAAATTTCGGCCTATGTGGCTGAAACAAAATTACAAGTGGCTTTGGAAGCTGTTAATAACGACATGGCTAGTGAAGCCATTTCTGAGATTCACCAAGAATGTCCTGTTGAGGACTTCAGTCCTAAACCTCCAGGTAAGGTCCAAACTGGAGAGAAAAGCCAGAGGTTCGACGCCATCTATGAGGATGAGGCTTTGGGGTTTGAAAAAGATCCGCTAGCCAACAATGTTAAGATGCTAGCACAAGATCCGTTAGAAGAAATTGATCTTAGTGAGGGGGAACTCAAAAGGCCTACATACATCAGTGCCAAATTGAACCCCCAATTGAAGGTCGAAGTGGTCCAGTTATTGAAGGAATTCAAAGACTGTTTCGCCTGGGACTATGACGAGATGCCTGGTTTGAGCAGGGAGTTGGCCAAACACAGGTTGCCTATGACACCTGGGAAAAGTCCAGATAAACAAGGTCCAAGACAGTTTGCCCTAGATTACTGTCAAAGATTAAAGATGAAGTCGAAAGACTGCTTCGCTACAAATTCATCCGCACAGCCAGGTATGTCGAATGGTTGGCTAATATAGTACCTGTTATTAAAAAGAATGGGTCTTTAAGATTTTGTATAGATTTTAGAGATCTAAATGCTGCAACTTCTAAAGACGAATATTCAATGTCAGTGGCAGAAATGTTAGTGGATTCTGTAGCAGGACATGAATATCTTAGCATGTTAGATGGATATTCTGGTTACAACCAAATATTCATTGCTAAAGAAGATGTTCCTAAAACTGCTTTTAGATGTCTTGGGGATTTAGGCACCTACGAATGGGTAGTGATGCCTTTTGGTCTTAAAAATGCTGGTGCCACTTACCAAAGAGCGATAATTCTATCTTCCATGATTTTATAGACACTTTCCTGCAAACTTACATTGATGATATTGTTATAAAATCTATTTCTGGGAAGAGTCATATTGATCATCTGCGACAGTCATTCTTAAGGATGAGAAAATTTGGTCTCAAAATGAATCCCCTTAAATGTGCGTTTTGTGTACAGGCCGGGGATTTTCTAGGTTTTGTGGTCCACAAGAAAGGGATCAAAATAAATCAAAATAAAACCAAAGCCATAATGGAAGCGAAAGCGCCATCAACTAAGAAGGAGTTGCAGTCATTATTGGGCAAGATCAACTTTTTGAGAAGGTTTATATCCAACTTAAGTGGCAAGACACAAGCATTTTCACCATTGCTTCATTTCAACAAAGATGGTTTCAAGTGGGGGCACTTACAACAGGAAGCCTTCGACAAGCTTAAGGATTACTTAAGTCACCCACCAATCTTGTCACCACCTTGTAGAAATAAAAGTAGGAGGTTGTATATAGCTGCGCTTGATAGAACTTTAGGGAGCATGTTGGCTCAAGAAGATGAGAATGGAGTCAAAAGAGCCATTTATCATCTTAGCAGAGTTTTAAATGATGCAGAAACTAGGTATAACATGATTGAAAAGTTATGTTTATGCTTGTATTTCTCTTGTACCAAATTAAAACAATATATAAAGCCTGTTGATGTGTATGTTTCGTCTCATTTTGATGTTATAAAACATATGTTATCTAAACCTATCTTGCACAGTCGAATTGGTAAGTGGGCTTTAGCCTTAACAGAATGCTCTTTAACATATCAAACTTTAAAGGCTATGAAAGGGCAAATAGTGGCGGACTTCATAGTTGACCATTCTATCAATGAAAAGGATTTGAATTATGTTAAATTAAAATCATGAAAGTTATACTTCGACGGATCAAGCCATAAAAATGGAACAGGAGTAGGCATACTTATTATTTCTCCTGAACAAATTCCAACAAAATTTAAATTTAGCATCGCAGGGCCTTGCTCTAACAATGAGGCTGAATATGAGGCACTGATTGCTGGCCTTGAAATTTTGTTAGAATTGGGGGAAACTAGAGTCGAAATAATGGGAGACTCAGAGTTGGTGGTAAAGCAAATCACAAAGGAATACAAATGTGTTAAAGAGAATCTCATTATGTACTTTGTTGTAGCAAATAGGCTATTAAAGAAGTTTGAAGAAGTGGCCATCTGATACATACCTAGAATAGAAAACCAGATTGCTAATGACTTAGCTCAAATTGCTTCTGGATACAGAGTGTCGAAGGAAAACCTTCAAGAAGTCATTGAAGCAAGAGGGAAAGTGGTAGCCGTTGGATTATGCCCATCAGACCTGGAAGCAATTAAGCTTGGGTGCATGAATGGTGAAAATTTTGAAATTTTTGCTATAGATGGTGTAACGGATAAGGATTGGAGAAAGCCTATAGTCAAATACCTACAAAACCCAATAGCTTCGACATGACAAAGAATCTGGTATCAAGCCTTAAGTTATATGCTCATGGGTAATGAGTTGTTTAAAAAGACCCCTGAGGGAGTCTTGTTAAAGTTCCTTAGTGAAACAGAGGCATACTTAGCGCTTTCGGCAGTTCATAGTGGGGTCTGTGGAGCACACCAAGTTGGCCATAAAATGAAATGGTTGTTGTTTCGACAGGGAATGTATTGGCCCACTATGCTAAGGGATTGCATAGAGTTTGCCAAGGGTGTCACTACCGCGAAAATAAGGTGCCGGAAAAACAGAAGAGTCGCCACCTTTCGTTATTTATCCCTCAGAACAGGAAAGGAAACGATCGGATAAAACCTGACAAAAAGGTATAAGACAAGTTCGTCGCAACTATTGTCTGGGTTCGGGAGTCGGTTACGCAAGGGGAAGGTATTAGCACCCCTCACGTCCATCGTACTCGATGGGATCCACGCTTGTTGTGTTTATCTGACGGGTTGATTAATCTATCTATTCTAAAAGGTTGGTCTGAAAAGAAAAAAAAATGACTCGGCAGAACACATCAGTTCTATGCCTACGTATTCCCGTCTGGAACGAGAAATCAGAGTCAACGTAGTTCGCCTAACTACGGGTGAAAAGGGGGGGAAGGTTGCTCGCCGAGATGTCGCATCTCGTGCCTACGTACTTTCACACGGCGTGAAAGATCAGAGAAAACATAGTTCGGGCCAACAAGAGACACAGGTTTGTCTTTTTTATCTGAGTAGGGTTAACAGACGGTTCCAGCAGTTGGTGTATGCAGCTCGACCTTTGGAGACTTAGGCGTTTACCGTTTGCGGTGGAACCAGGAGTTAACAAAACTCTCCTTCTGAAAAGGGTTTCTAGGGATTAAAGGTCCAAGAGGACAAAAAGATGTTTGATCTTTGTTTTCTATCTTTTAGAAGAAGTATCTTTTATGGATGTTTGCAACTAATATCGCACTAGAGACTATGACCTGAGAGTGAATGCGTCACATGTCACCCAAAGGGTACCATACTAAACATCCAAGCTGTTGAAAAGAAACTCTCCAACAACCCTTTCTCAAGTAGCTTAAGGCTCGTAGCGTACGACCGCAATTAACCTTTATTACTGTATTTTGATTTGTTTGAAGATGAGAAGAGAAAGGACGCACTAAAGGGGAACTAATCCAATCCTAAAGTTGTCATGCAAAGTTCATTCTATAGTCAAGGTTAGGAGGGAACTATCTAATCTTATCAAGCATGGTTAAAGGCCTAATGTCTATCATATTCTATCTTGAACAAGAAAGAATGGAAATCCTAAGGGAAGGAAGACAAAAGAAGAAGAAGAAAACAATTATACAAATGCATACATGAAATGCAAGTATAGAAAGCAAAGATGCAATGCAAGTGAGGGAGGAAAATAGTGTGGGGCTGAAGCCTCCACAAGCCCATCTCAACCTCAAGCCAAGTATGAAATAATGCAAGAGAATAGGAGAAGGAAATGCAACGAGGGAAAACCATAAAAATCATACAAAAGGAAATCCTCAAGGATTCACCACTTTAGGCATGCCTTAGAGACCTCCAAAGGAGATACCTAAAACTTTCTTAAGTGGCACACCAAGGTCATGGGACAGAGAGTGGCATATTCTAATCATACAACCTATCCCACAAATGAATATCAAGGAGAAAATGGTAAGGAATCAAGAGAAACCTATAATAAAAGTACATAAACCACTGTTTGGAATCACAATGTACAAGCATGAAAGTAAAGCATCCAATGGGCAAGCTATATACAATATAAACAGCCACCAAATGGTCCACAAGACCTATAATATGTCCACAATAAGAAGCAATCACTATAATATCCATCACACAAGCAATACATGGCTTTTGGAGCCAAAACAATACAAATGTCCAAGTGGGAAAGCCAAATTATGAGTCCAATTGCAAAATAAGGCAAAAATAGTAAAATGCATCTAAAAATGCCAAATCAATTCTCCGAGGACCTGCAAAGTGTTAGGAATTAGAGGTTCAAAGGGTAGAGGAAGAATCCAAAAGGAAGTGTTCAAACAGAGAGTAAACATCCAAAGATATCCCAAAACAAGGAAATCTAGAGCATGCACAAAGATGGTGTTCAAAACCTATACAAATGGTAGTATAAAATCCAGAGAAAAATATACTTGGAACCCTCAAGATGTCTATAAGAAATCCACAAAAGATTAGGCAAAAATATTTGGTTTTGATACTTCAATGAAAATCAACAAGAAAGTGTCACAATTATCACATTTTTAATTGCTATTAAAATAGAAAAAATCCTAATAAAAGGAAAATTAATCCTGATAAAATGATTTTTGAATTTCTAAGATTTCCTAAGATGTCCAAGATTGTTGGGTAAAAATCTCAAGATTTAATAAGTCATATTTCTATTTTTAAGAGAATTAAAGAAAGCATGCATAAAAGAAAGAAAATAAGAAAACAATTGGAAAATAATTAAAAGCGTGTGGCAAATTGTAATGGAAATCAGTTATAAAGTTAGACTGGGCTTGGAAGGGTGTGTGAATAGCAACTGACTTAAGCCCATTCAGAAAACTTAATTGAAACGCTGCGTATTGGGATTGTGTGAGGTGGCGCGTTCACGTGCCTCGGATGCAAGGACTTGGTCAACTCTTCAGCGTGATCCAACGGCTCATACGTTTCTTCTCCGTTTGAACTGGAGAATGGAGAGAATGTGCAGTTCGGTTGCACACGGTGGCCGGTAACACTCCGGCGTGTAAGAGCAAGATTTGTCTCTACAGGATAATCTCTATGTTTTGATGATAACAATTGAGTATTTATGAAAGAACCATTTTATGGTTTAATGTTTGTTATGTGCAGGTCATATTAAATTAAATATATTAGACCAAACAAATAGAAGCAACGTGTGCAGCTAGTAACTTATGGAATTACTTAGTGTGACGTTATGAAGTGCTTGTGAGAAGCTAGTTTGCTTATGTATCTGATCACCATCAGTAAAGAACCAAGGGTGCTGGATATTGCAGTTGCAATGCTCCTGTGGTTTCTGCTTTGAAGAAGTGCATCTGACCTGAAAGCAAATGTGAAGGTGAGATAATACTTAGAAGGGGGGTTGAATAAGTATGAAAGATTAAGAATTAAAAAATAATCACACAATTATTTTTATCCTGGTTCGTTTAAACAACTACTCAAGTCCACCCTTCCTAGAGTGATTTGCCTTTCTCAACAAGGACTTAATCCACTATTAAATCAAACTGATTACAATAGTAACACCTAAGAACAACTGTTCTTAGTCTTCTCAAGAGCTACTGATTCCAACTGAATCCTCTTAAGGAAATCCTTTACAATCAATGTAAATTAAATACAAGAGTATTAATGCTTCTATAAAGCTTTTATCACAACAATGATTTTTCTCTTAAGTTTAAGTACAATAAGATTCTAAGAAGAATATGAAATAATGAGAGCTTAGAATAATATGATTTCTTTTCAGCAAATTGTGTGACTGAAGAATGTGGTGAAGTTCTCCTTTTATAGGCAGCTGATCCAAGGAAGCTGAGCGTTGAAAAGAGAGTCCCAAAAAGGTCTGAGCCTTTTTGTCTTCACATCAAGTGACCTTTCCTAGAAGTAGATGACACAGAAAAATCCTTTTTGTCTGTGTAAGTGTGTCTAGCACAAATGAGGAAAGAGACGTTGAATAACTCCAACGGATATATTCTTGAATATTTCTTCTTCAGTTTTCAGCAAGTTCTTCAGAGTCTGAATGGATCAGAGTCTTCTAATGAAATTCAGAACTTTGTTATATCAGAGTCTTCTGCAGCAGGTGTGCTTTCAGCGTGTTGATCATCAGAGCATATTTGACACAGAACTTCAGTACTTGGCAGCGTTGGTACTTTCAGAAACTTCTGTAGACTAATGCTTTGAGAAACTCTTCAATCAATATTCTTCTATGCTTCAGATGCTTCAGCTTCAGATGCTTCTGATTATCTTCAGATGCTTCTGACTCAGAATGTTCTGGAGCTTCTTGCTTCAGATCCTTCTGGAGACTACGCTCAGGATCTTCTGTAAGGAGCAATCAGATTCTTCTGTAAGGTGCATCTGGCGCTTCAGAGTCAGAATAACTTCTTGTATTCAAAACAGATTTGCTTCTAGAGAGTTAATATTATTTCAATCTGCAGTAAAACTCTCAAACAAATTTTAGAGTATATAATTCTTAAATATAAATTTCCTAACAGTTATCATCAAAACAAAGAGTTATTATTAAGAACCAATCTGTGTTCTAACAATCTCCCCCTTTTTGATGATGACAAAAAGTATCAGAAATTTTATTTAACTGAACATAAAGAATTATAACTCCCCCTGAGATGATGAATCTCCCCCTGAATTAAATATGAAAAAGGAATAGAAACTTCCCTTTTTGTCTTGAGTAATCTTCAGAGTTAGATCTTGTTTGTTTTTATAACGAGTTAGGATCAGAATATCTTGCAGATATAAGATTCAGAGTTTGATAAATGATCTGAGAGACTCATAGATTCTTTTATAGAGTGTTCTTATCAAATGATCTGAAATAGTCAATTTAAATATTAAATAGAATAGATATGTCTGAAGATTCATTCTAGTGAAGTTATATTAAACAGTTCAGATCTTTATTTTCTCCCCCTTTTTTGTCATAAGCAAAAAGTAAAAACTTTTAAAAAGACAAATAAAAGGAACAATAAATAGATAATTCAATGGAGAAAAACTGATTCATTCAAAATAACAGAGCAAGAGTACATAGGTAAACATCATAAGATATAACAATAAAATTCAGATGCAAACAACAGATGCACAAACATTAGAATGAGAGAAAAAAATCTAAGAGTGTTTTGACAAAAGCATCTTCAATAGATCTGTAATCTCAGATGATGATTGCTCTTGCTTTGACATCCACTTAGTCATGGTCTCATTCTTCTCATCTTGTTTTGACATCCACTCTGTCATATCCTCAGATTTCTTATCTTGCTTTGCCATCCAGGATTTTATTTCAGACTATCCAGCCTCCAGAGCAGCAATCTTGTCTTCAAAGTCTGGATGTTCTGTCTTTATCTCTGATGAAGAAGGTGGAGGTTCTGCAGCCTGAACAGAGTCAATTGCCATAGGTTGTGTAGATTATGAAGAAGGTTCTACTAGAGTCATAGTCAATGCATTGGCAGTAGGTTCTGTTGGAGGTGGAGGAGCATCTAAACGAAGCAGAGGTTCAGTTTTGTTGACAGTCCAGAATAGAGTCCTTTCAGCTCTGAGCTTTGTATCATCAGAACAGACGTTCTTCAGATTGGAAGCTACAGTGTTGAATCTATTGATGAATCCTTTCCAGATGATGTCAGTTTCATTTGCATCCATAGTTTCAGAGCATCTCTTCTGAACAGTACCTAAAGACATCTGTATTTCTTGCAAAAATGTTTGAAATAAATGATCAATATTAAGTCTGGGTGGTGGTTTAAGCAAGGTTTCCAGAGTCATATGCTTAGGTTTGGGAGTTGGTGGTAACAGAGATTTTTGGATGGAAATCAGAGGAGGGGGATAATATGGAATGAAAGGAATTTCTGGTTTTTGAGGTAAGGATCTGTTTAAAGCATTAAGCAGATGAGGTTTTGGTCTTGTGCGTGGGCAAACATCATCAAAGGGTTCATTAGAATATGGTATGAAAGCAGAGGTTGATGTATGAACAGATGCAGGTTGCAGAGCTGAAACAACAGCTTTACCAGAGGTTGCAGATAATGTTGCTAAGGATCCTACATTGTTCATTGATTGAATATAGGAAAGGATCACAGATGGAAGGGCCTGTCTGAGTTTTGGTTTCAGAGGGATCAGGGGTTCAGAAGGTTCAACTATATCATAAAAATCTTTTAGTTTGAAACCATAAGATAGATTATGATAAAGAGAAGAAACTTGGGCACAAGATATACCAGATGATGATGTATTGGAAGAGGGAACAATCATCTCAGATGATGGTGCAGGTGGAGGCATAGGATCTGGAATGGGAGTTTTAGCAGGTATGGTTGATTCAAGTTCAGGTTCAGGTTGATTCATCTCAGAGTATTTGGATGGAGAGACAAGAAAATCTGGGTGAATTTCTGATTCAGATGAATTTGAGGATGTTGTAGGTGTACAAGAGTTAGAAGATACTTGAAACACTGTTTTTAATGGAGTGATATCAAGAACTTCTGTCTCAGGGATATGGGTAGGTTCTGAAGGAGTATCAGATTGTTTGGATGGTGGTTCTGATGAAACAGGAGCAGAAGTTACTTTTGTGGGTTCAGAAGTAACAGGTGCAACAGGTTCATAAAGTGGAATGTTTGATGGTGGATTGTTAGGAGCTTTTTCTGGTTGAACTTCTTTGGGTTGGTTTTCTGGATGTGCAGAAGTTTGTGGTTGATCAGATGTTTGTTTTTCAGAAAGTTGTGGTTGTGGTGATGGCTGTGGTTCTGTTGGTTGTGATTCTGATGGTGATGGACGTGGAATAAAGTGTTTGATGTGTATTTTGGGTTGTGATGGTTTTAAAACAGAAGCAGTGTGTTGTTTTTGATGTGAAACAGAACTAGGGGCAGCAACAAAAGTTGTTTGAGTAACAGGTGGTTGTGGAACAGACTTAATATTAGAATCATTAATAACAATATTTGCAGAAGGGACAGATGACTTAGTACCTTTTACATTAATCCTCTTGGCAGGTACAGAGGCAGCTTCTCCAGAATCTTTTCTCTTCAAGAGCTTCTTGGGCTTCTCAGCAATCTTAGCCTTCTTCTGGACAGGTTCAGATTCTTCTGCAGGCTGAGCCCTTTTCCTCTGAAGTGGTACTTCTTCTTCTTCTCCTGCATCTGGTAGTGGTTGTTTGACAAGCTGAAACACATTAGCTGGAACAGGTATTCCTTCCCTTTTGCATTCCTCTATATACATCAGCACTATATGTCTGGGTTCTTCAGCAAAGAATAGAGGAAAGTCAGATACTGGAACCCTCTTATTCAAATCAGACATATTCAGCCTCTTTGGAGCAGTAGTGAGTTCATCTACAATTTTGAGTCTCAGAAGACTTTTAGCGTTCAGAGGCTTTCCCATAATAAACTCTAATTCCTCTGTAACCCCAGCATCGTACAGAGCAGCCACTAAACCATTTTCAGTGAGAAGATCTGAGATCAACCTTCCAAAAGGGATCCAAGTCCTGATCTTCTGGCCTTTTTCTTTTACAGATTCTCTAGATGCATTGATGTGATTCCACAGATGCATGAACAGAATGTATGGAAGATCTACCTTGTTGCTCTGACTAAGGCAGTACATAAAATAGATCTGTTCATTGTTGACATAATCTGGGGAATTGGTTGACTTCCTATGATGTATGCATCCCATGAAGATCTTGGCCCATATCTTATAATTAGGCTTCAGATCTTTGAATCTGTTAGAAGCTTGACCAGCAGTCATAACTTCCTCATAAACCTCTTCCATGTCCACACGCCCAGCTGGCAAGTGGGAAACACCATCTGTTTCTTCATAACCTATCAATCTTCTTATCAGATCCTCTGTGATGATAATCTCTTTTCCCAGCACAGATGATAAAATGAACTTTGGATAAACAGATGCATGAATCCAGAATTCCTTCACAAGGAGAGGGTAAACTGGTCCAAACAGCCTATCAAAGTACTTAACCCATCCTTGAGCTCTAACAATGGAACGAAAATCAAACCCATTATCAGCCAGAGAGTCAAACTCAACCATAGATTCACACAGGACTTCTAGTTTATCAACAGGTGTTAGAAGTGTTCTCTTGGGAGGAGAATATGGAGCAGCACCTAAGTTGTCTGAAGTCACAGTAGCCATTGTAGATTGGAACTGAGCAGTTGTTGATGAAGAAGACGCCATTGAAGAATGCTTTTTCAAACACTTAGGTTTTGGGTTTTTATGCAGAGAGAATAAGAGATGAAAACGCATGTAAATTCTGAGAGTGAAAAGTGTGAAAGTGAATACAAAACAAGTATTTATACTAAACACTTAGGCACATCAAAAGTCAGAAAAACGCACGTTTGAGCAAGCATTAAATGAAGAGAATAAAATCATTTCAAACATTAAATGCTTCTGACAATTTGGGGGGGAAAACCAAGATTTTTACTATTCAAATTTCACCTCAAACGTCTCTTCAGTTATGTACACGCCACGTCTTCAGATTTTGTGTGACACGTGTTTACTTGCATGTTGTTCTGAATTCTCTCAAGAAATGAAACGTTAGCCAACGTTCAGATCTTCTAAAGATGGTTAGTTCAGAGTTTCACATCAGAAAAGTTAATCAGAATAAAATAAATAAACAGAAGAAATACTTTAGAGTATTTAAGCATTTTTACATCTGCAACAATTTGCTTCTGATAAATATCATTCTGGACAAAAATCCATACCAATATTTTTCAGAATAAAATTGAATCTATCTTCAACAAGGGGTTTTGTAAAAATATCTGCCCATTGATGATCTGTATCAACAAAGGCTAAATTTATGATTCCCTTCTGAACATAGTCTCTGATGAAATGATGCTTAATTTCTATATGTTTTGCCTTAGAATGTAAAATGGGATTCTTGGACTAACATATAGCAGAAGTATTATCACAAAAGATAGAAATGTTACTCTCAAAAATTTGATAATCTTCTAGTTGACTTTTCATCCAGAGCATCTGCGTGCTACATCCAGCAGCAGCAATGTATTCAGCCTCTGTGGTTGAAAGTGCAATTGTGGGTTGCTTCTTGCTGTACCAGGAGATTAGATTTCTTCCTAGAAATTGACAACTTCCAGAAGTACTTTTTCTTTCCACTCTGTCTCCAGCATAGTCAGCATCACAGAATCCAACTAATTTGAAATCATCAGATTTTCTGTAACACAAACCCACATTAGAAGTACCTTTCAGATACCTTAGAATCCTCTTGACAGCTGTCAAGTGTGATTCTCTAGGATCTGATTGGAATCTAGCACACAGACAAACACTGAACAATATGTCAGGTCTAGAAGCAGTAAGATAAAGAAAAGATCCAATCATACCTCTGTAGAGCTTCTGGTCTACTTTCTTACTTACCTCTTCTTTGCCAAGTGAGCTAGTAGGATGCATTGGAGTCTTTGCCAGCTTGCTGTCATACATGTTGAATTTCTTCAGAAGTTCTTTAACATACTTTGTCTGATGTATGTAGGTGCACTCTGGAGTTTGATTAACTTGGATTCCTAAAAAGAATCTGAGTTCTCCCATCATGCTCATTTCAAATTCTGCCTGCATACATGTAGCAAACTCCTTTCCAAGCATAATATTTGTTGATCCAAAAATAATATCATCTACATAAATTTGGCAAATTAGAAGATCTTTCTTTATTGTTTTACAGAATAGAGTTGTATCCACTTTGCCTCTGATGAAATTCTTCTCTAGAAGAAAATTACTCAATCTCTCATACCAAGCTCTGGGAGCTTGTTTTAATCCATATAGAGATTTCTTTAATTTGAAAACATGATCTGGAAATTTTTCATTTTCAAAACCAGGAGGTTGGTGGACATAAACTTCTTCTTCTATAATACCATTAAGAAAGGCACTTTTAACATCCATCTGATACAGAGTGATGTTATTCTGTGCAGCAAAGGAAATAAGAAGGCGTATAGATTCTAACCTTGCCACTGGAGAATATGTCTCAGTGTAATCAATACCTTCTTGCTGACTGTACCCTTGAGCAACCAGCCTTGCCTTATTCCTCTCAACTTCTCCTTTCTCATTTAGGTTATTTCTGAAGACCCATTTTGTACCAATAATATTGAATCCTTGAGGTCTTTGAACTAGATCCCATACATCATTTCTGCTGAATTGGTTTAGCTCTTCTTGCATGGCAATAATCCAGTCATTGTCTTGCAGAGCTTCTTCTACAGAAGATGGTTCAATGTTTGACACTAGTCCAAATAGTGATGCTTCAGATGATCTTAGAAAGGATCTTGTTCTGATGGGATCATCCTTCTTTCCAATAATGACATCCTCTAGATGAGAAGCTTTAATTCTGGATGATGATCCTCTGATAGTTGACTCTTCAGAAATGTTTAGGTTATTCATATGAGAAGTTAAGGGAGTAGCATCTGGAGTTGCTTCTGGTTCCTTCACTTGAAGTTTGTCTGCTTCTGGAACTTCAGAGTCAATAAAGACTACTTCCCTATCTGCAGAGTTATCAACCTGCTTTGGCTTTTCAGAGCCAAGCTTATCATCAAATCTGACATGAATGGATTCTTCCACAATCTGTGTCTCAGTATTGTATACTCTGTAGCCTTTAGAGCGTTCAGAATATCCAAGCATGAAACACTTTTGTGCTTTGGAATCAAACTTGCTCAGATTTTCCTTAGAGTTTAACATATAACAAATACATCCAAAAGGATGAAAATATGAAATGTTAGGCTTTTTGTTCTTCCACAATTCATAAGGAGTCTTTTTCAGAAGAGGTCTAACAGACACTCTGTTCTGAATGTAGCATGCTGTATTGATTGCTTCTGCCCAAAAATGTTTTGCCAGATTTGTCTCATTGATCATAGTTCTGGCCATTTCTTGCAAAGTTCTGTTTTTCCTCTCTACAACCCCATTCTGTTGTGGAGTTCTAGGACAGGAAAAATCATGAGCAATGCCATTTTCAGAAAAATATTTTTCAAAATATTTATTTTCAAATTCACCACCATGATCACTTCTGACTTTTATAATTTTGAAATTCTTTTCATTCTGGACTTGCTTGCAAAAGTCAAATAACATAGAATGTGACTCATCCTTGTGTTTTAAGAACTTTACCCATGTCCATCTGCTAAAGTCATCAACAATGACCAATCCATACTTCTTGCCTCTGATGGATGCAGTTTTCACTGGTCCAAACAGATCAATATGAAGTAGTTCTAGTGGTTTAGAAGTAGAAACAACATTTTTTAATTTGAAAGATGTTTTTGAAAACTTCCCTTTCTGGCATGCTTCACAAAGAGCATCTGAAGTGAACTTCAGATTAGGGAGTCCTCTAACAAGATTAAGTTTATTAATCTGAGATATACGTCTCATATTAATATGGCCCAATCTTCTGTGCCAGACCCATTGCTCTTCATTAACAGACAAGAGGCATTTAACATTTTGAACTTTAAGTTCTGAAAGATTTATTTTATAAATGTTGTTTTTCCTCTTACCACTAAATAGGATAGAGCCATCCTTCTGACTAATAGCTTTACAACATTTTTGATTAAAGGTAATATCATAACCATTGTCACTTAATTGACTTATGGACAATAAGTTATGCTTTAACCCTTCAACAAGTAAAACATTAGTAATAGAGGGAAGTTTACCATTTCCAATAGTGCCAGATCCAATGATCTTGCCCTTCTGGTTCCCTCCAAACTTCACGTCACCTCCAGATCTAAGTTCCAGGCTTTGGAACATAGACTTTTCTCCTGTCATGTGTCGTGAGCATCCAGAGTCCAGGTACCATGATTGGTGTCCTGACCTTGCTGCTAAGAACATCTGCAACAGGAATTATTTTGTTTTTAGGTACCCAGATCTTCTTGGGTCCTTTGGGGTTAGTTGGTTTGTAGGTTTGTCTAAACTTCTGTTTTACAACATAATGTTTATTCTGACTTGCCTTAGGTTTAAACACATAAGTACTCTTCTCAGAGCTTGTGTGTTTAATGTCATTCAAGTGACCAAATTTGAATTGAGAATACAGAGGTGTCTTCTTGATGAAAAGTTTGTCAACAGGTTTTGGATTGCTTCCAGATGAAGATTCATATCCAATACCTCTTCTGTTGTTTCCACTAACACCATAGATCATAGAAGCCATCTTGCTTCTGTCTATGCTCTTAGTGAGAAATCTCTGAAAGCTAGAGTCATATTTTTCTAAAATATTTTCACATGACTTAGTTTCAGATTCAGATTCTTGTTGAGTTATTTCAAAGTCATTTTTGATTTTCAGATTTATTTCTTTTTGCTCAACAAGTTCTGTTTTCAGAAGACCAATCTCAGATTCAAGATTGCTTTTCAGCTTCTTGTATTTGAGTTTGATATTGTTATAACTTTTAAGAACTTCTGTTAAAACTTTAATGAGTTCTTCTTTGGTAAGTTTAGCCATTACCTCTTCTGCATCATCATCAGATTCAGATTCAGATTCATATCCTGAGGTACCTTCCTCTTGATCCTCTGTGCTGGCCATCAGTGCAACATTTGCACATTCTTCTTCTGATTCAGAAGATGATTCACATTCATCTGAGTCATCCCATGTTGCCATCAGAACCTTCTTCTTTTTGTTAAACCTCTTCTTCGGTTTTTCTTTCTGAAGTTTGGGGCAATCATTCTTGTAGTGCCCAGGTTCTTTGCACTCATAGCACACAACTTCTTTCTTGGCAGATCTTCTGTGACTAGAAGATTCCTTTCTGTTATCAGATCTTCTGAAGTTGTTGATCTTCTTTCCCTTGTGCTTCCAGAGTTTGTTAATCCTTCTGGACAACATGGATAACTCATCTTCTTCTTCAGAAGAAGATTCTTCAGAGCTTTCTTGAATGACCTGCAAAGCTTTAGCAGTTTTGTTAGATTTTAATGCAACAGATTTACCTTTTTCTTTCTTCTGGGGTTCATCTTCCTCAAGCTCAATCTCATGGCTCCTCAGTGAGCTGATGAGTTCTTCTAGAGAGATCTTGTTCAGATCTTTGGCCATCTTCAGGGCAGTCACCATTGGTCTCCATCTGATAGGCAGACTTCTGATGATTTTCTTTACATGATCTGACGTAAAATATCCCTTGTCCAGAACTTTCAGCCCAGCAGTGAGTATCTGAAATCTGGAGAACATGGCTTCAACAGATTCAGAGTCTTCCATTTTGAAAGCCTCATACTTCTGGATCAGAGCCAGAGCTTTTGTCTCCTTAACTTGAGAATTTCCCTCATGAGTCATTTTTAGGGATTCAAACATATCAAAAGCAGTCTCCCTGTTTGTAATTTTCTCATACTCTGTATGTGAAATAGCATTCAGTAATATAGTCCTGGCTTTGTGTTGATTTCTGAAGTCTTTCTTCTGAGCATCTGTCATAGATTTTCTGTCAATCTTTTTGCCATCCCCATCTGTGGGATGTACATATCCATCTATGACAAGATCCCATAGATCAGCATCATATCCTAGGAAAAAACTCTCAATTCTGTCTTTCCAGTAGTCAAATTTCTCCCCATCAAACATTGGGGGTTTGGTGCTGATCCTATCCCTCTCTTCATATTTATTGTTAATATTGGACATTGAATTATTAGCCATGATAACAAATAAATATATATATCAAAGTATATCTCTCTGGATCTTTACTGACACTGTTAAGTGGTAGCACACTCAGAACCGGAGCTCTGATGCCAACTGAAGGTGAGATAATACTTAGAAGGGGGGGTTGAATAAGTATGAAAGATTAAGACTTAAAAAATAATCACACAATTATTTTTATCCTGGTTCGTTTAAACAACTACTCCAGTCCACCCTTCCTAGAGTGATTTGCCTTTCTCAACAAGGACTTAATCCACTATTAAATCAAACTGATTACAATAGTAACACCTAAGAACAACTGTTCTTAGTCTTCTCAAGAGCTACTGATTCCAACTGAATCCTCTTAAGGAAATCCTTTACAATCAATGTAAATTAAATACAAGAGTATTAATGCTTCTATAAAGCTTTTATCACAACAATGATTTTTCTCTTAAGTTTAAGTACAATAAGATTCTAAGAAGAATATGAAATAATGAGAGCTTAGAATAATATGATTTCTTTTCAGCAAATTGCGTAACTGAAGAATGTGGTGAAGTTCTCCTTTTATAGGCAGCTGATCCAAGGAAGCTGAGCGTTGAAAAGAGAGTCCCAAAAAGGTCTGAGCCTTTTTGTCTTCACATCAAGTGACCTTTCCTAGAAGTAGATGACACAGAAAAATCCTTTTTGTCTATGTAAGTGTGTCTAGCACAAATGAGGAAAGAGACGTTGAATAACTCCAACGGATATATTCTTGAATATTTCTTCTTCAGTTTTCAGCAAGTTCTTCAGAGTCTGAATGGATCAGAGTCTTCTAATGAAATTCAGAACTTTGCTATATCAAGTCTTCTGCAGCAGGTGTGCTTTCAGCGTGTTGATCATCAGAGCATATTTGACACAGAACTTCAGTACTTGGCAGCGTTGGTACTTTCAGAAACTTCTGTAGACTAATGCTTTGAGAAACTCTTCAATCAATATTATTCTATGCTTCAGATGCTTCAGCTTCAGATGCTTCTGGTTATCTTCATATGCTTCTGACTCAGAATGTTCTGGAGCTTCTTGCTTCAGATCCTTCTGGAGACTACGCTCAGGATCTTCTGTAAGGAGCAATCAGATTCTTCTGTAAGGTGCATCTGGCGCTTCAGAGTCAGAATAACTTCTTGTATTCAAAACAGATTTGCTTCTAGAGAGTTAATATTATTTCAATCTGCAGTAAAACTCTCAAACAAATTTTAGAGTATATAATTCTTAAATATAAATTTCCTAACAGTTATCATCAAAACAAAGAGTTATTATTAAGAACCAATCTGTGTTCTAACAAAATGAAGCTCAGTGAAGAAGCAAGTTTGTTTCTACATCTGATCATGTTCAGTAAAGAATCAAGGATGCTGGATATTGCAGTTGCAATGCATCTATGGATTTTTCTCTGAGTTATGCATTTGATATGGAAGCTAACAAGCGTCTCTGAAGAGTGAGTCCTCTGAAGAACAAAGTGCTGAAGACTCTGATGACTTGAAATTCTGAAGGCTGAAGGCTCTGAAGAAAAAGTGCGTCAAGACTCTGAAGACTGGTTCTGAAGGTCAAGACTCTGAAGACTCTGAGGTCAAGACTCTGAAGACAAGTTCTGAAGGTCAAGACTCTGAAGATTCTGAGGTCAAGACTCTGAAGACAGGTTTTGAAGGTCAAGACTCTAAAGAAGTGTTCTGAAGGTCAAGACTCTGAAGAACTGTTCTGAAGGTCAAGGCTCTGAAGATTCTGAAGACATGATTTCTGAAGTATTAGTCATGAAGATTCTCAAGATTGTTTCATAGGAAACTTAGTTCTTAGAATACTGAAGACTGGATTCTGAAGTGGAAGATTGTGTCAGAAGAAGATTCATCCAGATGCAAGACGTGTTACATCAGATAAGCTGCTGCTGTTCAATCTGATAAACATGTGCTTAAGTTAACAACTCTGATGCTGAAGCTTTCAAACCAAAGTAGTTCTGAGCTACTCATCAGACGAATCATCAGAAGAATCAAGAAGATTGAAGTACAACGTATGCAATTATTCAAATGTGGTAAAGATGTTGGTATTATTAAAGCGTAGTTTCCAAGGATTAAATATATTGAAGCTACAAGCTAAGGTCACTGTTCCAACACATGAGCTTATTCTATCCGTTGGGATATGACCGTTGGAATGAGAAAGGACAACTATATCCTCACAACAACTCTATTGGCTGCAATATAAAAAGAAGAATCATTTGATCAAAAATGTGGTTGAGTGGCTAGGTTGCTGAGTCAAGCAACGCTGTTGCTGTTAAGCTACACTATAAGAAATAACATTTGATTCATTCAAATGTTACCATGCTAGTTAGCATGAAGTGAAGAAAGAAAGAAAGAAGAAAAGCTTAAATGAAAAGAAGCCTTAGTGCTCACACACAGAAAATCTTTTAAGCAATATGAAAACTATATTCTTATAATCTCTTAGAGATTCATCATTAGATTAGTTTCTACATTAGGAAGCAAGGAGTTGTTGCTCATTACTTGGTATGTGCTTAACTTGGAGTAATCAGCTTGCTAGGAAGCACCATTGTAATCTCCGGCAACACAACATTCTATTTTAGAATTAGTGGTTCCTCAAGTGATCTTGTGAAGATCAGTATACTTGAGATGACAAGTGACAGTAGTCATTTGTGGTTTTCTAATAGGAGATCTTTAGTGATCAGATTCTATTAGATGTTAATGAATGTTATATCCTTGGGGATCCCTGAATGTTTCATTGATCTGTTGTTAGTCACATGCAGTTAGCTTGTGCATCTGTAATCAGTTCGGTTATAGTGGATTAAGTCCTTAATTGATTAAGGCGAAATCACCTTGGAAGGGTGGACTGGATTAGCTTGGGAGTTTCTCAAGTGAACCAGGATATATGTTGTGCTCTTTACTTTCATTATGCTTTATTATTTATGCTTCCGTAATGTGTTTAATATAAGCGCATAAAGCATAAAGTGAAGAAGATGACAAGAAAAGGAAAAAGTTTTTATTTAGGCATAAACCCAATTCAATCCCCCCCTTTCTTGTGTTTATTTCTCACCTTCAATTGGTATCAGAGCTCCGGTTCTGTTATTGATGTATATCAAACACCTAACAGTGTCAGAAAAAGATCCATAGGCTGTGTGAAGAAATACTTTTGGGGATTTTTCACCGTTCTTACAATTTCAGCCTCACATCAGTTTTTGAGGATGATGAGTTCTAAAATTGTAATCTATTTGGTTACTTGAGCAAGTCACTGATTCTGTGAAGTTTGAAGTTTGAAGTGTTGAAGCCTTCAACAACAAATCTCCTCAAGTAGATTATGAAAGAAGAATGAAGAATCAGCTGACAAGATAGATTCATCAAATAAGTAGATATATCTGTTGAATACTGATCTTCAAATACGTTTGGATTTTCAACATAGTTTCTCAAAGTTCAAATCTTCAGCAAGCAAGAAATCAAGCTTTCTAAAGATTAATTCTATGTGAGTATGAGATGTTTTCAAGAAACGGACTAGTCCACACTTGACTTTCTCATGAAAACTCATTGGGATTTATCTTAAGTAAGAAAAGATATATTGCTGGCTGGTGAAGTTTAGTCATCAGAACGCCAGAATGTAGTTTGCAGAAAAGGGCAAGTTCAGAAGAACGTTCAAATCTGGAAGAAATGATTCTTCAGATTCAAAGCATTTGAAAGTTGCTATTCTTGAAGAAGTTTCAAAGAATTTTGCAGAGGTTTCAAGATAAGTTGTGTTTATCAATTCATCTGGATATGATGAAATTCAAAAGATCTGATATGAAGTAGCATGGACAATTAAGTTCTATTAACTTGAGATGTTATCTCAGTTGAACAAACTGAAATTGGTCAGATGTTTTCAGGCATTATTTTTCAGAAATTCGTAATGAATGTTTTGAGAAATAAAGGTGTAAGGAAAGATACAATGACAATAGTGATTCTGTCTGATGTAAAAAGGATTTAAGTCTCTGGTGTTATTCAATCTGAATAAGTCAGTAGATATTCTTTGTCAAGAGCAGTTGTTCGGACAACTCTGATGATCTAACTCTTTACAAGTTAGCTCAACATTGTAAGAGCATATTGTCAGTCAGACTGTGTCTTTTGATAATCTGAGTTTGATGATTAGTGTATCTAGTTTGGATCTGTATTTGTTTCAAGTAGACTAATTCAAAAGATGAAGCCTGATGGAAGCTATATGCTCTCTACTCATGAAGATCAGAATATCTGTGCCCTGAGGATGTCTCTCAGAAATCAGATAGATGTTGTTGTGTTGATGAAGATGCTACAGAACGTAACCAAAGGAATTGAGATCAGTTCAAGAAGAGTTATTCTGGAGATTCTACTTCAGATGCTGTTACTGGTTTGTGTCACAAGATGTTGGAGAATCAAAAGCAGAATGTGTTCCAGCAGAAGAATCAGAAGCTAACCCATATGTTATTCAATTAGCTGCTTCTAAAGAATCAACCACGAGAAGTTTCCCCCAAAATTAAATCTTCTCTTCCAGAAGAGACGTTCACTGGAAAGAAGGATGATTCCAGAAGAACAAGATTCTTTCTTCTCAAAGCTTGTCAGCAAGAAGCTTTTGACTATACAAAAGATAGGTGCTTCTGTGACAAGGTTAGAATTCATATTCTTGTCAATATCCTTTGTTGATCAGTATAACATCATATAAATCAGATGAATATTAAAAATACTTTTTAAATGGTTTTTGAAGAAGTAGTATGTGTTCATCAACTTCCTAGTTTTTTGAAAACTATTTTTTTGTCAAAAGAAAAGTTTATACTACTCTTTTCATAAGACTATTATGGAAGATATTTTAAATCTGTAAGATTTATGTTAATAATATTTTCTTTAGAAACATATACTTCACTTGGAAAGGAGTTTGTTGAGTGTATGCAGGCAGTAGCTAAAACTAGCATTCTAGAAAAGGATAGTGAAGTCAGATTAGTGGCCGTACAGAAGGTTCTGTAACACTGATTTTGCAGAGGCTCTATCAATCAGACATCTACTCCTTAAATTATTAAGCAAGGCTACAGAGGCAAGGTACACAAACTATAGAGGCAAGTTACAGAAGAATTTGATGAAGCAACGCTACAGGAGATTCTGAAAGTTGTTGAGAAGTAACTCTACAGAAGACTCTGGGCAAAGAGTATAAAGCAATTGGTCAGAAGCTCTGAGGTTCATATTTTGCATGGCTCTGAAACATCAGCAACATAGCTTACATCTAGATAACAAGGACACCTGAAGAATGAAGATCTGGTTTGATATGAAGAGTACCTCTAGATGAACTATTTGATGAAACATTCACTAGAGCTAAGCTGCATAGATCTGAAGCAGAAGATCTAATGCAAGGAATCATTTCCATCAGTTGGTATCAGACTCTTATCAGTCTCCAACCTTCTGTTGATGATCAGAAGAACTTACTAACATAAAAATAGTTATGCTTAGAAAGTCTGATGTAGAGAATCTCGTCAGAAGATTAAGCAATAGCTTTGAATAATTCTAAAGCTATTTCAGAAAGAAAAATGTTCAGTGAAGATGTTGATACATGATTGTATCAGTTGCTATTCATCATTCTCTAAACTCCTCAGATCTAGTGGAAGTATGAAGTTGATCTGTTGGAAAGATGTTTCTAACGCTCTAGTTCTTATCTTTCATGTTCAGACTTTGAAGGTAGAACAAGTCTAAAGGAAATGTTGGTAATCATGTTTGATGAAAGTATTCAATACTGTAGTCAGAATGATTGATCAGTACCAAATGCAATTCGTGTCTCTCATGATGCATATTGTTTCTGAATCAATTGGTATCAAGTATTTTCTAATGAAGCATTGTTGCTTAGATTCAAATCATGATTGATTTGATAACAAGCCTGGAATCAGAAACCATAGGTGGAGAAACCTAAGGTGATTTAGCAGAAGATCCTACTCTTTCTGTTGGTACTCAGAAGTTCTGACACCTTCAGTTGGTACGAGAATTCTAGAAGAAGAAGTCACCCTCGAATACTGATTGATAAGGACAAGATTGTCACTCAAATCATTTCAAGAAATCCATCTTGGTTTAATGATAGTTTTTGATGATATATTGTTTCTACTCTTGGTGCAAGAAGATACAACTTTCATTTGGAAACAAGTCATCTTGAAGATAAAGAGGCGTGTTCATTGGTATCAAATTGGATGATCAGAAGATGAAGACCAAAGGAAGAATCTAATGAAGAATGTGGCAGACAGAAGAATAATCTGTTAGAGAGTAGCCAACTAAGACTCTCATGCATTCAACGTACACTCTGTGAAAGAAAGAGGTTAGTAAAATGATAGATCAGAAGCTCTACAAAGGTATGAGTTGTTCTCTTCTGTATTATACTGTTTCTAGTCCTGACATTCTTTTCAGTACATGTGTATGTGCTTGATTCCAATCAGATCCTGAAGAATATCACTTAACAGTTGTTAAGAGATTTCTGAGGTATCTGAAAGGTACTACTAATGTGACTCTGTGTTGCAGAAAACCAGATAACTATTTTTAGTAGGTTTCTGTTATGTTGATGTTACTGAAGACAAAGCTAGTTGCAAAAGTACCTCTGAATAGCACTCTCCCCTACAAAAGCAAAATACTGTTGATGCTGATTGAAGTATCAGATGCTAGATGGAGTGTCAAATGAAGGACATTCATTTCCATAAGATTGAAGGATCAGAATGCAAATTGTTGACACATCACCTTTAATTGATATCAGATGCTGTTTAAAGATCTGAGTAAATCTGAAGTCGTAGACTATCAAAAGTTTTGGATCATTTGGAGATCTGGATAAAAGATTCAATTAAAAGATGGCTTGTCAAATCAAACGCTGATACTTCTGAAGTATATTGTTTTGATGTTGAAGAAACAAGCTGAAATAGTTTCATTATTTCATACCTAATTGGTATCTTACATCTTAAATTGGTATCATGTCTCTGACATCCAACCAGAAGCAAAGCGTCAGATGACTCTGAGCGAAACTTCAGAAGATGTTTGAATAAAGACACAGAAGGTTCTGGGCGTAGAACTTTGAAGCAAAAATTCAGAGTAAACCACTAGCACAAACCTCTGAATTTCACACCTTCAATTGGGTATCAAACCTTTCAAAAGAAAGAGTCAAAGCAAAGGCCAGAACAAGCACTTCAACTCTGGAACTTGAGACTTCTTGAGATATTTCTCCAATTGGTATTAGACTCTGAAATTGGATTTATTTCAAGTTGTTCTAAGGAGTGGAATAATTGGTATCAAGATCAAGCCAGAAGGAAGAAGGAATTTCAACTTTCTTGTCTAAATCTAGCAGAAGAAGATTCCTGAAAAGAAACTTCCAAATTGGTACAAGAAGCTGAAGATGCTAAGAAGACTAAGCAAATTGTTATAGTTGGTTCTTCTTCTGAAATTACTCTTGTACGTTGAGAACGTGACATTAGTAAGTATAGAGGAGATCAACAAGCTATGAAGGATGTACAAGTTGTCAGAGAAAGATCTGTTGATCAGAAACTTGTCAACAATCCTCGTCAGAGCATGCTTCTACAAACTCTGAAGAGTTGTCACTCTCCAAGAAGTAGGGGGAGATATAGAAGATGAAATCTGGAAAAAATATCAACCTACCTTATTGGTATCAACCTATAAGAAGTAAGTTCTCAGGGGGAGAAATGAAAGATGATTAAGTTTTCAGGTGCTATCTCTCAACTCCTATCTTTTTATTTTCTGACATTAAAAAGAGAGAAATATTTTTTCTTAAAATCTATTTTTTTTAATGAAAAAACTTTAACTTTTTGATGATGTCAAAAAGGGGGAGAAATGAAGATGATTTTGATATAATCTGGAATAATAGTATATAACAGGGAAAATGAAATGGGGAGAAATGAAAGATGTTTTTAATATAACTTGGGGAGAAATGGAAAATGTTTTTGAGAAATAGAATATAGCTTTGATATATTCTATAACCTGAAAGAGAATGCAAAACATATAAACTGCGTTTATTACTAAATGTGTGTTTGATGTTTTTCCGAGGAACTATGAACAAGTTCACTAGGCATTCTAAACAGGATAATTGAAAGAAATCTGAGTTCAAATGAACTGGTGTTCATATAATAGAAGTTATACACTTCGTGAACATAGATTCAAAATCAGATGGACCCAATACTGTTCAGAGATCTGAAAGTTAAAGTCATTTGGAATCAGAATGTTCAGAAGATGTAAATTGTCTGTGAATATGATAATTAGAGCATAAGAATCAGAAATCTTCATAGAAGCAAGATTTGGATTCAGAATCAGAATCATGAGTATCATGTATTGGTGTCAGACTAAGAACCAACATGGGTATCAGACTCAGATTCAATATTAGAGTCAGATTCAGAAGTAAACATTCTATTGGTTTCTATTGGTATCTGACTGCTTCAAGAGATCAAAAATCTGAGAAGAAAGCAAGTCTGAGAAAGCAAGAATCAAGACTATTTCAAGATCAGAAGATACAAATATCTGACATACTGTAATCAGGGGGAGTTCTCCCAGGAAGGTTCACAAGTCAGGATATTTGATTTTCACCCAGTATGAAACTCAGGGGGAGTTTCTCATCTGTAGATAAACAGATGTGTTGAAGATTAAGAGAAAATGCTTTAGAAGATTCTGAAGTTATATGACTCTGATACGATGCTTAGAGAAGACAAGTCCTAAAGATCTGAAGATGGAAGACTTATGATATCTTATATCGTAGGGAAGTATTCCTTCTATTCTACTCTATTTGATTATGTTTTATCAAATTTATTTTTTGTAAGTCTTGGGATCAGAGTATGTCTCTAAACAAGCATAAAAATGTTTTAAAGGTTAACACATTCAGGGGGAGTAGTTCCTTAGAACTCTGAATAGGTTAATGCTTGGTGGTTACCCTGTATAAAATATTCTATCAAAATACATGTTTTTGTCATCATCAAAAAGGGGGAGATTGTAAGAGCAAGATTTGTCTCTACAGGATAATCTCTATGTTTTGATGATAACAATTGAGTATTTGTGAAAGAACCATTTTATGGTTTAATGTTTGTTATGTGCAGGTCATATTAAATTAAATATATTAGACCAAACAAACAGAAGCAACGTGTGCAGCTAGTAACTTATGGAATTACTTAGTGTGATGTCATGAAGCGCTTGTGAGAAGCTAGTTTGCTTATGTATCTGATCACCATCAGTAAAGAACAAAGGGTGCTGGATATTGCAGTTGCAATGCTCCTGTGGTTTCTGCTCTGAAGAAGTGCATCTGACCTGAAAGCAAATGAAGCTCAGTGGAGAAGCAAGTTTGTTTCTACATCTGATCATGTTCAGTAAAGAATCAAGGATGCTGGATATTGCAGTTGCAATGCATCTATGGATTTTGCTCTGAGTTATGCATCTGATCTGGAAGCTAACAAGCGTCTCTGAAGAGTGAGTCCTCTGAAGAACAAAGTGCTGAAAACTCTGATGACTTGAAATTCTGAAGGTTGAAGGCTCTGAAGACCAAGTGCGTCAAGACTCTGAAGACTGGTTCTGAAGGTCAAGACTCTGAAGACTCTGAGGTCAAGACTCTGAAGACAGGTTCTGAAGGTCAAGACTCTGAAGATTCTGAGGTCAAAACTCTGAAGGCAGGTTCTGAAGGTCAACACTCTGAAGACAGGTTCTGAAGGTCAAGACTCTGAAGAAGTGTTTTGAAGGTCAAGACTCTGAAGAAGTGTTCTGAAGGTCAAGCTCTGAAGATTCTGAAGACATGATTTCTGAAGAATTAGTCATGAAGATTCTCAAGATTGTTTCAGAGGAAACTTAGTTCTTAGAATACTGAAGACTGGATTCTGAAGTGGAAGACTGTGTCTGAAGAAGATTCATCCAGATGCAAGACGTGTTACATCAGATAAGCTGCTGATGTTCAATCTGATAAACATGTGCTTAAGTTAACAACTCTGATGCTGAAGCTTTCATACCAAAGTAGTTCTGAACTACTCATCAGACGAATCATCAGAAGAATCAAGAAGATTGAAGTACAACGTATGCAATTATTCAAATGTGGTAAAGACGTTGGTACTGTTCAAGCGTAGTTTCCAAGGATTAAATATATTGAAGCTACAAGCTAAGGTCACTGTTCCAACACATGAGCTTATTCTATCCGTTGGGATATGACCGTTGGAATGAGAAAGGACAACTATATCCTCACAACAACTCTATTGGCTGCAATATAAAAAGAAGAATCATTTGATCAAAAATGTGGTTGAGTGGCTGGGTTGCTGAGTCAAGCAACGCTGTTGCTGTTAAGCTGCACTATAAGAAATAACATTTGATTCATTCAAATGTTACCATGCTAGTAAGAATGAAGTGAAGAAAGAAAGAAAGAAGAAAAGCTTAAATGAAAAGAAGCCTTAGTGCTCACACACAGAAAATATTTTAAGCAATATGGAAACTATATTCTTATAATCTCTTAGAGATTCATCATTAAATTAGTTTCTACATTAGGAAGCAAGGAGTTGTTGCTCATTACTTGCTATGTGCTTAACCTGGAGTAATTAGCTTGCTAGGAAGCACCATTGTAATCTCTGGCAACACAACATTCTATTTTAGAATTAGTGGTTCTTCAAGTGATCTTGTGAAGATCAGTATACTTGATATGACAAGTGACAGTATTCATTTGTGGTTTTCTAATAGGAGATCTTTAGTGATCGGATTCTATTAGATGTTAATGAACGTTATATCCTTGGGGATCCCTGAACGTTTCATTAATCTGTTGTTAGTCACTTGCAGTTAGCTTGTGCATCTGTAATCAGTTCGGTTATAGTGGATTAAATCCTTAATTGATTAAGGCGAAATCACCTTGGAAGGGTGGACTGGATTAGCTTGGGAGTTGCTCAAGTGAACCAGGATATATGTTGTGTTCTTTACTTTCAGTATGCTTTATTATTGATGCTTCCGCAATGTATTTAATATAAGCGCATAAAGCATCAAGTGAAGAAGATGACAAGAAAAGGAAAAAGTTTTTATTTAGGCATAAACCCAATTCAATCCCCCCTTTCTTATGTTTATTTCTCACCTTCACGACAGTCTTTCCCAAACCCTATCTCCCTCATTTCTTCACCAAACTTAACACTTCTTCAACCGAAATCGCCCCAAATTTCACGTGGAATCCATATGGTATTGAAATGAACTGAAATCCAGTAAAACACCAAACCCGTTACCAAAATCAAAGTTCACTTCCAGGGGAATGTAATGGTGCAATAATGGTGCTATAAAGATGTATAAATAATGAGTTATCTTAAATTCTTAATACCTCTGAAAATGGTGATGGTGATACTCCAAACAGCCACTGATCCTTCAAGAAACTTGCTCAGAATCAATCAATCAATGCTCCTAGAGGTGTTTGGATACTTGAATTGGCTTGAATTGGGGTGGAACATGGAATTAGAATTTCACTTGAAGCTCACTTTTTCAAAATGCTATCACTCTGTTTCTACACCAATTTCATCCAAAACAATCATGAACTTACTCCATATTACTTATAGAAAGTGTTTGTGACAAATTGGGGGCCCAATTGTGGCTTGAACATCAAATTGGATTTTTTTGGATTTTGTGAAGTTGGAAGCCCATGGAACTCCTTCAATTCATGGTTGATTTCCCTTGTTTTTGAATCAATTTCATTCCTTGCAATGTAAGGAAGATCAAAGGCTCATAATCTCCCCTTGTTTGGATCTTAATAGCTAGGATCCATTATGTTGCCTAAACATGAAGAAAGCTTGAAATAGTCCATGAACCATGCCACAAATGCACTTGATTTTGTCACCAATGATCTTAAAATGTATTTTCCCTTCAAAATGAGTACAAATATGACCATATTTGATTTAATTTTGGCAAGATCACAAACTTGGCTTTTCACATGCTTTTACCAAAATCTCCTTCACCAATCTTCAACCATGAGCTAGCCCATTGATAACTTGAGGTTTAGTTGACCAAATGACCCCATTTGGAGCAATGTTCATGTTGGAAAAAAGTTCATTTGAATTATGCAAAGTGGTGAACTTGACCTGTAATTTTATGACCTGTAATCTTACTTTCCCAAAATACCCCTGACTTGTAAACCTCATAACTTGAGTTCTACAAATCAGATGAAAGACTTCTAGTACAATTTGGAAAGATACGATCAAGACCCACAACTCCCATGTTGGCCAAATGTTAAGAAGAAACATCCTTATATGTCAAAATTGCTTTAGAAGTTGGTTGACTTTCACAGACCAATTTCACATTCATCTGGTGACCTGTAACTTGTCTGGATCATAACTTGAGTTCTATAAATCCAACCAAGGACTTCTAGTACTCAAATTAAAGCTAAGAGCATGCTCTACAAGTTCCATTTTGGTCAAAAGTTGAGATGAAACTTGTATATTGAGATACGTGGTCTTGAAGTTAGGCACTAAATTGGGGATTTTACCTTGAGAACCCTAGTTTAGCAACTCCTCACACTTTAATTCTTCTTGAATTGATCTTGGAATATCACCTCATGTATCTCCACAAAACTTTCCATGATCACAAAGACTTGGAATGGAGTCTTAATCTTCTTTAATTGCACAATTGAATCAAGGTTGACCTGATGAAAACCCTAATTGCAACACCTTCAATTGTGGCTCTTCACACCTAGCATAATGGCTTGACTGAGCTCCACCATGACCCTCAAGGCACTCCATGAGCTCTATCCCCATATCCTACCCATAATCAAGGCTTCAAAACTCACTGATGGTCTTCAATTGGCCCCCCAAATCGAGGTGGACCACATACAAGCAACTGAACTTCTCAAGAGCATCAACCACTTCCTGATGAATTTGGTGATTTCTCAAGCTTGAATAAAACCTCTAGATAGGCTCCTCTTGATATAAACCACACTTGATCCCCTACTAAATGAACAATGCTATGCTATGCGAATGCTAGATCAATGATATGCTAATGCAAAGAAACATAAACCAAGTAAGAAAAATGTTAGGCAAATTTTGGGGTGCAACAAAGGGTTGTCAGGAGTGTCAGATCCACGCTGGCATACAACATATTCCTGCAAGTGAGATACACTCCATAGTAAAACCATGGCCTTTCAAAGGATAGGCTTTGGATATAGTGGGGGAAATTCGACCATCATCGTCAAAAAGCCAAAGGTATATCTTGGTTGGTATTGACTACTTTACCAAATGAATTGAAGCAATATCACTAGTAAATGCAGGTCAAGAAGACGTTACTGAACTCATCCAAAACATATCATCTATAGATTTGGTATCCCAGAAACAATGACCACAGATCAATGATCAGTTTTTACTGGTCGAAACATGCAGGAATTTTCCAAAGAAATATGTTTTAAACTCTTAACTTCTACGCCTTATTATGCTCAGGCGAATGGGCAAGTCGAAGCTGCTAACAAGGTGGTAATTAGACTAATCAAGAGGCATGTGGGAAAGAAGCCTAGAAATTGGCACAAGACGTTAGACCAGATCCTGTGGGCATGTTGAACATCCCCCAAGGAGGCAACTAACACTACGCCATTTCGACTCACCTTTCGTCATGATGCAGTCTTGCCTATCGAGATATGTTTGCAATCTGTAAGAATCCAGAAACATCATTAGATCCTTACTGAATCTTACTGGGAGATGATGACAGACGAACTAATGGACCTAGATGAAGAGAGCCTTAGAGTTGTTAAAAAGACAAAAGAGAAGGGTCGAAGAATCCTACAACAAAAGGGTTAGGTTTAAATCCTTTCTATATGGTGATCTAGTGTGGAAAGTAATCTTGCCCATGGATCGAATAATAGGACTTTAGGCAAATGGTCTCCTAAGTGGGAAGGTTTGTTTCAAGTCATACAAGTATTCTCGAATGGAGCCTATGAGATTGAAGAATTAAACGAAGATAAAAGAATCTTGAAAGTAAATGGCAAATATTTGAAAAAATATAGGCCTATCTTGCAAGAAGTTCATATCAAAACGTAAATTTTATTAATGGGCGCAAAGGCCAAGATGGGCCAAACAAGGCCAACATGGCATACAAAAACAACAGAGGAATAAATACAATAATTCATAACGCAAACAGGGATCACTCAAAGTCCCTCAAATCAATGGACTTGAGGAACTCCATATAGTCCTCGTCAGCTTCATCGTCAGAAGTGTTAGTACGGGGACGCCCTTGTTTGGACACCTTTATCTTGGTTTCATTGGGCTTCGCACAGAGAGGAGCTCCATGTGAAGCTTCAGGTTTGTTGGCCTTCTCAGTCGTTGTCGCCACCACAAGTTTCTTGGAACCCTTTGCCTGATCCTTGTTGGCAGTTTTTTCTGGGTGGGTATTCCTACTTGGTTTTGTGAGTACAAGATGTGGTTCAGGAGAAAGAAGGATTTATAGAAGAAGGAATGGACATGGATTGGCCAGTCAAACGGTGGAAGATTAGAGATTGGTCTAGGGAGTATGCCTAAGAAGACTACATTTTAAATGCTATGGTAAAGCTAGGAGCGTATACTGTTGGAGCATTAAGTGAAACTAGGAAAGTGGTGTTTCCTGGGGAAAAGGTTAAAAGGCCTTAATTACAAAATGGCCTCAAATTTGAGGCTATAGATATAATACATCATACATGTGCCATAAAAATACGTGTCGAAAGATGTAATTTGGTGCAAATGATTGATAAAAATATAAGAAAGAAAAATATTTTCATTACATAAGAAGGCTTGAGAAGCCACGAAATAAATGATGGTTACAAAGACAGAGGTCAGTAAGATATCAAAATTGAAGCTTCGACTTCAGTTGAGAGAAAGTATTCACATGATGATTGAGACGAGCTTCACACAAAGATTTGTCGAGCCTGGCTGAGGCAAGATCCTTTTCAAGCTTCTGGGCTACATCAATGAGGTCGATAGTGCTCTTTATCTCTTGGGCCATATCAGGATCGATGAAGCATTGCAACTCAAGATTGTGGTTTTTAGCATTACAAATCTTCGTTTGAAGTTCCTTAATTTGCTGCTTCCATGCCTCGATGTCCTTTTGGTTAGAGGCTATCTCCTCTTGACGCTGTTTGTGAGCAACCTCCAGCTGTTCGACCTTAGCTTCTAATTCTTGTGCACCAATCCAGGCTGCACTTTCACGACCAGCTGTGGGCATAATTGTTTTCTCGATAAAAGGGAGCCGCTGTATCTCTGTAGACAAGTCATCCACTACAACCGTCAAATCAATCAAGAAACCATGAACTTCTGGACTAAGAGTAGTAAGATCAAGTTTCTTGAGTTGGTCCTTTAAAAAGAGACGAGACGTAGGGTCTGAAGCCAGGACATTGTGAATATTTCCTCTAAAGAATTTCTTCTTGATGGATTGGAGAATAGGATCAACAAAGTCATCTGAGTTTGGATGCCTAGGAGGGATCAAAGAACTGGAAGAGAAGCTACATTTTTGCCCTAGGATCTGTCTGGCATATTCTATGGGTTCGACCATTTGAGAGCCATCAAAATCCTCAAGAGTCAAGATAGGAACTGGAGTTCTCTTCACCACAGGAGAAGTTTGTTGGTGTGCAGGACCTTCTTGATCTTCAGCGCCCTCTTCTTCTTCCTCCACTTTGTCATCTTGGTCTTCATAAGCGTCTTCTTCTTTTTCTTCTTCTTCTTCTTTATCTTCTTCCTCTACTTCAGCTCTATCGACGGTGGAGGGTTGTTCATCTTGATTATGAATTGGTGCAGGACGCAATTCCTTTAGTTCTTCATGAGTGGCTGGATGTGGGTTGTCACCGGTTGGTGGGCCTGAAGGAGTTCATGCTTGTTCAACAACCACTTCATCAGTAACCATAGGTTCAACCTGATTGAGAGGTGGGGGACTTGAAGCATTGTCGTCCCCAGAATTGCAGCCATCAGCTTGAGCATGCTGTGTGGTAGTTCGAGCCAAGTTTTCTGTAAAAGGAGAAACATGTTGGTTCACCTCACTCAAACTAGAGCCAAGATCAGAAGATGGGTGATAAGTTGGCTCACCTTGGCTATTGAGGAGGATGGTGGCAAAATTTCCTAAAGTTGGTGGAGGATTGGAGATGATTGTATCAGCCTGGTAACACAAGTAAAGCATAATAAGGCTGAGAATGTTGAAAAAAAAACAGTGAATATAATAAGATTTGGTGTGAATACCTGAGCTAGTGCAGCACCAGGATTGGAGTTGTCACCCCCATGGTCACTTGAAGTTGGCTTCAAAGTTGCCATGGAAGGCTGTCTTTCGACACCACTTGTAGCGGGTGTCGTCTCGAGTATTTTGTCCACCTTCGATGGACGTAGGCCAGTGGGTCCAAATGCCTTTACAGATTTCTTTCTCTTCTTTGTAAGAATCTCCTCAGGAGATTCATCAGCATCTGAGGCAACAATAATAGGAGCGTCCTTTTTACCTTTCTTGGAAGGAGTGGAAAGTTTTTGCCCAGCCTAAGAAAATCAAAGAAGCAATACAAGTGTGAGGAAAAGAATCACATAGTAAGAAAATAGGTACAGGATGTGAGGCATACTTATTTGCCTTCTAGTTCCTTGCTACTTTGAGAGGTAGCAGCCCTAGAGGAAGGAGCTTTCCTAGGCACAACTGGAAGATAGCAGATGATTTCCAGTTAAATATTGAATGTTTATTTGCATAATCATAAGTATCGGGTATCAAACTTTCATATATGTTTGATTCGGCACGAACATCCTAAATCCCTATATGAAGGTGTCCTTTGAAACTGTCTGAAGTATGCTTAGTCGGAACCACTTGTCAAGCCTTTGGTTGAGACTGCTGTCGAAGGAGTTTAAGATCCTCGCCACAGATAAACCAATCTGGAAATGGAGGGGCAAGTGCCACTCCAAAATCAGCAGTAGGCAGACGAGGGAATTTTGGAGGAAAAGTTTAAAAGCTACCTCATAACCTTTCTCACGAGGAACGTTGGAAGGAATTTTCAATTGATCCAATTTTTGTAGAAAGTTTCTTTTTAAATTAACGACAGCCTCATGAATGGTTCGACTAAGACCATTTGGTCGATAGACAGTTTCAAACTATTTCTGAAAAGCTTGAATTTCTTGGATATGAGCGAGCTTACTCTTCTTCGTCTTGTCCTTCACATCAAGGAAAGTTTTCTCAAGTAATGAACATTAAGAAAATGTTCATTATAATGTTTCAACCACCAGTGGTGGAATGAAGAAGTGCATAAAAAAGAAGGCTCAAAGAACAAAGGTGAAAGAACTCCTTTCTTTTTACTCAAGTCAACAAAGATAGCGACAACCGCTTCTTCGTTGAAACTAGCCGTATGAAGGATAACTTGTCCCTTCTTCTCATATAAACATCTAGGAATACTCTGGGCCAACCCAAACTGGCGAGAAACGAGGCTGGGTTGATATGCAATCAGGGCTGCTAAACCTCTTCCCAAATTGAGCCTGTTGATAATAAATCTGGGAATTAAAAAAGGCTTCCCATATGGCAACAGATTCATTGTCCCCATGAGAAGTGGGAAATGGCCTCTTAAACCATACGGGGCCATATTTCCTTTCAGCAAAGGGTGCCATACTAGAAGTAAACTCATGGCGCTTAGCAAACATCATGATAAAACTGGTGAATGCTCCTCTAATAGTTTCGCCATCATCAGAAGGAGTCAAGTGGACCAGACGGGGTCCTTCGATGCTCCTCCCTATGATTTCAGCAGAGGTTTCATCAACTAGACCTTTCTTGGGAAGGCTAGCTTTAAAAGTTATGTTAAGCCACAACTGAAGCAGCCAAAGAGGACCACTCAAGTATACAGAACTGTGGGCCTCCATGTGCTTCAATCGAGAAGCTCCTTCACTGAGAGATTCATAAAGGTTTGCCAAGATGAGCTCACTCAAGCAGACCCCTTTGTTGTGATGAAGCTGGTTAGCAAGAGGCAAGTATTTTTTGGCTACTTGCAAAGATTTGGTGCAAAACACGTATCTCGACAGCCATACGGTGAGAAATGCTATATCTTGATTTTGGTTGAAGTGGTCTTTGATGAAATGAGTGTAAGTGAGTTTGGAGTAGGAGATATTGATATAGTCTTCAGCGTCTATGTTAGGTTGGTAAGAGACACCATCGGGATGAAGGCTTGTAATAGCGGTGATGTCGAAGAGGGTTGGCGTGACCATTCCACATGGCAGATGAAAGGTATAGTGAGTACTATCCCAGAAGTACAAAGACGCTGCCAGCAAGTTCGGACAATATGGTATGTTAGTCTTCGACAGCATCAAAAGGTCATAAATCCCTATGGATTTCCAGTGATCAGCTTTAACCCTCTCCAACTTCGCCATCCAAAGATCGAAGTCCTTAAGGGGACTGATAGCTCTTACTAGCCTAGTGTCGCTACTGCGAAAATAGGCGCCGGCTATGACAAAAGAGTCGCCACCGTGCGTTATTTATCCCAACGGAGGGAAAGGAAACACTCAAAGTAAACCTAACACAAAACGGGAAAGGAATGGTCGTCGCAACCAAATTCCTGGATTCGGGAGTCGATTACGCAAGGGGAAGGTATTAGCACCCCTCACGTCTGTCGTACTCGACGGGATCCACGCTTGTTTTCTAGTACGGATTGTTATTCTATCTACTCTACAGGTTTGGGTTAAAAAGAAGAGAAAATGACTCGGCAAAGTATCGCACTTTATGCCTACGTATTCCCGTCTGGAACGAGAAATCAGAGTCAACGTAGTTCGCCTACCTACGGGAAAGGAGGGGAAGGTTGCTCGCTAGGATACGACATCCTATGCCTATGTACTTTCATACAACATGAAAGATCCGAGCAAACGTAGTTCGGGCTACGGGAGATACAGATTTGTCTGACTGTTTTTTAGATCATTCTGAAAAAGGTTTTCTTGATTAATAGTCCAAGCGGACAAAAATGACACTTTGATGTTTGTTTTTAGTCTTTTACGAAAGAAGTGTTTTTTAGTGTGTTTGCAATCTCCGACGCACTAGAGACTATGATTTGAGAGTGACTACGTCGTATGTCACCCTAAGGGTAACACACTAAGCAATCAGATTACGGAAGAGTGACCCTCCAGCAACCTTTTCTCAAACAGCTTAAGGCTCGTAACGTACGACATCGATTAACCTTATTACTGTATTTTTTTTGAAGTGTTTTGAGATGAGAGGAGAAAGAAGCTCTAAAAGGCCTAGGGTTGAAAGGGAATAAAACTAACCTAAGGTTGTCAGGCATGGATAAGAACCCTAATGTCTGTCATATTTCTCTCTTGTACAGAGGGAAACAGAGATCCTAGGGGATAAACAGTAAAAGAAACAGATGTATGCAGTAAACAGTAAAAATGTATGCAATGCAACAATACAAGCAAGGCAAGGGAGTCCCACTCTACCTCGAACCTGGGAAAACAACAGGCAAAGTGAAACAGTACTCACTTCAAACCTTGGGGGGGGGGGGGGGTAAGCTGTACAAGCCAACAAACAAAACAGAAAAGCAAATAGCACCAACACCAGCTCTGACAACAACAATCAAGCTCTTACAGTAAGTAGCACAAACAACAACAACTCTGACAGCTACAGTTGATCAAACAGCAAAAGATTGACAGTAACAACTTCTTCAAGTAAGACCCCATCTTCAATCTTCAACAATCTTCAAGCTCTATCTCCAAGAGAGAATCAATTAACAGATTAAGTTGAAATGTTAAGAAGATTAGTGACAACCCAAGGAAATCATTAAGAACTTTACATTGCAAATGAAAGGTATCCTCAAGGTTCTACCCAACCAAAGCATGCTCTACATCCCTCCTAAGGAGAGATGGAACTTCTTTGTGGGACCTTGTATCATGGGATTGAATAGAGGCACAAGAAGCTCTCTATGTTTGAAAGAAGAAACAAGACTACTCTAATGCTCTTCCTATATACCCTAACTCCTAAGTCTCTGACAAGCACTCCAACAGATGAGAAATCTTCAACTCCAAGCTTCTTCAAGCCATCCAAAACAACTTCGTTTGACCATCAAGTCATCCAAGCAAAGCCCAAGCCAAAAGCACCCCCAAAATAGCCCCACACAAATATAACCAAACCAAATACCCAATGGAGAAACCCACAATCACCACACAAGTTGCAAAAATCAAATAAAATGCTAAAACTCATCATAAAATACTAAGTGAATTTCTAAGGGAAACTAACCCTATACCCAATACCCCATAGGAATCCCAAAACCTAGATCAATCATTTAATCCTCAAACTATGCACTAAACTACAACTATTTGTTTTGAAACCCTAATTCTAACACCTCTCCTATTTACCTCTCAAACTAACCTAAATTTTACTCACAAAATTGTGATAAAATTCCTAAGGGTACATGCTTCCCTAATCTAATCACTCCAACAAGAATCAGCTCAAAATTCCTCACCAATTGGGCACAATAAAATCCACAAAATCATGTAGCAAATGTACAAAATTAAAGAAACTAATAAAATGGAGAAAATCAAATTAAATTGAAAAAATGGATGAAAATGAGATTTCTTGATTTCATAAAATCACAATTAAATCCAGGATCATGGAGGTATTTTTAAAATATTTTTTGGATCAATATTGGATTTAATATGGATTTTTGAAACAAAAAGAATTAAAATAAATGCCAAAAAGAATTAAAATAAAAAAAGAAAATTAAAATGCCAGAATATATCATGTGCGTTGGATATGTTGACTGGTCATCTCATCTAAGGTTCAAGAGCGCGTCCACGTGAGTGCTGACTGGCTGCTGACTCATGTGCCACATAGTTTTAATGAAACGATGCGTATTGGATTAAAGAGGGGAATCTGAAGTTTGAACATGAGCCATTGGATGATCATCTGAGTCAAACAGTCAATGCAATCTAAGGGCTAGAACCTCATCTTCTCCAAAAGCTCAGGCGACCTGAGACTGTTCTCAGGTGGTGGTTCACGGTGGTTTCCACCGTCTTCTCCGGTGAGAGTCCACTTGCAGGTGATCAGAAATCACAAAGATTATACCTATCTCACTCAAAATTCCATGTTGATCATGAATCTGGCCTCAGATTTTCTCAATTCCTTCTAGATTCTCAAACCCGATAGCATTTCCAAAACATGTCACATTCTTGACCTTCACCAAACTCAAATCAAAAGCCACAGGAATGATCCTCATGTTACACTAATCATTCTAAGCTATCACAATCATGTTAATTCCTCAAGATTAGATGTAACTGAATCCAAACAGAAATTGGTGCACTCCCTCGATCATCACCAAATGATGCCAAACCAAGCCTAAATCGCTCTACCAATCATAGGGAACCTAACCACATGCACATTGCTAACTAATTTAGCCTAGATCAATAGGAAATCCAAGAGTTACATACCTGTGAAAATTGACTCAACAGAGGTAGAAGATGATGGATTCAAGCTGTGCAACTCTTCAAACACGATCAATGAAGCAAGACGAAGCTTCTAGGCACTTCAATTTGGCTTGATCTTGATCCAAACTCCAAAACCGTTTTCAGTTAGAACTCTTGAAACTCAACTTGCTATCTTCCTTCTCTCCACGAATTCTGCACCAAACTTCATCTGGAAACATTCTAGAGCTTAAATAGAAACTATTTGTGGGCTTTTGCAATCCAATTCAGGCCCAAATCTGTTGATCCAAAATTCTGTCAGGGCCATGAAAGTCCAATGCTACAGTCACGATTCTGAGTTCTCAGCTTGCTCTAGAATGTTCCTTTCAACTGCAAATTGGTTTATGAGTGTGTTTGGATAGCTAGCTTGGCCTGAATTGCCTTGATTCTTGCTTTGGCATTGTAACTTGTAATGTAAGTAAGCACTTTTCAAAGCAACTCATAAAATTAGGGCTCATCTCAAAATTGTGACATTGCCAATGTGTTTGAAATCCAATTTCCATTCAAAATGACTACCCATATGCCATGTTTATGTCTCATAATTCAAAAATCCCAATTTCCCTCCTTTGAATTATTTGAAAAATCCCTCTTTTTAGGCCATTTTGGATCATTTTGTGAAGCAAGCCAATTCAATCACCCATAACTTCTTATCTGACCTAAAAACATCATTCTAAACACATTTCATGTTGGAAACTTTTTCATTTGAGGAGTAGAAGATAGAGATTTTGACCTATGTTGAAAAATGACCTATGATTCAACTTTCCCAAAATACCCCTGGATTGCCAAGATCATAACTTGAGTTCCACAAATCTTCTTGAGGACTTATAGTACTCAAATTAAATCTAAGATCAATACCTACAACTCTTATGTTGGCCAAGAATCCATTTGAAAACTGCTTGGTGGGCAAACGTTGCTTGGAAGCCAAGTGACTTTCACAGATAAATTTCAGTGTCCTCCGGTGACATGTAACTTGCAAGAACCATAACTTGAGTTATACAAATCTCATTGAAGACTTCTAGTACTAAAATTAAAGCTATTGATATGCTCTACAAGTTTCATGTTGGCCAAGAATCCATTTGAAACTTGTATTTTGACTTTTGGGGCTTGGAAGTCCAGTGCTATACAGGGGTTTTTACCCTAGGAACCCTGTCTCAAGCACCTCCAACCACTCTTGATTATCTTGAACTTGATCTTGACTCATCCATACACATGCTTCAACATATCACTCCATGACTTCCATGACCTAGAGCTAGGTCTTGATGCCCTTTCTTTGATCCTCTTGCCCTAGGGTTACCCAGATGAAACCCTACTTGTACATACCTCAACTGTGGTTCTTGAGCTTGATACCATGACTTGTCTAAGCTTCAATAGGGCCCTCTAGGCATCCCATAAGATCCATACACCTCAAATTCATAATTCCATGTTGAGGATCTTCAATGCACCTCAAGTTAGGAGAAAAATCCACCTGTGGGCACTCAAACTTCTCAAGACTTCAAATCACTTCTTGATGACCTGGAAGGCTTCTCCTCTTGGATAACATACCTTGCTAAGCTCTTCTTTTGATAGACACCTTGATCCCTTGTTGGAGGCATGCCATGCTATGATATGCAAATGATTAGACTGTGTATATGATGTAACTATGCAAATGGCAATGCAATGAAACGTAAATCAGGCAAGAAAAGGTTGAGCAAATTTTGGGGTGCAACAGCTGCCCCTATTCAAACGGCTTGGACCCGACTGGGTGAAGAGCGATCGGCCTTCAAACAATCGAGGTACGAGACGGTTGAATACCAAGAAACCTGGAAATTTGCCAACCGCAGAAATATACTGCACAACTGCTCGGGGAACGACATCCACCAACTGAACCTGGTTGTTACGGCAACAACTGATTCAACGTCTGATAATAACACTGATTCCAACATCAACCACCTGTGTAACGTCACAGGTACTGAACCCCCCATCCACAACTGGACTAATCTTATCAACACAAGAAGAGAAACAAATTCATCAAAACAAATAGAGATTCTGTCGTCACGGGAATAACTTTGTCCATGTTAGGACGCTACATTCCGTCAACACGGAAAAAATCCCGGCGACTTCACTGGGGAAACATTTATGTATAATCAAAGGAAACTCTGCTTATCTCTGCATTAGCTAACTCCATTGGTCCCAACCCACAAACGACTTTGAGGAGGACTCTACTGGGGACAGTAATATTTCGTCAACACAAGGAAATCACGGCGACTTCCTTGGGGAAAATACTTTTGTCAAATATTTGGACACAACTCATATACTCTGTCTATCACGGGAGAATCATCTATCTGGATACGGGAAAATACATCTTCCTGATTCTTACAGGAAAGTTCATTCGCCTGCTTCATACGGGAAAACACATCTGCCTGGTTCTTACAGGAAAGTTCATCTGCCTGGTTACAGGAAAAGTTCATCCGCCTGCTTCATACGGGAAAATACATCTGCCTGATTCATACAGGAAAGTTCGTCCGCCTACTTCATACGGGAAAATACATCTGCCTGATTCATACAGGAAAGTTCGTCTGCCTGCTTCATACGGGAAAATACATCTGCCTGATTCATACAGGAAAGTTCGTCCGCCTGCTTCATACGGGAAAATACATCTTCCTGATTCATACAGGAAAGTTCATCCGCCTGCTTTATACGGGAAAACACATCTGCCATGTTCTTACAGGAAAGTTCATCTGCCTGGTTACAGGAAAAGTTCATCCGCCTGCTTCATACGGGAAAACACATCTGCCTGATTCTTACAGGAAAGTTCATCTGCCTGGTTACAGGAAAAGTTCATCCGCCTGCTTCATACAGGAAAATACATCTGCCTGATTCATACAGGAAAGTTTGTCCTCCTGCTTCATACGGGAAAATACATCTGCCTGATTCTTACAGGAAAGTTCATCTGCCTGATTCATACAGGAAAAACATTTGGATATAGCTTCTTTGCCTATCCTTTGCAGTAGCTAACTCCACTGGGGATATTCTGAAAATAACTGGCCGACACCCGTTTCGACAACAAGTGACCACTTCTGAAATCTTGATTTATGAAACCCTGTAATGTTGCCGCGACAGCAAACCCGGAAGAACACTCCGCTGACCGGATAAGAGAAACTTCAACCAGTAACTCTGTGGGGATAATAAGGTGAACTGTATCATCACATGTCTCACGGCGAGACCTCGATCGTCTGGTAATAGATCTGAGCTGCAACTTCATACTCCTGCTGAGAAACACACCTGAAAGCAAAAGGTTAACCAACCTGATTTATGTTCAAGATGCGTATGTTTGACAATGGCGTAATGCTCCATACGGCATGGAAATGCTACGCGTTTCTGGGTAGATGCAAACATGATAATATATGCAAATGCAAATGCAGGTTCAGGCTACTGGGGAAGGCTCTGACAAGCTTGCTTCAACACGGCTGTTGAGGATAAATACCACCCTATTGGGGATGAATAGGTATCACAAATTATTCCAGCCAATTCTGCCGAGGAGAGACTAAACATCGACTTTCGCTGGGAGGAAAGAACAACACCTGCTGGGAAGAGTAATTCAGCTGGGGAAGATACGACCCTTCTGGGGGACAAATGTCTGGGTACGGTTTACAAACTCGGAGCTAGCACTCCGCTGGGGATAATCATCCTGACAAAGGCGTGACAACCTCTGAGGAGAAAGAAAACCATCCTCTGCAGGGATAGTCCTTCTGAACCAACTGAGGCTTGGTTAAACACTGCGGGAATCTTCCATACTGAGGATTGACCCTGCACATATCCGACTCACTGGGGAGTGCAACCTTTGCAGGGGATACTGATTTCGACTTGCTGGGGATGTCCTATGGACAACTTCCCCGAGGACACTCTTATGGGGAAAATGATTCCCTCCTTCGGGAAGGGATAGACGTCATTTCAAATCTCGGGGATAAGCTGCGACTAGCTGAGGAGTGACATCAACTGGAATCAGGCTCTAACATCTAGCGATTTGGCTGGGGAATACAATACCTGACTGCTTGCTCTAAAGGTAAGAACCCTGCAAAACACAAACGAGACAAAACAGGCCTATACAACAGAATCTATCCGGGTTAGCATCTGTGACATTACTTCAGTCAATTCGAAGTTTTAGCAATTATTGGCAACGGCCAACAAGATTATACAAGTGCAAGTTTATCAAAAACATCGGCGTCTTTCACAAACAAGACAGTAAAGAACAAGCATCAAGTACTGAATACCATATTTTATTGATAACGGGCCCCTGAATAGGCAGAGTTTTGTACACTTGATGCAACTCCTGAAAAGAGGAAGTTACGCACACACACATACATATATGCACAAGAAGCATAAATAAAATACAAAACAATATTTGTATACATGTCGGCGACGTGGTACAGAAAAACACCATGAGCTGATCCTCCTATGACTCGCCTGACTCTGCGCTTTACCGGTACTCGAACTTCGGAAGAAATTGTTTTTGGATAAATGGCCCCCAGGTACTCCCAAACCACTAAGCAATGTTGTACCAAATTCGGACCGCAGTCATTTGCTTTTCCAATCCCTAACTTTTGCGTGAATCGCCCTTTGCGGGTTTTCAATTCACCGGGATACCCTTTTTTGCCGAAATTGCCCTTTTCAGGTTTTCGACTCCGCGGGTGTACATTTTTCCAATTTTATCCCTAATTTTTGCCCGAACCTTTTATTCATTTTTATGGTTCGCCGGGATGCCCCATTTTTGTCTGGACTCTCTTTTTACTGTCCAGTGGGCCACTTTCAAGCAAAGCATTTTTTAACTGCGTCCGAATTCACAGGAGACGTAAAGTCTTCACCATTCATGGTGGATAGTAGCAAGGCTCCTCCAGAGAAGACTTTCCTGACAACGTAGGGACCTTCGTAATTAGGAGTCCATTTGCCCCTGTGATCTGTTTGTGGTGGGAGAATCTTTTTCAAAACAAGATCGCCCGTCTGAAAGCTTCGCGGACATATCTTCTTATCGTACGCTTTCTTCATCCGGCTCTGATACAACCGACCGTATGCTAGAGAAGCTAGCCTCTTCTCATCTATTAAACTGAGCTGATTCAATCTATCCTTAACCCATTTTGCCTCGTCAAGTTGGACATCTCGTAAAACCCTCAAGGAAGGAATCTCAACCTCCAACGGTAACACTGCCTCCATTCCGTATACCAATGAGAAAGGGGTTGCCCCAGTTAATGTGCGTACCGTCGTACGATAACCGTGCAAAGTGAAAGATAGCATCTCGTACCAATCTTTGTATGTTACAACCATCTTCTGAACAATCTTCTTTATGTTCTTATTGGCCGCTTCGACAGCGCCATTCATCTTAGGTCGGTAAGGAGAAGAGTTGTGATGTTCAATCTTAAAGTTCTGACACAGCTCTTTCATCATCTTATTATTCAAATTTGAACTGTTGTCGGTGATAATCTGCTCAGGGATTCCATATCTGCAGATAATATCTCGTTTGATAAATCTGGCGACCACTTGTTTGGTGACATTGGCATATGATGCTGCTTCCACCCATTTGGTGAAGTAGTTATTTGCCACCAAGATGAACCGGTGTCCATTGGATGCCGTAGGCTCAATCTTACCAATCATATCAATTCCCCACATCGAGAATGGCCATGGTGATGACATCACGTTCAGAGGACTTGGAGGCACATGGACTTTGTCCGTGTAAATTTGGCATTTATGACACCTCTTTGCAAACTTGAAACAGTCTGTTTCCATAGTTAGCCAAAAATAACCTTCCCGCAGCAGTTTTCTCGTCATAGCATGCCCACCAGCATGTGTACCAAATGTACCCTCATGTATCTCTTCCATGAGTAACTTAGCCTCTTTCTCGTCCACACATCGCAACAACACCAAGTCATGGTTTCTCGTACAAAACCCCATCCAGATTCAAATAGAAATTGCCAGCCAATCTCCTAAGAGTCTTCTGATCACGACTGGATGCCCCATGCAGATACTCTTGGTTCTTCAGGAAATTCTGGATATCATAATACCACGGTTTGCCATCGGAAGCTTCCTCAATGGTGAATATGAAAGCGGGCCTATCAAGGCGAGAGATAACTATCCTGGGAGCCTCATTCCAGAAGTTAAATTTATTCATTGAAGACAACGTCGCGAGAGCGTCTGCCATCTGATTTTCGGCTCGTGGTACATGGTGCAATTCCACCTTATCAAAAAAAGGTAACAACCTCCTTGCCTAATTCATATAGGGTATCAGATTAGGCTGACGAGTCTCCCACTCTCCCTTGATTTGATTCACAACTAGAGCAGAGTCTCCGTACACATCAAGATTTTTAATTCTCAGATCAATAGCTTCTTCGAGCCCCATAATGCATGCTTCATATTCGGCCTCATTGTTGGTAACTGGAAAGGTCAATCTGGCAGTAAATGGGATGTGCGACCCATGGGGAGTAGTAATGATTGCCCCTATTCCACTTCCGTATGAATTAACGGCACCGTCAAATATCAATTGCCATTTGGAACCCAACTCTGGACCTTCTTCCGGCAACGGTTCTTCACAATCCTTCATTTTCAGGTACATGATATCCTCGTCAGGAAAATCAAACCTCATCGATTGGTATTCCTCAATAGGCTGCTCCGCAAGGTACTCTGACAGGACGCTACCTTTAATAGCTTTCTGTGAGACATATTGTATATCGTATTCGGTTAACACCATTTGCCATCGGGCAATTCTTCCGGAGAGTGCTTGCTTTTCAAACACATATTTGATTGGATCCATCTATAAAACTAGCATGGTTGTATGATTCAGCATGTATTGCCTCAAATGTTTGGCGGCCCAGGCTAGCGCGCAACATGTTTTCTCGAGCATTGAGTATCTGGACTCACAGTCGGTAAACTTCTTACTCAAATAGTAGATCGCATGCTCTTTACGTCCGGTCTCGTCGTGTTGACCGAGAACACAACCCATACTTTCCTCAAGAACCGTCAAATACATAATCAAAGGTCTCCCGGCCACTGGGGCTATCAAAACAGGAGGTTCCTGCAAGTATTCTTTTATCTTGTCGAACGCCTTTTGACAATTTTCATTCCAGGTCAACACCTGATCCTTTTTCAACAACTTGAATAATGGCTCGCATGTCGCAGTTAGGTGAGATATGAACCGGGCGATATAGTTCAACCTCCCTAAAAATCCACGCACTTCTTTTTCTGTTTTAGGCGTCGGCATTTCTTGTATTGCTTTTATTTTCGCAGGATCAACCTCTATTCCCTTTTCGCTCACGATAAACCCCAGCAGTTTACCCGATCTTACCCCGAAGGTGCACTTATTAGGGTTCGGTCTCAACCTGAATTTCCTAAGCCTCTTGAACAGTTTCAGCAGATTAACCAAATGCTCCTCCTCCGTCTCGGATTTGGCAATCATATCATCAACATAAACCTCGATCTCTTTATGCATCATGTCGTGAAAGAGAGTCGTCATTGCACGTTGATATGTTGCCCCAGCGTTCTTCAATCCGAAGGGCATCACTTTGTAGCAAAATGTTCCCCAGGGAGTAATGAAGGTAGTCTTCTCCATGTCTTCTGGTGCCATTTTGATTTGATTATAGCCCGAGAAGCCATCCATGAAGGAGAATACGGGAACTGAGCAGTATTATCGACCAACACATCAATGTGAGGAAGTGGAAAGTCATCTTTCGGGCTCACCCTATTCAAATCACGGTAGTCTACACACATTCGCACTTTATCGTCTTTCTTCGGCACTAGTACTATATTAGCGACCCATGACGGATAGGTTGTAACAGCTAGGAAACCAGCATCCCACTGTTTTTGAACTTCCTCCTTGATTTTTACAGCCATGTCCGGTCTGGTTCTTCTGAGCTTTTGTTTAACAGGTGGACATTCCTCTCGCAACGGCAGACGGTGCACAACCATGTCCGTATCTAACCCAGGCATATCCTCGTACGACCAAGCAAATATATCACTATACTCTCGCAGTATCTCAATCAGCCGTTGCTTGATGTTGCTTTGCAGTGCAGCCCCTATACGGATATTTCTCACAACTTCTTCCGACCCCAAGTTGATAATCTCAGTTTCCTCCTGGTGAGGCAGAATGATTCTCTCTTCCTGTTTCAACAAACGAGTCAGCTCTTCTGGTACGTCGCCATCCTCAACAATCTCTTCCTCTGCTTGGAATACCGGGTGCTCGAAGTCGAAACGAGTCATAGGCGGTTCGTATGAGATGTCATATGAAATATTAGTCCTGCAAAGGAAATGGTTAAACGCTTCAACACGCCAACAAAGAAAATAACCACGTTGCCATTCATTGTTAAAGTAAAAAAAAACAAGAAAATTAGGGATCACGATATTTGAATATGAAAAAACGCCTTTATTTCATGATTAAAACAGTGCAATACACATAATCAAGTAGCCCTAATGTAAAATCACTATGCCCCGGGTAGGACATAGGATTGTTCAACAATCGATAAAACAAATCATTACTGTTTAAAAGTCACTGGGACAGTTTCCCGGATGGACCAGTTGCAGAGGCTTTGTCCTGGCACGCTTGGCTTGATCCATGCGTCCATATCGCAGTCGCTATCTCCGTCTTCAGCATCGGAAACAGTGTTGATAGTCTCAAAGCACACCCCACTTGGCGTAATCGTGACCGGTCCCTTGAACCTGGGCGCTCCTGAAGATGATGTTGACGACGTCGGTCGATACCCTAGCCTAAACTTGTCGTTCTTCACGGGAATCTCCAATACCTGCCCCCAGCCGTTAGTCTCACCAGTCTGCACTAAAGCCTGAGCCTCTTTGTAGGAGGACACTACCACATCTGATATTTTGTTGGAACCCTGAGCTTTGTCTTTAATTCACAACCCCTCGAAGGCTTGACAAGGTGTCTCGTGTATTTCTCCATCGACCTCCACGTATCTGAATGACGACAAGTGACTGACCAAAATATCCTCCTCCCCGCAAACGGTAACAACGCTATCACCCACCATGTATTTCAACTTCTGATGCAGTGCGGACGTTACGGTCCCTGCAGCGTGGATCCATGGGCGCCCGAGAAGACAACTATAAGCTGGATGGATGCCCATGATGTAGAATTCAGTATCAAAACACTGACCTCTTCGTCTCGTCAAACGCCCTCACAACCAAATCGTTGGGCGTGTAAATAACTCCCCGTATGTCCAATTTCATCATGGCCTTCTTTGGCAATACGTTCAACGACGATCCAGTATCCACCAATACATGCGACATTACGGTGCCCCGACATTTCACTGATATATGCAAGGCCATGTTGTGCTCCCGACCCTTGGGTGTTAGGTCAAAATCTGTGAAACCTAGGCTATGTCCAGCATTGACATGTGCCATTACCCCCTCTAACTGATTCACAAAAACTTCTTGGGGTACGAACGACGTATCCAGTATCTTCAGCAAAGTGTTCCGGTGCGCCTCGGAACATAACAATAATGACAAGATAGAAATCTTCGACGGCGTCTGCTGTAGGTGCTCAATAATTTTGTAATCGCTCTTTCGGATTAGTCTCATGAACTCCTCTACGTCCTTGAGCGATGTGTCCTTTTCTTTCGAATGAGAAGGCCCGCCTTCAATTACTTTGGCTTGACCGTTGGCCAACCTCTCCGCTTCTATTTCGGGTGAGGTAAAGATCCTTCCGCTACGGGTCATGCCGCCCATACCAACAACATTATCAACAGCTCCTGCTGGCTGGCTATGCATCACAATCTTTTCACCGTTGCAATACGCTTCTAAACCGTACGTCCATGGGACCGCTTTTGTACTTTCAAAGGGAACAGGCCATGCTTTGGTAATCGTAATAGTTGGCCGCTGGGCGGGCGCCACTATCGTTATAGTCTTCCTCGGGATCGTCACCGTTGCAATATCATTCTGCTCATTACATAATGCCTCCACAGGCTTTTCAACCGCAGTTCGATCAAATTGCAAGGTCCCTTCGTCAATCATGGCCTGAATGCCCCGCTTCAAATCTTTACAACCCTCTGGCTGGGTCCAACACTCTAAACAGTATTCATCACAACCGGGAAATACTCCCCCTTTGAGCAGCCTGCTTTTCACTTCACTCAATGGTGTCTTCAACTCATTAACATCCAACACGAAGTTCAAATTTTCTTTTGTTAAGATAGCATTTGCCCCATGATTAGGCATGGGTTGTTGTACAATATTGGGCCCCACTTGGCCAAAGTTGATGGCTTTACTGTCCAACAAATCCTGAACTTTATGTTTAAATGCCTGACAAGCCTCTATATCATGCCCGGGCGCCCCGGAATGGAATTCGCACTGCTTGTTAGCATCATACCCATAAGGAAGTACCGACCCTGTAGGCGGTGCCAAAGTCCTCTTTTCAACCAAGTTCAACCCTAGCAGGGTCTGAAGGAGTTCTGCATACGTGGAAGGAGGCTTATCAAATACCCTCTTCGGCCTTACATCCTGAAACCTTCCCTGACCCTGATTCTGCCTTTGCTGCTGCTGCGGTTGTTGTTGCTGAGGAATTGGAACAGTAACGCTGGCTATCTATTGAGGCTGAACATACTGATTCCTTCCTCTGCCCCTGCCCCTGCCACCAAATACGGCACTAGTATCACCCTGTCGTCTACCACCGAATGCCTTTCTTGTACCTCCTGCTGAGGTAGACTCACCTGCTTGGAATCTTCCAACTTTAATCCCGTTCTCAATCTTCTCCCCCATAAGAATCAAATCTGAGAAACTGCCCAACGACAAACTAAATAATTTTTCGTAGAACATCCCCGTAAATGTCCCAATGAACATGTCGTTCATCTCCCTTTCAATTAAAGGAGGATGCACCCTCGCTGCCATATCGCGCCACCTTTGCGCATATTCTTTAAAACTTTCACTATTTTTCTGTGACAAACCCTGTAATTGGACCCTGTTTGGTGCCAGATCGCTGTTATATTTGTAATGCGTCACGAAAGCATCAACCAACTGCTTCCAGGTTTTAATCTGGGTGGGCTCCAGCCCCATATACCATTCGAGCGACGGTCCTGACAAGCTGTCCTGAAAGAAATGCATGAGCATCCTTTCATCATCCGAATACGCGGACATCCTTCTGTAATAAGAGCGGACGTGGACCTTAGGGCAGGTATCCCCTTTGTATTTGTCAAATGTTGGGGCCTTGAATTTCAACGGCATCCTCAGCCCTGGTACCAACACCATAGTAGTCATATCTAATCCAGCGGAGTTCTGATCAACCACACCTTTCATCTGCTCTTCTAGCATTTTGATCCTCTGCACTGGGTCAATAAGGCCTTCAGGTCCTATACCTCTTCCTGAAAAAGCGACATCCTGTTGATCCATATTCCAGTCATTGTCGTACCCATCGTAACCCATGTTACGGCCAAATCCTTGATGATTGAACACAAGACCCTGTCCTCGGTTGCCAAACCCCAGATTGACCCCAGCAGGTCCAAAGCCATTGTTGAAAGGAAGTGCTCCAGCCCCGTTCCCATTCACATTACCGAATCCACCATTACCGTAGTCGTACCCCTGATTGTTGCCGTAACCATCATTACCGAAGCCTTGATTGACATTGCCATACCCATTGTTTCCGAAGCCAACATTGTCAACGAATCCTTGATCAGCATCCACAGTGTTGCCTTTGTTGTTAACAACATGCCCATCACCACCATTTCCAGTATTGCCATTACCAACGTCAACACCTGCACCAGTACTAGTGTTTCCATTGACAGTTACAACAGGTGGAGTAACAACTGTCGGTATCTCATCCTCCCGGCGAGGAGTTTCAACAGAAATATGGTCAGTGTTGCCATTTCCGTTTTCCCGCGCCAGCAACGGCTGCACCAAGGTATGAAGATTCTCCTGGCCCTTGGCCATGCTCTCCATAGCTTGCATGAACATAGTCAACTTCTCACGGATTTCCTGCATCTCCACTTGGACTTGATCCATTATCTTCTTGCAGTTGTTTCTGGTTGAATAGCGATGGACTCTCTGGTCGTCAATCCTGAAAAACCTGTGATGCAGGAAATAAGATACAGATTCAAAAATACCGATTATGCAATATGAGGATGCAGATGCAAACGTATAAATATGCTATAGGTTATATCCCCCCCCCCCCCCCCCGATTCTAGTTTCAGAGAGAAGACCATCATGATAATGGAGTCCCCATCAGGCAAGCAAGGAATCAGAAAACCCTCATACATAAACAAATGCCAAGAGGCAAAGTACAAGAGTGAAACTGAATACAACTGAAGAGACCCCGGCCAAGAAGCCTGGCGATGGTCAAAATACAAGTACAAAAAGCAAGGCAAATATGACTCAGGCCAAATGGCGCGCTCTGACATCTTCCAATATTCTTAACGTCTCTGAATGACCTAGTCTGGAGATTAGCTCTTGTATCAGTAATGCATGTCGCTCAGTAGTGGATCTCAGCTTTTTGGCATCGTCCTTGCAGGTTCCTTCGCCAAAACACTTGTCGAGTCTGCATCTCTTGGAGCCGGCCTTCAATTCACAACCTCTCAGCTCCTTGCCAAGGTCACTCACTCTAAGCTCAACAACACTCCTAAGTGATGTCTCTTCAGCAATCTTTGCATCCTGGGCTCTAATCTGCGCCTCTAGCGTGGCAATCTGCAGCTTCAGCTCATCTTCACGCTCCTTCCGCTTGGTAAGCGTGGTATTCCATAATGCTTCCCACTTGCCAAGTCGGGAATATGCCTTGTTTAAGAGTTCCTTCATGGAAGCAAGCACCTTGCTAACGTTGTTCAAGGCTACTCCCACCTTTTCCTTCTTGCTGGTCTCTTCAGTCAACTCTGAACCCAGCCTATTAATCAACTCCGTCTGTTTCTTCACAGTGAAGGTAGCTTCATTCTTCTCACGATGCAACTGGAGGATCTCTTTCTCTAACTCATCATTGGCTTTCTTCAATTCTTCATTTTCAGCCAACAATTTGTTATACTTCTCAACCCCTATCGAAGTAGGTGCCTCAGTCACTGGAAGATACAGAGGTTCCACAACAGGATATGGCATCGAGGAAATCCTAGCTCTCTTGTGGATCCAAGCCAAATAGGGATCATAAGCTTTACTGTTGCTTTTACCAAGCAAAGCTTTCCCTCTCCTATGGATGTTAGCCCATGCATGTCTTAACCTGATCAAAACAGCCTCGTCTAATAAGCCTGTGAGATATAGAGATTCCTGTATCTCAACCTCAATAGGAGCATCTCTCAAGGCATAACCAAACTGTCTCACCAGCAGAGAAGGGTTATAGTTGATACATCCTTTCAATCCAATCAAAGGGACATTCGGAAAGCCACCGCAACTATATATATTATCAGTGCCAAGCATACTCCGATCAAACCAAATGATGTTCTCAGCAGACAGCCCCATCAACCGGGAAGACCAATCCAAAGTATCAACAACATCAACAAAAGGCCCTGTCTTCGGAAGATGTCCCTGGAACCACCTGTACAAAAGAGGAAGACAGCAGGAAACATTCTTGCCACGACGTTTCTCATTCTTATAGTGAATAGAATGATAAACATCGCCCAAGAGAGTAGGAACTGGATTCTTCGAGGCAAGAATCAAGAAGGCATCGGAGTCAACAAAATCTGGCACATTAGGAAACAAGACAGTCCCATAGATGCAGACACCTAGAATGGAACTGAAGGCAACCCAGCATCCATTCTTCGCGCACTGTGTAGCCTTCGCAACCAGGACAGACAGGTGAAAACCATAGGCTCCGTTTGGCTTGACCAATCCTCCAGGAAACTCAGAAGCGTCTAAACTGACAACCTTAGCAAGTGCAGCTAACTCGGGCTCAGTATCAACACGTATAAAGGGCATCTGGTCTAACACAGGAACTCCCATCATAGCAGAGTACTCCTCCAAAGTGGGTGCCAGAATATAGTCGGGAAATAAGAAACATCTCAGCTGCGGCTCATAAAATTGCATCAGAGTATACACCCCAGTCGTCTCAAATGCGGAAGGGCTGTACAACAAACTAAGCAATCTCCCATAGGATACTCTGAACTCAGACCTCACTCTCTCATCTGCTAGAGCAACCAATCCCAGCAAGGAACTGATATCGGGCGAATGCAACCGATAAGCAACTGTCCTTTTCGTGGACTCCATGTCTGGCCAGAAGATACACTAGAATCAGAGGGGAATGAACACACCTGCAACATAAATACACGTTAATGATATGCAAAATGAGCATGCAACAATGCTATATTCATAATAATGCAACAGGGATCAAGTGATATACTGTTGAGGAGATCCATCCACAATATCTGTCTTACCAGACCCACAACACTGCTCAAACCTGGTCTCGACAGACCCACAACAATGTTCCAACTTGGTCTCAACAGACCCATAACAGAGCTCTGACCTGGTCTCAACAGACCCATAACACTATTCTGATGAAGAAACCCAAGTAACCACACATACTGATCCAATATCAAGAAAACCGGGTGTCGCTTCCGCGAAAATAAGGTGCCGGCAAAACAGAAGAGTCGCCACCTTTCGTTATTTATCCCTCAGAACGGGAAAGGAAACGATCGGAAAAACCTGACGAAAAGGTATAAGACAAGGTCATCGCAACCGTTGTCTGGGTTCGGGAGTCGGTTACGCAAGGGGAAGGTATTAGCACCCCTCACGTCCATCGTACTTGATGGGATCCACGCTTGTTGTGTTTATCTGACAGGTTGGTTTTATCTATCTACCTATCAAGGCTGGCTTAAAAAGAAACAAAAAAAGACTCGGCAAAGTGTCGCACTTTATGCCTACGTATTCTCATCAGAGAATGAGAAATCAGAGTCAACGTAGTTCGACTAACTACGGGTTACGGGGAAGGTGGCTCGCCAATACATCAGTATTGTGCCTACGTACTCTCAACGGGAATGAGAGATCAGAGCTTACGTAGTTCGGGATAATACGGATTACGGTCAGATTCATCTGTTTTATCGAGTAGGGTTAACAAACAGTTCCAGCAGTTTGGTGTACGCAGCTCGACCCTTGGAGACTTAGGCGTTACCGTTTGCGATAGAACTGGGAGTTAACGACACTCTTTTCTTCAGAAAAGCTTTCCGTTGAATTACGGGCCCACGGGGCAAAAAAGGTTTGAAGTTCGTTTTCTATCTTTTACGGAAGAATTGTTTTTTATGGATGTTTGCAACTAATATCGCACTAGAGACTATGACCTGAGAGTGAATGCGTCGCATGTCACCCAAAGGGTGCCATACTAAACATCCAAGCTGTTGAAAAGAACTCTCCAACAACTCTTTATCAAGTAGCTTAAGTCTCGTAACGTACGACGTCAGTTAACCTTTATTATTGTATTTTAATTTGTTTTGAGATGAGAAGAGAGAACGAACAGGTTCAACTAAGGGGAGACTATCAAGTCCTACTGTTGTCATGTCAAGGATTCATCCTATGGTTGAAGTTCGAAACAGGGAACTCCTAGAAGTTATCATGCATGGTTTCAACCTAAAGTTCTAATCAGCACTACCTTATCAAAGGAAATGATATTCCTAGGGGATCATGTCAATGATAAACAGAAACAGATAAAGCATCAGCTTAAACAGTAAACAGTAAACGACTGTAAAATGCATGCAATGCAAGTGAGGGAGGAAATGTGTGTGGGGTATCAGCCTCCACAAGCTCATCTCAACCTCAAGCCAAATATGAATAACTGCAATCATACAGAAGAAATAAAACAAAGATAAAATAAGATACCATCAAGCAAATCATAAACCACATAGGCAAGGGAGCTGGGCTCTACCGAATACTCGCAAGCAAAGCCATACAGTAAAAATACAAGCAGAGGGAGTAACTCAACCTCTAGTGCAATCATGCTCCTAGCTTAAGTCAATCTAAATATGAACTTATTCTAATGCATCAAGCAAATCAAACAAGTCACATCAATACAGTTGCACAGGAAGCAAACAGACAGGAAAGAAAGCAGATCAACAGCTCCCCAGCTTCACAGCAAAGCAATCCTCTGACAGCAGTCCAGTCTTCAGACTTCAACTACCCTTCAAGGCTATCATCTTCAATAGTAAGTGTCAACTTTCTCCTTCAAGCTTTTAACACATCAAACACAAGTATCAACTTGTTCTTCTTCTACAAGCCTCAGCTCTTCAGTCAATTCCACCTTCATGCTTCACTCATAACTACAAGTACCAACTTGACTCCTTCAGGCTCTCAATGCATCAACATAAGTATCAACTTATCCTTTATGCCTCAAGCCTCAGCTCTTCACTCAATCTCAATTTGATCTTCTTCACAAGTGTCAACTTGCTCTTCTTGACCTTCAGGCTTCAGCTCTCTCCTCCTTACAAGTATCAACTTGTCTTTCTTCATCTACAAGCCTCAGCTTTTCAGAGTAATCTCCAAACACAAAGAAGTATCAACTCCATCCTTCAATCTTCTTCAAGCAAGGAACTCCATCCTCTAACAAGGGAGAAAGATTCATCTATCAAGAGCAAAGTTTGGATGATTGGTAGCAGAGTGAAGACCAAAGGTCACCACTAAGCATCCCATCATCAGAGAAAGGGACCCTAAAAGATTCTACCAACTTATAGAGAGCCACACATCCTACCAAGGGAGGGATGAGGCCTTTACAAGGGGACCTTACATCATAGGGAAGAATGGAAGTGATCAACATCATCCATGTTTATGAAGGAAGAGAATCTATCTAGAGCTCTGCCTACAAAACCCTAATCTTAACACCTAAACAAAACTACACCAAAAGAAGGGAAGATCTTCAAATCCAAGTCTCTTCAAGCAATCCAATGCATCTTCAACTTATCTTCATCATCCCCCAAGAACAAGCAAATCAAAACCCTAATCTAAGGGAACTAAAGATGTTAATCTAGTTGAGTTAGTGCATTAGAATCATCTAAAACTAGCATCTAAACTAAAATCTAACAAAAATAGAAAATTATATTATAAATTTCTACAAAAATTCTAAAGGGATCATAATTCAATTAAGAATGCCTCATACAAAAACCAGGGACTAAATCATCTATTAAGTCCTAAAATTAAGTCCTAAATCCAAAGGTATCAACCATAAACCCTAAAAATGGAGCTTCTAAGGTTTCAACCTAGAACTACCACTTACATTCATCACAAAAATGTGAGAAACATCTATGAGGATCATGCATATCTATGCTAGCCACATACAAAAAACAGGGCAAGAATCATCATCAAATGATCAAACCAAATTCCACAAAATCAAGCATCAAACATGATTATTTTAATGTCAATTAAAATGTAAAAAATCCCATAAAATAATAAAGTGCATGAAATAATAATATTTTTTATCTAAAAAAAACTAGATCCAATCATGAATCCAATGCAAAAAGAATGGGATCAATTGCATCATTTTTCCATTTTTCATGAATTAATCAATAACAATGTATAAAATGAAAAATAAAATGAAACTCAATAAAATGAACAAATGCGTGGTGTGAATAGCAAGAGAAATCAGTTCATTTTAACAGACTGGGCCATAAAGGGGGTGGGGATAGAAATGCGCGTAAATCTCAAATACATTCAGAAGATCAAAATAAAAATAGAAAGAAAAATGTAAAACTCACGGTTCAGATAGCAACCTATTGTAGTGTAAAATCACATGGGCCTTGTACTTGGGGTGGGGATAACAATTTTCAACCTAAGCCCAACACAACCTAGTAAGTGAAACGCATCGTTTCACTTACTCAGACTCTCTCATGAATCCAAACTGATCCTGGCCATGGAATACATTGTTTAGTCAAAGTCTTCATGTTAATCCAATGGTGTCCCACTCATCTTCTTCATTTGAACCAAAAGTGGAGGGAGAAACGCCATGGATGCAGGGTGAAGAACACTCATCCTCTCCAACTCGGGTTCCATCAAATCTTCACTAAAAATCAAACTCTAAAACCCTAATCCACTCAGAATCTTTCCCTAAATCTAACCCTAATCTCTAAACTTATTGAAACATCATCTAACTCAAAACACGATCAAGAATTCAAAATCTGCTCAAACCTCAACCATCACCATTCTCCAAATTATCTAGTCTAAGCTACTCTCCATCTTACCCTGAGCAATTCTAGCTATCACACTCATGTTCTAACTCAAGATTCAGCAAGATACACTCAAGAACAGAAATTTGGTCACTCCAATAATTGTCACTAAACCTCATCAATTGCTATCTAAAAGCTTCTACTAACCACCTACAATCATTCTAACTTAACAAACCGTGTTAATTCTACTTAATTTATGCTGGAGGAAGAAGTTTACATACCTGTCAATTCTTGATGAACAGATGTAAAAAATCTTCAAATCAAGCTCTCAAACTTTCCAGACACGATCAATGAATCATTTCCTTGCTTCTGTATGCACAAGAACTGGTTGAAACCTCCTGGAACTTGAAACCCGATAGTGAGTTGCAGGTTGAAAAATCCAAATGCTAACACTCAAATCCTCACTGCTTTTGCTATGATTTCACTCTGGGATCATTCAACAATGCAAATGGAAGCTATTGGGATCAAGAGAATGGATTGAAATGAACTCAATTGGAGTAACCGAATTCAGTTGCAAAATGGAAGTTTCAAAACTCACTCTCTCTTTTTCCTCTTAATTCTCACCAAAATCTGATCTGAACCACTTCTATTCAATATATAGAGTGTGTAGGGATGATCTAGAAAGCTCTAGATCCTTCTAATGAGAGATTCAATTTCTCATGTCACTTGAATTCTCATGATATGCCATGGTATGTACAACTCTACTAAAAGCTTGAAATCATCCTCACTCCCTTACAATTTCTCCCTTAATGACATTTTGGATGTGTTTGGCTTGTAAGGGACCTTGATTATGCCTTAAATTTAGGTTTGGCAAATGTTACTTAAGATGTAAGTAACTACTTTTCAAAGCAAGTCCATAAATTAAAATTCAATTCAAAAATGTGGCTAAACCAATGTTCTTAAAATGTGTTTTAGAGTCAAAATGATATATTACATGCCTTGGTTTGGACATGTATATCAAAGATACCAATTTCCAACTTTGGTTCATTTAACTTATACCCTTATTTTAGGCCATTTTTGCAACTTTGAGCTACAAGCAATTCCAACCTCTCATGACCTCTTGGTTAGCCTTAAAACATCATTTTGAATAAGTTTGATGTTGGACATTTTCTCATTTGAAGCTTGCAAATAGGATTTATGGCCTTATGATTGAAATGACCTATAATCTCCAAATGACCAAAATACCCTTGACTTGTCAAAGCCATAACTTGAGTTCTACAAATCCTATCAAGGACTTCTAGTACTCTCTAGAAATCTAAGAGGACAAGGAACAACATTCATGTTGACCAAAAGTTCATAGGAATCATCCTTCTAGGGCAAAAGTTTCATACAAGTTGGGTAACTTTCAAGCCCCCAGATTCACATACCTCAGATGACCTGTAACTTGTCAAAGTCATAACTTGAGTTCTACAAATCCTATCAAGGACTTCTAGCACTCCAATTAAAGCTAAGCTCATGCTATAAAAGAATCATGTTGGGGGCAAGATGAGGTGACAATCACACCTTGAGCTAAATTGCCTTGAAGATAGGGGTCAAACTAGGGGATTTTACACTATCAAGCCTTAGAAACCCTAGCTTGAAACTTCTCAAACTCTTCAATCATGATGAGTTGACCTTGGAATCATCCTTATAACATCTCACTGTATCAATCCATGATCACTGGGTTCTTGGATTAAGTCTCAACCTTCTCCAAATCCTCAGTTGACTTAGGATTGACCCAGTCAAACCCTAATTGCACCACTCATGGTTGAGTCTTCTTATTCTTGCACAATGACCTGTCTAGGCCTCAAAATAATCTTCAACACTTCTCATGAGCTCTCTCAAGACCTCAAGTCCATCTTCATGGCTTCAGAATCATCTGATGACTTTCCATAACTCTCAAGTTAGGAGACACGCACTCTTTGCTTCAACCACTCTTTCCGAGGCTCTTTTGACTTCTCTGACAAGGATATCAACCCTTGAACACTTGAATAACCTTCTTTAGCTAGCTTCAAAGTCTTGTGTAACTCTTGATTGGTAATCATACCTCTTGATCTCCTGCATATATGTCAATGAAATGCAAATGATAATGCTAATGTGAATGAAATGAAACATAAGCTAGGTAAAGAAATGTTGGGCAAATTTTGGGGTGCAACAGCTGCCCCTATTCATACGGCTTGGACCTGACTGGTTGAGAAGCGAACGGTTCTCAAACAATCAACGTAAAAGACGATTGAATACCAACAAACCCGAAAATTTGCCAACTGCACAAGTACGCGGTACTCTGATGGGAACAAATCTTCGGAAACTGAAATAATAGTTGCACGGCAACTAGCTGGAGGATACTGATCTGAATCCCCATCAGGATGATTCTCTGATTTATCTGATATCATTGCGTCCTTAAATCATCAAGGGATCACCGCTTACACGATAACTGGCGATTTGCCAACCGCACAGGTAAACGATACTCTTATTGTTAGGATAATCTTCAAAAACTGAGCATGACAGTTGCGCGACAACTCTGCTGGGGAATTGGTCACACGGTAACCGATGAAAGGTCTAATCTCGAATCTCCGTCAGGATAATCATCTAATTTTGCTGTAGATCTTCGTCCTCAATTCATCAAGGGGTCACCGATTACACGGTAACCGGTAATGGATGGTTGATCATACCGTCAGGCATCAGAATTCCCCAGGACTCATCAGGCCATTGGGAACCCCTTTTTTAACAATCAAGTTAATCATGCCGTCGGGCATTTCAAAGAAACTTTCGGGCGTCAGCCGGACTTCATCGGTAAGTTTGGGAATAGAATTCTCGGTCAATCATGAACCAAGTGGGGGTATCCAAACTTCTGCCATCAGGCACTCCGCGTCAGCTGAGATAACTGCTTCGACATCACAGTTGGACTTCGTTAGTAGTCTGGGGTTTTGGCACCGCTGCCAGACTTCAATCATCAAGTCTTCAAGGGAAACTTCAGCTTCTCTGCTCAACAACCTGCTAGGGATGACACATCTCCGTTGGGGGTTCTGGAGAACTATCAAGTAACTCTGCTTCGGGGATCCAGAAATCATTCTGGGTGAATCAACTCTGCTGAGGAAATCAAGAATCATCTTGGACAACTAATTTCGCCGGGGACTTCAAGAATCACCCTGAACCAATAACTCTGCGGGAGATTTCAGGAATCATCCTGAGCAAACACTCTACTGGAGATTCTAAGCATCAACTTGAGCAACCCTCTCTAGTGACTTCACCGGGGATTTTAAGAATCATCTTAAGCAAACCACTTCGCTGGAGAATTCAAGAATCATCTTGGGCAAACGACTTTGCTGGAGAATTCAAGAATCATCTTGGGCCACACAACTCTTCTGAGATCTCAGGAATCATCCTAAGTACACACCCTGCCGGGGAATACCTGCAAAACAAGAACGGTAACAACCTAGATCATGTTTCATATGCATATGATCGACAATGGCGCAATGCTCCACACGGTGGAAATGCTACGCGTTTAGGGTAAATGCTATGCAATCATGCAAGATGCTACAACCCCATCAGCAAAATAAATGCTGAAGGGAGAATCCTCCTGTCAAGGAGAAGGAACCACTCTGGTGGAGGAAGGACTCATCCTGCCAAGGAGAAGAAGTCACACCAATCTCAATTGGACAAAACTTGGGGAAACGAACTCCAGACGACTGCTGTAGGGGAATAAAGCTCTCCGAGAACTTGGACTCGCTCAACCGGGTATTCAAACCACAAACTGCTGAGGAAACGATATCAATCGCAGAAATAAACTACACGACATTCGCAGCAAAACTTTCCTGGAGATAACGACTCCGGTGGGGAAATACATCATCAGCTATTCAACACTCTACTAGGGAAAACCAATCATGGCCCAAACGTCTTCCAAGGACTCGGCTCCCTTGGGGAACTGCAAACTCGGCTGGGGAAGAAAGAATCATCCTGCTTGCCAGGGAGAACACGACTTTGTGGGGAATTTTAATTCTGCTGGAGACTTCAGTCTGGAACTTCCGAGTACTGCATACTTCAGTATATGACTCAGCCGGGGAGATGACGATCCTTCAGAATGTATCTGATTGGGGGGGAGAATCTTCTCTGCTTGGGGAAACATATCAATGCCTGCGATCTCGTTCAAACTCCACGGGGAAGTGCTACTGAACTTGCTGGAGAGGAAGGAATCATCCTGCTTGGGGGACGCATACGGCGCACGGCCTGGGATATGCTACACCTGCAACAACGCAAACAAACAGACGACATACCCTTCTCAAAGGGACCTATCAAGGTTATCACCTTGTGACAGTGTTAAAGTAATTCATTGTTTCAACAATCAGTGGCCTAGGCCAGTAAGTTTATGTATGCGCATTTTATCAAAAACATCGGCGTTCTTTTTCGCAAACAAAATAGATAAATGCTAAACAGACAAACAGAATGGCTGAATAGTACACATTTTATTGATAACGAACCCCTGAATGGGTAAAAATGTTTTACAACAGATGCAAGCTCCTGGAATGAGGAAGCTGCGCAAAAATAAAACATAAATATACATTAGTATATACACAAATGTCGGCAATGTGGCATAGACGAACACCATGAGTTGATACCTCTATGACCCACTCGACTTCGATACTTCTCCGACGCTTCTGCTTCAGAAGATATTGATTCAGATAAACGGCCCTCAGGTCTTCCAAACCACTAACCAAATACAGTCCATCCGCGGAACGCAGTCATTTGCTTTTTCAAATCCCTAACTTTTGCCTGAATCGCCCTTTCGAGTTTTCGATTCACCGGGATACCCTTTTTTGCCAAATTCGCCCATCCGAGTTTTCGACTTTGCGGTTGTACATTCTTTTCTTTTATATCCCTAATTTTTGCCTGAACCTTTTTCCCTTTTTTATGGTTCGCCGGGATGCCCCATTTTTGCCTGGATATTCTTTTTCTTTCCAGCGGGTCATTTTTTAAGCAAAGTATTTTTTAACTGCGTCCGCGTTCACCGGGGATGCAAGATCTTCACCATCCATCATGGATAACAACAAGGCTCCTCCCGAGAAGACCTTGCTGACAACGTACGGACCTTCGTAATTGGGGGTCCACTTGCACCGGTGATCGGAGTGTGGAGGAAGAATCTTCTTCAGGACGAGATCACCCGTCTGAAAGCTTCTAGGACGCACCTTCTTATCATAAGCTTTCTTCATTCGGCTTTGGTACAGGCGACCATATGCAATCGATGCTAACCTCTTCTCGTCCATCAGGCTGAGTTGGTTTAGTCGGTTCTTAATCCATTCTTCCTCATCGAGTTTCACGTCAACCAAAACTCGTAAAGAAGGGATCTCAACTTCCAACGGTAGGACAACTTCCATACCGTACACTAGTGAGAAAGGAGTTGCCCCGGTTGATGTACGTACCGTTATATGATAACCGTGCAGTGCAAATGGCAACATCTCATGCCAATCCTTATAGGTCACAACCATCTTCTGTACAATCTTCTTAATGTTCTTATTGGCCGCTTCAACGGCGCCATTCATCTTCGGTCGGTAAGGAGATGAGTTGTGGTGTTCAATCTTGAAACTCTGGCACAACTCCTTCATCATCTTGTTATTCAGATTTGAACCATTGTCAGTAATGATCCGCTCGGGAATTTCGTATCGACAGATGATGTCCCTCTTTATGAATTTAGCCACCACCTGCTTGGTCACATTAGCATATGAGGCTGCCTCCACCCACTTGGTGAAGTAGTCGATAGCTACTAGAATAAAGCGATGACCGTTAGATGCAATGGGCTCGATCTTTCCTATCATGTCGATGCCCCACATGGAGAACGGCCAGGGGGAGGACATGGCATTTAACGTGCACGGCGGCACATGAATCTTATCAGCATAAATCTGGCATTTATGACATCTCTTCGCGAATTTAAAGCAATCTGATTCCATCGTCAGCCAGTAGTATCCTGCTCTCAGGATCTTTCTCGTCATAGCATGCCCTCCGGCGTGCGTACCAAATGTGCCTTCATGGACTTCTTCCATGAGCATACTCGCTTCTTTCTTATCTATGCATCTGAGTAGCACGAGATCATGGTTTCTTTTATACAAAACTCCATCAGGATTGAGATAAAAATTTCCAGACAGCCTCCTCAGAGTCTTCTTATCCTAGGTTAACGCCCTCGCCGGATACTCCTTAGTTATAAGGAAGGTCTGGATATCATGGAACCATGGCTTGCCGTCGGAGGCTTCCTCGATCGCAAAGACGAATGCCGGTCTACCAAGACGAGAAATGACAATCCTTGGAGCTTCATTCCAAAAATTGACCTTATACATCGAAGCCAACGTGGCTAAGGCATCAGCCATCTGATTTTCAGCTCTGGGCACATAATGGAGTTCCACTCGACCAAAGAACGGAAGCAGCCTTCTGGCATAGTTCATGTACGGAACCAAATTCGATTGACGGGTCTCCCACTCCCCTTTAATCTAGTTGATCACAAGCGCCGAGTCACCATATACATCTAGGTTCTTGATTCTCAAATCAATTGCTTCTTCCAGACCCATGATGCATGCTTCGTACTCCGCTTCATTATTGGTGACCGGAAACGTCAGTCTCGCAGTGAACGAGATGTGGGATCCATGGGGAGTCGTGATGATCGCCCCTATGCCACTTCCGTAAGAGTTAATCGCCCCGTCAAATATCAATTTCCACTAGGATTTCCTACCTGGCCCCTCGTTGGGAAACGGTTCATCACAATCTTTCACCTTGAGAAACATGATATCCTCATCAGGGAATTCAAATTTCATCGGCTGATAATCCTCGATAGGTTGTTCGGCAAGGTATTCAGACAATACGCTTCCCTTGATGGCCTTCTGGGAAACGTACTGAATGTCATATTCCGTCAACACCATTTGCCATCTGGCAATCCTGCCCGAAAGCGCTTGTTTCTCGAAGACGTACTTGATCGGATCCATCTTCGAAATTAGCATGGTTGTGTGATTGAGCATGTACTGTCGTAAACGTTTGGCAGCCCAGGCTAATGCACAACACGTCTTTTCCAGCATCAAGTAGCGAGATTCACATTCTGTGAACTTCTTACTCAAATAGTAAATGGCATGCTCCTTTCTGCCCGTCTCGTCGTGCTGACCGAGAACACACCTCATACTATTCTCAAGAACTGTCAAGTACATGATTAGGGGTCGTCCGGCCACTGGGGGTATCAAGATCGGAGGTTCCTGCAGATACTATTTTATCTTATCAAATGCCTTCTGGCAATCCTCGTTCCAGATAATCGCTTGATCTTTCTTTAGTAGTTTGAACATCGGTTCACACGTGGCGGTGAGCTGAGAAATAAACCTTGCAATGTAGTTTATTCTGCCCAGGAAACCACGAACTTCTTTTTTAGTTTTTGGCGCTGGCATTTCTTGTATTGCTTTTATCTTCGCAGGATCAACCTCGATGCCTCTTTCGCTCACGATAAACCCCAGTAGTTTTCCAGACCGTACTCCGAAAGTACACTTGTTAGGATTCAGCCTCAACCTGAACTTCCTAAGCCTCTCAAAAAGCTTCAGCAAATTGACCAGATGTCCCTCCTCCGTTTGGGACTTCGCAATCATGTCATCAACATAGACTTCAATCTCATGATGAATCATATCATGAAACAAAGTGACCATTGCTCGTTGGTAAGTGGCCCCTGCATTCTTCAGAACGAAAGGCATTACCTTGTAGCAAAACGTTCCCCAAGGTGTAATAAACGTAGTTTTCTCCATGTCCTCCGGCGCCATCTTGATCTTATTGTAGCCGGAGAAGCCATCCATGAACGAGAATACGGAGAACTGGGCTGTATTGTCGACCAACACATCAATATGAGGCAGCGGGAAATCATCCTTAGGGCTCGCCCTATTCAAATCCCGATAATCGACGCACATTCGTACCTTACCGTCCTTCTTCGGTACAAGCACTATGTTGGCGACCCATGGAGGGTAAGTAGTGACCGCTAAGAAGCCAGCATCAAGCTACTTCTGCACTTCTTCTTTGATCTTAACGGCCATATCTGGTCGCATCCTTTTAAGCTTCTGCTTAACGGGAGGACAATCTTCTTGCAGCGGCAAGTGATGGACCACGATGTCAGTGTCAAGTCCGGGCATATCTTCGTATGACCAAGCAAAGACGTCACTATACTCTCTCAGCATCTCGACCAATCTCTGCTTGACATCACTCTGCAATGCAGCCCTTATCCTGACATTCCTGACTAGTTCCTCAGAACCCAAATTCACAATCTCAATCTCTTCCTCGTGAGGCAGAATAACTTTCTCTTCTTGTTTCAACAAGCGGGCCAACTCTTCGGGAAGGTCTTCGTCTTCATCAATCTCTTCTTCGGCTTGATAGATCGGGCAATCGAAGTCGAAGTGAGCCATAGAAGGTCCAGAGTCGATGTCATCTGCTATGTGGATCCTGCAATAACAAGGGTTAAGCTTAAGACAAGAATATGCAGGTTAGCACAAACCCCATTGCTATTTTATTGTTTTTCATAACAAATATAAAACAGGAATAACAGAGATCACAATATTTGAATACGAAGAAAAACGCCTTTTGATTTATTGGTAAAATGCATGTACATAATCAAACAAGGCCCTGACAATAAAACCACTATGCCCCAGGTAGGACATAGGGTTGTACAATGATTGGAAAAAGTAAATCATTACTCTTTGCCTGTCACTTGGATGATATCCCTGACGGACCAGTTGTTGAGGCTCTCGCCTGGTTTGCTCGGCTGGATCCAAAAGTCCAGGTTGCAATCGCTGTCTCCGCCGTCTTCAGACACTGCGTTGACGCTTTCAAATATCACTCCGCCGCTGGTAAACTGGATCGGCCCTTTACCTCGTGGCGCACTGCTAGAAGAGGAGGCTTCAGCCGCAGGAGAGTACCCCAACCCAAACTTGTCTTGCTTGTTAGGTATCTCCAGAATTCGCCCCCAGCCTGGGGTGGATCCGGCTTGAACAACGGCCCGAGCTTCCTTGAAGGAAGAAAGAGTCATCTCTGGCTTTTCAGTGACTACAGGAGCTACGTTCTTGACTTTAACAGCTTCGAACGCCTGACACAGGGTTTCTTGGATTTCCCCATCCATCTCAACATACTTGAAGGATGACAAATGGCTCACCATTATGTCTTCTTCGCCACATACAGTCACAATGCTACCTCCGACGGTATATTTGAGCTTTTGGTGCAACGTGGAGGTCACGGCGCCAGCCGAATGGATCCATGGTCGGCCTAAGAGACAGCTGTAGGCAGGCATGATGTCCATAATGTAAAAGACCGCGTCAAACGTTTCCGGCCCGACTTGAATTGGCAGAGTCACCTCCCCGAAAACATGCTGTTTGGTTCCATCGAACGCTTTCACAACCAGATCACTGGGTGTGCAAATCAATCCACGAGTATCTAACTTCATCAATGCCTTTTTCGGAAGAACATTGAGTGACGACCCCGTGTCCACCAACACATGCGACATAATCGTTCCCCTACACTCTATCGAGATGTGCAGAGCACTCTTGTGGTTTCTTCCCTTCGGTGTCAGCTCCAGGTCAGTGAACCCTAACCCATTTCTAGCATTCACGTGGGTTACGACCCCTTCCAACTGGTTGACCGATATTTCCTGCGGTTCATATATGGCATTCAACACCTTCAGCAGCGCATTGCGATGTGCCTCAGAACACAGCAACAGATTCAGAATGGAGATTTTCGAGGGTGTTTGATGGAGATGATCCACGATCTTGTAGTCACTCTTCTTAATCAACCTCATAAACTTTTCGGCGTCTTTAACAAGTAAGTCTTTTTCTACCCCACGAGGGATCTCTTCAACGACTTTATTCTTTCCTTTATCGGTTGCATCAGCTTTGTCCGCTCTGTCCGCCACGACCTCAGGTGGAGCGAACACTCTTCCGCTGCGAGTAATCCCGCTAACACCCACCAGGTTCTCCACAGACGTCCCGGATGGTTCTAGTTCCAACTTCTGTCCGTTGCAGTAGACCTCTGCCCCATAGTGCCACGAGACAGCATTGGTGCTTTCGAAAGGTATCGGCCCAGCTTTGGTGATGGTAATTGTGGGCGGCCTGGGTGCAGAAATAGTTATCGTCCGGCGAGGGATGGTGATGGTGGCAACCTCATCATCTTGCTTCAGCATTACCTCTCCCGATCCGCTTTCGACCCTTCGGCTAAACTGTAGGATTCCTTCGGTCATCAGACTTTGAATCCCTTCTATTAACTGTTCACATCCATCAAGACTTGTCGCACAGCCCATACACAGCTCTCCACAGCCTGGAAAGAAACCTCTCTTCATCAGCTTATCTTTAACGAAGCTAAGCGGTGTCTTCAGATCCCTGACGTCAGTTAACAAATCCAAGCTCTCGTCTTCAATAATGGCATTTACTCCACCTCCCCTATGATTCGGCATAGGGTTCTTCGTGACGTTTGGCACATTATTTGAGAAATTGATGATCTTAACGTCCATCATATCCTGCACCTTGTGCTTGAAGGCTTTGCAATTTTCTATTGTATGGCCTGATGCCCCTGAGTGAAACTCACAAGTTGCATTCACATCATAACCTGGCGGAGGTGCCCCTGTCAAGGGAGCCAGGGTTCTCTTCTGGATCAGCTGTAACTGAAGCAGAGTCTATAGCAGCTGAGCATAGGACATGGGCGATGTCTCGAGGTGACGGCTCGACAGAGGTGCCCTGTTCTGATACTTTTTGTACCCTTGTTGAATCGGCTGCTGTTGGACTGCCGGGATAGTTATGCTGGCCACCTGCTAGTGCTGGCCCTTGCCTTTCCTTCGAGCGTTCGACACGGCGCTCGTCTCTCCTTCCCTGCTTTTTCCACCATAAGGTTTCTTTCCTCCTCCAGCTGAGGATAGATCTCCTTGAACTTTCCTCAGTTTGATCCCATTTTCCACGTGCTCACCTGTGATAATGAGATCTGAGAAGCTTCTAGACATACTGCTGACCAATTTCTCATAATAAATCCCTGGGAGGGTGGCTACGAACATTTCCACAAGCTCGCGTTCAACCATCGGCGGCTCAACCCTAGCTGCCAACTCACGCCACCGCTGGGCGTATTCCTTGAACCCTTCGTTATTCCTCTGTGACAGATTCTGCAGTTGGAATCGGTTCGGAGCCAAGTCGCTATTATATTGGTAATGGTGCACGAATGCTTCAGCAAGTTCCTTCCACGTGCGCACACTGGTAGGTTCCAGACTCATGTACCATTCTAAGGAGGGCCCGGACAGGCTGTCCTGAAAGAAGTGCATCAGCAACTTCTCGTCCTCAGAGTGGGCGGACATTTTCCTGTAATATGATCTCAAATGGACGCGGGGGCAAGTGGTGCCCTTGTACTTTTCAAAGTCAGGTACCTTGAACTTGGGAGGCACCTTGAAATCAGCAATCAGTCCCAACTTGGACATATCAACACCCATGGTGTTCTGGTTCTCGATATTCCTCATCTTATCCTCGAGTGACTTGAACCTAAGCCGTGCTTCAGCAGTCAGTTCCCCTTCAACACCTCTCTGAGAGAACACATTGTCTTGACGGTCTTCTAACCACAGCTGAGGCCCGAACAGATTTCCAACACCCGCATTGCCGTTGCCCAGCCCAGCATTGCCATTAGCCTCAAAATTTCCATTGCTAACGCCCGTCGTATTACCATTGAGCCCCATGTTAGCAATCACATTGCCGTTGGCACTACCATTCCCCCCGGTCACGGGGATGCCATTCTGAAGAGTTTCAACAGGTGGAGGGGTTGGGACAGCCCCACCATGGAGTACGCCATTGCTATCAACCCTTGAAATCAGAGGCTGAACTAGGGTTCTGAGCTGATCCTGGCCATTGGCGACTGCTTGCATGACCTCCATGAAGTGGTCCATCCTTTCTCAGAGTTCCTGAACGTCAGTTTGCACTTGATCCATAACTCTGGCTTGATTTGCTCTAGTCTGATAGCAGTGGATAGGTCTCTGATCAATCCTGGAACAATCTGAAACAACCTGAAAACACAAAAGGGTTAGGAAAAACGACAAAGTGCTTGTTATGCGAATGCTTCATGCAAATGCAAACGTGTGTCTGTGCGTTAGGGAGATTTTCCTCGATCCTAGTGCCTGAGTGCCAGTGCTGACAATAAGAAGTCCAAGTCCAGTCATGGAAATAACATCTCATATATAAAGAAAACCCATCAAGGCGGTATACAATGTCATTGAGTACAAGATGAATCAATAGCATGACCTCAACCAACAGGCCTGGTGATGGTCAGCTTACAACAATGATCAAAACAAAAGGAACACAAATAGTCAAGCACGGCCACGGGCGCGAAACTCTTCTGACATCCCCTTCGTTTCTGGATGATCAGGCCGAGTGAGTAACCTTTCGACGAGTAACTCCCTCTGCATAATGGTGTACGGAAGACCTTCAACTGAATCTTCCCATGCTCCTTCGCCGAAACAATCTTCTAACTTCCGCTTCTTGCATTCAAACGTCAGTTTGCGCTCCTTCAGGTTAGCAAGAGCCCTGTTGAGCTGGCCTTCAGCGGCATATCTGCGAGCGGTTTCTTCGTCAAACCTCTTCTCACTAGCCTTCACCTAGGCATTCAACTTGGAGATCTGCTGCATCAGCTTATCCTCCTGCTTTTTCCTGTTGGCTAGGGTGGCCTTCCAATGCTGGTTAAACTTGGATATCCTCCGATACGCTTCGTCCAAGTGCTGCTTCTTAGTGGCCTGTATGTCGTTGACAGCTTTGAAGTCTCGACCCATGCGCTCACGCTCAGCTATCTGCTTAGTCAAATTCGTCCCCAACTGGTTCACCAGCTCTGTTTGCTTCTTGAAGGAGTGGACGACTTCGTTTCTCTCGCTTCTGAGTTGAGCCAATTCTTTCTCCAGTTCTTCATTGGCCTTCTTCAGCTCATCTCTCTCAGCTAACACCTGATTGTGCTGCTGAATAGGCACGGTGGTAGGCTCTTCAATCACTGGAGGGCTTTCTGGCTTGGCAGGAGGAAACGGCATCCCTATGACCTCTGCCCTGGCTCTGATCCAGGCCACATACGGAGCGTAGGCTTGGCTATTGCTTTTCCCCAACGATGGTTTTCCTCGCTTACTGATACCATTCCAAGCGCGCTGAAGCTTAGATAACATATCCCCCTCTAGAAGACCAGTGAGGTACAAAGATTCCTGCACCTCTTCATCCTTCGGCGGAGCTCTCAAAGCATAAGCAAACTGTCGGACCAGCAAAGATGGGTTATAGTTTATACAGCCCTTCCTGCCTATCAAAGGCACATTCGGAAATCCGCTGCAGCTGAAGATAATCTCGGTACCCAACCTATCCCTGTCAAACCAGGCAACATCCTCTGCAGATAGACTCATCAGACACTCGGGCCACTCAGCTGTGGCTGCAGACGAAGCAAAGGAACCCTTCTTGGGTAGGTGACTATCAAGCCATCTATAGAGCAAGGGCACACAGCACGAGACGTTCTTACCCCTTCTGTTCTTGTTTTTGTAGTGGACGGAATGGTAAACATCTCCAATCAAGGTAGGGACTGGATTCCCTGAAGCAAAGATGTGGAAGGCGTCGAAGTCCACAAAGTCAGGCATATTAGGGAACAAAATGATGCCATATATGCATAGAGCGAGAATGGCGTTGAACACGACCCAACATCCATCTTTGGCGCACTGCTGAGGCTTTCCCACTAAGAACTGCAAGGAGAAACCAGGAACCCTGTTCCAACTAGAAAAGATCAACTCGGAGGCATCCAGATGCAGTGAGGGAGCTAGCCTAGCCAGGTCAGGCTCGGCATCCATATGAACAAAGGGCATCTGACTTTTGATAGGCACACCTAACAAATTAACATACTCCTCTAGTGTGGGTGCGAGAATAAAGTCCCGGAAAGTAAAGCATCTCAAAGGAGGGTCATAGAACTGCAGCAGGGCGTGCAACCCATTCAACTCAAACACAGAGGGTTTACGAACCAAACTGAGCAATTTACCGTAAGACTTTCTGAATTCATCTCTCACAAAATCATCTGCTAAAGCAATCAAACCAGTCAACTGAACAACATCAGGAGCAGGGAGCTTGTAAGCCACTGTCTTCCTCATAGAACCCATGATAGCACAATAGAAGGCAAGAAAACCTAAATCGGGGGAAACGGTACCTGCAACACAGACACACGTTAATGAAATGCAAATGAGTATGCAAAGCAATGTAAAATGCAGTCATGTAGCAGGAGATCAAGACAATTGTGCTGTTGAGATTCTGTATCAACAAAACCATAATCCTGCTCTATCAAGAACAACCACTATCTCTGATAAGAAGAAAACCCTGGTATCGGACCATAAATCTGCTCTGTCAAGAACAAACACACATCTGATAATAAGGACCTCTGATACAGGACCATAAATCTGCTCTGTCAAGAACAATCATATATCTGATGATGAGAACCTCCGGTACCTACAAAACTGATTCACTATCAAGAAAACCAGGTAGTCTGAAGGTTAAGGTTTCCTGCAACAAACCCGACCCTGCTCACAGGTATGGACCTAGACTGACTCAAGTTCGGCATCCTATGCGGTCATCAACGTCATAGACATTCAAGAGGGGTGATACGATACCCAGAAGGTGTGGCATCACCAGCTCCTGAAGCGGCCTCACTCGGCTGAATCCCAAATGATCGGTCCCCAGAGTCGACAATCCTCCAAACCAACAACCCCCTCAACCCAAAGGGTTAAAAAAGAATTCAACCGGGAGAACCTCGCCTGAGCGTGGATTAAATGAGACACTAGTGCCTGCAAAGCAAGCACGCGCCCACTAATTTCCACAACTAATGCTATGTACACTCAAGCTTGGGTCTGGCTTCTCACTCATCAGAATGCCCCTCCCGCAACAGCACAGATAATCATATCATACTGAAAATAAAGTGTGGGAAATAAAGTGCGATAAGTAAACACAACCCAACAAGTAATCATACAAGCGCTAGGATTGACTCTCGCAGGGGACGTTGGATCCCCAAACTGACTCGCATAAGGGACGTTGGATCCCAGGAAACTCTTGAAGTCCCCAGCAGAGTCGCCAGCTGTCGCTTCCGCGAAAATGAGGTGTCGGCAAAACAAAAGAGTCGCCACCTTTCGTTATTTATCCCTCAGAACGGGAAAGGAAACGATCGGAAAAACCTGACGAAAAGGTATAAGACAAGGTCATCGCAACCGTTGTCTGGGTTCGGGAGTCGGTTACGCAAGGGGAAGGTATTAGCACCCCTCACGTCCATCGTACTCGATGGGATCCACGCTTGTTGTGTTTATTTGACGGGTTGGTTTTATCTGTCTACCAATCAAGGCTGGCTTAAAAAGAAACGAAAAATGACTCGGCAAAGCGTCGCACTTTATGCCTACGTATTCTCATCAGAGAATGAGAAATCAAAGTCAACGTAGTTCGACTAACTACGGGTTACGGGGAAGGTGGCTCGCCAATACATCAGTATTGTGCCTACGTACTTGTTGCACCCTAAAATTTGCTCAACCTTATTCACATGGTTTATGTTTCAATATCATTAGCATTTGCATATAGAGTCATGTACATAGCCTAATCATCTGCATAGCATAGCATAGCAAATCATCCAACAGGGACCAAGCATTATTCTCATCTCTATGAGCCTATCAAGAGGTTATTATTCAAATCCAATCTCATTCAAGTCATCAGAAAGAATTTGAAAGCTGAGAAGTAAATGGGTCAAGCAAGCAATCTATCTCCTATCTGAGGGTATCTGAGGATTACCAAGTAAGTTGTGAGCTATGGGTTGAGCATGGAGAGTATCTAGTTATCATAGAGGGCTTGGAAAGTCATTTGGAGAAGGAGGCAAGTCATTGATGTGATCACAAGAAGTGCAGTTGAAGGCAGTCAACTAGGGTTAACTCTAGGTCAACTCTGGGTCAAATGACTGATTGAAGGGCATTAAGGGCTATTGGAGAGATGTGGGGTTCATCATTTGGCATGTGGATAAGGATATGGTGATGTGCTAAGAAGAAATCAAGAGAAATCAAGGAGAAGAGGAGTTTCTAAATTAGGGTTTCTGTGTAAAATCCCCTAGTTTAGGTCAAATTTCCAAGCAAGATAAGTCAAAATGCAAGCTTCAAATGGATCCTTGGCCAACATGAAACTTGTAGAGGATCTCAAGACCTTTAATTTTAGTGGTGGAAGACATCAAGGAGATTTATAGAACTCAAGTTATGGTCCTTGCAAGTTACAGGTCATCTGAGGTATCTGAAATTTTGTCTGTGAAAGTGACTTGACTTCCAAGCAATATTTATCCCTCAAGGAGATTTCAAATGAATTTATGGTAAACATAAGAGTTGTTCCTTATTGTCTTAGCTTTCTATAATGGTATGGTATGCCTTCATATGATATGTGGAACTCTACTTATGGTCTTGGCAAGCAAAGGGTATTTTGGTCATCTGAGAATTATAGGTCATTTCAAGCCTATGCCCAAAACGCATACAAGGAAGCTTCAAATGAAAAACTTCACAACATAAAACTTTTTCCAAATGACATTTTGAGTCTAGAAAAGTGACCATGAAAGATTGGAAAGGCTTATAGCTCAAGGTTTCAAAATTGGTGAATTTAATGAATGAAAAATGACCTAAAAATGAGATTTTTCATAGTTTGGCCAAATGAGGTGAAATTATAGGTCATTTTGATTGGAAAAATCATTTTGAGAATATTGGCAAAAGTATAATTTTGAGTTTGGTTCAAGTTTTGAAAGATATGCATGGTTACTTACAATGAAAGTTACATAATCCAAAATGTAAGGAAAGAGTGCATGGGAAGCTTCTCCAAACTTCTAGGACTTTCTAAACTCATGTATATATTGGATTGAAGAATTCCATACCATGGTTTGTGAATCACATTGCTCATAACACCAAGTTTCACACATTTTTTTCAACTTGCAAAAGCTTTTCAAACTACCTCAAATCTTCACCAATTTTCACAATTCTTGATCTGATCTTCATCACCATCATTCATAGATCACATTTCACACAAGCATTTGGTGGATTTGAGTAGAATTCGTGCCATACACTTCCATCATCCAAGAAGCAAGAAATTTGGAATTGCAAGATCCAAGAAGTTTGAGTTAGAATCTTTGCATACAGAATCAAGGTTTGAGTGTGTGGATCAGTTTCAAGTCACTGCAAGCATTGGATCAAGGAGTTCCATAGTTGTTTTCTTCATTTTACACCAGGTAGGTTTCTCCTTCGAATTGCATGATTCAGCCAGCATGTTAGTGATTTGTTAGCATAGAAAGGTTAGGATAGGTTAGATGACTGATTTTGGTGAGTTTGGAGAGATTTCATGGAGGTTGCCATTTGTATGTCAAAACTGTTAAGGCTTGTAACTCTTAGAATATTGCATGATAATCTGAGGTTAATAGCTTGTAATGATCAGCATAAGATGTGGATTAGTTTAGGGCAAGAATTAGAAAGAATTGGGAGATTTGATACCAGGTGATCATGGTGGATGCAAACTGTTATGCCTATCGGGTTTGCTTATTGCTTGAGTTTTAGAGGAAGTTATTGATATGGCTGTATAGAGGGGAAGAGGTAGATCATTTTTGGTCTTGGAAGCGTGTGATTTCATGGACAATTGATGGAGAACAGAGAGGTGGAAATTCGTTCATGGTGAAGGGAGTTTCAGAAACCCTAGGGTTTCTAAGGTTAAAGACAACCTTCTGGCCATACGATCAGGCATTGACCTTTGACTGGGTTTTGGAACCAACGGCCACGATTGAAAAAGAAAACGGAGGGAGATTCAAATGCAGAAACACACCGTTTCACTTATTGTTTCAGACTGGGCTCAAACGATTGTTGCTAATGACACCCCACGAACTAAGGCCCAATTCCATTATGCCTGAGAAACTTGCTTTTTGCACCGTTTTCATTTTTTTTAATTTTTGTTTAATTCCTGAATGCATATGGGCCCAGACGCGCTTGCTATGCGCGCCCCCCAGTCTGGGCCCAGTTTATTCTTTTAACTGGTTTTCTCTACTTGTTGCACCCCTTCCATTTAATTTCCATCTTATTTTCTTTCAAATTTTTACTTTCTTTGAAAAATCATAAGTAATTGAAAAATACATGATTTTAATTGATTCTTTTTGCATAATATTCATAATTTTGTCAACAAAAATATCATACAAAAAAATTCCAATTTCATTTTATTTTAATATTTTTGGCATTTTTTTTTTTAAATAGGTGTAAATATCATTTTGTTTGATACATGAATTTGGTAATTTTAGTTTGAATAGATGCTTTACTATTTTTAATCCATCCTTTTTAGGTTGATTAGTAGATAATGTTAGCTTGCATATAAAATTTAGTTCATATTTTTAGGACTTAATTTTAGGTGATTTGATTAGATGTGAATAACATGAACAAAACTAGGGTTTAGGAGACAACATAGGAGAATTAGGTCATTTCCCTTAGGAGTTAGAAATTGAATTTTTGGGGTATGGGACTATAGGGATTATGGGCAGTTATTAGATCCCTTAGAGAATATTAGGATTCCCCTACTGCTATTAGTACTGTCTGTATTTGCTTGACTGGTGTGGTGTGCCCTCTATGGGGATTATGATTTGTCTGTGTGGGTATTGGGATTGCTTGCGGATTGGAAGCTGAAGACTTGTGATGATGAAGCCATTGGAGATCCAAAGATTGAAGACCAACTTCCAGAGTTGATGAGGAGATTCCTTTGCTGGCAGCTGTTGAGGAGTCTAGGGTTTAGGAGCTAGGCAGAGCTCTAGATTAGAAAGCTTGTTTCTCAAACATGGAATGCCTTGTCTGCATCCATCCTTTCTCTATGATTCAAAGTCTCTTTCAAATATCCACCTCCTTCCTTTGGAAGGATCAGTGAATGTATTTGAAAGATAGAACTTTTGAGAGAAAATTGTCTGTATAATGTTAACAGTTGATGAGCCACCCTTGGTAGGCAGTCTACTGTTTAACATTCACTTCTATCTTGTTGACTGATATTCATTTTGGAGATTGAGACTTGAAGAAAAGCCATTGCAGATGGAAGACTGATAATCAGAGACCTTGCCTGAAGGCTGTGGAGATGGAGATTGATGCTTGCTGAAGCTTGTAGCTGTTTGGAGATGACTTGAAGATAGGTGTTGATGCAGAGCTGCTGTGGCTGTTTATTTTCCTGCTGTTATTCATTTCTGATGTATTGATTGGTTTTCTTGACTGTATTGTTTGCTGTTTAACCTGTTGGGTTGAAAGTGAATTCTGTTCACTTTTGCCTATTGTTTTCTAGGTTCGAGGTTGAGTGGGACTCCCTTGCCTCGCTTGTATTGTTGCATCCATGCATTTTACTGCTTTACTGTATATATATGCTATTGTTTCTGTTTCTGTTTATCCCTTAGGATCTCTGTTTCTCTCTGCGCAAGAGAGGAGCATGATAGACATCAGGTCTTAACCCATGCATGATAACATTAGGATAGTTTGATTCCCTTTGCAACCGTAGGTTAGAGTTCTGTCTCTTCTTTCTCAAAACAAACAGAAAAACACAATAAGATTTCAAACACAATAAAAGACACTTCTTCCGTAAAAGAATGTGAACTCATCAAAACGTCATTTTTGTCCGCTTGGACTGTTAATCATAAAAACCTTTTCAGAAGGAATAAAATCAATCAAGACAAGCCTGTGTCTTCCGTGGCCCGAACTACGTTTGCTCTGATCTTTCATGCTGTATGAAAGTACGTAGGCATAGGATGCGATATCCTAGCGAGCAACCTTCCCCTCCTTTCCCGTAGGTAGGCGAACTACGTTGACTCTGATTTCTCGTTCCAGACGGGAATACGTAGGCATAAAGTGCGATCCTTTGCCGAGTCATTTTATTTTCTTTTAACCCCTTAACCCTTAGTTTAGATAGAAATAACAATCCGTACCAGAAAACAAGCGTGGATCCCGTCGAGTACGACGGATGTGAGGGGTGCTAATACCTTCCCCTTGCGTAACCGACTCCCGAATCCAGGTTTTGGTTGCGATGACCTATCCTTTCCCGTTTTGCGGTAGGTTTACCTCGAGCGTTCCCTTTCCCTTCTTTGGGATAAATAACGCACGGTGGCGACTCTTCTGTTCAGCCGGCGCCGATTTTCGCAGTAGCGACAGCTGGCGACTCTACTGGGGATCCAACGTCCCCTGGCTGCTAAGGACTGCGATAATTCTTATGCATTTGGGATCCAACGTCCCTTGAGAGAGTCAATCCTAACACTTGTTTTCCCGTCGAGGATTTTGTATGGATTTATATTTCTGACCTTTATTTTCAGCATTATACATATTGATTATTATTGCTGCATTGGGGTGTGATGGGTGGTTCTATGATTGAGAGATAAGCCGGACCTGGGCTTGAGTGCACCTAGAATTAGAGTAGAAAGTAGTGGGCGCGTGCCGGCTTTGCTTGCATTAGTGTCTCATGAAATCTACACTCGGACGAGGTTCTTCTGGTTGGCTTCTTTTTCTACCCTTTGGGTCGAAGGGGTTGTTGGTCAGCTGAATTGTCGACTCCGGGAACCGATCATTTGGAAGTTGGCTAAGTGAGGCCTCTTCAGGATTTGACGATGCCACTCCTTCTGGGAATCGTATCATCAACCCTGAAAGTCTGTGACGCCGAAGACCGCATAGGATGCCATACCTTGTGTCAGTTACTAGGACAACCACCTGTGAGAGGGTTTGGGGTCATGCAGGTAACTAGACCTTCAGACTACCGGTTTGTTTCGTGATCAGAGATCCTGGGTATTTATGGAAAGTTCTGAGGTCTGTTAGAGACCAGTTGGAGAGTTCTGAGGTCTGTCAGAGACCAGTTGGAGATATGATGTGAGGTCTATCAGAGACCAATCAGAGTTATGTTGTGGGGTCTGTCAGAGACCGGTATTGGAGCTTTGTTTCAGGTCTATCTGAGACTAGGGTTTGAGGAATTCTGAAGAGTCTATCTGAGACTTCTTGATATGGTTCAGGCTATTCAGCTATGGCATTTGGTCCCTGTTGCATGTTACTCGCATTGCATTGTTTGCATACTCATTATCATTGCATCCCATTAACGTGTGTCTGTGCTGCAGGTGCATTTGCATATCCCCCGGTTCCAGTGCCCAGACTTCTGAGTTTTGATCATGGCTGGTTTGAGGAGGACAGTCGCGTATAAGCTACCCACACCTGATATTACTCCTTTGCTTGGTCTGATATCTCTTGCTGATGAGGAGGTTAGGAGAAGCTTCAGAATGAGTCATGGGAGATTGCTGAGATTAGTCTGCAAGCCCACTGCTGATGAGATGAACGGGCTGTACACCTTGATGCAATTCTATGATCCTGCATTGAGATGTTTTACGTTTGCTGACTTCATTCTAGGGCCTACCATGGAGGAGTATGTAGAGTTTACTGAGCTACCGGTGCAGAACAGGGTTCCCTTTATTCACTCTGCTGCTGAGCCCAAGTTGGAGGACTTAGCTGAAGCCTTGCACATGGACGCTGCAGAACTGTTAGTGACTTCTTGGCTTGGGGTTTCAGGTTTCTCTCTTGATTTTCTGGTTGGCAAGGCTCAGGAGTATGCCAAGAGCGGATGTTGGGTGATTTTCAATGCTATTTTGGCTCTATGCATATACGGGATAGTGTTGTTTCCTAACTTGCCCAACTTCGTGGACTTGGACGCTTTCCATCTTTTTGCTGCTGGCAACCCAGTGCCCACGTTGATCGGAGACTTCTACCACTCCTTGCACTACAAGAATGAAAACAGAAGGGGAAAGGTTGTTTACTGCTGTGCGCCTTTGTTGAATATGTGGTTCAAGATTCATCTTCCTATGAAGGGGCCATTTGTGGACAGTGCAACTTCAGCTAGCTGGTCAGAACGCCTGATGAGGCTATCTTCTGAAGACATACAGTGGTTTGATCTAGACCTGCTGGGGTCTGAGCTTATCTTCAGTTGTTCTGGGTACCCTAATGTTCCGTTGATAGGAAGGAAAGGGTGTATCAATTACAACCCTTCCCTGTTCGTTCGCCAGTTCGGATATGCGTTGAAGAACCCACCAAAGGAGGAAGAAGTACAGGAATCTCTGTACTTCACCGGTGATTTGAAGGGGGAGTTGTTAGCCAAGCTGCAGCATGCCTGGACGCGTATTAACCGAAGAGGGAAGCCGCTGATAGGGAAGAATGACTGTCAGGCTTATGCACCATATAGAGTTTGGATCCAGGAGAGAGCAAGTCAGTTGCGGATGCCATTTCCAGATGCACCAGTCCCTGTTCATACTCCGGTAGAAGAGCCAACCACCGTTTCTAGGGAGGCCTACGAGCAAGTGGTGAAAGAGAAAGAAGCCTTGATGAAGATCAATGAAGGGCTAGAGCAAGAGCTAGCTTAGATACGCAGTGAGAAAAACAAGGTCGTGCATGCTTTCCAACAGCAGATCGAGCTAGTAAACAGACTAGGGGCTGAGTTGACTGAGGAGAAAAAGAAGCGCGAACGTCTGGGGCAAGAGTTCAGAAGCTCCCATGACATGCTGGAATCCAAAAAGAAAGCACTTGACGCTGCTCACCGAGAAATCTCTTCTTGCAACAAGACTTGGAATGCTACGCTCACCAACAATAAGAAGAGGGAAGATAAGTTGAAGCAGCAAATCTCTGACCTCGAAGAGCAGTTGAAAGCTAGCATTAAGAAGTATGAAGAAGAAGTGATGACCCGGTATAGTCTCCAGAATGCATTGAACAAGGCCATCGAAGGCAGGAACGAAGCCGTGTCTTAGAAGCGGAAGCTAGAGGATCGCTTCGGAGAAAGGGCATGGGAAGAAACTGCTGGAGACGTGCGACGTGTTCTTAAGAAAAGAAATCAGCTTGTTGAAGGGCTTCTTACCCGACCAGGTCACCCAGAGACCAAGAAGTTGATAGAAGAGTACCGGGCTTACGGGAGTACTTGATCACTTCATGTATTATCTAGATGCTTTATTTGCGTAGTGCTGACCATCACCAGGATTGTTGGTTGGGGTCATGCCTTCTTATTGTACCCAGTGATATTGTATTCTTGGCTTATTGGTTTTCTCTACAATATATGAGGCTTTCTATGATTCAGCTCCGATCTTTATATTGCTAGCACTGTCACTGCACTGGCACCTTCACACTAGAATCGGGGAATGATCTTCCCTAATGCACAGACACACATTGCATTGCATTCATATTCATATCGCATTGCAGGTAATCATTGGGTGGTATCTTATTTCCTGCTCTGTACCAGGTATTTTCAGGATTGCAGATCAGCGCCCGCACAGATATTCCACTCGCACCAACTGTCGAAGAATCATGGATCAAATGCAGAACGAGATGCAAGATATGCGCGAGAATCTAGCGCTCTTCATGCAGACCATGGAGACTATTGCAAAAGGTCAGGAGAATTTGCAAGCCATGGTACAACCTCTGTTGGTCAGAAATGCTGGCCACGGTAATGAGGATCATCAGTCTGTGCGAGTCGACACTGTTCATGGGGATGGCACTCCCACACCAGTGGCTCCACCTGTAGTCAATATACCTGCTGCTAATGTCAACAACGTTACCGCTGCTGGGAACGGTAACGTCGGAGTTGGGAACGAGACTGCTGTCCATAACGTTGGGCTCGGTGATGTCAACTTGGGTGATAATATGGGAGGCAACGGCTTCGGTAATGCTGGATTCGGGTTCAATGATCAGGGATTCGATAATGCTGGGAAATATGGTTTCAATGCTCAAGGCTTTGGGCAGGACGGTTTTGGTGTGACCAATCAGGGTTACGGAGGTTTCGGAAATGGAAACGGCGCTGGGTTAATGACTTTTGGACCTGCTGGAATTGCTCCGGGATACGGCAACAGAGGGCGAGGCCCAGTGATGAATCAGATCAGAGCTGACCGTAATAATGGATACGATGGGTACGGAGCTGGTAATGGTATGTGGCAAGAGGATCAGCAGGAGGGCGCTTTCTCCGGTGGAGGTTTCGAGGGACCGATGGATGACTCCCAGAAGATCAGAATGCTAGAAGAGCAGATGAGGGGGGTCCTGAACCAAAGTGCTGTGGGCTTAGACATGTCAACAATGGGTCTGGTACCTGGCTTGAGGGTGCCAATCAAATTCAAAGCTCATACGTTTGATAAGTATAAAGGGGACACCTGTCCGAAAGTGCACGTGTGGGCTTATTACAGAAAGATGTTTGCGTATTCAACTGATGAGAGAATGCTAATGCATTTCTTTCAAGATAGCTTATCAGGTCCTTCCTTAGAGTGGTATATGGGATTGGAACCAACGCATATAAAGACATGGAAGCAGCTAGCAGAGGCATTTGTAGCTCACTATAAGTATAACAGCGACTTGGCGCCCAATCGGGTCCAATTGACAGGGCTGTCTCAGAAAAAGGGTGAGAGCTTTAAAGAGTATGCGCAAAGATGGCGCGACATGGCTGCCAGGGTCCGTCCTCCTTTAGAAGACAAGGAAATGAATGACATGTTCATCGGAACATTCACAGGCATGTTTTATGACAAGTTGTTTCACACATCTTTGGCCAGTTTCTCAGACTTAATTCTGATGGGAGAAAAGATTGAAAACAACATTAAACAGGGCAGATTCCAGGATGAGGAATCAACTGCATCTGGCAGTAACAAGAAGGCTTTTGGTGGGAGCCGTCAGGGCGATGCAAGCGCAATGTTTGGGGGCCGAGGCCGAGGCCGAGGCAGAGGTCGAAACCAGTATAATCAGCCGCAGCAGGTGGCGAGTGTTACTATTCCATATCAACAACAACCATTTCAACAGCAACAACCAATGCAGCAGCAGCAACAACAACCGCAGCAGGGGGCACAGCCTGCTCGGCGAAGATTCCAGGGTGGTAAACCAAGGAGAGTGTTTGAGAAGCCTCCGTCAACGTATGCGGATTTGTTACAGACGTTGTTAGGGTTGAACTTGGTAGAGAAGAGAACTTTGGCACCGATCACGGGAACTCCTCCGTATGGCTATGATGCAAGCAGGCACTGTGAGTTCCACTCTGGGGCTCCGGGTCACGATGTAGAGGGTTGCCATGCTTTTAAGCATGTTGTGCAGGATTTATTGGACAATAAGGCTATTAATTTCGGAACGGCGGGTCCGAATATAGTGCAGAAGCCCATGCCTAACCATGGGGCAAATGCCATTCTGACTGAGGAGGGTTTGAATCTGATTATGAATATCGATGATTTAAAGACGCCGCTGAGCGAGATAAAGAGCAGATTGTTGCAAGGGGGTGTTTATCCAGGATGCGACGAATATTGCTTAGAATGCTGGACCCTAGCTGAGGGGTGTGATGACTTAAAGAAAGGTGTTTAGGCTTTAATAGATGGCGGCACATTGCAGTTTGACCGAGCAGCAACTGAAGAGCCTGCAGGGGCATTAGTAGATAATCAGAGTGATGTGGCCACTGTAACGATTCCTCGAAAGACAATCACTATAGCAACACCGGTCCAGCGACCACCGATCACTATCACTAAAGCCGGACCAATCCCGTACGAGAGCACGAAAGCAGTTCCATGGTCATATGGTTTGGAAGTGTATTGTGACGGGATAAAAATTGATGCTAATAAGCAGCCAGCTGAGACTGTGGATAATGTTGTTGGTACCGGAGGTATGAAAAGGAGTGGAAGAATCTTCATCTCGCCTGAGGTAGAGGCCGAAAGACTGGCAAAGGGGAAAGGGAAAATGGTTGAGAATGTCCCAGTGCAAGCAAGCGGCAAAGAAGCGGCATCGAAAGATGTAGAAGAGTTCATGCGCTTGATCCGTAAAAGTGATTATAAGATTGTGGAGCATCTGCAACAGACGCCGTCAAAAATATCAATACTGTCGTTGCTATTGTGTTCTGAAGCTCACAGAAATGCTTTGTTGAAAGTCCTGGATACTTCCTTCGTACCCCAAGATGTTTCCGTAAATCAGCTGGAGGGAGTGTTGGCACATGTAAATGCAGGCCACAGCTTGGGCTTTACCGACTTCGACTTGACCCCTAAGGGGAGAGATCATAATATGGCGCTGCACGTATTTGTCGAGTGTAGAGGATCAGTCATGTCGCATGTACTGGTCGATACCGGATCGTCTTTGAATGTGCTGCCCAAGAAAGCGATGATGAAGCTGGATGTCAGAGGAATCCTGTGCACGCCCAGTGACTTGATAGTCAGGGCATTCGATGACACGCGAAGAACAGTTTTTGGATCAATAACATTGCCTCTACAGGTGGGGCCGGAGGTGTTTGCAACTGAATTTTATATCATGGACATCCAGCCTGCATATAGCTGCCTGCTCGGAAGACCTTGGATTCATGGGGGTTGGGGCAGTCACGTCTACCCTGCATCAAAAATTGAAATATATGGTGGGAGACATCGTGGTCACCGTGTGCGGAGAGGAAGACATCCTGGTCATCCATCTGTCGTCATTTAAATATGTGGAGGTCGATGGAGAGATTCACGAAACACCCTGCCAGGCATTTGAAGGGTTGCGTATCAAGGACAAAGGTCCCGGGCCGAGCAAAGTATCGGAGATAGCTGTATCGTCATACAAAGAAGCTCAAGCTCTAGTAGAGGCTGGTGAGAACAAGGGCTGGGGCAAAGTGCTGGATATTCCTGTGAAGATGGACCGGTTTGGGCTAGGGTATCAACCGTCGTCATCAACACCTGCTGTGGGGGCACCTCGTTTCCGAGGACCAATAACCATCTCTGCTAGTGGAGTATGCCATGAGACCATCAATGCTGCTTCGGAGTCTGACGAAGGAGACAGCGACTGTGATATGGATGCCTGGATTTAGCCAAGCACGCCAGGACAAGGACTGTGCAACTGGTCTATTCAGGAGCTTGTTCCTGTGACTCTTAAACAGTAATGCTTTGTTTTATTAATTGTTGAACAATATGGTGTCTTGCCCGGGGCATCATGATTTGCTTAGGGCTGTGCTGTTATGAACATTGCGTGTTTATCATTAAATAAAAGGCATTTTTCATGTGCGAATATTGCGATCTCTGTTTTTCTTGTTTTGTATTTTTCAATAAAATGGCAACGTGGTTATTCGCTCTATACGCATTTTGAAGCATTTAACCATTCTTTTTGCAGGATAACATTTTCAGATGACATCCTTGAACCACCTATGACTCGTCCCGACTTTGAGCACCCGGTATTTCAGGCTGAAGAAGAGGTTGTCGAAGATAGTGACGTTCCTGAAGAACTGTCTTGGTTGGTGAGACAAGAGGAAAGAGTCATCCTGCCTCATGAGGAGGTCATCGAGATCATTAACCTGGGGTCGGAAGGGGTTGAAAAGAATATTCGTATAGGAGCCGCGCTGCAGAGCGACGTCAAGCGAAGACTGGTGGAAATGCTCAGAGAGTATAGTGATGTGTTTGCTTGGTCGTATGAAGACATGCCAGGGCTCGATACAGATATGGTTGTGCACCGTCTGCCATTGAAAGAAGAATGCCCGCCAGTCAAGCAAAAACTTCGCAGAACTCGACTAGATATGGCAGTGAAGATCAAAGAAGAGGTTCAGAAACAGTGGGATGCTGGTTTCCTGGCTGTGACAAAATATCCCTCATGGGTTGCTAACATCGTACCAGTGCCAAAGAAAGATGGCAAGGTTCGAATGTGTGTGGATTATAGGGATTTGAATAAAGCGAACCCGAAAGACGATTTTCCGCTTCTGCATATCGATGTGCTAGTTGACAACACCGCTCAATACTCCGTATTCTCCTTCATGGATGGCTTCTCAGGCTATAATCGGATTAAAATGGCGCCAGAGGACATGGAGAAGACTACTTTCATAACGCCTTGGGGAACATTTTGCTATAAAGTGATGCCCTTTGGTTTGAAGAATGTTGGGGCAACGTATCAGCGTGCAATGACGACTCTTTTCCATGATATGATGCATAAAGAGATCAAAGTTTATGTTGACGATATGATTGCCAAATCCCAGACGGAGGAAGAGCATCTGGTAAATCTGCTGAAGCTATTCAAAAGGCTTAGGAAGTTCAGGCTGAGACTGAACCCTAACAAATGCACCTTTGGGGTGAGATCGGGTAAACTGCTGGGGTTTATCGTAAGTGAAAGAGGAATAGAGGTTGATCCTGCTAAAATAAAGGCAATTCAAGAGATGCCGACGCCTAAAACAGAGAAAGAGGTGCACGGGTTTTTAGGGAGGTTGAACTACATTGCCCGGTTCATATCTCACCTAACGGCCACGTGTGAACCGTTGTTCAAGCTATTGAAGAAAGATCAAGCTGTGACGTGGAACGAAAATTGTCAAAAGGCGTTCGATAAAATAAAGCAGTATTTGCAGGAGCCTCCTATTTTGATACCCCCAGTGGCAGGGAGACCCTTGATTATGTATTTGACAGTTCTTGAGGGAAGTATGGGTTGTGTTCTCGGTCAACACGACGAGACAGGAAGAAAAGAGCATGCGATCTACTACTTGAGTAAGAAATTTACGGATTGTGAATCTCGATACTCTATGCTTGAAAAAACTTGTTGCGCGCTAGCCTGGGCCACCAAGCGTTTGAGGCAATACATGCTGAATCATACAACCATGCTCATCTCGAAGATGGATCCTATCAAATATGTATTCGAAAAGCAGGCGTTATCAGGGAGAATTGCCCGTTGGCAGATGGTCTTGACTGAATATGACATCCAGTATGTCTCGCAAAAGGCTATAAAGGGGAGTGTACTGTCTGAGTACTTGGTGGAGCAGCCTATCGAAGATTACCAATCGATGAGGTTTGATTTTCCTGACGAGGATATCATGTACCTAAAGATGAAAGATTGTGAAGAGCCGTTGCCAGATGAAGGACCAGAGTTGGGTTCCAAATGGAAGATGATCTTTGACGGAGCTGTGAACGCTTACGGTAGCGGAATTGGGGCAATTATCACCACTCCACACGGGTCGCACATCCCGTTTACTGCTCGATTGACCTTTGCTGTTACCAATAATGAAGCCGAATACGAAGCTTGTATTATGGGGCTTGAAGAAGCCATTGATTTGCGAATCAAACATCTGAACGTATACGGAGACTCAGCTCTGGTGGTGAATCAGATAAAAGGGGAATGGGAAACACGTCAGCCCAACTTGATACATTACATGAACTATGCAAGGAGATTGTTGCCTTTCTTCGACAAGGTTGAATTGCATCATGTACCGCGAGTGGAGAATCAGATGGCTGACGCCCTGGCCACTCTGTCTTCCATGTACAAAGTCAACTTATGGAACGAGGCTCCCAGAATTGTTATCTCCCGGCTTGACAGACCTGCCTTCGTATTTGCTATTGACGAAGCATCTGACGACAAACCATGGTATTTTGATATCCTTAATTTCCTGAAGAACAAAGAGTATCCGGTTGGGGCATCCAGTCAAGATGAGAAGACTCTCAAGAGATTGGCGGGTAATTTCTATTTGAATTCGGATGGTGTCTTGTACAGAAGAAATCACGACTTGGTGCTGTTGCGTTGCGTAGACGAAAAAGAGGCGAAACTGCTCATGGAGGAAATACATGAAGGTACATTTGGTACGCATGCTGGTGGGCATGCTATGACGAGAAAGCTGCTGCGGGCAGGTTACTTTTGGATGACTATGGAAACTGATTGTTTCAAGTTTGCGAGGAAGTGCCACAAGTGCCAAATCTATGCTGATAAGATCCATGTGCCTCCAAGTCCTCTGAATGTGATGTCATCGCCATGGCCATTCTCGATGTGGGGAATCGATATGATTGGAAAGATCGAGCCGACGACTTCTAATGGGCACCGGTTCATTCTCGTAGCAATCGATTATTTCACCAAGTGGGTGGAAGCGGCGTCTTACGCAAATGTAACAAAGCAGGTGGTGGCCAGGTTCATCAAGAGAGATATCATTTGCCGATATGGGATCCCCGAATGGATAATCACTGACAACGGTTCAAACCTGAATAACAAAATGATGAAGGAGCTCTGTCAGAATTTTAAGATCGAACATCACAACTCCTCCCCTTACCGACCCAAGATGAATGGCGCTGTTGAAGCGACCAATAAGAATATAAAGAAGATCGTCCAGAAGATGGTGGTGACTTATAAGGATTGGCATGAGATGCTACCTTTTGCTTTGCACGGTTATCGTACGACGATACGCACATCAACCGGGGCAACCCCGTTCTCGCTAGTATACGAAATGCAAGCAGTACTACCATTGGAAGTCGAGATTCCTTCTCTGAGGGTATTGCGAGATGTTCAACTAGATGAGGCAGAATGGGTGAAAGATAGGTTGAACCAGCTGAGCTTAATGGATGAGAAGAGGCTAGCTTCTCTAGCATACGGTCGTTTGTACCAGAGCCGAATGAAGAAAGCGTATGATAAGAAAATACATCCTCGGAGCTTTCAGACGGGCGACCTTGTGTTGAAAAGGATTCTCCCGCCACAGGCAGATCACAGGGGCAAGTGGGCCCCCAACTACGAAGGGCCATACGTTGTCAGAAAAGTCTTTTCAGGAGGAGCGTTATTGTTGTCCACCATGGACGGTGAAGACTTTACGTCGCCTGTGAATTCGGACGCAGAAAATACTTTGCTTAAAATTGACCCGCTGGACAGAAAAAGAGAGTCCAGGCAAAAATGGGGCATCCTGGCGAACCAAAAACAGAATGAAAGGTTCGGGCAAAAATTAGGGATAAACTGGAAAAAAATGTACACCCGTGAAGTTGAAAACCTACACTGGGCGGCTTCGGCAAAAAAGGGTATCCCGGTGAACTGAAAACCCGTAAAGGGCGGTTCACGCAAAAGTTAGGGATTTGAAAAGCAAATGACTGCGGTCCGAATTTGATACTGCATTGAGCTTTGGTGCGGGAGAATATACTTGAGGGGTCGATCATCAGATACAATCTCTTCGGAAGTGCGAATGCCGAGGAAAGCATTAGAGTCGGGCGAGTCATAGGAGGATCAGTTCGTGATGTTCGTCTGCATCCCGTTGCCGACATGTGTACAAATTTGATTTATCACTATATTTATGCTTCTTGTGCATACCTGTATATTTGTTGTGCGTAGCTTCCTCTTTTCAGGAGTTACATCCCGTGTACGAAAACTCCACCCATTCAGGGGCCCAATCAATAAAATATGTTATTCAGTACTTGATGCTGGTTCTTTACTGTTTTGTGCATGACAAACGCCTAGGTTTGATGAAACTAGCATGTGTATAACGTCACTGGCCCTTGCCAGCAATTGCTAAAACCTTGAATTAACTGAAAACAATGTCATTGACACTAACCTGAATAGATTTGGCTGTGTAGACTTGTCTTGTCTTGTTTGTGTTATTGCAGAATTCATAGCTGCATGAAGTGGACGATCAAAAGATTGCAGTATGGATCAGAAGCTCGTAGCGAAAGACTCGATCCCCACGCAGGTCGCGATTCCGAGATGACGATGCTCCTTACTGAAGAAGGATCGAATTCCCCAGCTAGTCGTAGCTTCTCCAAAGGACATTCACCAGCAAAGTCGTTTATCCTCACCAGAATTGGCAATTCCCAGATCGAAGACTGTATTCAGACAGTATGGTGTCCCCCAGAAGGATTCCCCATCTCAAGCAGAGTGGTTTAGCCTCAGAAGATTAATATTTCCAATTGGTGAGCTGTACTCAGGCAGTTTACCTTTCCCCGCAGGGTCATTTACTATCCCCCAGCGGAGTCAGTTGATTTTCCCCAAGAGAATCGTTTCGTCCTCAGCGGAGTTCTCTTTTCAGCAAGTGCTTTCCTCCTAGTGGAACCCAAAGAAGAAGACTCTCCCCGACAGAATTGGTTGTGTGATCTGGCATTTATTTTGTCAGAATACCGTGTGATATCAGTTTACTCTCCAGCAGAAGTTCAATCATACCAGGCTCATCTGCTATTCTCCAGCAGAGTTATACTCCCCAGCAGGGTGTTACTTCAATGAGGTGCTTGGTTTAAGTTCCTAATTTCCCAGCTGAGTCGACTTCACCCTTCCAGCATTTATTTTGCTGGAATAATTCTGTAGCATCTGGCTATCCCCAGCGGAGTCGGCATCGTCTTCAGCATTTATTTTGCTGGATCAGTTCCTGTATCCCAGCAGTTCGAGTCTGCATTTGCATCGGCCTATAGTGTCATGTTTGCATCTCCCAAATAAAAACGCGTAGCATTTCCAGGTCGAATGGAGCATTGCGTCATTGTCAAACACATGCATTTGAAACATGAACCAGGTCAGCTAACCGTTGTTTCAAGTATTGCTCTCTTGCAGGTGGAAGGAGCTCTTGCTCAAATGAATTACCGAACATTCAAGATCTCGACGTGAGACATTCAGCGAAAGTGTCAGCTTTGGCACTATCCCCCACAGAGTTACTATGATGAATTTCTCCTCATTCTCAAGCAGAGTTATTTGTCATCAAAGGGTTTCAAGAATCAGAGTTTCAGAGGCTACCGCCGGTTATTAGAGCAGGCGTTCGGTAGATTGGTTTCCAAATATCCCCAGGAGAGTCCGCTTCAAAGTCGCTGTCACGTCAGTGCTAAGAAGTTTGTGGTTCGGGACCAATGGAAGGATGAGTCCTGACGTGGACAATTTTGTTGACAGGTTTTCTTTATGCTAGAAAAGTGGGGGTCCTAACGTGGACAGATTTATTTCCTCATGGTTGATGAGAGGTGCTAGTCCTAACGTGGACAGGTTCGATTTTTCAGAATTGTTAGAGAAGTGAAGTCCAGACGCAGACAGTTTCATTTCCTCAAGTTGACGATGCGTGCTAGTCCTAATGTGGACAGATTTGAGTTCTTGGAATGGATGGAATGTGAAGTCCGGACGTGGACGAGATTGGTTACTCTTCGTGTTGGTGTCCTGACGTGGACCATTTATTTCCAGCAGATATCTCTATTCGTAATGGTGAAATATGCGTCCTGACGTGGACAAAGTTTATAGTTATTTGTGATGGCAAGATACGAGAGTCCTGACGTGGACAAATTTATCTTTCTTCGCGTTGTTGGCCAAGTGTGTGTCCTGACGTGGACGAGTTTTATTTCCCCAGCAAGTCGAAGATACGCAAGTCCTGACGTGGACAAGTTTTATTTCCTCAGCGAGTCAAGAGGCGAGTCCTGACGTGGACAAATCAAGACGAAATGTGAGTCCTGACGTGGACAGGTTTATTCCTTACGTGGAAAGGGAAGTTTTAGTTCCTTACGTGGAAAAGCAAGTTTATTCCTTATGTGGAAAGATGTTAATTCCTTACGTGGAAAAATTGGAGTCCTTACGCGGACAAATCAAGATAAGTTGGTTTCCTTACGTGGAAAGAGGGCGCGTTCCTTACGTAGAAAGAAAGAGGTGTTCCTTACGTGGAAAGATAGGAGTCCTGACGTGGACAAATTGAGAAGGTATTCCTTACATGGAAGGGAAGAGGTGTTCCTTACGTGGAAAGATGGGAGTCCTAACGTGGACAAATCAGAAAGAGTGGTTTCCTTACGTGGAAAGATGGAGTCCTTACATGGACGAATCAAGAAAAGAGTTTATTCCTAACCGGGAAAAGTTTAGTCATAACGTGGAAAGATTTTATTCCTGACGTGGAAGAATGTAGTCCTAACGTGGATAGGTACAAAAGAGTTTATTCCTAATGTGGAAAGGTGAGTCCTAACGTGGAGAGTTAGTCCTGACGTGGACAGATCTAGACGAGGTTTATTCCTGACGTGGAAGAGTTTAGTCCTGACGTAGACAGATCCAGACGAAGTTATAGTCCTAACATGGACGGTGTTATTCCTAACGTGGAAGAATTTATTCATAACGTGGACGATTTGTTTCTGATGAAAGGCAGACGAGCCATCCCCAGTGAAGTTGTCGAGATTTTTCCTAACGTGGACCAGTTTGGTTGAGGTTTCTTTGTGTTGATGACACATGCGTCCTAACGTGGACAAAGTTTTATTCTTGCAATGATAGAAGCTTTTCAGGCTGATGAAATAATCCCCAAGCAGTGGCGCAGTTTATTTCTGCGGTTGGCAAATTTCCGGTTCTTAGTATTCAACCGTCTCGTACCTCGAATGTTTTAAGGCCGTTCGCTCTTCACCCAATCGGGTCCAAGTCGCTTGAATAGGGGCAGCTGTTGCACCCTAAAATTTGCTCAACCTTATTCACATGGTTTATGTTTCAATATCATTAGCATTTGCATATAGAGTCATGTACATAGCCTAATCATTTGCATAGCATAGCATAGCAAATCATCCAACAGGGACCAAGCATTATTCTCATCTCTATGAGCCTATCAAGAGGTTATTATTCAAATCCAATCTCATTCAAGTCATCAGAAAGAATTTGAAAGATGAGAAGTGCTGCTTCGTCCAAGTGCTGCTTCTTAGTGGCCAGTATGTCGTTGACAACTTTGAAGTCTCGACCCATGCGCTCACGCTCAGCTATCTGCTTAGTCAAATTCGTCCCCAACTGGTTCACCAGCTCTGTTTGCTTCTTGAAGGAGTGGATGACTTCGTTTCTCTCGCTTCTGAGTTGAGCCAATTCTTTCTCCAGTTCTTCATTGGCCTTCTTCAGCTCATCTCTCTCAGCTAACACCTGATTATGCTGCTGAATAGGCACGGTGGTAGGCTCTTCAATCACTGGAGGGCTTTCTGGCTTGGCAGGAGGAAACGGCATCCCTATGACCTCTGCCCTGGCTCTGATCCAGGCCACATACGGAGCGTAGGCTTGGCTATTGCTTTTCCCCAGCGATGGTTTTCCTCGCTTACTGATACCATTCCAAGCGCGCTGAAGCTTAGATAACATATCCCCCTCTAGAAGACCAGTGAGGTACAAAGATTCCTGCACCTCTTCATCCTTCGGCGGAGCTCTCAAAGCATAAGCAAACTGTCGGACCAGCAAAGATGGGTTATAGTTTATACAACCCTTCCTGCCTATCAAAGGCACATTCGGAAATCCACTGCAGCTGAAGATAATCTCGGTACCCAACCTATCCCTGTCAAACCAGGAAACATCCTCTGCAGATAGACTCATCAGACGCTCGGGCCACTCAGCTGTGGCTGCAGACGAAGCAAAGGAACCCTTCTTGGGTAGGTGACTATCAAGCCATCTATAGAGCAAGGGCACACATCACGAGACGTTCTTACCCCTTCTGTTCTTGTTTTTGTAGTGGACGGAATGGTAAACATCTCCAATCAAGGTAGGGACTGGATTCCCTGAAGCAAAGATGTGGAAGGCGTCGAAGTCCACAAAGTCAGGCATATTGGGGAACAAAATGATGCCATATATGCATAGAGCGAGAATGGCGTTGAACACGACCCAACATCCATCTTTGGCGCACTGCTGAGGCTTTCCCACTAAGAACTGCAAGGAGAAACCAGGAACCCTGTTCCAACTAGAAAAGATCAACTCGGAGGCATCCAGATGCAGTGAGGGAGCTAGCCTAGCCAGGTCAGGCTCGGCATCCATATGAACAAAGGGCATCTGACTTTTGATAGGCACACATAACAAATTAACATACTCCTCTAGTGTGGGTGCGAGAATAAAGTCCCGGAAAGTAAAGCATCTCAAAGGAGGGTCATAGAACTGCAGCAGGGCGTGCAACCCATTCAACTCAAACACAGAGGGTTTACGAACCAAACTGAGCAATTTACCGTAAGACTTTCTGAATTCATCTCTCACAGAATCATCTGCTAAAGCAATCAAACCAGTCAACTGAACAACATCAGGAGCAGGGAGCTTGTAAGCCACTGTCTTCCTCATAGAACCCATGATAGCACAATAGAAGGCAAGAAAACCTGAATCGGGGGAAACGGTACCTGCAACAGAGACACACGTTAATGAAATGCAAATGAGTATGCAAAGCAATGTAAAATGCAGTCATGTAGCAGGAGATCAAGACAATTGTGCTGTTGAGATTCTGTATCAACAAAACCATAATCCTTCTCTATCAAGAACAACCACTATCTCTAATAAGAAGAAAACCCTGGTATTGGACCATAAATCTGCTCTGTCAAGAACAAACACACATCTGATAATAAGGACCTCTGATACAGGACCATAAATCTGCTCTGTCAAGAACAATCATATATCTGATGATGAGAACCTCCGGTACCTACAAAACTGATTCACTATCAAGAAAACCAGGTAGTCTGAAGGTTAAGGTTTCCTGCAACAAACCCGACCCTGCTCACAGGTATGAACCTAGACTGACTCAAGTTCGGCATCCTATGCGGTCATCAACGTCATAGACATTCAAGAGGGGTGATACGATACCCAGAAGGTGTGGCATCACCAGCTCCTGAAGCGGCCTCACTCGGCTGAATCCCAAATGATCGGTCCCCAGAGTCGACAATCCTCCAAACCAACAACCCCCTCAACCCAAAGGGTTGAAAAAGAATTCAACCGGGAGAACCTCGTCTGAGCATGGATTAAATGAGACACTAGTGCCTGCAAAGCAAGCACGCGCCCACTAATTTCCACAACTAATGCTATGTACACTCAAGCTTGGGTCTGGCTTCTCACTCATCAGAATGCCCCTCCCGCAACAGCACAGATAATCATATCATACTGAAAATAAAGTGCAGGAAATAAAGTGCGATAAGTAAACACAACCCAACAAGTAATCATACAAGCGCTAGGATTGACTCTCGCAGGGGACGTTGGATCCCCAAACTGACTCGCATAAGGGACGTTGGATCCCAGGAAACTCTTGAAGTCCCCAGCAGAGTCGCCAGCTGTCGCTTCCGCGAAAATGAGGTGTCGGCAAAACAAAAGAGTCTCCACCTTTCGTTATTTATCCCTCAGAACGGGAAAGGAAACGATCGGAAAAACCTGACGAAAAGGTATAAGACAAGGTCATCGCAACCGTTGTCTGGGTTCGGGAGTCGGTTACGCAAGGGGAAGGTATTAGCACCCCTCACGTCCATCGTACTCGATGGGATCCACGCTTGTTGTGTTTATCTGACGGGTTGGTTTTATCTATCTACCAATCAAGGCTGGCTTAAAAAGAAACGAAAAATGACTCGGCAAAGCGTCGCACTTTATGCCTACGTATTCTCATCAGAGAATGAGAAATCAAAGTCAACGTAGTTCGACTAACTACGGGTTACGGGGAAGGTGGCTCGCCAATACATCAGTATTGTGCCTACGTACTTGTTGCACCCTAAAATTTGCTCAACCTTATTCACATGGTTTATGTTTCAATATCATTAGCATTTGCATATAGAGTCATGTACATAGCCTAATCATCTGCATAGCATAGCATAGCAAATCATCCAACAGGGACCAAGCATTATTCTCATCTCTATGAGCCTATCAAGAGGTTATTATTCAAATCCAATCTCAATCAAGTCATCAGAAAGAATTTGAAAGCTGAGAAGTAAATGGGTCAAGCAAGCAATCTATCTCCTATCTGAGGGTATCTGAGGATTACCAAGTAAGTTGTGAGCTGTGGGTTGAGCATGGAGAGTATCTAGTTATCATAGAGGGCTTGGAAAGTCATTTGGATAAGGAGGCAAGTCATTGATGTGATCACAAGAAGTGCAGTTGAAGGCAGTCAACTAGGGTCAACTCTAGGTCAACTCTGGGTCAAATGACTGATTGAAGGGCATTAAGGGCTATTGGAGAGATGTGGGGTTCATCATTTGGCATGTGGATAAGGATATGGTGATGTGCTAAGAAGAAATCAAGAGAAATCAAGGAGAAGAGGAGTTTCTAAATTAGGGTTTCTGTGTAAAATCCCCTAGTTTAGGTCAAATTTCCAAGCAAGATAAGTCAAAATGCAAGCTTCAAATGGATCCTTGGCCAACATTAAACTTGTAAAGGATCTCAAGACCTTTAATTTGAGTGGTGGAAGACATCAAGGAGATTTATATAACTCAAGTTATGGTCCTTGCAAGTTACAGGTCATCTGAGGTATCTGAAATTTTGTCTGTGAAAGTGACTTGACTTCCAAGCAATTTTTACCCCTCAAGGAGATTTCAAATGAATTTCTGGTCAACATAAGAGTTGTTCCTTATTGTCTTAGCTTTCTAGAATGGTATGGTATGCCTTCATATGATTTGTGGAACTCTACTTATGGTCTTGGCAAGCAAAGGGTATTTTGGTCATCTGAGAATTACAGGTCATTTCAAGCCTATGCCCAAAACGCATACAAGGAATCTTCAAATGAAAAACTTCACAACATAAAACTTGTTCCAAATGACATTTTGAGTCTAGAAAAGTGACCATGAAATATTGGAAAGGCTCATAGCTCAAGGTTTCAAAATTGGTGAATTTAATGAATGAAAAATGACCTAAAAATGAGATTTTTCATAGTTTGGCCAAATGAGGTGAAATTATAGGTCATTTTGATTGGAAAAATCATTTTGAGAACATTGGAAAAAGTAGAATTTTGAGTTTGGTTCAAGTTTTGAAAGATATGCATGGTTACTTACAATGAAAGTTACATAATCCAAAATGTAAGGAAAGAGTGCATGGGAAGCTTCTCCAAACTTCTAGGACTTTCTAAACTCATGTATATATTGGATTGAAGAATTCCATACCATGGTTGGTGAATCACATTGCTCATAACACCAAGTTTCACACATTTTTTTCAACTTGCAAAAGCTTTTCAAACTACCTCAAATCTTCACGAATTTTCACAATTCTTGATCTGATCTTCATCACCATCATTCATAGATCACATTTCACACAAGCATTTGGTGGATTTGAGTAGAATTCGTGCCATACACTTCCATCATCCAAGAAGCAAGAAATTTGGAATTGCAAGATCCAAGAAGTTTGAGTTAGAATCTTTGCATACAGAATCAAGGTTTGAGTGTGTGGATCAGTTTCAAGTCACTGCAAGCATTGGATCAAGGAGTTCCATAGCTGTTTTCTTCATTTTACACCAGGTAGGTTTCTCCTTCGAATTGCATGATTCAGCCAGCATGTTAGTGATTTGTTAGCATAGAAAGGTTAGGATAGGTTAGATGACTGATTTTGGTGAGTTTGGAGAGATTTCATGGAGGTTGCCATTTGTATGTCAAAGCTGTTAAGGCTTGTAACTCTTAGAATATTGCATGATAATCTGAGGTTAATAGCTTGTAATGATCAGCATAAGATGTGGATTAGTTTAGGGCAAGAATTAGAAAGAATTGGGAGATTTGATACCAGGTGATCATGGTGGATGCAAACTGTTATGCCTATCGGGTTTGCTTATTGCTTGAGTTTTAGAGGAAGTTATTGATATGGCTGTATAGAGGGGAAGAGGTAGATCATTTTTGGTCTTGGAAGCGTGTGATTTCATGGACAATTGATGGAGAACAGAGAGGTGGAAATTCGTTCATGGTGAAGGGAGTTTCAGAAACCCTAGGGTTTCTAAGGTTGAAGACAACCTTCTGGTCATACGATCAGGCATTGACCTTTGACTGGGTTTTGGAACCAACGACCACGATTGAAAAAGAAAACGGAGGGAGATTCAAATGCAGAAACGCACCGTTTCACTTATTGTTTCAGACTGGGCTCAAACGATTGTTGCTAATGACACCCCACGAACTAAGGCCCAATTCCATTATGCCTGAGAAACTTGCTTTTTGCACCGTTTTCATTTTTTTTAATTTTTGTTTAATTCCTGAATGCATATGGGCCCAGACGCGCTTGCTATGCGCGCCCCCCAGTCTGGGCCCAGTTTATTCTTTTAACTGGTTTTCTCTACTTGTTGCACCCCTTCCATTTAATTTCCATCTTATTTTCTTTCAAATTTTTACTTTCTTTGAAAAATCATAAGTAATTGAAAAATACATGATTTTAATTGATTCTTTTTGCATATTATTCATAATTTTGTCAAGAAAAATATCATACAAAAAAATTCCAATTTCATTTTATTTTAATATTTTTGGCATATTTTTCTTTTAAATAGGTGTAAATATCATTTTGTTTGATACATGAATTTGGTAATTTTAGTTTGAATAGATGCTTTACTATTTTTAATCCATTCTTTTTAGGTTGATTAGTAGATAATGTTAGCTTGCATATAAAATTTAGTTCATATTTTTAGGACTTAATTTTAGGTGATTTGATTAGATGTGAATAACATGAACAAAACTAGGGTTTAGGAGACAACATAGGAGAATTATGTCATTTCCCTTAGGAGTTAGAAATTGAATTTTTGGGGTATGGGACTATAGGGATTATGGGAAGTTATTAGATCCCTTAGAGAATATTAGGATTCCCCTACTGCTATTAGTACTGTCTGTATTTGCTTGACTGGTGTGGTGTGCCCTCTATGGGGATTATGATTTGTCTGTGTGGGTATTGGGATTGCTTGGGGATTGGAAGCTGAAGACTTGTGATGATGAAGCCATTGGAGATCCAGAGATTGAAGACCAACTTCCAGAGTTGATGAGGAGATTCCTTTGCTGGCAGCTGTTGAGGAGTCTAGGGTTTAGGAGCTAGGCAGAGCTCTAGATTAGAAAGCTTGTTTCTCAAACATGGAATGCCTTGTCTGCATCCATCCTTTCTCTATGATTCAAAGTCTCTTTCAAATATCCACCTCCTTCCTTTGGAAGGATCAGTGAATGTATTTGAAAGATAGAACTTTTGAGAGAAAATTGTCTGTATAATGTTAACAGTTGATGAGCCACCCTTGGTAGGCAGTCTACTGTTTAACATTCACTTCTATCTTGTTGACTGATGTTCATTTTGAAGATTGAGACTTGAAGAAAAGCCATTGCAGATGGAAGACTGATAATCAGAGACCTTGCCTAAAGGCTGTGGAGATGGAGATTGATGCTTGCTGAAGCTTGTAGCTGTTTGGAGATGACTTGAAGATAGGTGTTGATGCAGAGCTGCTGTGGCTGTTTATTTTCCTGCTGTTATTCATTTCTGATGTATTGATTGGTTTTCTTGACTGTATTGTTTGTTGTTTAACCTGTTGGGTTGAAAGTGAATTCTGTTCACTTTTGCCTATTGTTTTCTAGGTTCGAGGTTGAGTGGGACTCCCTTGCCTCGCTTGTATTGTTGCATCCATGCATTTTACTGCTTTACTGTATATATATGCTATTGTTTCTGTTTCTGTTTATCCCTTAGGATCTCTGTTTCTCTCTGCGCAAGAGAGGAGCATGATAGACATCAGGTCTTAACCCATGCATGATAACATTAGGATAGTTTGATTCCCTTCGCAACCGTAGGTTAGAGTTCTGTCTCTTCTTTCTCAAAACAAACAGAAAAACACAATAAGATTTCAAACACAATAAAAGACACTTCTTCCGTAAAAGAATGTGAACTCATCAAAACGTCATTTTTGTCCGCTTGGACTGTTAATCAGAAAAACCTTTTCAGAAGGAATAAAATCAATCAAGACAAGCCTGTGTCTTCCGTGGCCCGAACTACGTTTGCTCTGATCTTTCATGCTGTATGAAAGTACGTAGGCATAGGATGCGATATCCTAGCGAGCAACCTTCCCCTCCTTTCCCGTAGGTAGGCGAACTACGTTGACTATGATTTCTCGTTCCATACGGGAATACGTAGGCATAAAGTGCGATCCTTTGCCGAGTCATTTTATTTTCTTTTAACCCCTTAACCCTTAGTTTAGATAGAAATAACAATCCGTACCAGAAAAGAAGCGTGGATCCCGTCGAGTACGACGGACGTGAGGGGTGCTAATACCTTCCCCTTGCGTAACCGACTCCCGAATCCAGGTTTTGGTTGCGATGACCATTCCTTTCCCCGTTTTGCGGTAGGTTTACCTCGAGCGTTCCCTTTCCCTCCTTTGGGATAAATAACGCACGGTGGCGACTCTTCTGTTCAGCCGGCGCCGATTTTCGCAGTAGCGACAGTACTGTCAACGGGCATGAGAGATCAGAGCTTACGTAGTTCGGGATAATATGGATTACGGTCAGATTCATCTGTTTTATCGAGTAGGGTTAACAAATAGTTCCAACAGTTTGGTGTACGTAGCTCGACCCTCGGAGACTTAGGCGTTACCGTTTGCGGTAGAACTGGGAGTTAACGACACTCTTTTCTTCAGAAAAGCTTTCCGTTGAATTACGGGCCCACGGGGCAAAAAAGGTTTGAAGTTCGTTTTCTGTCTTTTACGAAAGAATTGTTTTTTATGGATGTTTGCAACTAATATCGCACTAGAGACTATGACCTGAGAGTGAATGCGTCGCATGTCACCCAAAGGGTGCCATACTAAACATCCATGCTGTTGAAAAAAACTCTCCAACAACTCTTTATCAGGTAGCTTAAGGCTCGTAACGTACGACGTCAGTTAACCTTTATTACTGTATTTTAATTTGTTTTGAGATGAGAAGAGAGAACGAACAGGTTCAACTAAGGGGAGACTATCAAGTCCTACTGTTGTCATGCCAAGGATTCATCTTATGGTTGAAGTTCGAAACAGGGAACTCCTAGAAGTTATCATGCATGGTTTCAACCTAAAGTTCTAATCAGCACTTCCTTATCAAAGGAAATGAGATTCCTAGGGGATCATGTCAATGATAAACAGAAACAGATAAAGCATCAGCTTAAACAGTAAACAGTAAACGACTTTAAAATGCATGCAATGCAAGTGAGGGAGGAAATGTGTGTGGGGTATCAGCCTCCACAAGCTCATCTCAACCTCAAGCCAAATATGAATAACTGCAATCATACAGAAGAAATAAAACAAAGATAAAATAAGATGCCATCAAGCAAATCACAAACCACATAGGCAAGGGAGCTGGGCTCTACCGAATACCCGCAAGCAAAGCCATATAGTAAAAATACAAGCAGAGGGAGCAACTCAACCTCTAGTGCAATCATGCTCCTAGCTTAAGTCAATCTAAATATGAACTTATTCTAATGCATCAAGCAAATCAAACAAGTCACATCAATACAGTTGCACAGGAAGCAAACAGACAGGAAAGAAAGCAGATCAACAGCTCCCCAGCTTCACAGCAAAGCAATCCTCTAACAGCAGTCCAGTCTTCAGACTTCAACTACCCTTCAAGGCTATCATCTTCAATAGTAAGTGTCAACTTGCTCCTTCAAGCTTTTAACACATCAAACACAAGTATCAACTTGTTCTTCTTCTACAAGCCTCAGCTCTTCACTCAATTCCACCTTCATGCTTCACTCATAACTACAAGTACCAACTTGACTCCTTCAGGCTCTCAATGCATCAACATAAGTATCAACTTATCCTTTATGCCTCAAGCCTCAGCTCTTCACTCAATCTCAATTTGATCTTCTTCACAAGTGTCAACTTGCTCTTCTTAACCTTCAGGCTTCAGCTCTCTCCTCCTTACAAGTATCAACTTGTCTTTCTTCATCTACAAGCCTCAGCTTTTCAGAGTAATCTCCAAACACAAAGAAGTATCAACTCCAATCTTCAATCTTCTTCAAGCAAGGAACTCCATCCTCTAACAAGGGAGAAAGATTCATCTATCAAGAGCAAAGTTTGGATGATTGGTAGCAGAGTGAAGACCAAAGGTCACCACTAAGCATCCCATCATCAGAGAAAGGGACCCTCAGAGATTCTACCAACTTGTAGAGAGCCACACATCCTACCAAGGGAGGGATGAGGCCTTTACAAGGGGACCTTAAATCATAGGGAAGAATGGAAGTGATCAACATCATCCATGTTTATGAAGGAAGAGAATCTATCTAGAGCTCTGCCTACAAAACCCTAATCTTAACACCTAAACAAAACTACACCAAAAGAAGGGAAGATCTTCAAATCCAAGTCTCTTCAAGCAATCCAATGCATCTTCAACTCATCTTCATCATCCCCCAAGAAAAAGCAAAGCAAAACCCTAATCTAAGGGAACTAAAGATGTTAATCTAGTTGAGTTAGTGCATTAGAATCATCTAAAACTAGCATCTAAACTAAAATCTAACAAAAATAGAAAATTATATTATAAATTTCTACAAAAATTCCTAAGGGATTCTAATTCAATTAAGAATGCCTCATACAAAAACCAGGGACTAAATCATCTATTAAGTCCTAAAATTAAGTCCTAAATCCAAAGGTATCAACCATAAACCCTAAAAATGGAGCTTCTAAGGTTTTAACCTAGAACTACCACTTACATTCATCACAAAAATGTGAGAAAAATCTATGGGGATCATGCATATCTATGATAGCCACATACAAAAAAACAGGGCAAGAATCATCATCAAATGATCAAACCAAATTCCACAAAATCAAGCATCAAACATGATTATTTTAATGTCAAGTAAAATGTAAAAAATCCCATAAAATCAGAAAGTGCATGAAATAATAATATCTTTTATCTAAAAAAAACTAGATACAATCATGAATCCAATGCAAAAATAATGGGATCAATGTTGCACCCCAAAATTTGCCCAACCTTTTCTAACCTAGATTTATGTTTCAATTGCATGATCATCTGCATTGTCATCATGTACATAGTGTATTCATCTGCATTGCATAGCATAAGCAAGCTATCTTAATCAGGGGATCAAGTGCTATTCTTATCTCAAGAGGTATATTCAAGGGTTTCATTCATAATCAAGACTACTCAGGTCATCAGGGAAGAATTTGAGCTTTGAAGTGTTGACAGGTTGATCAGTGAGTTCTCTCCTATCTTGAAGTTGTTTGGGGATCATCAGAGGAAGGGTGAGCTATGAGCCAAGAGCATGAGGTGTGTATGGATTTTATGAAGAGCCTAGATGATCATTTTTGAGGGGGCAACCAAGTCATTGGAATGATTGCAAGAGCCTCAGTTGAAGTCAGTCAACTAGGGTTTGTCTGGGTCAACACTAGGTCAATCCTAGATCAAAGACTTGTTTTGAGGGGCATCAAGGATCATTTGAATAATGTGGGATTAATTATTTGCTATATGGATATGGACATGGTGTTGTGATAAATAAAAATCAGAAGGAGTCAAGGATAAATGGAGTTACCAAATTAGGGTTTCAGTGTAAAATCCCCTGATTTAGGTCAAACTTCAAAGCAGTGTAACTCAAGATGCAAGCTTCATATGAATTTCTGGTCCACATGAAACTTGTAGAGCATCTTCATAGCTTTAATTTGAGTAGTGGAAGTCATCAAGATGATTTATATAACTCAAGTTATAGCTCTTGCAAGTTACAGGTCATCTGAGGGCACTGAAATTTGTCTGTGAAAGTTGTCTGTATTCCAAGCAACTTTTGACCTTCAAGGAAATTTCAAATGGATTTCTTGACAACATGAGAGTTTTTCCTTATTGTCTTAGATTTCTAGAAAGGTATGGTATGCCTTCATATGATTTGTGGAACTCTACTTATGGTCTTGGAAAGCAAAGGGTATTTTGGTCATCTGAGAATTACAGGTCATTCTTAGCCTATGCCTAAAACTCATACAAGGAAGCTTCAAATGAAACACTTCACAACATCAAAGTTGCTCAAAATGTCATTTTAAGTCTAGAAAAGAGGTCATGGAAGTTTGGAAATGCATAGAACAAGACTTGATAAAAGTTGGTGAAAAATGACTTAAAAAGGCATATAACTTGAAAAAGTTCAAGTTGGAAAATGGTTTGAGAGATCTACAAATCCAAAATGGGTCATCCAATATACCAAATTGAATCCAAACATCGTTTTAAAGACATTGGTTCAGGCACTTTTTGAGTTAGGGTTTAAAAATGGGACTTGCTTTGTATTTTTGTTACTTGCATAATAAGGCAAGTATGGAAAACTTGGCACAAGGTAAATTTCAAGGCAAGGAGCTTGTTTTTCTCACACATACCATTTCAATATCTCATGAGGAGAGATTTTAACACAAGTTTAGAGGGTTGTATGCATGAGATGGGAGATATTCAACATGTCATCAAATGAGATTTCCATGGATTTCCACCACATTCTAGAATCATCCTAGAGGCATCCAGAAACTTCTAGATCTGTCCATCATCCTCTATATATTGAGTGTGGATCATTAGTGCAAAAGGTTGGTGAAAAGAGAGTGAAGGGAGAGTGAGATGCCATTTCTTCCATTTTTGCAATTCAATATCAAACTCCATTTTCTTCTTCATCTCCATTGAATTCTTCTCCATAAATCAATTCTCTGGATCATACTGAACACATACATACAGATTGGAGTGGCCATTGATGAATGTTTGAAGGTGTGGTTTCAAAATTGCAAAAGAAGCAAGTTGGATCCAAACTCACAATCCAACCACTTTCCATCCAAGATCTTGCAAACAGAAAGGTTATCATCCATTAAAGATCATTTGTGGCAAGTTTCAAGCATTGGATTGAAGGGTAACTACACTTGCCATCACCAATTTTCAGGTTTGCAAAAGCTTTCGAATCTCTTTAGTTATGCAGCATTAGATGAAATGGTTAGGATAAACATGATTAGAGACCATAGGTGATTGACTTCTGAAAGTTAGAGAGAATTCTATGAGGTTCCATGGCAGGGTGCAATTTCTTTCAAGATCAAGTTTGGGCTGGATATTGAGTTATAATGATCATATGATAGCTTAGTAAGATCAGTGCAACACCATGAGTAAGATAGGGCCATTAATACCAAGAAGTACCATGATTGGTCTCAGTGTAAGTTGGTTGAACCCATGCATTCATGCTTTCTGTTTGTGAGATATATCAGGTTTTAATGAAAATTATGCGTGTAATCGTGTTCCTGGGAAAGAATAGATCAACTTTGGTCTTTGAAGTTTTTGATTTCATTGAGAGATGAAGGAGTACGCATTGGTTGAATATGGCTGCATGGAGGGTTCGAATCCTGAAACCCTAATTCTCATTTGGGGACGATGACCATGCACCGTCAGATCACCCTGAATATTTGACCTTTTAATCCAATCCAGTGGCTGAGATTCGAAGCTGAGAAACGGAGGGAAAGAGTGATGGTGAAACGATGCGTTTCACTTAATGTGAGCATCTGGGCCTGGATTCAGAATGCTATCCCCACCCCCAAACCAAAGCCCATTGGAAAATGAACTTAAATTCGTTACTTTCTGCACCGCTCGTATGTTATTTTTCTTTTGATTTTTTTTTTCCATTTAATTTTCTGATTTAAATTCCAGCTGGGCCTAGCGCTTTTGATATTCACGCCCCCACTTCCTGGCCCATCAGCAATATGAACTAGGCGCATCTGCTTATAACACCCCCTCCCCATTTAATTCTTTTTTGTGATTTTTATTTTCTTTAATATTCTAGCATCTTTAAAAAATCATAAAAAATCAGAAAATGGATGTTTTTAATTGCTTCTTTTTGCTATAGGTCAATAGTTCTGTTAATAAAAATATCCAATAATAAAAATGGCATTTTATTTTGTTTTGATATTTTTTTGTGCATTTTTCTTTTAAATAGCTTTTTAATGAGTTTAGTTTAGTACTTAAATTTGTTGATTTTAGTTATAATAGTTCCCTTTGAATTTAGGACCCATTCTTTTTAGGATATGTCATTTAGGACTTTAGCTTGTATATAGGATTTAATTCATAATTTTAGGATTAATTTTTAGGTAGTTTGCTTAGGAGAGATTAAAGTGGTTAAAATTAGGGTTTTAAGTGAGCATAGGTGAGATAGATCATTTCTTTTAGGAATTTTGATTTGATTTTGGGGTATGGGACTATAGGGGTTATGGGTAGATAATAGATCCCTTAGAAAATATTAGGATTCCCCTACTTCTATTGGTATTGCTTATATTTGATTGACTGTATGGTGTGCCCTCTTTAGGGTTATTATTTGTCTGTGTGGGGTATTGGGTTTATTTGGGGCTTGGGGTTTGAGCTGAAGACTGAGATGATGAAGCCCATTCGAAGATCAGAGACTGAAGACTAACTTCCAGAGTTGATGAGGAGTATCTCTTGCTGGCAGCTATTGAAGTTTCTAGGATCTAGGAGTTAGGCAGAGCTCTAGAGTGTTGCACCCTAAAATTTGACCAACTGATTCTCCTATCTGACTCATGGTTTAATTTCATATTCACAGCTCAGATGTATGATTTTTGTGCACAAGCAGGGGATATCAGAGTTTACAGCTTGATTTTTGTCTATCAGATATGGCAGACCCAGTCCAGATTATCGGGGTTTTATTTTCAGGAAATTGTGCGCTCCTCGGTGATTTTTTAGCTTGCACAGTGATTTTGAGGATATTCTGATGCCCGGGGATCTCTGTTCGATTCGATCTGGTCTCGTGCGCTCTTTTACGGCGGTCATTTGCATTCATCTGCATTTTTAGGGTTTAACAGGCTTTTGTGAATTTTTAACAGGCTTTATAGAATTTTTCTGGAATTTAAATAGGGTTTTTTGCATTTTTTAATGGTTTAATTCTCTTTTTAGGATTTTATAAGAATTTTTAAATCATTTTTAGGAATTTTGTATAGATTTTTAAATAGATTTTAATATTTTTAGATAATATAGAAAATAATATAGTTTTTTTTTCTTTTATTAATGATAGATTTTAATAGACATTAAATAACATTAGAAGTTTAATAGAGAATTAGTAGAAGTATTAGATTAATTGTTTTTTAGGTTTAATTAGGACAATATAGAATTAATTAGACTTTTAATCATTTTTTAGAGTTTAATTAGGATTAATTGAATTTTTAGAGTTAATTAGAGGTTAATTGATTTTTTAGGGTTAACTAGTATAATACAGAATTAATTAGGTTTTTAATGACTTTTTAGAGTTTAATTAGGTTAATTGTCTTTTTAGATTTAATTAGGATAGATTAATGTTAGTTAGAATTAATTGTAGGTTTATTAGTTTAGTTAACTAAGTTTTTTCATGGTTTTGCAGTTTTTTTGAATTTTGTTATGCTGAGTTTCGTTGGGCCCAACTGGGGAGGCCCAGTATTGTTTTTGTCCAGATTCGTCCAATTCTCATCAGCAAAAAGCCCAAAAAATGGTCCAAGTTTGTCCAGCAAATTCTCAGAGTTTTCCAGAATATTCTAGAGAATTCCAGCGAACTGCAGTAGTATAAAAGCAGCCACGTGGTGGCCATGCAGGGGTCCCACGCGTTTCGCCTTGAGAACGCCACCACCACTCAGGATTGACCCAGACGCTCACACGTGTACCACAGCTGTCCCACTCTCTCTCTCTCCCTGAGCCACTTGGCGCCCCCACACCATCGCCTGAGTCTCACCGTCAACCTCACCGGCGGCCATGCATCAGCCGTAACCTCCCGCCGCCGGTCACCGTCAACGACTTCCGGCCACCGGAATCTGCAAACACCAGAAAATCACCAGAAAATCATCCTCTCCTCTTTCTTCTCCGTTCTTCATCCACCACTCAAATCGTCATCATCTTCATCCCAATTTTTTCCAGAAACTCATCACCTTCGTACAAATTTTTCCAGAAACCCTAAACCTTCATCCGTCATACAACAATTTCCCAGTACAATCAACAACCTCCATCTTCTTCCATCAACTTCATCCGTTCTTTCAGAACAATCTTCATCAAGAGTACCAGAAAAGCTCCAGGATCTTCAATCGTCTTGCTTCGGTATCCAAGAACTCTTCAGTTCTTCTCAGAAACTTGTAGATCTTCATCAGCGTTCAAAGAACTTCGCGCTTCAAGACATGTCAGCGAACATCCAGAATCCTTTATCTCGTTCTTGCTTCGCTCAGAAATTTGAGAAGAGAGTTGTTTGAGAGCCGTTTGGAGGTTCGTTTGAGATTCTGAGAACCTTTGTCTCCACCGAGCTTCAAGCACTCTTCGCTAGTCTTCGCTACAGCCAGGTACACGTTACTTCACTCTTGTTGCATGTTGCTTCTGTGTTGATTCGTTGAGTGTTAGTTTCGTTTAGGGTTTAATTGTGTGTGAGGCTTGGATTGGGGGGATAATGGTGATATAGTGGCGTGTTGTTGTTGTTGTGTTTAAGAGGCGTAAGAATGTTCTAGGAGAAGTTGCAGAGCGTGAGGGAGAGGATGAAGACGAGAGGAAGACGGCCAGAGAGGTTGATGAACAGTACTAGGGTTAGGGGAGGAGAGCTGAGTTTTGTTCAGCTGTGTATTGGGTTAGGGTTTGGACGTTGGGCTCAGGCCCAAACGTATTTGCTGATACTACACCTCAATTACTCAATTCCCACCCCCTTAGCGTATGAGAGACAGAGTATTTGGATTTGGGCCTTAGGCCCTATTGCTTTCTGCACCCCCCTTATCCAAGCCCATGGATTATCAACTGAAAACCTTGCTAGCGCTGCACCCCCCTGCGCCCAGCTCAGCAGTTTTTTTGTTTTTTTGGATAATCAAAACCTGGGCCCTGCGCCCCATTTGCTATTGGCACCCCCCAATCAGGGCCCAGCTAGAAATCCCTCATAAATCCATTGCTGTTTAGACCCCATTTCATTTTCTTCTATTTTTGTTTGTTTTATATTTTCATGGTTTGTAAATAATTCATAAATAAATGTAAATAAATGTTTTTTTAATAATTCTTTTTTTCATCCATTTCATGAAAATGTTAAGAAAATTCAATAAAAATAAAAATGACATTTTATTTTTATTTCCTATTTTTGCATATTTCCCAATTAATTGATTTGTTTTTTAATATTTTTAATGCATGCATATCATTAGAAAATTCATAAAAAATGGTAGATTTAGTCAAATAATTCCATTCTTTTTCCTGTAGACTCGTGACTCAGTGTAGAATTTTATAATACAAAAACATTAGCTTAATCATGCATTTTCATTTTAATTGCATTTTTTCACTGTTATTGATGTTGAATAATTGGTCTGTGGATATGTCTGTGTTGCTGATTCTAGTTCTTTCATCTGGTATTGAATTTTGTTCTGATTTTTCAGTATGTTATCCTAGAGCCATGTAGGTCTCCCATTAGATTTTTGATAGATTTTTGTAGGGTGTCCTGATAAGATTTGTCTGAGCCTGAAGATAGGAGAAGTCTTGATGACTTCTGACTTTGAAGTTCAACTGTGGTTGAACTTCAGAGATAGTCTCTTGTGGTTTCTTGGCCTGTGGGTTCTTCTTGAAGGTGGGAGCTGATGGAGGTCTTGCTGGAGCTTGCAAAGATGCAGTGGATTGAGGCTTAGTCTAGAAGCTTGTTGTCTGTTTGTGAGGTTCGAGATCCTGAAGTTTGAAGGGAGTTTATGGTACTTTCCTGAGGAAGGCACTATGAATGACTTTCATTCTTTCTTCTCACCTCTTTCTTAAGTATCCAATGATGTCGGAGCCGACTTGTGAGTTTAATTCCTCCTGAGGAGGAATATGAACTGATCACATGTTGTTGAGCCACATGGGATACGATTCCTAAGTGGAAGCCTCCTAGTACTTTCCTGAGGAAGGTCCTATGGGTCTATTCACTTAGTTCCATTAGTTTATCTAGGATTTCTTAAGTATCCAGTGATGTTGGAGCCAACTTGTGAGTTTAATTTCTCCTGAGGAGGAATGTAAACTGATCACAGTTGTTGAGCCACGTAGGGTACAATTCCTAAGTGTCAGCCTCCTAGTACTTTCCTGAGGAAGGTCCTATGAGTCTGTTCACTTGGTTCCCCTAGTGCATATAGGTTTTTTCTCAAGTATCCCGTGATGCCGGAGCCTTCATGTGAGTTTAATTTCTCCTGAGGAGGAATGTAAACTGATCACAGTTGTCGAGCCGCATAGGATATGACTCCTGAGTAGTAACCTCCTGGTACTTTCCTGAGGAAAGCACTATGAGCTTGTCTGCTTAGCTTCCTTTCTCTGGTAAGCTTGTTCTGAAGCTTGGAGACTAGGATTGATTCCTCCTGCTTAGGGTTTTGATTAGAATTGTTGCTTAGATCTTTGCTTAGGGTGTTGGATAGAGTTTTGTTTGAGAGATAGATCAGGAGTTTGTCTCAGGTTTGTTAGAGGCCCTGCTCAGGGTTAGTCTCTTTATATTGTTTGACTTGTGTGATGTTATGTTGCATTAGACTTAGGTATTCATCTAGACAGTTCTGAATAGGTGCATCTTAGAAGTAGACTTTGTGTGCATAAGAAGTTGAGGTGGTCCTCCTTCTGCTTGTTTGTTATTGCGTGGCTTTGCTTGTTGGTATTTGGTAGAGCTGAGCTCCCTTGCCTTTGTGGTTTGCGGCCTCTGTGCCTTGTTTGTTTAAATTGTTGCATTCATGCATATTTTCAGTATTCCTTTGCTGTGCAGTTTCTTGTTTGTGGTTTAGTCCTGTTGCCATGATCCCTTAGGAGCTCTGACTTCTCCGCTGCGGAGTTGTTATGATAGACATTAGGATGGTCAACCAGGTGTGATAGCAGTAGGTAGATTCCCCTGTTTCTCAGCTATAGTTCTAGGGTTTCCCTTTCCTTTCTGTAGGAGCTTTTGAGCAGCTTGACCCGTAGTTAGCTGAACTACAGCTGCTCTGATTCTTCGTTCCGGACGAAGATATGTAGGCATAGGATGCGATATCCTAGCGAGCACACTAACGACTAACCTTTGTTCTCTCGCGGCTGTGCGATTGAGACATTCCCGCTAACGACTAATTGTTATCCCTTTCTCTTGCCCGAGTGCATTTGAGACCAGATCGTAGTTGTAGGTCCCCGAGCCTTAGAGACCAGTTTGTTTTCTCACTGCTGTGTGAGCATCCCCTGTTTACCCGTAGTTAGCCGAACTACGTTTGCTCTGATCTTTCGTCCCGAATGGAAGTACGTAGGCACAGGACGCGATGTCCTGGCGAGCAACCTTTTCCCTGTTTAGACGTAGGAAGTCGAACTACGTTGACTCTGACTTTCCCATTGCACGAGGGAATACGTAGGCCCAGAACACCGTATGTTCTGTCGAGTCCTGTCCTTTTCTTTTCTTTTCAGACCAGCCATTAGCGTAGATAGATAACACACCTTTTTACCTATAAACACCAAGCGTGGATCCCATCGAGTACGATGGACGTGAGGGGTGCTAATACCTTCCCCTTGCGTAACCGACTCCCGAATCCAGGTTTTGGTTGCGATGACCATACCTTTTTCCCGTCTTTGCGAGGTTTACTTCGAGCGTTTCCTTTCCCGTTCTGAGGGATAAATAACGCACGGTGGCGACTCTCCTGTCAAGCCGGCGCCGATTTTCGCAGTAGCGACAGCTGGCGACTCTGCTGGGGACTTATAGCATCTAGGGACTTTTCCCATCCCTTATGCTGGGACCGTTTCCCATCCCCTACGCGAGTCAATCCTAGCGCTTGGGTGTTTATTGGTTGGGTGTTGTGCATATTGTGTTTTACTTTTCTGCACTTTACTTTTCTGTACCTTTACCTTTCCGCATTTATTTTCCAGCATTATATTATCATGATTATTGCTGTGGGCGAAGGGAGGTTACTGTGAGTGAAAGCCGGACCTGGGCTTGAGTACACACCTAGATATAGTTGCGGAGAAGTAGTAGACGAACCTGTCTGCTGAGCAGGCACAGTTCCCTACGAAAATCTGCGCTCAGACGAGATTCTTGCAGAGGTGCTCCTTTCCGGTCCTGAGGATCTGAGGGGAGTCCAGACGTGGGGATTGTCGACTCTGGGGACCGATCATTTGGAAGTCAGCTAAGTGAGGCCTCTTCATGACTTGATGATGCCACTCCTTCTGGGAATCGTATCGTCACTCATGAAAGTCTGTGACGCTGATAACCGCATAGGATGTCGTACCTTTGTCCGTGGATTAGGTTTATCCTACCTGTGAGAGGGACTGGGTTATTGCAGGAAAACTGGCCTTCAGAAACCATGATTCATTACCTTTATCAGATGGTGTTCTTGATTCATCTCCAGGTGTGTTGTCTGGGTCAGATGAGTTTCTTATCTGAGGTTGAGGCTATTATCAGATGGTATTCTCGTCAAATACAGAGGTTCAGATGGTTTTCTTACCAGGGGATTGATATTTTGAGTATCAGATGATAGTTAGTGGCATGAGGTTCTGATGACCATGATGGTTTTCTGTTCATGATCACAGAGATATTCCTCTTCAGGCTACAGCATAGCCCCTATGTTCGCAGATTGCATTATTTATCATATTGCATCATTGCATTACCATCTGCATTCAACTAACGTGTGTGTATTGCAGGTACATATTTTCCCTTCCAGTTCTGGTGGTTGTTCCTAGCAAGACATGGAAAACCTGAAGAGAGTATTGCCCTATAAGTTTCCGTCGCCGAATATCAGTCTATTGTTAGAGTTGATTGCTATTGCTAAGAAGAGGGGAATGGGTGACTTCAGAAAGAGATATGGGAGGATTCTGACCTACGTTTATCAGCCATCTGTCTATGAAACCAGCGGCATCTATACTCTGTTACAGTTTTACGACGCGGAGCTCAGGTGTTTTGTATTTCCCGACTTTGTTTTGGCTCCTACCCTGGAGGAGTACTCTGCACTTCTGGATATACCGATCCGCGAGCAAATGCCTTTTTATCGTACGGACGCTGAGCCTAAGTTGGCTGAGCTTTCTGCCATCCTGTGCTTGAAAGAGTCTGAGCTGTCTGGGAGAATGATCAGAAGAGGAGACGTATGGGGATTTCCATTGGATGTCTTAGTGGAGAAGGCTCGAGAGTATGCCCAGAAGGGTAGCTGGGATGTTTTTGACGTTATCCTTGCTGTATGTGTGTATGGCATCGTGTTATTCCCGAACATTCCTGATTTTGTTGATTCAGATGCCTTCTATATTTTGACTGCGGGAAACCCAGTTCCTACTTTGCTGGGAGACATCCACCATTCAACTCATTATCAGAATGAAAAGCGACGAGGAAGGAATGTGTCTTGCTGTGTACCTCTCCTATGCAGGTGGTTCACCAGTCATATGCCTAAGTCAGGCCCGTTTGTCACGTCTATCAATTCTCTAGGATGGCCCGAGCGCTTAATGGGATTAACTGCTGAGAACGTGGTATGGACCAATAAAGAAGTATTCGGAGCTGAAGTCATACTCAAAGGCGAAGGATTCCCGAATGTTCCGTTAATAGGAAGGAAAGGTTGTGTCAACTATAACCCGTCCTTATTGATCAAGCAATTTGGGTACATACCTCAAGGAGCGCCAAAGCCCGAGGAGATACAGGAATCTCTGTATCTCACCGGGGCAATTGGGAAAGAAATGCTGACCAAACTTGAGAAAGCCTGGAAAAACTTGCACAAGAGAGGGAAGCTTTCAGGTAGCAGAGGGGATACTCGAGGTCCTAGCCCATATGAAGAATGGATTCGTGAACGAGCTGTGAAGTTCCTTATGCCGTATCCAGCGGTTCAGCCATTGCATCCTCCTCCGGTAGAGGAGCCTACCACTGTGGACATTCAGGTTTACAAGCAGCTGATGGCGGAGAAAGAAGAGCTAGCAAGGGCTAAAGAGGCTTTAGAGCAGGAGAATGCCCAGCTTCGGCATGAAAAGATTGAAACAGGGTATATTTCCAAGCAACAAGCTGAAACTCTGAAACATCTGAAGACTACGCTATTGGAATTGTCTGAAACCAAGAAGCGTCTAGAGTTAGATGTAGACTCAGTTAGTAGTGTGTTGGCCACTAAGAAGCAAGAGTTGGAAAGGGCCTACACAAAGCTAGCTAAGTTCAGAGAGCACTGGGATCTCACTATGACCAAGCGCAAGGAGCGAGAAGAAGAGCTGAAGACACAGATTGCTCAGTTAGAAGAACAGGTCAAAGTGAAGAATGAAGAGCTTGAAGAAGAAGCCTGTCGCCGATACGAGGCCGAGCGCAAGTTGACAGATGCCATGAAGAATTTGGAAGACTTCCAGCATAGAGCAGATGCCAAGAGACCCAAACCAGGGGGCGGTGCTAATGATAAGGCTTGGGAAGACTTTGTCAGAGACATCCAGGGGACGGTCAGGAAGAGGGATCGACTGATAGAAGGTTTGATTTATCAACCAGATCATGCAGAGACAAAGAAGATGGTCGAGGACTTCCGCAACCGTACCCGTATTTGATTTCTCTCTTGTATTCTGTATGTTGAGATCACCACCAGGCATGTTGGCTGGGATCCTCCTTATCATATCAGCTGTATGGAGCATAGTTATGTAACTTCTTGACAAGACTGTTATTCTAATCAATACATGAGGGTTTTTCTAAATATTTTCTTCGTGGTTTATCTCGCCTTGCTACCACTGACACTGGAATTGAAGGGAAAATATCTCCAATGCACACATGCACGTTAGCATTTTTGTATTTCTGTTTGCATAAATCATACTGCATAGCATTTCTCTAGCAGGTCAGAGCACTTATCCAGCCTTTGTTTTCACCAGAAAGTGATTCTCGGGGAATTGTTTGAGGCAAGAGTGGAGTATTGAAGACGACCAAGGGGCTGAAGCAGATTTGAGCAGAATCAAGCAGGGTAGTCAGTTACAGGTAATTGGTGGCTATGTCTGAAGGCAATTTCCAGGTTCCTGACACCCAGGCAGGGTTTACTATGGCGCCCAACCATCAGTATGATTCTATGGAAGGCTTCCCGCAAGTGAACAATCTTACTGCAGACCAAGTTGTGCAGCCTGCTGTTGAGAACAGAGATCAGCATGAGCAGTTTCTTGCCCGAAATGAACGTTATCCTCCTGTTAACAATCAATGTGTTGCTTTCCCTGTGATGAATTACCGGAGAGATATTCCAATGACCGGGGTGGTAGATCCAAGAAGAGTCCGAGTGTTGGAAGAGCAAATGAAAGCCTTGGAAGCGAAAGATGCCGTTAACCTGGATGCTGTAGCCATGTGTTTGGTTCCTGACCTCGTGTTGCCGTACAAGTTCAAAATGCCGGAATTTGAAAAATACACAGGAGATAGCTGTCCGAAGTTGCATTTGATGATGTTCTGTCGAAGGATGACTTCGTTTGTGCGAAATGACAAATTGATGATCCATTGCTTTCAGTATAGCCTGACTGGGGCATCCCTGAGATGGTATGTGCAATTAGAGAGTAATCAGATTCGATCTTGGGTAGATTTAGCCAGAGCTTTCATGAAGCAGTACGATTACAACTTGGATTTGACTCCTAGTCTCGTAGATCTGCAAGAATTGTCTCAAGCGGAGAATGAATCATTCAGAGCGTATTTGCGAAGATGGAAAGAATTGTCTGCTAGTGTTCGACCACCGCTTCCGGAAAGAGAACTGGTTGACGTCTTCTTGGGTACTCTGAAAGGCCATTATTTTGACAAATTGTTCAGTTGCACAAGCTTTGTGGGCCTGATGAGGCTGGGAGAGATTGTGGAGAGAGGACTCAGGAGTGGAAAGTTTCGAGGTGTTCCTTACGTCCCAGTTAATGAGATTGAGTCAGTTGCCAGTTCTCAAGAAGAGTGGGAAGTAGGAGATGATACCACCTCAGAATCTCTAGCATCTCAGGATCAGTTTTCAGACATTTCAAGTCAACGGTCATCTTATCGCCGATCGCGTCAGCATGCTCCACGAAGACCAAGGAAGCCTGAAAGGCAGTTTACTCAGCTACCAGTGTCGTACAGTCAGTTGTTGCCAGATCTGGTCAAAAGTGGATTGGTAGTGCCGAAAGAGACTAAGCCGGTGATTCCACCATATCCACCAGGTTTTGATGCCAGCGCCCGCTGTGAGTACCATGTTGGGGCACAGGGGCATTCAACAAATGATTGTAAGGTGCTTAGAAGTCAGATTCAAGATCTGTTAGACTCTAATCGTATTTGCATCACTCCTCAGGGTTGTGTTCAGATTAATGATTTTCCATCTTCCAGTTGTGCGGGTTCGTCAGTTAATATCATGGAAGACTCCGCAGGAAGTGTGTGCTCTGAGGATTGTCAATCGGAGAGTTCAGTCGAATATGGGGGAAGTTTCTAGAGGTTTCTGTGCCGGGTGTCGCATCTGTTTCTCTGCTTAATCCGTTTAGCTTTTGTGCATCAGTATTTGTCGACCACCACCAGGATTGTTGGCTGGGGTCGTTATATTCATACTCATTTGTGCTTACCTGCTGATTTTGTTGGTTGTACATATGTGGGAGATGTTTGTCTGTGTGCTTATAGCTTGAGTTTCTCTTTGTCTCGTTGTGAATACGTGTTTGCTTGCTACGCTGCATTATCATTTAGCAGGTATATCAGAACCGTGGGTCTTATTTCCTCATCGTCCAGTTTATTGCAGGAATTCCTTCAGAGATATGGAACAGAATCAGTTTGAATTGACCGAAGTCCGAAGCCAGCTGGGGCAGATGATGAGAGACATGCAAGAGATGCGTCTGGAGCAGAAGATTCTCAAAGAGGAGAACAGTCAGCTGAAGACCCAAATGAGCTTGATCATGGAAGTAGTCAAGAATGTGCTTAGAAAAGAAGACGATCAGCTATTCGAAGCCGCAATGAAGAAGCTCGTGCCACCTGTGCATGTGGAACCTGAGCAGCAGCAACAGAAGATACATCCGGCTCAGCGGAAGATCCAGGAAGGAAAGCCAAGGAGAATATTTGAGGCACCACCTATGACCTATGCTGAGCTCTTGCAGATCTTATTGAGGTTTAATCTGGTTGAGAAGAGAACGTTGGCCCCACCAACGAAAGCGTTTCCTCAAGGGTACGATGCCAATAAGCAATGTGAATTTCATTCCGGGGCATTCGGACATGACATCGAGGGTTGTCATGCTTTTAAGCACAATGTTCAAGACTTAATTGACTCGCACAATATTGAATTCACGCCGGGCGGCGTAGCTGTGCATATTGCTCCAGTCTCAGTCGATGCTAAGATGACAGATGTTTCTAAAGCTGCAGTGGGTCAGAAGCGTATCCTGGACTCCCTGGTGTCAGAGTCTCCAGGCCCACAACTGTTGCCTATTCCTGGGGCAGATCTAAGAAAGAAAATGGTTAAGCATAAGGAGAGCGTTCAGTACAGTGAAGGTCAAGAAACCGATGTTGCATTTGATACAAAGGGTGTTCAAGGGTCGACCCGATACCGGCCGCAGCAGCCTCAGCAGGGGGCACAGCAGGCTCAACGAAGATTCCAGGGTGGCAAGCCGAGAAGAGTGTTTGAGAAGCCTCCCTCAACCTATGCTGATTTGTTGCAGACATTGTTGGGATTGAATATGGTAGAGACAAGAACTCTGGCGCCAATAACGGGAACTCCCCCGTTTGGTTATGATGCAAGTAAGCACTGCGAGTTTCATTCTGGAACCCCGGGTCACGATATAGAAAGTTGCCATGCTTTTAAGCACCAAGTGCAGGATTTGCTTGATAGTGCAGCAATCAGCTTCGGGCCAAGAAGTCCCCAAATCATCTGAATGAAGGAGGAAGAGCTCTATAATTTGTTTGAGTCATTGAAAGAAGATCAGGATAACGTCGAATTGCCTCTAATAAAGATAGCTGGTTCAGCAGCAGGGCAGATGCAAAAGCCCAGTTCTCGGAAGCTAGCATATTTTCTTTGTTTTAGCTTGTCATTTCTTTACATTTGTAGTTGCTTTCCTGTTTGAATTCGTAAGCTTGTTTGTAAAACTTGTTGTTTTCATTCAAATTGATGATAATGAAATAAATATGCATGTTTTGATTGAATCCATTCGTGTTCACTAACGGTTGTTGCAAATGTCCAACGTTTGGTTAAGAAGAATTTGGGGAGGATGACGAAAATGACCGACATGCAACTACCGATATTGTATGCTTTTGAAATAGAACCTGCTGATGATGTACAGGCATTGTTTCAAATCCCTAAACACCGGAGATATAAGGAAGATAATCCCTTGTCAACCCCTTTGAGCTTTGTAGTAGGAGTTTCTTTCTGTGAATGAAAAAACCTCAATCTTAACCTGGGGCAGGGTAGGTGTTAGCTAATTTGACCGAGCGTCCAAATTGCCAAAAGAGTGTCCGTTCAAGGATCAATCACACCCCTAGAGGTCGTGCCTAAAAGACCACAATGGTTCAATCAAGAGTGGGACAGCCACATCATTCCCAAAGAGCCAGGCAACCAGTGTCACACGACTTGTTCGAAAGAAAAATGAAAAAAAGAATCAAAAGCCCGCTAAGTCAAGAAAACTTCAAAACAAATGACTTAGGCAAAAATGAGGGCATCCCGCTGGACTTAAAGAAATCAAAAGAAACTCAAAAGGAGTCAGTCCAAGCAAAAGTTAGGGATATGAAAAGAAAAAGATGAAAAGGATCAAAAGAAAAATCCTCGATGGAAATACGAGTTGTGTGACCACAAGTGTCAAAGACAAAGAGTGAGTGGCTGTCACTCCAAAAGTTTCTCGAACTATCATTCCTATTTCTTTCAACCTATGAGAGGTGAGCGCTAAGGTCAAATTAGCTGAACATAGGATGGGAGAACATCAAGGAGAATGGGTGGGTTAAAGTAAACTTTGAGCCTTTATCCTTTCCTTCAAAACCATGAACCTAACCACGTTACAACCTTCAAAAGTCCTAATTGAAGCAGGTTGTTTCGAAAGCATACTCCGGTAAAGGTCGCGTCGATTCTGACTCCTAAAAAAGGTTCCTCTTACCATGTTGGTACTGATGTTGATAAATGTTTTGTGCATTATATGCCATAAACTGTTTTTCCTTTTCCCAGTGAACCGATTGGATGTCAAAGCTGTCATATGTGTTGCATTAATACATCTTTTATGCATAACAACTTGTTTTACTTGCGAGTAAGCACTTGACAGCAGAAAAGCTTCCTACAATGGAAAGTATGGTCAAGATAGAATGCAGAACGCCCGAATGTTCCGAGAGCAGGGGCAAGTTTTTATTGTGATCCCCAGTCAAGTCAACTTTTCGAAGTCAGTTATTCTAGGGCAATCAGGTTGAGATTTAGGCGGATGCGTCGTAGCCAGGAGGTACTACTCTGAATCAGATAATCAGGAGCAAGGTCATTGCAGTCAAGGACAGACCATCTTAAGCGCGCAAAGGTTGTGCGAAAAGCAGGTGAGGTGAAGTATCTCTCAGAAGTTCAGAACACTGAGGCATGTTATATCAGACCATCGAAGCAACAAATTTGCAGATTTCCTTTCAGGGACTATCCCCACAGATGTCCTATAAGCTGGGGCGTATCAGAAGCGAAAGGATTGGTCTTCTCCGTACCTACAGGGTCATTCAGAGTTATTCGAGCAGATGCAGTCGATTTTCGAGAGCGAGATGAATGCGAGAAGTCATGTCACTATCCCTTGACTCTTCACTAAAAGGCTGTGTATTCAGGAAGAATGTTTCCCAGCGGCAGTTGTAGCTGACCCAATAAGATAAGCTTAAGAGCTCAAATCCATGTTTGTGATTACTGTGAAGCCCATCCGTGTTGGCGCATCAATTTCCAGATCCGAGCTTCATCAGAGCGCAGAAGGACTCCCTCCCTTGCCTCCAGCAAAGTCCAATTTGTCATTGGCATGGATAAGCTATTTCCCAGAGGAGTCTAATCATATTCAGCACGTCTGCTATTTAGCAGTAGAGTTATGTTCCCCAGCAGGGTATTACTTCGTTGAGGTGTTCGGTTGAGTTCCCAATATCCCCAGCAGGAGTTGATTTCACTCTCCCAGCATTTATTTTGCTAGGACGATTCAGTGATATCCAGTTTATCCCCAGCAGAGTTGGCCTCGCCTTCAGCATTTATTTTGCTGAAGTGGTTTTCTGTACCCGGCCTCCTCCGGCAGCTCGAGCCTGCTAGCATAGTGCACGCATCATCATATTTGCATCATACTTGCATATCATTGTCAAAATGCGTAGCATTTCTATCCAGAATGGAGCATTACGCTGTAGAAAGATTGAAGCATTTGCATATGCATCCGAAGCATAAGTCAGATTGTATATCAGCCTCATATGGCGCGTGAATTACTCTGTGATCAGTTCAGGGGCATTTATCCAGCAACAGTATTCAGACGGCTCAGCGGATTATTCGTATCAGATCTTACGATAGTTGTGCTTTGATCAAGCAGTCATCTGATATCGACAAGCTTTCTTCCCGTCAATTCATATTGACGATGTGTTCCTCCAATGAGTGGATTTCTCTGTCTATCATTAGACGTCTTGAGTACGAATGTGGCTTTCTTTCCGTCTATCCATAGACGATGTGAAATTGCAGGTGATCACAGTGGGGCTTCCAGAAGGGGTATTTCTCCCAGGATGTGCTTTTCTTCCCGTCTATCAGTAGACGATGTGAAGTTTTGGGTTGATTTTCAATGGGGTTTCAAAACAGAGTTTCTCCAGCAAGTAGCTTTTCTTTCCGTCTATCAGTAGACGATGTGAAGTTTGGGTTACTGTCCAACGGGTTTCTTATGGCCAGATCATACATATGATGAGGTGTTTCCCCAGCGAGTCTTCTCCGGCTATCCTTGGTTGTTGAGGGGTTTCAAAACGATTTTGGATATTGATTCTATTTCTGGTTATTGGATATGATGACGTTTAAGAGGGACTTTTCTGACTGTCAATCCTTATTGATGGCGAGGCTCTTCGAAAAATGTTCAGTTTTTGTGATCGTCGATTCTTATTGACGACATGGTTCCTTAAAAGGTGGTTTTTCTTACCGTCGGTCCATACTGACGATGTGGCCCCTTTAAGGATATTGATCTTTCCATCAATTCCCGTAAACAGAAGGATTCTGAAATTCAAAGGATGGTGTTGAATTACGTAATGGTGTCTTTCCGTCTATCAGTAGACGATGTGAGTACAGAGATTATTTCTTCCCGTCTATCCTTAGACGATGTGAATTGATTTGTTTCATCAATCAGGATGATGCCGTCTACCCTTAGACGATGTGAGTATGGAGATTATGGTGACTTCCCGTCTACCCTTAGGCGATGTGAATATGGGGATTAAAGATTTTCTTTCCGTCTATCCTTAGACGATGTGAATTGATTTGTCATTAATCAAGACGATTCCGTCTACTCTTAGACGATGTGAATATTGACTTGTTCATCGATCAGGATGATGCCGTCTATCCTTAGACGATGTGTGCTTGGAGAATACTTCTTCCCGTCTATCCTTAGACGATGTGAGTTGTTTTGTTTCATCAATCAGGATGTTCCCGTCTACCCTTAGACGATGAGAATTGATTTGTTTCATCAATCAAGACGATCCCGTCTACCCTTAGACGATGAGAATTGATTTGTCATCAATCAGGATGATCCCGTCTACTCTTAGACGATGAGAATAGTGATTATGTCTTCCCGTCTATCCTTAGACGATGTGAATATGGAGATTATGGTGATTTCCCGTCTACCCTTAGACGATGAGAATATTGATTTGTTCATCAATCAGGACGATCCCGTCTACCCTTAGACGATGAGAATATTGATTTGTTCATCAATCAGGACGATCCCGTCTACCCTTAGACGATGAGAATATTGATTTGTTCATCAATCAGGACGATCCCGTCTACCCTTAGACGATGTGTATGGAGATTATTCATTTCCGTCTACCCATAGACGATGTGAATATGGAGATTAAGAATATGATCCCGTCTACTCTTAGACGATGTGAATTGGGAGATTAATGTTGTTTTTCCGTCTATCATTAGACGAGGTGAGTATTCAATCAGGGTGTCTTCCCGTCCATCTTTGGACGATGTGAGTATATTTCTCTTCCTGCCTATCAGTAGGCAATGTGAAAGAATCAGGTATTTTGTTGCAGCCCTCAGGGTTTGTTATATGGGGTATCACAAGCAACGGGTATTCAAATCAGGAGCTCTTTATCAGATGATTGATCAGTTTGGTGCCATAATGACTGGACCTGGTTTTCTGTACTTCATTCCCCAAGCAGTTTACAGTATATGCCCGCGGTTGGCAAATTTTCGGGTTTTATTTGTATTCAACCGTCTCGTACCTCTGAATGTTTGAAGGCTGAGCGCTCTTCAAACCCTTCAAGTCCAAGTCGCTTGAATAGGGGCAGCTGTTGCACCCTAAAATTTGACCAACTGATTCTCCTATCTGACTCATGGTTTAATTTCATATTCACAGCTCAGATGTATGATTTTTGTGCACAAGCAGGGGATATCAGAGTTTACAGCTTGATTTTTGTCTATCAGATATGGCAGACCCAGTCCAGATTATCGGGGTTTTATTTTCAGGAAATTGTGCGCTCCTCGGTGATTTTTTAGCTTGCACAGTGATTTTGAGGATATTCTGATGCCCGGGGATCTCTGTTCGATTCGATCTGGTCTCGTGCGCTCTTTTACGGCGGTCATTTGCATTCATCTGCATTTTTAGGGTTTAACAGGCTTTTGTGAATTTTTAACAGGCTTTATAGAATTTTTCTGGAATTTAAATAGGGTTTTTTGCATTTTTTAATGGTTTAATTCTCTTTTTAGGATTTTATAAGAATTTTTAAATCATTTTTAGGAATTTTGTATAGATTTTTAAATAGATTTTAATATTTTTAGATAATATAGAAAATAATATAGTTTTTTTTTCTTTTATTAATGATAGATTTTAATAGACATTAAATAACATTAGAAGTTTAATAGAGAATTAGTAGAAGTATTAGGTTAATTGTTTTTTAGGTTTAATTAGGACAATATAGAATTAATTAGACTTTTAATCATTTTTTAGAGTTTAATTAGGATTAATTGAATTTTTAGAGTTAATTAGAGGTTAATTGATTTTTTAGGGTTAACTAGTATAATACAGAATTAATTAGGTTTTTAATGACTTTTTAGAGTTTAATTAGGTTAATTGTCTTTTTAGATTTAATTAGGATAGATTAATGTTAGTTAGAATTAATTGTAGGTTTATTAGTTTAGTTAACTAAGTTTTTTCATGGTTTTGCAGTTTTTTTGAATTTTGTTATGCTGAGTTTCGTTGGGCCCAACTGGGGAGGCCCAGTATTGTTTTTGTCCAGATTCGTCCAATTCTCATCAGCAAAAAGCCCAAAAAATGGTCCAAGTTTGTCCAGCAAATTCTCAGAGTTTTCCAGAATATTCTAGAGAATTCCAGCGAACTGCAGTAGTATAAAAGCAGCCACGTGGTGGCCATGCAGGGGTCCCACGCGTTTCGCCTTGAGAACGCCACCACCACTCAGGATTGACCCAGACGCTCACACGTGTACCACAGCTGTCCCACTCTCTCTCTCTCCCTGAGCCACTTGGCGCCCCCACACCATCGCCTGAGTCTCACCGTCAACCTCACCGGCGGCCATGCATCAGCCGTAACGTCCCGCCGCCGGTCACCGTCAACGACTTCCGGCCACCGGAATCTGCAAACACCAGAAAATCACCAGAAAATCATCCTCTCCTCTTTCTTCTCCGTTCTTCATCCACCACTCAAATCGTCATCATCTTCATCCCAATTTTTTCCAGAAACTCATCACCTTCGTACAAATTTTTCCAGAAACCCTAAACCTTCATCCGTCATACAACAATTTCCCAGTACAATCAACAACCTCCATCTTCTTCCATCAACTTCATCCGTTCTTTCAGAACAATCTTCATCAAGAGTACCAGAAAAGCTCCAGGATCTTCAATCGTCTTGCTTCGGTATCCAAGAACTCTTCAGTTCTTCTCAGAAACTTGTAGATCTTCATCAGCGTTCAAAGAACTTCGCGCTTCAAGACATGTCAGCGAACATCCAGAATCCTTTATCTCGTTCTTGCTTCGCTCAGAAATTTGAGAAGAGAGTTGTTTGAGAGCCGTTTGGAGGTTCGTTTGAGATTCTGAGAACCTTTGTCTCCACCGAGCTTCAAGCACTCTTCGCTAGTCTTCGCTACAGCCAGGTACACGTTACTTCACTCTTGTTGCATGTTGCTTCTGTGTTGATTCGTTGAGTGTTAGTTTCGTTTAGGGTTTAATTGTGTGTGAGGCTTGGATTGGGGGGATAATGGTGATATAGTGGCGTGTTGTTGTTGTTGTTGTGTTTGAGAGGTGTAAGAATGTTCTAGGAGAAGTTGCAGAGCGTGAGGGAGAGGATGAAGACGAGAGGAAGACGGCCAGAGAGGTTGATGAACAGTACTAGGGTTAGGGGAGGAGAGCTGAGTTTTGTTCAGCTGTGTATTGGGTTAGGGTTTGGACGTTGGGCTCAGGCCCAAACGTATTTGCTGATACTACACCTCAATTACTCAATTCCCACCCCCTTAGCGTATGAGAGACAGAGTATTTGGATTTGGGCCTTAGGCCCTATTGCTTTCTGCACCCCCCTTATCCAAGCCCATGGATTATCAACTGAAAACCTTGCTAGCGCTGCACCCCCCTGCGCCCAGCTCAGCAGTTTTTTTGTTTTTTTGGATAATCAAAACCTGGGCCCTGCGCCCCATTTGCTATTGGCACCCCCCAATCAGGGCCCAGCTAGAAATCCCTCATAAATCCATTGCTGTTTAGACCCCATTTCATTTTCTTCTATTTTTGTTTGTTTTATATTTTCATGGTTTGTAAATAATTCATAAATAAATGTAAATAAATGTTTTTTTAATAATTCTTTTTTTCATCCATTTCATGAAAATGTTAAGAAAATTCAATAAAAATAAAAATGACATTTTATTTTTATTTCCTATTTTTGCATATTTCCCAATTAATTGATTTGTTTTTTAATATTTTTAATGCATGCATATCATTAGAAAATTCATAAAAAATGGTAGATTTAGTCAAATAATTCCATTCTTTTTCCTGTAGACTCGTGACTCAGTGTAGAATTTTATAATACAAAAACATTAGCTTAATCATGCATTTTCATTTTAATTGCATTTCTTCACTGTTATTGATGTTGAATAATTGGTCTGTGGATATGTCTGTGTTGCTGATTCTAGTTCTTTCATCTGGTATTGAATTTTGTTCTGATTTTTCAGTATGTTATCCTAGAGCCATGTAGGTCTCCCATTAGATTTTTGATAGATTTTTGTAGGGTGTCCTGATAAGATTTGTCTGAGCCTGAAGATAGGAGAAGTCTTGATGACTTCTGACTTTGAAGTTCAACTGTGGTTGAACTTCAGAGATAGTCTCTTGTGGTTTCTTGGCCTGTGGGTTCTTCTTGAAGGTGGGAGCTGATGGAGGTCTTGCTGGAGCTTGCAAAGATGCAGTGGATTGAGGCTTAGTCTAGAAGCTTGTTGTCTGTTTGTGAGGTTCGAGATCCTGAAGTTTGAAGGGAGTTTATGGTACTTTCCTGAGGAAGGCACTATGAATGACTTTCATTCTTTCTTCTCACCTCTTTCTTAAGTATCCAATGATGTCGGAGCCGACTTGTGAGTTTAATTCCTCCTGAGGAGGAATATGAACTGATCACATGTTGTTGAGCCACATGGGATACGATTCCTAAGTGGAAGCCTCCTAGTACTTTCCTGAGGAAGGTCCTATGGGTCTATTCACTTAGTTCCATTAGTTTATCTAGGATTTCTTAAGTATCCAGTGATGTTGGAGCCAACTTGTGAGTTTAATTTCTCCTGAGGAGGAATGTAAACTGATCACAGTTGTTGAGCCACGTAGGGTACAATTCCTAAGTGTCAGCCTCCTAGTACTTTCCTGAGGAAGGTCCTATGAGTCTGTTCACTTAGTTCCCCTAGTGCATATAGGTTTTTTCTCAAGTATCCCGTGATGCCGGAGCCTTCATGTGAGTTTAATTTCTCCTGAGGAGGAATGTAAACTGATCACAGTTGTCGAGCCGCATAGGATATGACTCCTGAGTAGTAACCTCCTGGTACTTTCCTGAGGAAAGCACTATGAGCTTGTCTGCTTAGCTTCCTTTCTCTGGTAAGCTTGTTCTGAAGCTTGGAGACTAGGATTGATTCCTCCTGCTTAGGGTTTTGATTAGAATTGTTGCTTAGATCTTTGCTTAGGGTGTTGGATAGAGTTTTGTTTGAGAGATAGATCAGGAGTTTGTCTCAGGTTTGTTAGAGGCCCTGCTCAGGGTTAGTCTCTTTATATTGTTTGACTTGTGTGATGTTATGTTGCATTAGACTTAGGTATTCATCTAGACAGTTCTGAATAGGTGCATCTTAGAAGTAGACTTTGTGTGCATAAGAAGTTGAGGTGGTCCTCCTTCTGCTTGTTTGTTATTGCGTGGCTTTGCTTGTTGGTATTTGGTAGAGCTGAGCTCCCTTGCCTTTGTGGTTTGCGGCCTCTGTGCCTTGTTTGTTTAAATTGTTGCATTCATGCATATTTTCAGTATTCCTTTGCTGTGCAGTTTCTTGTTTGTGGTTTAGTCCTGTTGCCATGATCCCTTAGGAGCTCTGACTTCTCCGCTGCGGAGTTGTTATGATAGACATTAGGATGGTCAACCAGGTGTGATAGCAGTAGGTAGATTCCCCTGTTTCTCAGCTATAGTTCTAGGGTTTCCCTTTCCTTTCTGTAGGAGCTTTTGAGCAGCTTGACCCGTAGTTAGCTGAACTACAGCTGCTCTGATTCTTCGTTCCGGACGAAGATATGTAGGCATAGGATGCGATATCCTAGCGAGCACACTAACGACTAACCTTTGTTCTCTCGCGGCTGTGCGATTGAGACATTCCCGCTAACGACTAATTGTTATCCCTTTCTCTTGCCCGAGTGCATTTGAGACCAGATCGTAGTTGTAGGTCCCCGAGCCTTAGAGACCAGTTTGTTTTCTCACTGCTGTGTGAGCATCCCCTGTTTACCCGTAGTTAGCCGAACTACGTTTGCTCTGATCTTTCGTCCCGAATGGAAGTACGTAGGCACAGGACGCGATGTCCTGGCGAGCAACCTTTTCCCTGTTTAGACGTAGGAAGTCGAACTACGTTGACTCTGACTTTCCCATTGCACGAGGGAATACGTAGGCCCAGAACACCGTATGTTCTGTCGAGTCCTGTCCTTTTCTTTTCTTTTCAGACCAGCCATTAGCGTAGATAGATAACACACCTTTTTACCTATAAACACCAAGCGTGGATCCCATCGAGTACGATGGACGTGAGGGGTGCTAATACCTTCCCCTTGCGTAACCGACTCCCGAATCCAGGTTTTGGTTGCGATGACCATACCTTTTTCCCGTCTTTGCGAGGTTTACTTCGAGCGTTTCCTTTCCCGTTCTGAGGGATAAATAACGCACGGTGGCGACTCTCCTGTCAAGCCGGCGCCGATTTTCGCAGTAGCGACATAGAGTAGCAAACTTGATTCTCAAACATGGAAGGTCTTGATTGCCTCCATCCTTCTCTGTGATGCAGAGTCTCTCTAAGACACTCACCCCCTTCCTTTGGAAGGCTTGGTGGTAGTGTCTAAGAGATAGAACTCTTGAGAGAAATATTCTTTATGTTGATAGCAGTCTGTTTGCCACCTTTGGTGGTCAACTGATTGCTTAACACCTAGTTCATTCTTGTGATTGGTTCCTCACCTTGGAGATTAAGACTTGAAGAAAAGCCATTGAGAGGTTGCAGATAAAAGACTGATGTTGACTTGAAGATGGTTGCTGATGTTGATGAAGATTGCTTTGCTGTTTAGCTTTTGCTGTTTTAATTTTTGATGTATTGTTTGCTGTTTAACCTGCTGGGTTGAAAGTGAATCCTGTTCACTTTTGCCTATTGTTTTCTAGGTTCGAGGTTGAGTGGGACTCCCTTGCCTCGCTTGTATTGTTGCATCCATGCATTTTACTGCTTTATTGTATATATCTGCTGTTTCTGTTTCCGTCTATTCCCTTAGGATCTCTGTTTCTCTCTGCGCAAGAGAGGAGCATGATAGACATTAGGTCTCAACCCATGCATGATAACATTAGGGTAGATTTTATTCCCCTTTTTCACCACTAGGATTTGTAGAGTGTCATCTCTTCTTCCTTCAAAACAACAGAAAAACACTAATAAAGGTTATAACAGAGATTAATTCATTTCTTCCGTCAAAAGATTTGAACAAACATCAACCTTTTTGCAATAAGAAAACACTTGTTTAAGGTGAGATTTTTTCATAAAAGACACTTGAACAGCTTGTGTCGTGCGTAGCCCGAACTACGTTTGCTCTGATCTTCCATGCAGTGTGGAAGTACGTAGGCATAGGATGCGATATCCTAGCGAGCAACCTTCACCCACCTTCACCCGTAGTTAGGCGAACTACGTTGACTCTGATTTCTCGTTCCAGACGGGAATACGTAGGCATAAAGTGCGATGCTTTGCCGAGTCATGTTTTCCTTTCTTTTCAGACCTCATCCTTTAGTTTAGATAGAAGTGTTAATCCGTACAACCCAAGCAAGCGTGGATCCCATCGAGTACGATGGACGTGAGGGGTGCTAATACCTTCCCCTTGCGTAACCGACTCCCGAACCCAGGTTTTGGTTGCGATGACCATACCTTTTCCCCGTTTTGCGGTAGGTTTACTCTGAGCGTTTCCTTTCCCTCCTGTGGGATAAATAACGCACGGTGGCGACTCTTCTGTCAGCCGGCGCCGATTTTCGCAGTAGCGACAGCTGGCGACTCTGCTGGGGATTCAACGTCCCCTGGCTGCTAAGGACTGCGATAGTTCCTTATGCATTTGGGATCCAACGTCCCTTAAGAGAGTAAATCCTAGCGCTTGTTTTCCCGTCGAGGATTTTGTATGGATTTACATTTCTGTATTTACATTTCTGTATTTACATTTTAGCACTATATTATTATTATTATTGCTGTATTGTGGGGTGTGACGGGTGTTCCATGATTGAGAGATAAGCCGGACCTGGGCTTGAGTGCACCTAGACTTAGAGTAGAGATTAGTGGGCGCGCACGTGCTTTGCATGTCCTAGTGTCCCGCGAAATCTACACTCAGACGAGGTTCTTCTAGTTGGTCTCCTGTCCTACCCTTTGGGTGGCTCGGGTTGCTGGTTAGTTGGATTGTCGACTCTGGGAACCGATCATTTGGAAGTTGGCTAAGTGAGGCCTCTTCAGGATTTGATGATGCCACTCCTTCTGGGAATCGTATCATCAACCCTGAAAGTCGGTGACGCCGATGACCGCATAGGATGCCATACCGTTTTCAGTTACTAGGACACCTACCTGTGAGAGGGTTTGGGGTTATGCAGGTAACTAGACCTTCAGATACCGGTTATTTCTTGATCAGAGATCCTGTGTATTTATGGATAGTTATGAGGTCTATCAGAGACCAGTCAGAGTTACAGTTGTGAGGTCTGTCAGAGACCATTCAGATTTATGGTTTGAGGTCTGTCAGAGACCAGTGTTGGAGCTATGTTTTAGGGTCTATCTGAGACCAGGGTTTGAGGAATTCTGGAGGGTCTATCCGAGACTTTTGATGTGGTTCAGGCTTCTCAGCTATAGCACTTGGTCCCTGTTTCATGTTGCTTGCATTGCATTGTTTGCATAACCATTATCATTGCATCCCATTAACGTGTGTCTGTGCTGCAGGTGCATTTGCATATTCCCTGGTTCTAGTATCTGGACTTCTGAGTATTGATCATGGCTGGCTTGAGGATGACAGTTGCGTACAAGCTACCTATCCCTGATATTACTCCCCTCCTGGGTCTGATTTCTCTTGCTGATGAGGATGTACGTAGAAGCTTCAGGCAGAGTTACGGACGACTGTTGAGTTTGGTCCGCAAATCCACTGAGGATGAATTGAATGGGCTGTACACGCTGATGCAATTCTATGACCCGGCTTTGAGGTGTTTCACGTTTGCTGACTTCATTTTGGGGCCTACCATGGAGGAGTATGTAGAGTTTACTGAGCTGCCGATACAGAATGCAGTTCCTTTTATTCACTCTGCCGCTGAGCCCAAGTTGGAGGATTTAGCTAAGGCCTTGCACATGAATGCTTCTGAGTTGTTGATGACTTCTTGGCGAGGGGTTCCAGGTTTCTCGCTCTAGTTTCTGGTTGGTAAGGCTCAAGAATACGCCAAGAATGGGTGTTGGGGGGTCTTTAACGCTATTTTGGCCCTATGCATTTATGGGATAGTGTTGTTTCCCAATTTCCCAAACTTCGTGGACATGGATGCATTTCATCTGTTTGCTGCTGGTAACCCGGTACCCACACTGATCGGGGACTTTTACCATTCGATGCACTACAGAAATGAGAACAGGAGAGGCAAGAACGTCTCTTGTTGCGTGCCTTTGCTGTACATGTGGTTTAAGAGCCATATTCCCCTGAAGGGACCTTTTGTGGATGGTGCAACTACAGCTGACTGGCCAGAGCGTATGATGAGGCTATCTTCTGAAGACATTGAGTGGTTTGACCGAGACTTGTTGGGGTCCGAGCTTATTTTCAGTTGTTCTGGGTATCCTAATGTTCCGTTGATAGGGAGAAAAGGGTGCATCAACTACAACCCATCTCTGTTTGTCCTCCAGTTTGGATATGCGCTGAAGAACCCACCTCAGGAGGAAGAAGTACAGGAATCTCTGTACTTCACCGGTGATTTGAGTGGAGAGTTACTAGCCAAGCTTCGGCATGCCTGGACGCGTATTAACAGAAAGCGGAAGCCACTGTTGGGGAAGAATGATTGTCAGGCATATGCACCTTACAAAGTTTGGATCCAAGAGAGGGCGAGACAGTTACTGATGCCATTTCCAGCTGCGCCGGTCCCTGTTCATATTCCGGTGGAAGAGCCAACCACTGTTGCTATGGAGGTCTACGAGCAAGTTGTGAAGGAAAAGGAAGCCTTGATGAAGATTAATGAAGAGTTAGAGAAGGAGCTAGCTCAGATGCGGAGTGTGAAGAATAAGGTTGTACGTTCTTTCCAACAGCAGATCGAACTAGTAAACAGGCTAGGTGCTGAGTTGACGGAGGAGAAGAAGAAGCGCGAACGTTTGGGTCAAGAGTTCAGAAGCTCTCATGACATGTTGGAGTCCAAAAAGAAAGCACTCGACGCCGCTCACCGAGAAATCTCTTCTTGTAATAAGACATGGAATGCTACGTTAACCAACAACAAAAAGAGGGAAGATAAATTGAAGCAGCAAATTTCTGACCTCGAAGAGCAGTTGAAGGTTAGCATTGAGAAGCATGAAGAGGAAGTAATGGCCAGATACAGTCTCCAGAATATGTTGAACAAGGCCATCGAAGGCAGGAACGAAGCTGTGTCTTAGAAGCGGAAGCTAGAGGATCGCTTCGGAGAAGGGGCATGGGAGGAAACCGCCGGTGACGTGTGACGTGTTCTCAAGAGAAGAAACCAGCTTGTTGAGGGTTTGCTTACCCGACCAAGTCATCCAGAGACCAAGAAGTTAATAGAAGAGTACAGGGCTTATGGGAGTACCTGATCATTTCATGTATTAACTTGTGCGCTTTATTTGCATAGCGCTGACCATCACCAGGATTGTTTGTTGAGGTCAAGGCTGGGTTTGGCGGCTATGGTAATCTTGGATATGGAGCTGGCGCATACAACACTCAAGAGATGGGTAATCTGAGGTATGACCCCAGGTTTGTCCAAACGGGTCCGGGCCGCGATGCAGATTATGTTGGATATGATGCAGTACCTCGCTGGGAGGATCGTCAGGAGGATGTGTTCTCTGGTCAGAACGAGGGTCATGAAAGGGCTAGGGATGACAACCATCGGATGAAATTGCTAGAAGAGAAGGTGAATGGATTGGCCAGCCAGAATGCTCTTGGGCTGGATATGTCAAATATGGGGTTAGTCCCAGGGTTGAGGGTCCCGCTGAAATTCAAAGCACCGTCATTTGATATGTACAAAGGGGATACATGCCCTAGGGTGCATGTGCGCGCATTTTACAGACGCATGTCTGCGTATTCTGAGGATGAAAAGATGCTAATGCACTTCTTCCAGGATAGCCTGTCAGGGCCATCGCTCGAGTGGTACATGAGCTTGGAGCCTACTCAGATCAGGAGTTGGAAAGAGCTGGCAGAGGCCTTTGTTCAACATTATCAATATAATAGTGATATCGCCCCTAATCGAGTCCAAGTGCAAAGCATGTCTCAGAAGTCTAGCGAGAGCTTTAAAGAATACGCCCAGAGATGGCGAGATCTGGCTGCTAGGGTGCACCCTCCAATGGTGGAGCGCGAAATGATGGATATGTTCATAGGGACTTTCTCTAGAATGTACTATGATCGGTTGCTCAATTTTTCGATGAGTACTTTCTCTGAGTTGATTTTGATGGGGGAGCGCATTGAAAACGGGGTAAAGATTGGTAAAATTCAAGCGGGTGAGTCCAGTTCCGCAGGAGGTAATAAGAAGACGTTTGGTGGTAAACGGAAAGGTGATACCAATGTTGTATACAATGCTCGACGAAGGAATAAAAGTCAGAACTGGCGTCAGCAGTCGCAGGTTGCAAGTGTAACTATTCCAGGGCCTTCTCAGCAGTAGAGACAACAACCACCGCAGCAGGCTCAGCAGCAACCTAATAATAATCAGCGCAAATTTCAGAACCCACGACCGAGGAGAGTATTCGAAGTGCCGCCGGTATCATACGCAGAACTCCTTCAAACTTTGTTGAAATTGCAGCTAGTCGAAAAGAGGACCTTAGCACCACCAACTGGCCAGCCACCAGTCGGGTATGATGTTAATGAGCATTGTGACTTCCATTCGGGTGCACCAGGGCACAATATTGAAAATTGCCTAGCTTTCAAGCATAAAGTACAGGATTTGCTTGATAGTACGGCTATTAACTTCGGGAAGGAAGGTCCCAATATCACGCAGCAGCCAATGCCCAAGCATGGTGGGGCTGGGGCCAATGCAATCATGGTAGATGATGGGTTGAACTTGGTTTCAGAGGTGAGCAAGCTGAAAACCCCTTTGATTTACGTAAAGCAGCGTTTATTGAAAGGAGGTGTCTATCCCGGTTGCGGTGAAGAGTGTGCTGACTGTTTGATTCAACCTGAGGGCTGTGAGAAGTTGAAAAGGGGAGCTAAAAGTTTGATTGATGAAGGAACTTTGCAGTTTGACAGGGCTGCGGGGCGAGAGAAGTCTGTTGAGACAGAATTTGGAGAGCGTAGGGAGGTTGCTACGATCACTATTCCGTTCAAATAAGTGACAATTTCGGCATCATTTAAAAGGCTGACCATTACTATTACCAAGGCTAAGCCAGTTCCTTATGAAAGCACAAAAGCAGTCCCGTGGAGTTATGGTGCTGAAGTGTATTGTAATGGGGAAAAGATTGACTTGAATGATTCGCCCGCGGGATCCGTTGATAACATAGTAGGAGCGGGAGGTATAACCCGGAGCGGGAGAATTTTCACTTCACCTGAGGTTGAAGCAGAGAGGCTTGCCAGAGGTAAGAACAAAGTTGTTGAGGGGGAATCTTCGGGGAGTAAAGAGAAAGAGCCGATAACCAAAGAGGTGGAAGAATTCATGAGGTTAATTCGCAAAAGTGATTACAAGATTGTAGATCACCTGCAGCAGACCCCGTCAAAGATCTCCATATTATCGCTGCTGTTGTGTTCTGAAGCGCATAGAAATGCCCTATTGAAGGTACTTGAGACATCCTTTGTGCCGCAAGAGATTTCAGTTAATCAGCTAGAGGGAGTTATGGCACATGTTAACGCTGGGCATGGACTGGGATTCACGGATTTTGACTTAACACCTCGGGGGCGTGATCACAATAATGCCTTGCACATCTCTATCGAATGTCGGGGCACTGTTTTATCCCATGTGCTGGTAGACACTGGGTCCTCGTTGAATGTGTTACCAAAGAAAGCCCTGTTGAAATTGGATACCCGTGGTTTGTTGTGCACACCTAGTGATTTGGTAGTGAGGGCCTTTGACGGAACAAGGAGGTCGGTATTCGGGTCGATAACGTTACCCATTCAGGTAGGTCCGGAGGTGTTTGATACAGTGTTTTACATCATGGACATCCAGCCTGCATATAGCTGTTTGATTGGGAGACCTTGGATTCATGCCGCTGGGGCAGTAACTTCAACGCTCCATCAGAAGCTGAAATATATGGTTGAGGGGAGTATTGTAACAGTGTGTGGCGAAGAGGATATCCTAGTCAGTCATTTGTCTTCTTTCAAGTACGTGGAGGTAGATGGAGAGATTCATGAAACGCTGTGCCAAGCGTTCGAAGGGGTGAAGGTTAAAGTAGAAGCTCCGTTAACGAGTGAAGGGCAAGAGGTGGCCGTCTCCTCTTATAAAGAAGCCAAGGCGTTGGTACAAGCAGGAGAGACTCAGAAGTGGGGGCAAGTTCTGGACATCCCGATGAAGCAGGATAGGTATGGCTTGGGGTACCGCCCATCTCCCTCGCAGAGTGCGCCTAAGTACAAGGGACCTGTCGTGTTCACGCCAGGAGGAGTTAGCTTCAAAAGGATTAATGTCGTGTCTGATACGGAGGAAGTGGATAGCGATTGCGACATGGACGCATGGATCCGACCCAGCACGCTGGGGCAAAGCCTATGCAACTGGTCCATCCAGGACGTCATCCAAGTCACCAAACAGTAATGCATTGTTTTTCAAATCAGTGTATGATCACATGCCTTGCCCGGGGCATCGTTGATCTTGTCTTAGGGCCTAACTGTTTACCTGTATGTTTGCATGATTAATAAATGACGGCGTTTTTTACATTCAAATGTTGTGATCCTTTTCTTTCTGTTTTATTTTTATTTTTCAATAAAATGGCAGCGTGGTTATGCATTTTGCTTGTACATCATTTTTGAAGCACTTAACCGTTTCCCTCGCAGGATTCATGAATTTTCAGATGACACCGACCAAAAACTTCCTATGACTCATTTAGACTTCGAGCATCCGATCTTCCAAGCTGAGGAGGAGATTGTGGAGGATAGTGACTTACCAGAAGAGCTTAGTCGGTTACTGAAGCAAGAGGAGAGAGTCATTCTGCCTCACCAGGAAGAGATTGATATTGTCAACTTGGGGTCTGAAGAATGCATCAGGAATATCCGTATAGGGGCTGCGTTGCAAGTCGACATCAAGCGAGAGCTCATTGAGATGCTGCGTGAATACAGTGATATATTTGCTTGGTCCTACGAGGACATGTCGGGTTTGGATACTGATATGGTTGTTCATCGTCTGCCGTTGAAGGAAGATTGCCCGCCTGTGAAGCAGAAACTCAGAAGGACTCGTCCTGACATGGCCGTAAAGATAAAGGAAGAAGTGCAGAAGCAATGGGATGCTGGGTTCCTGGCTGTTACCACTTATCCTACGTGGGTCGCTAATATCGTGCCTGTGCCAAAGAAAGATGGCAAGGTTCGGATGTGTGTTGATTATAGGGATCTAAATAAAGCGAGCCCGAAAGATGATTTCCCGCTACCGCATATTGACGTGCTAGTTGACAACACGGCTCAGTTTTCGGTATTTTCCTTCATGGATGGATTTTCGGGGTACAACCAGATCAAAATGGCTCCTGAGGATATGGAAAAAACGACCTTTATCACCCCGTGGGGAACCTTCTGCTATAAGGTGATGCCCTTTGGTTTGAAAAATGCTGGGGCAACGTATCAGCGGGCTATGACAATGCTTTTTCACGACATGATGCACAGAGAGATTGAGGTGTATGTCGATGACATGATTGCCAAGTCTCAAACAGAGGAAGAACATCTGGTTAATCTGCTGAAGTTGTTCAAGAGGCTGAGGAAGTTCAGGCCGAGGCTGAATCCTAATAAATGTACCTTCGGAGTAAGATCCGGGAAGCTACTGGGGTTCATTGTGAGCAAGAAAGGAATCGAGGTCGATCCTGCAAAAATAAAAGCAATACAAGAGATGCCAGCACCGAGAACAGAAAAAGAAGTCCGTGGATTCTTAGGGAGGTTGAACTACATTGCTAGGTTCATCTCTCACCTAACGACCACGTGTGAGCCGTTATTCAAGCTGTTAAAGAAGGATCAAGCGGTGGTCTGGAACGACAATTGCCAAAGGGCATTTGAAAAGATAAAAGAATACTTGCAGGAACCTCCGGTGTTGATACCCCCAGTAGCGGGACGACCACTGATTATGTATCTGACGGTTCTGGAGAACAGTATGGGTTGTGTTCTCGGTCAACATGACGAGACAGGGCGGAAAGAGCATGCGATTTACTACTTGAGTAAAAAGTTCACAGATTGTGAATCTCGATACTCTATGCTCGAAAAGATGTGTTGTGCATTGGCGTGGGTTGCCAAATGTCTAAGACAGTACATGCTGAACCACACAACCATGCTGATATCGAAGATGGATCCGATCAAATATGTGTTTGAGAAACAAGCGCTCTCTGGAAGGATTGCTAGATGGCAGATGGTATTGACAGAATACGATATCCAGTATGTTTCCCAAAAGGCCATTAAGGGAAGTGTTCTGTCCGAATATCTCGCCGAACAGCCGATTGAGGATTATCAGCCCATGAAGTTTGAGTTTCCTGATGAGGACATAATGTATTTAAAGGCTAAAGATTGTGATGAGCCGTTGCCTGGTGAAGGTCCTGAGCGGAGTTCCCAGTGGCAATTGATTTTTGACGGGGCTGTCAATTCGTACGGTAGTGGGATCGGGGCAATCATTACAACTCCCCACGGGTCGCACATCCCGTTCACAGCCAGATTGACTTTTTCAGTGACGAATAACGAAGCCGAGTATGAAGCCTGCATTATGGGGTTAGAAGAGGCTATCGATATGAGGATTAAGAATCTGGATGTATATGGGGATTCAGCACTGGTTGTGAACCATATTAAGGGAGAGTGGGAGACACGCCAACCTAACCTGATACCGTACATGAATTATGCGAGAAGGTTGCTACCTTTCTTCGATAGGGTGGAGTTCCATCATGTACCTCGGGCGGAGAATCAAATGGCGGATGCCCTTGCAACGTTATCCTCGATGTATAAAGTCAACCGCTGGAATGAGGCTCCCAGCATTGTCATCTCTCGCCTTGATAGGCCGGCCTTTGTGTTTGCAATTGATGAAGCATCTGACAGTAAACCGTGGTACTTCGATATACAGAATTTCCTAGAATAAGGAGTATCTGGCTGGGGCATCCAGTCGTGATCAGAAGACTCTAAGGAGATTAGCAGGCAACTTCTATCTGAATCCTGACGGCGTTTTGTATAGAAGGAACCACGATTCGGTACTCCTCCGGTGTGTAGACGAGAAGGAAGCCAATTTGCTCATGGAGGAAGTCCATGAAGGAACCTTTGGTACGCATGCAGGTGGGCATGCTATGACTCGAAAGTTGTTGCGAGCGGGGTATTATTGGTTGACGATGGAAACGAATTGTTTCAAGTTCGCCAAGCGATGTCACAAGTGCCAGATCTATGCTGATAAGATCCATGTGCCACCCAGTCCACTAAAAGTTAGGGCTTCTCCGTGGCCATTCTCCATGTGGGGAATTGATATGATCGGCAAGATTGAGCCTACTGCTTCTAATGGGCATCGCTTCATTCTGGTTGCGATCGATTACTTCACCAAGTGGGTGGAAGCAGCATCTTACGCCAATGTGACGAAGCAGGTGGTGGCCAGATTTATCAAGAGGGATATAATTTGCAGATACGGTATTCCTGAGCGAATCATTACTGATAATGGTTCGAATCTGAACAACAAGATGATGAAAGATCTGTGTCGGGATTTCAAGATCGAGCATCATAATTCATCTCCCTACAGACCCAAGATGAATGGCGCTGTTGAAGCGGCCAACAAGAACATAAAGAAAATTGTTCAGAAGATGGTGGTAACGTATAAGGATTGGCATGAGATGCTGCCATTTGCTTTGCACGGTTATCGTACTACAGTGCGTACATCAACCGGGGCAACACCGTTCTCACTAGTATATGGCATGGAGGTTGTCCTGCCATTGGAGGTTGAGATACCATCTTTGAGGGTTTTGCTTGATGTTGAGCTGGACGAGGCAGAATGGGTGAGAAGTAGATTGAATCAGCTGAGCTTGATAGATGAGAAAAGACTGGCATCCATTGCACATGGTAGGTTGTATCAGAGCCGGATGAAGAAAGCGTTCGACAAGAAGATTCGACCTCGAAGCTTTCAGACGGGTGATCTTGTGCTGAAGAAGATTCTCCCACCGCAATCGGATCACAGGGGCAAATGGACTCCTAATTACGAAGGTCCATACGTCGTGAGAAAGGTCTTCTCCGGAGGAGCCTTATTGTTATCCACCATGGATGGTGAAGACTTTTCGTCCCCTGTGAACTCGGACGCAGTTAAAAAATACTTTGCTTAAAATTGACCCGCTGGACAGTAAAAAGAGAGTCCAGGCAAAAATGGGGCATCCTGGCGAACCAAAAAACAGAATAAAAAGGTTCGGGCAAAAGTTAGGGATAAAATGAAAAAATGTACACCCGCGAAGTCGAAAACCTACACTTGGCGGCTTCGGCAAAAAAGGGTATCCCGGTGAATCGAAAACCCGCAAAGGGCGATTCACGCAAAAGTTAGGGATTTGAGAAGCAAATGACTGCGGTCCAAGTTTGATTGTTAGCGATTTGGGAGCATCTGGGGGTCAATTATCCAAAGCAATCTCCTCCGAAGACAAAGGTCGGGAAAGCGTCAGAGTCCGACGAGTCATAGGAGGATCGGTTCATGGTGTTCGTCTGTAACACGTTGCCGACATGTGTACAAATTTTATTCTGTATATTTGTATACTTCTGCATTTTGTGTATGTGTGACTACCTCTTTTCAGGAGTTGCATCTGATGTACAAATCTTGCCTATTCTCAGGCCGTTATCAATAAAGTGTTTTATTCAGTGTAGTGTGTGACTTTGGTTTTAATTTTTTACAGTTTTGTTTGTAAAAAGCGCTGATGTTTTTGATAAACTTACATGCGTGTAAACAGGCGGGCCTCGGCCGATGATTGTTAAAACCAAAAATTACCTGAATGGTTGTCGTGGGTGATTACCAAGATGTTTCTATTTGCATAGATTGCCTTGTGTTTGCTTGTTGACTTTTGCAGGTATTCAAAAGCTCGCAAAGTTCCCCGCCAGAGTCCATGGCAGGCTGGTACCCTTTCCAGAGGATGAATATTGTGTCCTTCCCCAGTGAAGTCGCCCCAGGCAAGATTGAATGTTGTCTCCCCAGGAGAGCGGAGATTGCGTCAAAAGAAAAGATCAGCGTATCTTCAGTAGTTTAAAATTGGCTTATCAAGCGGAGAAGAGTCCCCCCAGTGAAGGTCGAGATGGATACGATTAACTTCCCAGAGAGTTCTTGTGCAGTGTAAATCAGAATGTGTAGTTCAATCCCCAGCTCAGTGATAGCGGGATGGTTTCCCCAGCTCAGTGATAGCGAGATGATTTCCCCAGCTCAGTGATAGCAGGAAAGGTTCCCCACAAAGTGTAATCAGGTGGTTGGAGCTGCTTAAAGGAGTTTTCCCGAGCACGATTGTCCTTTCTTTCCCCAGCAAGTCGCTCTTCCTCGTCAAGAGGATCGTCTTCAGCGGATTTTGGAGTTTTGAGTTCGTGAGCTACTTTCCTAGCAGGATGGTTATCCCCAGCGGAGTTAGTTCATCTTTCCAACATTTATTTTGTTGGAAGCGTATCGGTAGTATTCCGGTCAGCCCCAGCGGATCCAGTTTGTTTCCAACATTTATTTTGCTGAAGTAACTCTTTGCATAAGCATGCATTATAAGCATTTGCATTTTACACAAGCACGTAGCATTTCCACGAAGTATGGAAGCATTACGTCATTATCAAACGTGCATTTTTTTTGAAACATAAGCCAGGTGGTTACCTCTTCAGTTTCAGATATGTTGGTTCCCTGCCGATAAGCGAAATCGTGGTTTCAGGAAGATGTGGATTTTGTGGTCAAGATACGCAGTGACCATATTTGGTACAACCCTTAGGGTTCATGTTGTGAGGCACGCAGTAATCGTGTTGATTTTGAGACGTTGATTTGTGGCCCAAGTACGCAGTGATCGTATTGGTCCCGACCTTTGGGGGCTCATGCTGTAGGACACGCAGTGATCGTGTAGGTCTTGGTATGTGTATCTGCGGTCGAATGGCGCAGTGATCATATTCGTCTCGATCTAAGAAGATTGTTTGGTGAAGCACGCAGTGATCGTGTTGGTATCGTTTCGGGGTTTATTTGAGCAGCACGCAGTGATCGTGTTTACCATATCGTGTGATGTTGTCGGTCGATATATGCAGTGATCGTATTCGTCCGTTATACAGTGGTTATAGATTGGCACGCAGTGATCGTGTTCATCCAGTTTTGTTGGTCGATATGCGCGGTGATCGTATTCGTCTGTTATGCGGTTTGATTATAGGGTGAGGCACGCAGTGAACGTGTTCATCTGGTTGTTGATGGCCGAAGTACGCAGTGATCGTATTCGTCCCATGTTTGAAGTTGTGTCACAGCATGCAGTGATCGTGTTTCCTCCAGTCAAGAGGGCCGTGACATAAAACGCGCAGTGATCGCGTTCACCCTATGTATGGTTAGAGTATGCAGTGATCGTATTCATCCAGTTATGTGGGTTAGTTGAGACACACAACACGCAGTGATCGTGTTTTCTCCGGTCAAGAGGATCGTGGCTCAGAACGCGCAGTGATCGTGTTCGAACACGCAGTGATCGTGTTCAAGATACGCAGTGATCGTATTCGTACGGCACGTAGTGATCGTGTTGATAGCACCATGGGAACTTGTGATGCGGAGCACGCAGTGATCGTGGCTATTGTATTAGTTGGTTTTGTTGGTCGGCATACGCAGTAATCGTATTCGTCCTGTTACACGGGTTGGTTTCGTGGCACGCAGTGATCGTGTTGACGTTATTTTGGGGGTTTGTTGGTTGAGATGCGCAGTGATCGTATTCGTCCTATTGCAGCACACGCAGTGATCGTGTTCGTCGTATTGGTGGTTGAAGTGCGCAGTGAACGTGTTCGCCTCTTCTATGTGGGTTTATTCCGTCTGGCACGCAGTGATCGTGTTTATCTCATCCGGTTGGATTTATGGTCGATGTGATTTTGGTTGTAACGCAGCACGCAGTGATCGTGTTCGTCGTGTTTGTCCCATTATGTGGTTTTGTTTGTGGCATCGAAACACGCGGTGACCGTGTTCGTCGCATTTTTATGGATTTATGGTGTACGACATGTAGTGATCGTGTTCGTCATGTCGTATTCCCCTAGCAGAGTTGCTTGGTCAAGCATTTCTCTCTCTCCCCAGCCGAGTCCTTCTCAGAGCGTGGTGGAGACAGATCTTGGGTGGTTACCCGCATTTTCCCTAGTAGAGACATAATCCCCCGCAGGGTGGCCTTCAACGAGGTACTTGGTTAAGATCCTTGTAGTCCCCGACAGGGTATTCTTCGACAAGTCGCTTGGTTAAGTTACTTGTATTCCCCAACTGAGTCTTTCTCAGGATGTTGTGGAGTCAGCACTAGAAGATGGTAATACAGATTTTCGGGTCGTTACCCGTAGTTCCTCTAGCATAGCTATGTACTCCAGCAGGGTGTTACTTCAATGAGTCACTTGGTTAAGTCACTCATAGTCCCCAGCAGGGTACTCGCTACAGGAGTTGTTTGGTTAAATTCCTTGTATTTTTCAGCAAGGGTACTTGGTTAAGTTCCCAATTTCCCCAGCAGGTGTTTGACGGCAGTCGTCAGAATTGACCTCAGAGTTACTTAGTTAAGTTTCTCATTTCCCTGCAGAGTTGGTTGTTCATGTCTTCGAACATTGCCCCGCTTGGTTAAGCGTTTGCTCGTCTCTTCAAGATACGAAAGGTTGACAAGTGAAGTCAACATGGCAAGTGAAGTCAATTTTCTCCCGCTGGTTAGCGTGGGCTCGGTTGATAAATGAGATCAACAGAGATTGATAAGTGATATCAACAATTTCTCGTTGTGTGGTGTATGCCCATTTCTTCGGAATGGAGTGGTCTGCGGACAATATCAGATTATTTTACAAAAACAGATTGACAGATGGATGGCTAGTTGTTGCTGTGACAACAGAAGCCAGTTCCCAGGGTTTTCCCAAGCAGTAGTCGCATTCGCAATTTATTTTTGCGGTTGGCAAATTTCCGGGTTCTTTCGTATTCAACCGTCTCGTACCTCGAATGTCTGAAGGCTGCGCGCTCTTCATCCAGTCGGGTCCAAGCCGCTTGAATAGGGGCAGCTGTTGCACCCTAAAATTTGCCCAACCTTTTCTAACCTAGATTTATGTTTCAATTGCATGATCATCTGCATTGTCATCATGTACATAGTGTATTCATCTGCATTGCATAGCATAAGCAAGCTATCTTAATCAGGGGATCAAGTGCTATTCTTATCTCAAGAGGTATATTCAAGGGTTTCATTCATAATCAAGACTACTCAGGTCATCAGGGAAGAATTTGAGCTTTGAAGTGTTGACAGGTTGATCAGTGAGTTCTCTCCTATCTTGAAGTTGTTTGGGGATCATCAGAGGAAGGGTGAGCTATGATCCAAGAGCATGAGGTGTTTATGGATGTTATGAAGAGCCTAGATGATCATTTTTGAGGGGGTAACCAAGTCATTGGAATGATTGCAAGAGCCTCAGTTGAAGTCAGTCAACTAGGGTTTGTCTGGGTCAACACTAGGTCAATCCTAGGTCAAAGACTTGTTTTGAGGGGCATCAAGGATCATTTGAAGAATGTGGGATTCATTATTTGCTATATGGATATGGACATGGTGTTGTGATAAAGAAAAATCAGAAGGAGTCAAGGAGAAATGGAGTTACCAAATTAGGGTTTCAGTGTAAAATCCCCTGATTTAGGTTAAACTTCAAAGCAGTGTAACTCAAGATGCAAGCTTCATATGAATTTCTGGTCCACATGAAACTTGTAGAGCATACTCATAGCTTTAATTTGAGTAGTGTAAGTCATCAAGATGATTTATAGAACTCAAGTTATAGCTCTTGCAAGTTACAGGTCATCTGAGGGCACTGAAATTTGTCTGTGAAAGTTGTCTGTCTTCCAAGCAACTTTTGACCTTCAAGGAAATTTCAAATGGATTTCTGGACAACATGAAAGTTTTTCCTTATTGTCTTAGCTTTCTATAAAGGTATGGTATTCCTTCATATGATTTGTGTAACTCTACTTATGGTCTTGGAAAGCAAAGGGTATTTTGGTCATCTGAGAATTACAGGTCATTCTTAGCCTATGCCTAAAACTCATACAAGGAAGCTTCAAATGAAAAACTTCACAACATCAAAGTTGCTCAAAATGTCATTTTAAGTCTAGAAAAGAGTTCATGGAAGTTTGGAAATGCATAGAACAAGACTTGATAATAGTTGGTGAAAAATGACTTAAAAAGGCATATAACTTGAAAAAGTTCAAGTTGGAAAATGGTTTGAGAGATCTACAAATCCAAAATGGGTCATCCAATATACCAAATTGAATCCAAACATCGTTTTAAAGACATTGGTTCAGCCACTTTTTTGAGTTAGGGTTTAAAAATGGGACTTGCTTTGTATTTTTGTTACTTGCATAATAAGGCAAGTATGGAAAACTTGGCACAAGGTAAATTTCAAGGCAAGGAGCTTGTTTTTTTCACACATACCATTTCAATATCTCATGAGGAGAGATTTTAACACAAGTTTAGAGGGTTGTATGCATGAGATGGGAGATATTCAACATGTCATCAAATGAGATTTCCATGGATTTCCACCACATTCTAGAATCATCCTAGAGGCATCCAGAAACTTCTAGATCTGTCCATCATCCTCTATATATTGAGTGTGGATCATTAGTGCAAAAGGTTGGTGAAAAGAGAGTGAAGGGAGAGTGAGATACCATTTCTTCCATTTTTGCAATTCAATATCAAACTCCATTTTCTTCTTCATCTCCATTGAATTCTTCTCCACAAATCAATTCTCTGGATCATACTGAACACATACATACAGATTGGAGTGGCCATTGATGAATGTTTGAAGGTGTGGTTTCAAAATTGCAAAAGAAGCAAGTTGGATCCAAACTCACAATCCAAGCACTTTCCATCCAAGATCTTGCAAACAGAAAGGTTATCATCCATTAAAGATCATTTGTGGCAAGTTTCAAGCATTGGATTGAAGGGTAACTACACTTGCCATCACCAATTTTCAGGTTTGCAAAAGCTTTCGAATCTCTTTAGTTATGCAGCATTAGATGAAATGGTTAGGATAAACATGATTAGAGACCATAGGTGATTGATTTCTGAAAGTTAGAGAGAATTCTATGAGGTTCCATGGCAGGGTGCAATTTCTTTCAAGATCAAGTTTGGGCTGGATATTGAGTTATAATGATCATAGGATAGCTTAGTAAGATCAGTGCAACACCATGAGTAAGATAGGGCCATTAATACCAAGAAGTACCATGATTGGTCTCAGTGTAAGTTGGTTGAACCCATGCATTCATGCTTTCTGTTTGTGAGATATATGAGGTTTTAATGAAAATTATGCGTGTAATCGTGTTCCTGGGAAAGAATAGATCAACTTTGGTCTTTGAAGTTTTTGATTTCATTGAGAGATGAAGGAGTACGCATTGGTTGAACATGGCTGCATGGAGGGTTCGAATCCTGAAACCCTAATTCTCATTTGGGGACGATGACCATGCACCGTCAGATCACCCTGAATATTTGACCTTTTAATCCAATCCAGTGGCTGAGATTCGAAGCTGAGAAATGGAGGGAAAGAGTGATGGTGAAACGATGCGTTTCACTTAATGTGAGCATCTGGGCCTGGATTCAGAATGCTATCCCCACCCCCAAACCAAAGCCCATTGGAAAATGAACTTAAATTCGTTACTTTCTGCATCGCTCGTATGTTATTTTTCTTTTGATTTTTTTTTCCATTTAATTTTCTGATTTAAATTCCAGCTGGGCCTAGCGCTTTTGATATTCACGCCCCCACTTCCTGGCCCATCAGCAATATGAACTAGGCGCATCTGCTTATAACACCCCCTCCCCATTTAATTCTTTTTTGTGATTTTTATTTTCTTTAATATTCTAGCATCTTTAAAAAATCATAAAAAATCAGAAAATGGATGTTTTTAATTGCTTCTTTTTGCTATAGGTCAATAATTCTGTTAATAAAAATATCCAATAATAAAAATGACATTTTATTTTGTTTTAATATTTTTTTGTGCATTTTTCTTTTAAATAGCTTTTTAATGAGTTTAGTTTAGTACTTAAATTTGTTGATTTTAGTTCTAATAGTTCCCTTTGAATTTAGGACCCATTCTTTTTAGGATATGTCATTTAGGACTTTAGCTTGTATATAGGATTTAGTTCATAATTTTAGGATTAATTTTTAGGTAGTTTGCTTAGGAGAGATTAAAGTGGTTAAAATTAGGGTTTTAAGTGAGCATAGGTGAGATAGATCATTTCTTTTAGGAATTTTGATTTGATTTTGGGGTATGGGACTATAGGGGTTATGGGTAGATAATAGATCCCTTAGAAAATATTAGGATTCCCCTACTGCTATTGGTATTGCTTATATTTGATTGACTGTATGGTGTGCCCTCTTTAGGGTTATTATTTGTCTGTGTGGGGTATTGGGTTTATTTGGGGCTTGGGGTTTGAGCTGAAGACTGAGATGATGAAGCCGATTTGAAGATCAGAGACTGAAGACCAACTTCCAGAGTTGATGAGGAGTATCTCTTGCTGGCAGCTGTTGAAGTTTCTAGGATGTAGGAGTTAGGCAGAGCTCTAGAGTAGCAAACTTGATTCTCAAACATGGAAGGTCTTGATTGCCTCCATCCTTCTCTGTGATGCAGAGTCTCTCTAAGACACTCACCCCCTTCCTTTGGAAGGCTTGGTGATAGTGTCTAAGAGATAGAACTCTTGAGAGAAATATTCTTTGTGTTGATAGCAGTCTGTTTGCCACCTTTGGTGGTCAACTGATTGCTTAACACCCAGTTCATTCTTGTGATTGGTTCCTCAGCTTGGAGATTAAGACTTGAAGAAAAGCCATTGAGAGATTGCAGATAAAAGACTGATGTTGACTTGAAGATGGTTGCTGATGTTGATGAAGATTGCTTTGCTGTTTAGCTTTTGCTGTTTTAATTTTTGATGTATTGTTTGCTGTTTAACCTGCTGGGTTGAAAGTGAATCCTGTTCACTTTTGCCTATTGTTTTCTAGGTTCGAGGTTGAGTGGGACTCCCTTGCCTCGCTTGTATTGTTGCATCCATTCATTTTACTGCTTTATTGTATATATCTGCTGTTTCTGTTTCCGTCTATTCCCTTAGGATCTCTGTTTCTCTCTGCGCAAGAGAGGAGCATGATAGACATTAGGTCTCAACCCATGCATGATAACATTAGGGTAGATTTTATTACCCTTTTTCACCACTAGGATTTGTAGAGTGTCATCTCTTCTTCCTTCAAAACAACAGAAAAACACTAATAAAGGTTATAACAGAGATTAATTCATTTCTTCCGTCAAAAGATTTGAACAAACATCAACCTTTTTGCAATAAGAAAACCCTTGTTTAAGGTGAGATTTTTTCATAAAAGACACTTGAACAGCTTGTGTCGTGCGTAGCCCGAACTACGTTTGCTCTGATCTTCCATGCAGTGTGGAAGTACGTAGGCATAGGATGCGATATCCTAGCGAGCAACCTTCACCCACCTTCACCCGTAGTTAGGCGAACTACGTTGACTCTGATTTCTCGTTCCAGACGGGAATACGTAGGCATAAAGTGCTATGCTTTGCCGAGTCATGTTTTCCTTTCTTTTCAGACCTCATCCTTTAGTTTAGATAGAAGTGTTAATCCGTACAACCCAAGCAAGCGTGGATCCCATCGAGTACGATGGACGTGAGGGGTGCTAATACCTTCCCCTTGCGTAACCGACTCCCGAACCCAGGTTTTGGTTGCGATGACCATACCTTTTCCCCGTTTTGCGGTAGGTTTACTCTGAGCGTTTCCTTTCCCTCTTGTGGGATAAATAACGCACGGTGGCGACTCTTCTGTCAGTCGGCGTCGATTTTCGCAGTAGCGACAATCAATTGCATCATTTTTCCATTTTTTATGAATTAATCAATAACCATGTATAAAATGAAAAATAAAATGAAACTCAAAATAAAATGAACAAATGCGTGGTGTGAATAGCAAGAGAAATCAGTTCATTTTAACAGACTGGGCCATAAAGGGGGTGGGGATAGAAATGCGCGTAAAGCCCAAATACATTTAGAAGATCAAAATAAAAATAGAAAGAAAAATGTAAAACTCACGGTTCAGATAGCAACCTATTGTAGTGTAAAATCACATGGGCCTTGTACCTGGGGTGGGGATAACAATTTTCAACCTAAGCCCAACACAACCTAGTAAGTGAAACGCATCCTTTCACTTACTCAGACTCTCTCATGAGTCCAAACTGATCCTGGCCGTGGAATACATTGTTTAGTCAAAGTCTTCATGTTAATCCAATGGTGTCCCACTCATCTTCTTCATTTGAACCAAAAGTGGAGGGAGAAACGCCATGGATGCAGGGTGAAGAATACTCATCATCTCCAACTCGGGTTCCATCAAATCTTCACTAAAAATCAAACTCTAAAACCCTAATTCACTCAGAATCTTTCCCTAAATCTAACCCTAATCTCTAAACTTATTGAAACATCATCTAACTCAAAACACGATCAAGAATTCAAAATCTGCTCAAACCTCAACCATCACCATTCTCCAAATTATCTGGTCTAAGCTACTCTCCATCTCACCCTGAGCAATTCTAGCTATCACACTCATGTTCTAACTCAAGATTCAGCAAGATACACTCAAGAACAGAAATTTGGTCACTCCAATAATTGTCACTAAACCTCATCAATTGCTATCTAAAAGCTTCTACTAACCACCTACAATCATTCTAACCTTACAAACCGTGTTATTTCTACTTAATTTATGTTGGAGGAAGAAGTTTACATACCTGTCAATTCTTGATGAACAGATGTACAAAATCTTCAAATCAAGCTCTCAAACCTTCCAAACACGATCAATGAATCATTTCCTTGCTTCTGTATGCACAAGAACTGGTTGAAACCTCCTGGAACTTGAAACCCGATAGTGAGTTGCAGGTTGAAAAATCCAAATGCTAACACTCAAATCCTCACTGCTTTTGCTATGATTTCACTCTGGGATCATTCAACAATGCAAATGGAAGCTATTGGGATCAAGAGAATGGATTGAAATGAACTCAATTGGAGTAACCAAATTCAGTTGCAAAATGGAAGTTTCAAAACTCACTCTCTCTTTTTCCTCTCAATTCTCACCAAAATCTGATCTGAACCACTTCTATTCAATATATAGAGTGTGTAGGGATGATCTAGAATGCTCTAGATCCTTCTAATGAGAAATTCAATTTCTCATGTCCCTTGAATTCTCATGATATGCCATGGTATGCACAACTCTGCTAACAGCTTGAAATCATCCTCACTCCCTTCCAATTTCTCCCTTAATGACATTTTGGATGTGTTTGGCTTGTAAGGGACCTTGATTATGCCTTGAATTTAGGTTTGGCAAATGTTACTTAAGATGTAAGTAACTACTTTTCAAAGCAAGTCCATAAATTAAACTTTAATTCAAAAATGTGGCTAAACCAATGTTCTTAAAATGTGTTTTAGAGTCAAAATGATATATTACATGCCTTGGTTTGGACATGTATATCAAAGATACCAATTTCCAACTTTGGTTCATTTAACTTATACCCTTATTTTAGGCCATTTTTGCAACTTTGAGCTACAAGCAATTCCAACCTCTCATGACCTCTTGGTTAGCCTTAAAACATCATTTTGAATAAGTTTGATGTTGGACATTTTCCCATTTGAAGCTTGCAAATAGGAGTTATGGCCTTATGATTGAAATGACCTATAATCTCCAAATGACCAAAATACCCTTGACTTGTCAAAGCCATAACTTGAGTTCTACAAATCCTATCAAGGACTTCTAGTACTCTCTAGAAATCTAAGAGGACAAGGAACAACATTCATGTTGACCAAAAGTTCATAGGAATCATCCTTCTAGGCAAAAGTTTGATGCAAGTTGGGTAACTTTCAAGCCCCCAGATTCACATACCTCAGATGACCTGTAACTTGTCAAAGTCATAACTTGAGTTCTATAAATCCTATCAAGGACTTATAGCACTCCAATTAAATCTAAGCTCATGCTCTAAAAGAATCATGTTGGGGGCAAGATGAGGTGACAATCACACCTTGAGCTAAATTGCCTTGAAGATAGGGGTCAAACTAGGGGATTTTACACTATCAAGCCTTAGAAACCCTAGCTTGAAACTTCTCAAACTCTTCAATCATGATGAGTTAACCTTGTAATTATCCTTATAACATCTCACTGTATCAATCCATGATCACTGGGTTCTTGGATTAAGTCTCAACCTTCTCCAAATCCTCAATTGACTTAGGATTGACCCAGTCAAACCCTAATTGCACCACTCATGGCTGAGTCTTCTTATTCTTGCACAATGACCTGTCTAGGCCTCAAAATAATCTTCAACACTTGTCATGAGCTCTCTAAAGACCTCAAGTCCATCTTCATGGCTTCAGAATCATCTGATGACTTTCCATAACTCTCAAGTTAGGAGACACGCACTCTTGGCTTCAACCACTCTTTCTGAGGCTCTTTTGACTTCTCTGACAAGGATATCAACCCTTGAACACTTGAATAACCTTCTTTAGCTAGCTTCAAATTCTTGTGTAGCTCTTGATTGGTAATCATACCTCTTGATCTCCTGCATACATGTCAATGAAATGCAAATGATAATGCTAATCTGAATGAAATGAAACATAAGCTAGGTAAAGAAATGTTGGGAAAATTTTGGGGTGCAACACCGGGTAGTCTGGAGGTCAAGTTTCCTGCATGCCCCAACCCCTCTCACAGGTAGGTGTCCTATCAACTGACACAAGGTACGGCGTCCTATGCGGTCGTCGGCGTCACAGACTTTCAAGACTGATGATACGATACCCAGAAGGTGTGGCATCATCATGTCCTGAAGAGGCCCTCCTCATCCAACTTCCAATTGATCGGTCCCCCGAGTCGACAATCCTCGGGTCAGACAACTTGTCGAGCCCTAAGGGCCAGGCAAGAAGCATCAAAGAGAATCTCGTCCGAGCGTAGATTTCGCGGCTAGCTGGTGCGAGCCAAGCAAGCAGGCTAACCACTACTCTCTACTTCTAAGTCTAGGTGTAACCTCAAGCCTAGGTCCGGCTTATCTCTCAATAGATCACCCCCTCCCCACAACAGCAATAACAATATAAAGCTGACAGTAAAATGCGGAAAGTAAAGACAGCGATGTAAATCCATACAAAACCCACGACGGGAAAACAAGCGCTAGGATTGACTCGCGTAGGGAACCGTTGGACGTCCCCAGCAGAGTCGCCAACTATCGCTACTGCGAAAATTGGCGCCGGCTATGACAGAAGAGTCGCCACCGTGCGTTATTTATCCCAACGGAGGGAAAGGAAACGCTCAAAGTAAACCTAACGCAAAACGGGAAAGGAATGGTCATCGCAACCAAATTCCTGGATTCGGGAGTCGATTACGCAAGGGGAAGGTATTAGCACCCCTCACGTCCGTCGTACTCGACGGGATCCACGCTTGTTTTCTAGTACAGATTGTTATTCTATCTACTCTACAGGTTTAGGTTAAAAAGAAGAGAAAATGACTCGGCAAAGTATCGCACTTTATGCCTACGTATTCCCGTCTGGAACGAGAAATCAGAGTCAACGTAGTTCGCCTACCTACGGGAAAGGAGGGGAAGGTTGCTCGCTAGGATACAACATCCTATGCCTACGTACTTTCATACATCATGAAAGATCAGAGCAAACGTAGTTCGGGCTACGGAAGTCACAGATTTGTCTGACTGTTTTTTAGATCATTCTGAAAAAGGTTTTCTTGATTAAGAGTCCAAGCGGATAAAAATGATACTTTGATGTTTGTTTTCAGTCTTTTACGAAAGAAGTGTTTTTTAGTGTGTTTGCAATCTCCGACGCACTAAAGACTATGATTTGAGAGTGACTACGTCGTATGTCACCCTAAGGGTAACACACTAAGCAATCAGATTACGGAAGAGTGACCCTCCAACAACCTTTTCTCAAACAGCTTAAGGCTCGTAACATACGACATTGATTAACCTTATTACTGTATTTTTTTGAAGTGTTTTGAGATGAGAGGAGAAAGAAGCTCTAAAAGACCTAGGGTTGAAAGGGAATAAAACTAACCTAAGGTTGTCAGGCATGGATAAGAACCCTAATGTCTGTCATATTTCTCTCTTGCATAGAGGGAAACAGAGATCCTAGGGGATAAATAGTAAAAGAAACAGATATATGCAGTAAACAATAAAAATGTATGCAATGCAGCAATACAAGCAAGGCAAGGGAGTCTCACTCTACCTCGAACCTGGGAAAACAACAGGCAAAGTGAAACAGTACTCACTTCAAACCTTGGGGGGGGGGGGCAAGCTGTACAAGCCAGCAAACAAAACAGAAAAGCAAATAGCACCAACACCAGCTCTGACAGCAACAATCAAGCTCTTACAGTAAGCAGCACAAACAGCAACAGCTCTGACAGCTACAGTTGATCAAACAACAAAGGATTGACAGTAACAACTTCTTCAAGTAAGACCCCATCTTCAATATTCAATAATCTTCAAGCTCCATCTCCAAGAGAGAATCAATTAACAGATTAAATTGAAATGTTAAGAAGCTTAGTGACAACCCAAGGAAATCACTAAGAACTTAACATTGCAAATGAAAGGTATCCTCAAGGTTCTACCCAACCAAAGCATGCTCTACATCCCTCCTAAGGAGAGATGGAACTTCTTTGGGGGACCTTGTATCATGGGATTGAATAGAGGCACAAGAAGCTCTCTATATTTTAAAGAAGAAACAAGACTACTCTAATGCTCTTCCTATATACCCTAACTCCTAAGTCTCTAACAAGCACTCCAACAGATGAGAAATCTTCAACTCCAAGCTTCTTCAAGCCATCCAAAACAACTTCATTTGACCTTCAAGTCATCCAAGCAAAGCCCAAGCCAAAAGCACCCCCAAAATAGCCCCACACAAATATAACCAAACCAAATACCCAATGGAGAAACCCACAATCACCACACAAGTTGCAAAAATCAAATAAAATGCTAAAACTCATCAGAAAATACTAGGTAAATTTCTAAGGGAACCTAACCCTATACCCAATACCCCATAGGAATCCCAAAACCTAGATCAGTCATTTAATCCTCAAACTATGCACTAAACTACAACTATTTGTTTTGAAACACTAATTCTAACACCTCTCCTATTTACCTCTCAAACTAACCTAAATTTTACTCACAAAATTGTGATAAAATTCCTAAGGGTACATGCTTCCCTAATCTAACCAGTCCAACAATAATCAGCTCAAAATTCCTCACCAATTGGTCACAATAAAATCCACAAAATCATGTAGCAAATGTACAAAATTAAAGAAACTAATAAAATGGAGAAAATCAAATTAAATTGAAAAAATGGATGAAAATGAGATTTCTTGATTTCAGAAAATCACAGTTAAATCCAAGATCATGGAGGTATTTTTAAAATATTTTTTGGATCAATATTGGATTTAATATGGATTTTTGAAACAAAAACAATTAAAATAAATGCCAAAAAGAATTAAAATAAAAAAAGAAAATTAAAATGCCAGAATATATTATGTGCGTTGGATATGTTGACTGGTCATCTCATCTAAGGTTCAGGAGCACGTCCACGTGAGTGCTGACTGGCTGCTGACTCATGTGCCACATAGTTTTAATGAAACGATGTGTATTGGATTAAAGAGGGGAGTCTGAAGTTTGAACATGAGCCATTGGATGATCATCTGAGTCAAACGGTCAATGCAATCTGAGGGCTAGAACCTCATCTTCTCCAAAAGCTCAGGCGACCTGAGACTGTTCTCAGGTGGTGGTTCACAGTGGTTTCCACCGTCTTCTCCGGTGAGAGTCCACTTGCAGGTGATCAGAAATCACAAAGATTATACCTATCTCACTCAAAATTCCATGCTGATCATGAATCTGGCCTCAGATTTTCTCAATTCCTTCTAGATTCTCAAACCCGATAGCATTTCCAAAACATGTCACATTCTTGATCTTCACCAAACTCAAATCAAAAGCCACAGGAATGATCCTCATGTTACACTGATCATTCTAAGCTATCACAATCATGTTAATTCCTCAAGATTACATGTAACTGAATCCAAACAGAAATTGGTGCACTCCCTCGATCATCACCAAATGATGCCAAACCAAGCCTAAATCGCTCTACCAATCATAGGGAACCTAACCACATGCACATTGCTAACTAATTCAGCCTAGATCAATAGGAAATCCAAGAGTTACATACCTGTGAAAATTGACTCAACAGAGGTAGAAAATGATGGATTCAAGCTGTGCAACTCTTCAAACACGATCAATGAAGCAAGATGAAGCTTCTAGGCACTTCAATTTGGCTTGATCTTGATCCAAACTCCAAAACCATTTTCAGTTAGAACTCTTGAAACTCAACTTGCTATCTTCCTTCTCTCCAAGAATTCTATACCAAACTTCATCTAGAAACATTCTAGAGCTTAAATAGAAACTATTTGTGGGTTTTTCCAATCCAATTCAGGGCCAAATCTGTTGATCCAAAATTATGTCATGGCCATGAAAGTCCAATGCTACAGTCACGATTATGAGTTCTCAGCTTGCTCTAGAATGTTCCTTTCAACTTCAAATTGGTTTGTGAGTGTGTTTGGATAGCTAGCTTGGCCTGAATTGCCTTGATTTTTGCTTTGGCATTGTAACTTGTAATGTAAGTAAGCACTTTTCAAAGCAACTCATAAAATTAGGGCTCATCTCAAAATTGTGACATTTCCAATGTGTTTGAAATCCAATTTCCATTCAAAATGACTACCCATATGCCATGTTTATGTCTCATAATTCAAAAATCCCAATTTCCCTCCTTTGAATTATTTGAAAAATCCCTCTTTTTAGGCCATTTTGGATCATTTTGTGAAGCAAGCCAATTCAATCACCCATGACTTCTTATCTGACCTAAAAACATCATTCTAAACACATTTCATGTTGGACACTTTTTCATTTGAGGAGTGGAAGATAGAGATTTTGACCTATGTTGAAAAATGACCTATGATTCAACTTTCCCAAAATACCCCTGGATTGCCAAGATCATAACTTGAGTTCCACAAATCTTCTTGAGGACTTCTAGTACTCATATTAAAGCTAAGATCAAGACCTACAACTCTTATGTTGGACAAGAATCCATTTGAAAATTCCTTGGTGGGTAAACGTTGCTTGGAAGCCAAGTGACTTTCACAGATAAATTTTAGTGTCCTCCGGTGACATGTAACTTGCAAGAACCATAACTTGAGTTATACAAATCTCCTTGAAGACTTCTAGTACTCAAATTAAATCTATTGAGATGCTCTACAAGTTTCATGTTGGCAAAGAATCCATTTGAAACTTGTATTTTGACTTATGTGGCTTGGAAGTCCAGTGCTATATAGGGGATTTTACCCTAGGAACCCTGTCTCAAGCACCTCCAACCACTCTTGATTATCTTGAACTTGATCTTGACTCATCCATACACATGCTTCAACATATAACTCCATGACTTCCATGACCTAGATCTAGGTCTTGATGCCCTTTCTTTGATATTCTTGGCCTAGGGTTACCTAGATGAAACCCTACTTGTACACACCTCAACTGTGGTTCTTGAGCTTGATACTGTCGCTTCCGCGAAAATAAGGTGCCGGCAAAACAGAAGAGTCGCCACCTTTCGTTATTTATCCCTCGGAACGGGAAAGGAAACGATCGGAAAAACCTGACGAATAGGTATAAGACAAGGTCATCGCAACCGTTGTCTGGGTTCGGGAGTCGGTTACGCAAGCGGAAGGTATTAGCACCCCTCACGTCCATCGTACTCGATGGGATCCATGCTTGTTGTGTTTACTGGACGGGTTGGTTTTATCTATCTACCTATCAAGGCTGGCTTGAAAAACAAAAGAAAAATGACTCGGCAAAGCGTCGCGCTTTATGCCTACGTATTCTCATCAGAGAATGAGAAATCAGAGTCAACGTAGTTCGACCTAACTACGGGTTACGGGGGAAGGTGGCTCGCCAATACATCAGTATTGTGCCTACGTACTCTCAACAGGTATGAGAGATCAGAGTTTACGTAGTTCGGGATGATACGGATTACGGGGGTTCAGATTCATCTGTTTTATCGAGTAGGGTTAAACAGCAGTTCCAGCAGTTAGGGACAAAGCCTGTTTGCGGTGGCGCTGAAGTTTAACGACACTCTTTTCTTCAGAAAAGCTTCCTTTGAATTACGGGCCCACGGGGCAAAAAGGTTTGAAGTTTGTTTTCTGTCTTTTACGAAAGAACTGTTTTTTATGGTTGTTTGCAACTAATGTCGCACTGGAGACTATGACCTGAGAGTGAATGCGTCGCATGTCACCCAAAGGGTGCCATACTAAACATCCAGACTGTCGAAAGAAGCTCTCCAACAATCCTCTCTCAGATAGCTTAAGGCTCGTAACGTACGACCTCAATTAACCTTTATTACTGTATTTTGATTTGTTTGAAGGTACGAAGAGAGAGGGACAACTACGGGGAGACTATCAAGTCCTAATGTTGTCATGCCAAGGGTTCATCCTATGGTTGAAGTTTGAAACAGGGAACTCCTAGAAGTTATCATGCATAGGTTTCAACCTAAAGTTCTATCATCACTTCCTTATCAAAGGAAGTGATATTCCTAAGGGATCATGTCAATGATAAACAGAAATAGGTAAAGCATCAGCTGAAACAGTAAACAGTAAAAGACTGTAAAATGCATGCAATGCAAGTGAGAGAGGAAATGTGTGTGGGGTGTCAGCCTCCACAAGCTCATCTCAACCTCAAGCCAGATATGAATAACTGCAATCATACAGAAAGAATAACATGCTATCAAGCAAAATATAATAACTGCAATCATACAGAAGAAATGAAATGCTATCAAGCAAACACAAACCACATGGGCAACGGAGCCGGGCTCTACCGAATACCCGCAAGCAAAGCCATACAGTAAAAATACAAGCAGAGGGAGCAACTCAACCTCTAGTGCAATCATGCTCCTAGCTTAAAGTCAGTCTAGATATGAATTTATTCTAATGCATCAAGCAAGTCAAACAAGGCACATCAATACAGAAAAGTAAACAGACAAGAAAGAAAGCAGATCAACAGCTCCTCCAACTTAACAGAAGTCCAGTCATCAATTTTCAGCAGCTCTTCAGGGCTATCATCTTTCATGACAAGTATCAACTTGCTTCTCCAGGGTTTCAACCCATCAAACATAAGTATCAACTTATCCTCCTCCTCAAGCCTCAGCTTTACAGTAAATTTCACCTTCAGGCTTCACTCCTAACTACAAGTATCAACTTGATTCCTTCAGGCCCTCAATGCATCAATGTAAGTGTCAACTTATCCTTTATTCCTCAAGCCTCAGCTCTTCAATCAATCTCAATTGAATCCTCTTCATAAGTATCAACTTGTTCTTCTTGCTTCAGCTCTCTCTTCTTTACCAGTATCAACTAACTTTCCTCTTCATCTATGAGCTTCAGCTTCTCAGAGTAGTCTTCAATCACCTGGAAGTATCAACTCCATCCTTCAATCTTCTTCAAGCAAGGAACTCCATCCTCTATCAAGGGAGAAATATTCATCTATCAAGAGCAAAGTTGGGATGATTGGTAGCAGAGTGAAGACCAAAGGTCACCACTGAGCATCCTGTCATCAGAGAAAGGGACCCTCAAAGGTTCTACCAATTTGCAAAGAACCACACATCCTACCAAAGGAGGGATGAGGCCTTTACAAGGGACCTTACATCATAGGGAATAATGGAATTGATCAACATATTCCATGTTTATGAAGGAAGAGAACTATCTAGAAGCTCTGCCTACAAAACCCTAATCTTAACCTAATCAAAACTACACCACAAGAAGGGAAGATCTTCAAATCCAAGCCTCTTCAAGCAATCCAATGCATCTTCAACTTGCCTTCATCATCATCCAAGAACAAGCAAATCAAAACCCTAATCTAAGGGAACTAAAGATGCTAATCTAGTTGAGTTAATGCCTTAGAATCATCTAAAACTAGCACCTAAACTAAAATTAATCAAAAATAGCAAACTATCTTATAAATTTCTACAAAAATTCCTAAGGGATCCTAATTCAATTAAGAATGCCTCATACAAAAACCAGGGACTAAATCATCTATCAAGTCCTAAAATTAAGTCCTAAATCCAAAGGTATCAATCATAAACCCTAAAAATGGAGCTTCTAAAGGTTTCAACCTAAACTACCACCTATGTTCATCACAAAAATGTGAGAAACATATATGGGGAGCATGCACATCTATGCTAACTACTCACAAAAAAACAGGATCAAAATCATCACCACATGATCACACAAAATTCCACAAAATCAAGCATCAAACATAACTATTTTAATATCAATTAAAATGTGAAAATTACCATAAAATCAGAAAATACATGAAATAAAAATATTTTTTATCTAAAAAATACTAGATTCAATCATGAATATAATGCAAAAAGAATGGGATTAATTGGATCATTTTTCATTTTTTTATGATTTTATCAAGAACCATGCATAAAAATAAAAAATTAAAGAAAATCAAACACAAATAACCAAGCGCGTGGTGCATATAGTAATAAAATCAATTCAATATTCAGACTGGGCCAAAAAGGGGGGTGTCAGTAGAAAAGCGCCTAAGCCCATATCACAATCAGAAATTAATATGGAAATAGAAAGAAAAGAGAAAAAGTCACGGTGCAATAAGTAAGAGAATTCAGTTCAAATTCACAAATGGGCTCGCTGGGGGTGTGGATAGTGGTATCTTGCTAAGGCCCAAAACCTTTTGTTTAATGATACGCAGCGTTTGGAGCATCAGCATTCTTCCCTCTTCACAACCTGAGATTAAAACATGGCCCTTGGATCTGGCTCTGGTCAATGGTCATACGTGGATCTGATGGCTAGGACTTCATCACCTACCTCTAGCCATGAAAATGGAGGGAAGCATCCAGTGCAACAGAGTTCAAGCATCAACCTCATCCTCACTCGGGCTCCCTCAAATCCCCATCGAAATTCAAAATTTAAAACACTAAATCACTCCAAATCTCTCCCTGAGTCTAACCCTAGCCTCAGAATTTATTGAATCAACCTCTAACCTAAAACACGATTAAGAATCACAATTATGCTCAAACCTCAACTATCACCATTCTTCAAATTGTTTGGTCTAAAATGTTAACCACATTACCCTGATCATTTCTTGCTATAATACTCACATTATCTCTCAATATCCAACATGTTCTTGATCCAAACAGAAATTGTGTCATCTCATTGATCATCACCAAATCCTCTCTAAGTTTCCAGAAACGATCTCCTAACCACATACTATCAATCTAACCTAACAAATTGAGGTAATTCTTCTTAAATTAAGGTGAGGGATGAAAGATTCAAACCTGTGAATTCTTGAATAACAGAAGTAGCAAAGCTTCAATTCAACCCTTCTACTGCTCCAGAATCATTCAATGTACCAAGTTCTTGCTTCTGTATGCAAGAGAATTGATTGCAAATGCTTGGAACTCCAAACCCGATAGTGACTTCCAGGTGCTGAAATTCAATTGCAAGAACACGATCCTTCAAGGCTTTGGCTATGGAATTGATCTGGAATCATTCAGTATCCTCAATAGAAGTTGTTGAAATCAAAAGAAAGGAAAAAGATGGTGTAGAATGCAGAAACTGATTTCAAGTTGCAATGAACAATGTGAAGTTGCAAACTCTCTTCTCTCCCTCAATTCTCACCAACCTTGCACTAGAACCCCTTCTAATCAATATATAGATGATGTTGGACTTCTCTAGAATCTTCTAGAATCATCCATGGAGATGTTGAATTTCTCATGTCATCAAAAATACCATCTCATGCCATACTCACCCCAATTCTGGTTTCACTTGTTTCAGCAGCTTGTTATGATCCCAAAATCTCTCCAAATGAGATATTAGATGTGTTACAATGCCTTGGAAAGTTGTGCATTGATCTCTCATGTGTTTTGCAAATGTTACTTAAGATGTAAGTAACTACTTTTCAAAGCAAGTCCACAAAATACACCCCAACTCAAAAGTGTGGCTAAACCAATGTTCTTAAAATGTTTTTTAGAGTCAAAATGATATATTACATGCCTTGGTTTGGATGTGTAGATCAAAAATATCAATTTCCAACTTTGTTTTATTTAACTTATACCCTTATTTTAGGTCATTTTTGCAACTTTGAGCTACAAGCACTTCCAACATCTCATGACCTATTTACTAGCCTTAAAACATCATTTTGAACAAGTTTGATGTTGAACATTTTCCCATTTGAGGCTTGGAAATAGGAGTTATGGCCTTATGATTAAAATGACATGTAATCTCCAAATGACCAAAATGCCCTTGACTTGTCAAAGCCATAAGTTGAGTTCTACAAATCCTATCAAGGACTTCTAGTACTCTATAGAAAGCTAAGAGGATAAGGAACAATATTCATGTTGACCAAAAGTTCATAGGAATCATCCTTCTAGGGTAAACGTTTCATGCAAGTTGGGTAACTTTCAAGCTCCCAAATCCACAGACCTCAGATGACCTGTAACTTGTCAAAGTCATAACTTGAGTTCTACAAATCCTATCAAGGACTTCTAGCACTCAAATGAAAGCTAAGATCATGCTATACAACATTCATGTTGGGGGTAAGATGATATGATAGTCACATCTTGAGCTAAAATGCCTTGAAGATAGAGGTCAAACTAGGGGATTTTACACTGTCAAGCCTTAGAAACCCTAGCTTGAAACCTCTCAAACTCTTCAATCATGATGAGTTGACCTTGGAATCATCCTTATAGCATCTCAATGCATCAATCCATGATCACCTGGATCTTGGGTTAGGTCTCAACCTCCTTCAAGTCTTCAGTTGACTTAGGGTTGACCCAGTCAAACCCTAGCTGCACCACTCATGGCTAAGCCTTCTTAATCTTGCACAATGACCTGTCTAGGCATCAAAGTGATCTTCAAAACTTCTCATGAGCTCTCTCAAGACCTCAAGTCTAACCTCATGGCTTCAGAATCATCTGATGGCTTCCCACAACTCTCAAGTTAGGAGACCCACATACTTGGTTTCAACCACTCTCTCTGAGGATCCTTTTACTTCTCTGACAAGGATATCAACCCTTGAACATCTGAATAACCTTCTTAGCTAGCTTCAAAGCCTTATGTATCCCTTGATTGGTAATCATACCTCTTGATCTCCTGTACACATGCCAATGAAATGCAAATGATAATGCTAATGTGAATGAAATGAAACATAAGCTAGGTAAAGAAATGTTGGGCAAATTTTGGGGTGCAACAGCTGCCCCTATTCAAACGGCTTTAACCTGACTGGGTGAGAAGCGAACGGCTCTCAACCAATCAAGGTGCGAGACGGTTGAATACCAATAAACCCGGAAATTTGCCAACTACCCAAGTACACGGTACTCTGATGGGAACAAATCTTCGAAAACTGAAATATTAGCTGCCCGACAACTAGCTGGGGAATTGGTCACACGCTAACCGGTGAAATGTACAATCTCAAATCTCCATCAGGATAATCATCTGATTTTGCTGTAGACATTCGTCCTCAAGTCATCAAGGGATCACTGGTCACTCGGTAACCGGCGATACATAGCTGATATTGCCGTCAGGCATTCTGCGATACTGCGGCAGAAGAATTCCCCGGGACTCATCAGGTCATTAGGAACTTTTTAACAATCAAGTTAATCATGCCATCGGGCATTCAATGAAATTTTCGGGCATCGGCCGGACTTCGTCAGTAAGTCGGGAATGGAATTCTCAATCAATCACGAACCAATTGGGGATATCCGACTTCTACCATCAAGCACTCCGCATCAGCTGAGAGAACTGCTTCGTCAATACGGTTGGACTTCAATTGTCAAGTATTTAAGGGAAGTTTCAACTTCGCTGTTCAGGAACCTGCTGGGGATGATACATCTCCGCTGGGGATTCTGGAGAACTATCAAGTCACTCTGCTTCGGGGATCCAAAAATTATTCTGGGTGAGTCATCTCTGCTGAGGAAATCAAGAGTCATCTTGAACAAATAACTCCGTGGGGACATCAAGAATCGTCCCAAACCAATAACTCTGCTGGAGATTTCAGGAATCATCCTGAGCAAACACTCTGCCGGGGACTCTAAGCATCAACTCGAACAGCCCTCTCTGGCGACTTCACTAGGGCTTTTAAGAATCACCTTAAGCCATCACCTTCGCTGGAGAATTCAAGAATCATCTTGGGCACACGACTTTGTTGGGGAGTTCAAGAATCATCTTGAGCAAGCGACTCTACGGAGGAACATCTGCAAAACAAGAACGGTAACGACCTAGCTCATGTTTAGTATGCATATGCTGTGACAACAACGCAAGGTTCCACACGGTGGAAATGCTACGCGTTTTTTAGGTAAATGCTATGCAATCATGCAAGATGCTATGACCCCATCAACAAAATAAATGTTGAAGGGGGCATCCTCCTGTCAAGGAGAAAGAACCACTCTGGTGGAGGAAGGAATCATCCTGCCAAGGAGAAAAAGTCACGCCAATCTCAATCGAACTCCGCCTGGGGAAATGAACCTCAATCGACTGCTGCAGGAGAACGAAGCTCTACGAGAACCCGGACCTGCTCAGGAAAGCGATGTCAATCACAGAAATAACTTGCACGACAACCTTCTTGGAGATAACGACTCCGGTGGGGAAATACAGCATCAGCTATTCAACACTCTACTGGGGAAAACCAATCATGGCCCGAACGCCCTCCAAGGACTCGACTCTCTTGGGGAACTGCAAACTCGGCTGGGGAAGAAGGGATCAGCCTGCTTACTGGGGAGGATAAGACTCTGTGGGGAATTTCAATTCTGCCGGAGACTTCAGTCTGTAACTTCCAATTGCTGCACACTTCAGTATATGACTCAGCTAGGGAGATGACGACCCTTTGGGATGTATCTGATTGGGGAGAGAATCCTCTCTTCCTGGGGAAAACATATCAATGCTTACGATTTCACGTTCAGACTCTGCAGGGAGAGGCTGCTGAGCTTCGCTGGAGGAGAAGGAATCATCCTGCTTGGGGACGCATACGGCGTACCACCTGGTATATGCTGTACCTGTAACAACACAAACAAACAGACAAGATACCCTTTTCAAAGGGACCTATCAAGGTTATCATCTTGTGACAATGTTCAAGTAATTCATTGTTTCAACAATCAGTGGCCTAGGCCAGTAAGTTTACGTATGTGTATTTTATCAAAAACATTGGCGTTCTTTTTCGCAAACAAGACAGGTATATGCTAAAAAGACAAACGAAATTGCTGAATAGTATACATTTTATTGATAACGAACCCTTGAATGGGTAAAAATGTTTTACAACAGATGCAAGCTCCTGGAATGAGGAAGCCGCGCAAATATAAAAACATAAATATACATCAGTATATACACATGTCGGCAACGAGGCGTAGACGAACACCATGAGTTGATCCCTCTATGACCCACTCGACTTCGATACTTCTCCGACGCTTCAGCTTCAGAAGAGATTGATTTAGATGAACGGCCCTCAGGTCTTCCAAACCACTAAACAATGAAAGTCCACACGCGGAACGCAGTCATTTGCTTTTTCAAATCCCTAACTTTTGCCTGAATCGCCCTTTCGGGTTTTCGATTCACCGGGATACCCTTTTTTGCCAAAGTCGCCCTTCCAGGTTTTCGACTTTGCGGGTGTACATTTTTCAATTTATATCCCTAACTTTTGCCCGAACCCTTTTCCTTTTCTATGGTTCGCCGGGATGCCCCATTTTTGCCTGGATATTCTTTTTCTTTCCAGCGGGTCATTTTTTAAGCAAAGTATTTTTTAACTGCGTCTGAGTTCACCGGGGATGCAAAATCTTCGCCATCCATCGTGGATAACAACAAAGCTCCTCCCGAGAAGACCTTGCTGACGACGTACGGACCTTCGTAATTGGGAGTCCACTTGCCCCGGTGATCGGAGTGTGGAGGAAGAATCTTCTTCAGGACGAGATCACCCGTCTGAAAGCTCCTAGGACGCACCTTCTTATCATAGGCTTTCTTCATTCGACTTTGGTACAGACGACCATATGCAATCGATGCTAATCTCTTCTCATCCATCAGGGTGAGTTGGTTTAGTCGGTTCTTAATCCATTCTGCCTCGTCGAGTTTCACGTCAACCAAAACTCTCAAAGAAGGGATCCCCACTTCTAACAGCAGGACAGCTTCCATACCGTACACCAAGGAGAAAGGAGTTGCCCCGGTTGACGTACGTACCGTCGTACGATAACCGTGCAGTGCAAATAGCAGCATCTCGTGCCAATCTTTGTAGGTCACAACCATCTTCTGAACAATCTTCTTGATGTTCTTATTGGCCGCTTCAACAGCGTCATTCATCTTCGACCGGTAAGGAGATGAGTTGTGGTGTTCAATCTTGAAACTCTGGCACACCTCCTTCATCATCTTGTTATTCAGATTCGAACCATTATCAGTGATGATTCGCTCGGGAATTCCGTAACGACAGATGATATCCCTCTTTATGAATTTAGCCACCACCTGCTTGGTCACATTAGCGTATGAGGCTGCCTCCACCCACTTGGTGAAGTAGTCGATAGCTACTAGAATGAAGCGATGAACATTAGATGCGGTGGGCTCGATCTTGCCTATCATGTCGATGCCCCACATGGAGAACGGCCACGGGGAGGACATGACATTCAAAGGGCACGGCGGCACATGAACTTTATCAGCATAAATCTAGCATTTATGACATCTCTTCGTGAATTTAAAGCAATCTGATTCCATCGTCAGCCAGTAATATCCTGCTCTCAGGATCTTTCTTGTCATAGCATGCCCGCCGGCGTGCGTACCAAATGTGCCTTCATGGACTTCTTCCATGAGCATACTCGCTTCTTTCTCATCTACACATCTGAGTAGCACGAGATCGTGGTTTCTTTTATACAAAACTCCATCAGGATTGAGATAAAAATTTCCAGACAGCCTCCTCAGAGTCTTCTTATCCTGGGTTGATGCTCCCGCAGGATACTCCTTAGTCATAAGGAAGGTCTGAATGTCATGGAACCATGGCTTGCCGTCGGAGGCTTCCTCGATCGCAAAAACGAACGCAGGTCTATCAAGACGAGAAAGGACAACTCTTGGAGCTTCATTCCAAAAATTAACTTTATACATCGAAGCCAACGTGGCTAAGGGATCAGCCATCTGGTTTTCGGCCCTGGGCACATGATGGAGTTCCACTCGATCAAAGAACGGAAGTAGCCTTCTGGCATAATTCATGTACGACACCAAATTCGATTGACGAGTCTCCCACTCCCCTTTAATCTGGTTAATCACAAGTGATGAGTCAACATATACGTCTAGGTTCTTGATTCTCAAATCAATTTCCCCTTCTAGACCCATGATGCATGCTTCGTACTCCGCTTCGTTATTGGTGACTGGAAACGTCAGTCTCGTAGTAAACGGGATGTGGGATCCATGGGGAGTCGTGATGATCGCCCCAATGCCACTTCCGTACGAATTAACCGCCCCGTCTAATATCAATTTCCATTGGGATTTCCTGTCTGGACCCTCGTCGGGCAACGGTTCATCACAATCTTTCACTTTAAGAAACATGATATCCTCATCAGGGAATTCAAATTTCATCGGCTGATAATCCTTGATCGGCTGTTCGGCAAGGTATTCAGACAATACGCTTCCCTTGATGGCCTTCTGGGAAACTTATTGAATGTCATATTCCGTCAACACCATTTGCCATCTGGCAATCCTGCCCGAAAGCGCTTGCTTCTCGAAGACGTACTTGATCGGATCCATCTTCGAAATTAGCATGGTGGTGTGGTTGAGCATGTACTGTCGTAAACGTTTGGCAGCCCAGGCTAGTGCACAACACGTCTTCTAAAGCATCGAGTAACGAGATTCACAATCTGTGAACTTTTTACTCAAGTAGTAAATGACATGCTCCTTTCTGCCCGTCTCGTCGTGCTGACCGAGAACACACCCCATACTATTCTCAAGAACTGTCAAGTACATGATTAAGAGTCGTCCAGCCACTGGGGGTATCAAGATTGGAGGTTCCTGCAGATACTGTTTTATCTTATCAAATGCCTTCTGGCAATCCTCGTTCCAGATAATCGCCTGATCTTTCTTTAACAGTTTGAACATCGGTTCACACGTGGCCGTGAGCTGAGAGATAAACCTTGCAATGTAGTTTATTCTGCCTAGGAAACCACGAACTTCTTTTTCGGTTTTTGGCGCTGGCATTTCTTGTATCGCTTTTATCTTCGCAGGATCAACCTCGATGCCTCTTTCACTCACGATAAACCCCAGTAGTTTTCTGGACCGTACTCCGAAAGTACACTTGTTAGGATTCAGCCTCAACCTGAACTTCCTAAGCCTCTCAAAAAGCTTCAGCAAATTGACCAGATGCCCTTCCTCCGTTTGGGACTTCGCAATCATGTCATCAACATAGACTTCAATCTCATGATGAATCATATCATGAAACAAAGTTACCATTGCTCGTTGGTAAGTGGCCCCTGCGTTCTTCAGACCGAAAGGCATTACCTTATAGCAAAATGTTCCCTAGGGTGTAATAAACGTAGTTTTCTCCATGTCCTCCAGCGCCATCTTGATCTGATTGTAACCGGAGAAGCCATCCATGAATGAAAATACGGAGAACTGAGCTGTATTGTCGACCAACACATCAATATGAGGGAGCGGGAAATCATCTTTAGGGCTCGCCCTATTCAAATCCCGATAATCGACGCACATTCGTACCTTACCGTCCTTCTTCGGTACAAGCACTATGTTGGCGACCCACGGAGGGTAAGTAGTGACCGCTAAAAAGCCAGCATCAAGCTGTTTCTGCACTTCTTCTTTGATCTTAACGGCCATATCTGGTCGCGTCCTTCTAAGCTTCTGCTTAACGGGAGGACAATCTTCTCGCAGCGGCAAGTGGTGGACCACGATATCAGTATCACGTCCGGGCATATCCTCGTATGACCAAGCAAAGACGTCACTATACTCTCTTAGCATCTCGACCAATCTCTGCTTGACATCACTCTGCAATGCAGCCCCTATCCTAACGTTCCTGACAAGTTCATCAGAACCCAGATTCACGATCTCAATCTCTTCCTCGTGAGGCAGAATAACTTTCTCTTCTTGTTTCAACAAGCAGACCAACTCTTCGGGAAGGTCTTCATCTTCATCAATCTCTTCTTCGGCTTGATAGATCGGGCAATCGAAGTCGAAGTGAGTCGTAGAAGGTCCAGAGTCGATGTCATTTGTTATGTGGATCCTGCAATAACAAGGGTTAAGCTTAAAACAAGGATATGAAGGTTAGCACAAACCCCATTGCCATTTTATTGTTTTTCAAAACAAATATAAAACAGGAATAACAGATATCACAATATTTGAATACGAAGAAAAACGCCTTTTGATTTATTGATAAAATGCATGTACATAATCAAACAAGGCCCTGACAATAAAACCAATATGCCCCGGGTAGGATATAGGGTTGTACAATGATTGGAAAAAGTAAATCATTACTCTTTGTCTGTCATCTGGATGATATCCTTGACGGACCAGTTGTTGAGGCTCTCGCCTGGCTTGCTTGGCTAGATCCAAGAGTCTAAGTCACAGTCGCTATCTCTGCTGTCTTCAGACACTGCGTTGACGCTTTCGAATATCACCCCGCCACTGGTAAACTGGATCGGCCCTTTACCTCGCGACGCACCGCTAGAAGAGGAGGCTTCAGCCGCAGGAGAGTATCCCAACCCAAACTTGTCTTGCTTGTTAGGTATCTCTAGAATTTGCCCCCAGCCTGGGGTAGATCCGGCTTGGACAACGGCCCGGGCTTCCTTGAAGGAAGAGAGAGTCATCTCTGGCTTCTCAGTGACTACAGGCGCTACGTCCTTGACTTTAACAGCTTCGAACGCTTGACATAGAGTTTCGTGGATTTCCCCATCCATCTCAACATACTTGAAGGACGACAAATGGCTCACCATTATGTCTTCCTCGCCACATACGGTCACGATGCTATCTCCGACAGCGTACTTGAGCTTCTGGTGCAACGTGGAGGTCACGGCACCCGCAGAATGGATCCATGGCCGGCCCAAGAGACAGCTGTAGGCAGGTATGATGTCCATAATGTAAAAGATCGCGTCAAACGTTTCCGGCCCAACTTGGATCGGCAACATCACCTCCCCGAAAACATGGCGTTTGGTTCCACCGAACGCTTTCACAACCAGATCACTGGGTGTGCAAATCACTCCACAAGTATACAACTTCATCAATGCCTTCTTCGGAAGAACATTGAGCGATTACCCTGTGTCCACCAACACGTGAGACATAATCGTTCCCCTACACTCTATCGAGATGTGCAGGGCGCTGTTGTGGTTCCTCCCCTTTGGCGTCAGCTCTAGGTCAGTGAACCCTAACCCATTTCCAGCGTTCACGTGGGCTACGACCTCCTCTAACTGGTTTACCGATATTTCCTATGGCACATACGTGGCATTCAACACCTTCAGCAGTGCGTTGCGGTGTGCCTCAGAACACAGCAACAAATTCAGGATGGAAATTTTCGAGGGTGTTTGATGGAGATGATCCACGATCTTGTAGTCACTCTTTTTAATCAACCTCATAAATTCCTCGGCGTCTTTAACAAGTAAGTCTTTTTCTACCCCACGCGGGATCTCTTCAACGACTTTACTCTTCCCTTTATCAGTTGCATCAGCTCTGTCCGCTTTGTCCGCCACGACCTCAGGTGGTGCAAACACTCTCCCGCTGCGCGTAATTCCGCTAACGCCCGCTAGGCTCTCCACAGACGACCCAAACGGTTCTAGTTCCAACTACTGTCCATTGCAGTAGACCTCTGCCCCGTAATGCCATGGGACAACATTAGTGCTTTCGAACGATATTGGCCCAGCTTTGGTGATGGTAATTGTAGGCGGCCTGGGTGCAGAAATAGTGATCATCCGGTGAGGGATGGTGATGGTGGCAACCTCATCATCTTGCTTCAGCATTACCTCCCCTGATCCGCTTTCGGCCCTTCGGCTAAATTGCAGGATTCCTTCGGTCATCAGACTTTGAATCCCCTCGATCAACTGTTCACATCCGTCAGGACTTGTCGCACAGCCCATGCACAGTTCTCCACAACCTGGAAAGAAACCTCTTTTTATCAGCTTAGCTTTAACGAAGCTAAGTGGTGTCTTCAGATCTCTGACGTCAGTCAACAAATCCAAACTCTCGTCTTCAATAATGGTGTTTACCCCACCTCCCCTATGATTCGGCATAGGGTTCTTCGTGACGTTTGGCACATTATCTGAGAAGTTGATGATCTTAGCGTCCACCATATCCTGCACCTTGTGTTTGAAGGCTTTGCAATTCTCTATCGTATGGCCTGGTGCCCCCGAGTGAAACTCGCAAGTTGCATTCGTATCATAACCTGGCGGAGGTGCCCCTGTCAAGGTAGCCAGGGTTCTCTTCTGAATCAGCTGGAGCTGGAGCAGAGTCTGCAATAGTTGAGCGTACAACATGGGCGGTGTCTCGAGGTGACGGCTCGACAGAGGTGTCCTGTTCTGATACTTTCGGTACCCTTGTTGATTCGGTTGCTGCTGCTGCTGTGGCTGTTGAACTGCCGAGATAGTTATGATGGCCACCTGTTGGTGAGGGCCTTTACCCTTCCTTCGAGCGTTGGTCACGGCGCTCGTTTCTCCTTCCCGTCTTTTGCCACCATAAGGTTTCTTGCCTCCTCCAGCTGAGGACGAATCACCTTGAATTTTCCCCAGTTTGATCCCATTTTCGATGTGCTCACCCATGATAATGAGATCTGAGAAAGTTCCGGACCTGCCGCTGACCAATTTCTCATAATACACCCCTGGGAGGGTGGCCACGAACATTTGCACAAGCTCACGTTCAACCATCGGCGGCTGAACCCTGGCTGCCAACTCACGCCATCGCTGGGCGTATTCCTTGAACCCTTCATTGTTCCTCTGTGACAGATTCTGCAGTTGGACCCAGTTCGGAGCCAAGTCACTGTAATATTGGTAGTGGTGCACAAATGCTTCAGCAAGGTCCTTCCACGTGCGCACACTGGTAGGTTCCAGACTCATGTACCATTCGAGAGATGGCCCGGACAAACTGTCTTGAAAGAAGTGCATCAGCAACTTTTCGTTCTTAGAATGAGCGGATATTTTTCTGTAATATGATCTCAGATGGACGCGAGGGCAAGTGGTGCCCTTGTACTTTTCAAAGTCAGGTACCTTGAACTTGGGAGGCACCTTGAAATCAGCAATCAGTCCCAACTTGGACATATCAACACCCATGGTGTTCTGGTTCTCGATATTCCTCATCTTGTCCTCGAGTGCCTTGAACCTAAGCCGTGCTTCAGCAGTCAGCTCCCCTTCAGCACCTCTCTGAGAGAACACATCGTCTTGACGATCTTCTAACCACGGCTGAGGCCCGAACAGATTCCCAACACCTGCATTGCCGTTGCCCAGCTCAACATTGACGTTAGCTTCAAAATTCCCATTACCGGCGCCCGTCGTATTACCATTGAGCCCCACGTTAGCTATCACATTGCCGTTGGCACTGCCATTCCCCCCGGTCACGGGGACGCCATTCTGAGGAGTTTCAACTGGTGGAGAGGTAGGCACGGTCCCACCATGGAGTACGCCATTGCTATCAACCCTTGAAATCAGAGGCTGAACCAAGGTTCTGAGCTGATCCTGGCCATTGGCGACCGCTTGCCTGAGCTCCATGAAATGGTCCATTCTTTCGCGGAGTTCCTGAACATCAGTTTGCACTTGCTCCATGATTCTGGTTTGATTTGCTCTGGTCGGATAGCGGTGGATGGGTCTCTGATCAATCCTGGAACAACCTGAAACAACCTGTAAACACAAAAGGGTTAGGAAAAATGACAAAGTGCTCGTTATGCAAATGCTTCATGCAAATGCAAACGTGTGTCTGTGCGTTAGGGAGGTATCCCACGATCCTAGTGCTTGAGTGCCAGTGCTGATGATAAGAAGTCTGAGTCCAATCACGGAAATAACATCTCATATATATAACGAAAGCCCATCAAGGCAGTGCACAACGTCAGTGAGTACAAGATGAATCAATAGCATGACCTCAGCCAACAAGCCTGGTGATGGTCAGCATCCAACAATGATCAACACAAAAGGATTACAAATATAGTCAAGTACGGCCATGGGCGCGAAACTCTTCTAACAAATTCCTCGTTTCTGGATGATCAGGACGAGTGAGTAACCCTTCGACGAGTAACTCTCTCTGCATAATGGTGTATTGAAGACCTTCGACCGAATCTTCCCATGCTCCTTCGCCGAAACAATCTTCTAGCTTCCGCTTCTTGGATTCAAACATCCGTTTGTGCTCCTTCAGGTTAGCAAGAGATTTGTTGAGCTGGCCTTCGGCGGCATATCGGCGAGCGGTTTCTTCATCAAACCTCTTCTCACCGGCCTTCACCTGGGCTTTCAGCTTGGAGATCCGTTACATCAGCTTATCCTCCCGCTCTTTCCTGTTGGCTAGGGAGGCCTTCCAGTGCTGGTTAAACTTGGATATCCTCCGATACGCTTCATCCAAGTGTTGCTTCTTAGTGGCCAGTACATCGTTGACAGCTTTGAAGTCTCGACCCATGCGCTCACGCTCAGCTATCTGCTTAGTCAGATCTGTCCCCAACTGGTTCACCAGCTCTGTTTGCCTCTTGAAGGAATGGACGGCTTCGCTTCTCTCGCTTCTGAGCTGAGCCAATTCTTTCTCCAGTTCTTCATTTGCCTTCTTCAACTCATCTCTCTTAGCTAACACTTGATTATGCTGCTAAATAGGCAGGGTGGTAGGCTCTTCAATCACTGGAGGGCTTTCTGGCTTGGCAGGAGGAAACGGCATCCCTATAGCATCTGCTCTGGCTCTGATCCAAGTCACATACGGAGTGTAGGCTTGGCCATTGCTTTTCCCCAGCAATGGTTTTCCCCTCTTACTGATACCATTCCAAGCGCGCTGAAGCTTAGATAACATATCCCCTTCTAGAAGACTAGTGAGGTACAAAGATTCCTGCACCTCTTCATCCTTCGGCGGAGCTCTCAAAGCATAAGCAAACTGTCGGACCAGCAAAGACGGATTATAGTTTATACAACCCTTCCTGCCTATCAAAGGCACGTTCGGAAACCCGCTGCAGCTGAAGATGATCTCAGTGCCCAACCTATCTCTGTCAAACCAGGCAATATCCTCTGCAGATAGGCTCATCAAACGCTCGGACCACTCAGCTGTGGCTGCAAACGAAACAAAGGGATCCCTCTTGGGTAGATGACTATCAAGCCATTTATAAAGCAAGGGCACACAGCACGAGACATTCTTACCCCTTCTGTTCTCGTTTTTGTAGTGGATGGAATGGTAGACATCTCCTATCAAGGTAGGGACTGGATTCCCTGAAGCAAAGATGTGGAAGGCGTCGAAGTCCACAAAGTCGGGCATATTGGGGAACAGAATGATGCCATATATGCACAGAGCGAGGATGGCGTTGAACACGACCCAACATCCGTCTTTGGCGCACTGCTGAGCCTTTCCCACTAAGAACTGCAAGGAGAAACCGGGAACCTTGTTCCAATTAGACAATACCAACTCGGAGGCACCCAGATGAAGTGAGGGAGCTAGACTAGCCAGGTCAGGCTTAGCATCCATATGAACAAAAGGCATCTGACACTTGATAGGCACACCTAACAAATCAACATACTCCTCTAGTGTGGGTGCGAGAACGAAGTCCTAGAAAGTAAAGCATCTCAACGGAGGATCGTAGAACTGCAGGAAGGCGTGCAACCCATTCAACTTAAACGCAGAAGGCTTACGAACCAAACTGAGCAATTTGCCGTAAGATTTTCTAAACTCATCTCTCACAGAATCATCTGCTAAAGCAATCAAACCAGTCAGCTGAACAACATCAGGAGTGGGGAACTTATAAGCCACAGTCTTCCTCAGAGAACCCATAACAGTACAACAGAAGGCCGGAAATCCTGAATCGGGGGAAACGGTACCTGCAACACAGACACACGTTAATGAAATGCAGATGGGTATGCAAAGCGATGTAAAATGCAATCATGCAGCAGGAGATCAAGGCAACTGTGATGTGGAGATTCTATATCAACAAAACCATGATGCTGCTCTGTCAAGAACAACCACTATATCTGATAATAAGAAAACCCCGATATCGGACCCCAAATTTGCTCTGTCAAGAACACACATATCTGATAATAAGGACCTCTGATACAGGACCATAAACCTGCTCCGTCAAGAACAAACATATCTCTGAAAATAAGGACCTCTGACACAGGACCATAAACCTGCTCTGTCAAGAACAAACATCTGATAATAAGGACCTCTAATACAGGACCAAAACTCTGCTCTATCAAGAACAAACATCTGATAATAAGGACCTCTGATATAGGACCATAAATCTGCTCTATCAAGAACAAACATCTGCTGATAAGGACCTCTGATATAGGACCATAAATCTGCTCTATCAAGAACAAACATCTGCTGATGAGATCCTCTGATCCCAACCAAACTGATTCACTATCAAGAAAACCAGGTAATCTGAAGGTTAAGGTTTCCTGCAACAAACCCAACCCTGCTTACAGGTATGGACCTAAACTGACTCAAGTTTGGCATCCTATGCGGTCATCAGCGTCACAGACATTCACGAGGGGTGATACGATACCCAGAAGGTGTGGCATCCCCAGCTCATGAAGCGGCCTCACTCGGCTGAATCCCAAATGATCGGTCCCCAGAGTCGACAATCCTCCAAACCAACAACCCCCTCAACCCAAAGGGTTGAAAAAGAAGTCAACCAGGAGAACCTCGTCTGAGCATGGATTTCATGAGACACTAGTGCCTGCCAAGCAAGCACGCGCCCACTAATTTCCACAATTAATGCTAGGTACACTCAAGCCTGGGTCTGGCTTCTCACTCATCAGAATGCCCCTCCCACAACAGCACAGATAATCATATCATACTGAAAATAAAATGCGGGAAATAAAGTGCGATAAATAAACACAACCCAACAAGTAATCATACAAGCGCTAGGATTGACTCTCGCAGGGGACGTTGGATCCCCAAATTGACTCGCATAAGGGACGTTGGATCCCTAGGAAACTATCAGAGTCCCCAGCAGAGTCGCCAGCTGTCGCTTCCGCGAAAATAAGCTGTCGGCAAAACAGAAGAGTCGCCACCTTTCGTTATTTATCCCTTGGAACGGGAAAGGAAACGATCGGAAAAACCTGACGAATAGGTATAAGACAAGGTCATCGCAACCGTTGTCTGGGTTCGGGAGTCGGTTACGCAAGGGGAAGGTATTAGCACCCCTCACGTCCATCGTACTCGATGGGATCCACGCTTGTTGTGTTTACTGGACGGGTTGGTTTTATCTATCTACCTATCAAGGCTGGCTTGAAAAAGAAAAGAAAAATGACTCGGCAAAGCGTCGCGCTTTATGCCTACGTATTCTCATCAGAGAATGAGAAATCAGAGTCAACGTAGTTCGACCTAACTACGGGTTACGGGGGAAGGTGGCTCGCCAATACATCAGTATTGTGCCTACGTACTCTCAACAGGTATGAGAGATCAGAGCTTACGTAGTTCGGGATAATACGGATTACGGGGGTTCAGATTCATCTGTTTTATCGAGTAGGGTTAAACAGCAGTTCCAGCAATTAGGGACAAAGCCTGTTTGCGGTGGTGCTGAAGTTTAACGACACTCTTTTCTTCAGAAAAGCTTCCTTTGAATTACGGGCCCACGGGGAAAAAAGGTTTGAAGTTTGTTTTATGTCTTTTACGAAAGAACTGTTTTTTATGGTTGTTTGCAACTAATGTCGCACTAGAGACTATGACCTGAGAGTGAATGTGTCGCATGTCACCCAAAGGGTGCCATACTAAACATCCAGACTGTCGAAAAGAAGCTCTCCAACAATCCTCTCTCAGATAGCTTAAGGCTCGTAACGTACGACGTCAGTTAACCTTTATTACTGTATTTTGATTTGTTTGAAGATACGAAGAGAGAGGGACAACTACGGGGAGACTATCAAGTCCTAATGTTGTCATGCCAAGGATTCATCCTATGGTTGAAGTTTGAAACAGGGAACTCCTAGAAGTTATCATGCATAGGTTTCAAGCAAACAGGATTCATGTCAATGATAAACAGAAACAGGTAAAGCATCAGCTGAAACAGTAAACAGTAAACGACTGTAAAATGCATGTAATGCAAGTGAGAGAGGAAATGTGTGTGGGGTGTCAGCCTCCACAAGCTCATCTCAACCTCAAGCCAGATATGAATAACTGCAATCATACAAAAATAATAGCATGCTATCAAGCAAAATATAATAACTGCAATCATACAGAAGAAATGAAATGCTATCAAGCAAACACAAACCACATGGGCAAGGGAGCTGGGCTCTACCAAATACCCGCAAGCAAAGCCATACAGTAAAAATACAAGCAGAGGGAGCAACTCAACCTCTAGTGCAATCATGCTCCTAGCTTAAAGTCAGTCTAGATATGAACTTATTCTAATGCATCAAGCAAGTCAAACAAGGCACATCAATACAAAAAAGAAAACAGACAAGAAAGAAAGCAGATCAACAGCTCCTCCAACTTAACAGCAGTCCAATCATCAATCTTCAGCAGCTCTTCAAGGCTATCATCTTTCATGACAAGTATCAACTTGCTTCTCCAGGGTTTCAACCCATCAAACATAAGTATCAACTTATCCTCCTCCTCAAGCCTCAGCTTTACAGTAAATTCCACCTTCAGGCTTCACTCCTAACTACAAGTATCAACTTGATTCCTTCAGGCCCTCAATGCATCAATGTAAGTGTCAACTTATCCTTTATTCCTCAAGCTTCAGCTCTTCACTCAATCTCAATTGAATCCTCTTCATAAGTATCAACTTGTTCTTCTTGCTTCAGCTCTCTCTTCTTTACCAGTATCAACTAACTTTCCTCTTCATCTATGAGCTTCAGCTTCTCAGAGTAGTCTTCAATCACCTGGAAGTATCAACTCCATCCTTCAATCTTCTTCAAGCAAGGAACTCCATCCTCTATCAAGGGAGAAATATTCATCTATCAAGAGCAAAGTTGGGATGATTGGTAGCAGAGTGAAGACCAAAGGTCACCACTGAGCATCCTATCATCAGAGAAAGGGACCCTCAAAGGTTCTACCAATTTGCAAAGAACCACACATCCTACCAAAGGAGGGATGAGGCCTTTACAAGGGACCTTACATCATAGGGAATAATGGAATTGATCAACATATTCCATGTTTATGAAGGAAGAGAACTATCTAGAAGCTCTGCCTACAAAACCCTAATCTTAACCTAATCAAAACTACACCACAAGAAGGGAAGATCTTCAAATCCAAGCCTCTTCAAGCAATCCAATGCATCTTCAACTTGCCTTCATCATCATCCAAGAACAAGCAAATCAAAACCCTAATCTAAGGGAACTAAAGATGCTAATCTAGTTGAGTTAATGCCTTAGAATCATCTAAAACTAGCACCTAAACTAAAATTAATCAAAAATAGCAAACTATCTTATAAATTTCTACAAAAATTCCTAAGGGATCCTAATTCAATTAAGAATGCCTCATACAAAAACCAGGGACTAAATCATCTATCAAGTCCTAAAATTAAGTCCTAAATCCAAAGGTATCAATCATAAACCCTAAAAATGGAGCTTCTAAAGGTTTCAACCTAAACTACCACCTATGTTCATCACAAAAATGTGAGAAACATATATGGGGAGCATGCACATCTATGCTAACTACTCACAAAAAAACAGGATCAAAATCATCACCACATGATCACACAAAATTCCACAAAATCAAGCATCAAACATAACTATTTTAATATCAATTAAAATGTGAAAATTACCATAAAATCAGAAAATACATGAAATAAAAATATTTTTTATCTAAAAAATACTAGATTCAATCATGAATATAATGCAAAAAGAATGGGATTAATTGGATCATTTTTCATTTTTTTATGATTTTATCAAGAACCATGCATAAAAATAAAAAATTAAAGAAAATCAAACACAAATAACCAAGCGCGTGGTGCATATAGTAATAAAATCAATTCAATATTCAGACTGGGCCAAAAAGGGGGGTGTCAGTAGAAAAGCGCCTAAGCCCATATCACAATCAGAAATTAATATGGAAATAGAAAGAAAAGAGAAAAAGTCACGGTGCAATAAGTAAGAGAATTCAGTTCAAATTCACAAATGGGCTCGCTGGGGGTGTGGATAGTGGTATCTTGCTAAGGCCCAAAACCTTTTGTTTAATGATACGCAGCGTTTGGAGCATCAGCATTCTTCCCTCTTCACAACCTGAGATTAAAACATGGCCCTTGGATCTGGCTCTGGTCAATGGTCATACGTGGATCTGATGGCTAGGACTTCATCACCTACCTCTAGCCATGAAAATGGAGGGAAGCATCCAGTGCAACAGAGTTCAAGCATCAACCTCATCCTCACTCGGGCTCCCTCAAATCCCCATCGAAATTCAAAATTTAAAACACTAAATCACTCCAAATCTCTCCCTGAGTCTAACCCTAGCCTCAGAATTTATTGAATCAACCTCTAACCTAAAACACGATTAAGAATCACAATTATGCTCAAACCTCAACTATCACCATTCTTCAAATTGTTTGGTCTAAAATGTTCACCACATTACCCTGATCAGTTCTTGCTATAATACTCACATTATCTCTCAATATCCAACATGTTCTTGATCCAAACAGAAATTGTGTCATCTCATTGATCATCACCAAATCCTCTCTAAGTTTCCAGAAATGATCTCCTAACCACATACTATCAATCTAACCTAACAAATTGAGGTAATTCTTCTTAAATTAAGGTGAGGGATGAAAGATTCAAACCTGTGAATTCTTGAATAACAGAAGTAGCAAAGCTTCAATTCAACCCTTCTACTGCTCCAGAATCATTCAATGTACCAAGTTCTTGCTTCTGTATGCAAGAGAATTGATTGCAAATGCTTGGAACTCCAAACCCGATAGTGACTTGCAGGTGCTGAAATTCAATTGCAAGAACACGATCCTTCAAGGCTTTGGCTATGGAATTGATCTGGAATCATTCAGTATCCTCAATAGAAGTTGTTGAAATCAAAAGAAAGGAAAAAGATGGTGTAGAATGCAGAAACTGATTTCAAGTTGCAATGAACAATGTGAAGTTGCAAACTTTCTTATCTCCCTCAATTCTCATCAACCTTGCACTTGAACCCCTTCTAATCAATATATAGATGATGTTGGACCTCTCTAGAATCTTCTGGAATCATCCAAGGAGATGTTGAATTTCTCATGTCATCAAAAATACCATCTCATGCCATACTCACCCCAATTCTGGTTTCACTTGTTGCAGCAGCTTGTTATGATCCCAAAATCTCTACAAATGAGATATTAGATGTGTTACAATGCCTTGGAAGCTTGTGCATTGATCTCTCATGTGTTTTGCAAATGTTACTTAAGATGTAAGTAACTACTTTTCAAAGCAAGTCCACAAAATACACCCCAACTCAAAAATGTGGCTAAACCAATGTTCTTAAAATGTTTTTTAGAGTCAAAATGATATATTACATGCCTTGGTTTGGATGTGTAGATCAAAAATATCAATTTCCAACTTTGGTTTATTTAACTTATACCCTTATTTTAGGTCATTTTTGCAACTTTGAGCTACAAGCACTTCTAACATCTCATGACCTCTTTACTAGCTTTAAAACATCATTTTAAACAAGTTTGATGTTGAACATTTTCCCATTTAAGGCTTGGAAATAGGAGTTATGGCCTTATGAATAAAATGACATGTAATCTCCAAATGACCAAAATGCCCTTGACTTGTCAAAGCCATAAGTTGAGTTCTACAAATCCTATCAAGGACTTCTAGTACTCTATAGAAATCTAAGAGGATAAGGAACAACATTCATGTTAACCAAAAGTTCATAGGAATCATCTTTCTAGGGTAAAAGTTTCATGCAAGTTGGGTAACTTTCAAGCTCCCAAATCCACAGACCTCAGATGACCTGTAACTTGTCAAAGTCATAACTTGAGTTCTACAAATCCTATCAAGGACTTATAGCACTCAAATTAAAGCTAAGATCATGCTCTACAACATTCATGTTGGGGGTAATATGAGATGACAGTCACATCTTGAGCTAAAATGCCTTGAAGATAGGGGTCAAACTAGGGGATTTTACACTGTCAAGCCTTAGAAACCCTAGCTTGAAACCTCTCAAACTCTTCAATCATGATGAGTTGACCTTGGAATCATCCTTATAGCATCTCAATGCATCAATCCATGATCACATGGCTCTTGTATTAGGTCTCAACCTCCTTCAAGTCTTCAGTTGACTTAGGGTTGACCCAGTCAAACCCTAGCTGCACCACTCATGGCTGAGCCTTCTTAATCTTGCACAATGACCTGTCTAGGCATCAAAGTGATCTTCAAAACTTCTCATGAGATCTCTCAAGACCTCAAGTCTAACCTCATGGCTTCAGAATCATCTGATGGCTTCCCACAACTCTCAAGTTAGGAGACCCACATACTTGGTTTCAACCACTCTCTCTGAGGATCCTTTTACTTCTCTGACAAGGATATCAACCCTTGAACATCTTAATAACCTTCTTAGCTAGCTTCAAAGCCTTGTGTAGCCCTTGATTGGTAATCATACCTCTTGATCTCCTGTACACATGCCAATGAAATGCAAATGATAATGCTAATGTGAATGAAATGAAACATAAGCTAGGTAAAGAAATATTGGGCAAATTTTGGGGTGCAACAGATACCATGACTTGTCTAAGCTTAAATAGGGCCCTCTAGGCATCCCATAAGATCCATACACCTCAAATTCATAATTCCATGTTGAGGATCTTCAATGCACCTCAAGTTAGGAGAAAAATCCACCTGTGGGCACTCAAACTTCTCAAGACTTCAAATCACTTCTTGATGGCCTGGAAGGCTTCTCCTCTTGGATAAAACACCTTGCTAAGCTCTTCTTTTGATAGACACAGTGATCCCTTGTTGGAGGCATGCCATGCTATGATATGCAAATGATTAGACTGTTTATATGATGTAACTATGCAAATGGCAATGCAATGAAACATAAATCAGGCAAGAAAAGGTTGAGCAAATTTTGGGGTGCAACAACTAGTACCATCAGTAAGGTACTTTAGGTCAAACTTAGGAAATAAAGGTTCTTCAGCTGCAGTGGTGGCTGCTGCACCCCAAAATTTGCCCAACATTTCTTCACCTAGCTTGTGTTTCATTTCATTCACATTAGCATTATCATTTGCATTTCATTGACATGTATGCAGGAGATCAAGAGGTATGATTACCAATTAAGAGCTAAACAAGACTTTGAAGCTAGTTAAGGAGGCTTATTCAGGTGTTCAAGTGTTGATATCCTTGTCAGAGAAGTTAAAAGATCCTCAGAAAGAGTGGTTAAAACCAAGTGTGTAGGTCTCCTAACTTGAGAGTTGAGGAAAGTCATCAGATGATTATGAAACCATGAAGTTAGACTTGAGGTCTTGAGAGAGATCAGGTGAAGTGTTGAAGATCACTTTGAGGCCTAGACAGGTCATTGTGCAAGAAGAAGAAGCCTCAGCCATGATTGGTGCAGCTAGGGTTTGACTGGGTCAACCCTAAGTCAACTGATGAGTTAAAGAAGGTTGAGACCTAATCCAAGAGCCATGTGATCATGGATTGATACGTTTAGATGTTATAAGGATGATTCCAAGGTTAACTCATCATGATTGAAGAGTTTGAGAAGTTTCAAGCTAGGGTTTCTAAGGCTTGACAGTGTAAAATCCCCTAGTTTTACCCCTAACTTCAAGGCAATTTAGCTCAAGAGGTGATTGTCATCTCATCTTACCCCCAACATGATTGTTGTAGAGCATGGTCTTAGCTTTAATTTGAGTGCTAGAAGTCCTTTATAGGATTTGTAGAACTCAAGTTATGGCTTTGACAAGTTACAAGTCATATGAGGTATGTGAATTTGGAGTTTGAAAGTTACCCAACTTGCATGACACTTTTGCCCTAGAAGGATGATTCCTATGAACTTTTGGTCAACATGAATGTTTTTCCTTATCCACTTAGATTTCTAGAGAGTACTATAAGTCCTTGATAGGATTTGTAGAACTCAAGTTATGGCTTGGACAAGTCAAGGGTATTTTGGACATTTGGTGATTATAGGTCATTTGTGATCATAGGCCATTTTCACCAACTTAGAGACCTCAAATGAAATTTTGTTCAACTAGAAAGTTGCTCAAAATGGGGTTTTAACCTTGACCATGCATCAAGGAGGCATTGAAATGGCCCAAGGAGAGACTTGGTTCAAGAAATTTTGAAAAAAGAAAGAATTAAAAGGATTTAATGGCCAAAAATTCAAATAATTCATTTTGTGACCAAATGAAACAAAATAATAGGTCAAATTGATTGGAAAAATGATTTTAGAAACAATGGCAATGTTATAATTTTGATTTGAGGTCATTTGCATACCATTCCATTTCATTTCTTCATGATGAAGCAACATAATCAAACTCCCACCTTTGGCTTGCAAACAAGGAAAATAACTCATGAAACTCATTCAAAATCTCATGAGAATTTGAGTACAAGCATAGCCATGCCCAAAGGGAGCCATAATGGTGACTGCCATGGATGAGATTTTGAAGAGATTTTGAAAATCCAAAATCTCATTTGGATGAATCCAGAAGTTTCTAGATGAGTCTAAACACTTCTATATAAGTCATTGAGTGAGTTTAACGCTCTTTTTGGAAGAGATAGGTGCTGGAAGCAGAGATTGGAGTTGATGTTTCATGAATGCAAGTTGAAATCGTATTCTGATATTGAAGAAGAATCAAGCCAATTTGAGGTGTGCTTTAGCTTCAAAGGAGGATTTGGAGTGAATCTGGATTGTTGTGGAGGCTGAATCGTGCAAGAACCACTTCTTTTACAAGCTTGAACACAGGTTGGTGAATTTCTTGATTATGCATGATTTAGGCAGTGATAGATAGAAATTCATATGCGGTTAGGATCCTGATGGTGAGTAGTTGGATTTAGGATGTTTAATTGCTTGATTAGAGATGATTTAGGTCAGATACCATTTTTGGTTGAGATTGATATTTCACGATTCATGCGTTTTGAGGATGAATAATTGGTATGGTTGAATTGCTGGGAAGATTCTGGTCAAGATTCATTCAGGAATCATGGCAAATGGTTAAGTGTAGAGGAAGTTAGGGTTGCACAGGGGTGGCCGGAAAAGCCACCGGCGATGGCTGGTTCGCGCGCAGGTTTCAGGTTCAAATTGAGGAAGATGAAATCCTCACCCTCCATTCAGGCTGAAGACTTGACTTGGTCCATTGATCTAAGCGCTCATGATGAGCCACGTACCCCTCTCCCCAAACTCACCGTTTTACTTACTCTTTGAATGAACCCAGCACGCGTGAGCTCGAATCCTGGCTTGTGTTTGTTTTTCTTTCATTTTAATTGCTACAGAGAATGCAAGTGGATCCAAGCGCCTGGGCCCATGAAGTCCTTGTTATCCACACCCCCTTTCTGGCCCAACCCAAGAATTGAACTGATTATATTTACTATTTGACACGCATGTTTACCCATTTCTTTAATTTTCTTTTATTTTTCATTATTTCATAGGACTTAGAGATTAATTCATAAAAAATAGGAAATTAACTCAATTAATTCCAAACTTTTTTCCCCTGATTCATGATTGAATCTAGAACTTTGTAGATTAAAAATATTAGGAATTCATGCATTTGTGATTTTATTTTCATTTTTTGAATATTAATTGATATTAAAATGGCCATGGTTGATACCTTGTTTTGGTGAATTTTGTTTGAGTATTTGGTGATGATTCTTGCCTTGATTTTTTGTGTGTAGCTAGCATAGATATGTATGTTCCCCTAGTAATTTTCTCACATTTTTGTGATGAAATTAGATAGTGTTTTTAAGTGAAACTTTAGGTGCTCTAGTTTTATGGTTTATGCTTAATACCTTGTGATTTAGGTTTTATTTCTAGGACTTGGTGGATGATTCAACCTCTGGATTTTGTATGGTAGATTCATGATTGAATTAGGGTCCCATAGTTATGTTTGTAGGATTTTACAATTGGTTTTAGTATTTTAGTTAGGATTAAGTTTAGTACTAGGGTTTAGTTGATCCTAACTTGCTAATTCAACTAGATTGATTTCTTTAGTTCCCTTAGCTTAGGGTTTTGCTTTTCTTGCTCTTGGATGATATTGAAGACAAGTTTGGGTTGCTATGGAGAGCTTTAAGAAGCTTGGATGTGAATTTTTCCTTGCTTTTGGTTTGAGTTTGTTTAGGTGTTAAAATTAGGGTTTGTAGGCAGAGCTTCTAGATAGATTCTCTTCTTTCATAAACATGGAAGGTGTTGATCACTTCCATTCCTCCCTATGATATAAGGTCCCCTTGTGAAGGCCTCATACCTCCTTTGGTAGGATGTGTGGCTTTTCACAAGTTGGTAGAACCTTTGAGGGTTCCTTTCTTTGATGATGGAGTGTTTAGTGGTGACCTTTGGTCTTCACTCTGCTGTCTATTATCCAAACCCTGCTCTTGTTAGATGAATCTTCCTCCCTTGCTAGAGGGTGGAGTTCCTTGCTAGAAGATTGAAGATGCTAGAAGTTGTTGCTTTCTTTGTGTCTGAAGACTGCCATGGGAGCTGAAGCTTGAAGACCAAGAAGAACAAGTTGACATTTGTGAAGAAGATAAAATTGAGATTGAATGAAGAGCTGAAGCTTGCAGAAGATGAAGAACAAGTTGATACTTGTGTTTGATGTGTTAAATGCTTGAAGGAGCAAGTTGACACTTGCTATTGAAGATGATAGCCTTGAAAAGCAGTTGAAGACTGAGGACTGACCTGCTGTCAGAGGAGAGCTTTGCTGTGAAGCTGTGGGAGTTGTTGATCTGCTTTCTTTCCTGTCTGTTTGCTTGCTGTGCAACTGTATTGGTGTGACTTGTTTGATTTGCTTGATGCATTAGAATAAGTTCATATTTAGATTGATTTAAGCTAGGAGCATGATTGCACTAGAGGTTGAGTTGCTCCCTCTGCTAGTATTTTTACTGTATGGCTTTGCTTGCTGGTATTTGGTAGAGCCCAGCTCCCTTGCCTATGTGGTTTGCTTGATAGCATGTTTTTTCTGCTGTATGATTGCAGTTATTGATTTGCTTGATAGCATGTTATTTCCTCTGTATGATTGCAGTTATTGATTTGCTTGATAGCATGTTATTTCTTCTGTATGATTATAGTTATTCATATTTGGCTTGAGGTTGAGATGAGCTTGTGGAGGCTGATGCCCCACACACAATTCCTCCCTCACTTGCATTGCATGCATTTTACAGTCGTTTACTGTTTACTGTTTAAACTGATGCCTTATCTGTTTCTGTTTATCATTGACATGATCCCTTAGGAATCTCACTTCCTTGGATAAGGAAGTGATGATTAGAACTTCAGGTTGAAACCTATGCATGATAACTTCTAGGAGTTCCCTGTTTCAAACTTCAACCATAGGATGAATCCTTGGCATGACAACACTAGGACTTGATAGTCTCCCCTTAGTTGAGCCTGTTCTCTCTTCTTATCTTCAAGCAAATTAAACTACAGTAATAAAGGTTAACTGATGTCGTACGTTACGAGCCTTAAGCTACTTGAGAAAGGGTTGTTGGAGAGCTTCTTTTCAACAGCTTGGATGTTTAGTATGGCACCCTTTGGGTGACATGCGACGCATTCACTCTCAGGTTATAGTCTCTAGTGCGATATTAGTTGCAAACATCCATAAAAAACAGTTCTTCCAGAAAAGACAGAAAACAAACTTCAAACCTTTTTGCCCCGTGGGCCCATAATTCAAAGGAAGCTTTTCTAAAGAAAAAAGTGTCGTTAACTCCCAGTTCTACTGCAAACGGTGACGCCTAAGTCTCCAAGGGTCGAGCTGCGTACATCCAACTGCTGGAACTGTTTGTTAACCCTACTCGATAAAACAGATGAATCTGAATCCCCGTAAGCCGTATTATCCCGAACTACGTAAGCTATGATCTCTCAAGCCTGTTGAGAGTACGTAGGCATAATACTGACGTATTGGCGAGCCACCTTCCCCGTAACCCGTAGTTAGCCGAACTACGTTGACTCTGATTTCTCATTCTCTGATGGGAATACATAGGCATAAAGTGAGACGCTTTGCCGAGTCATTTTCTTTTATTTTTAAGCCAGCTTTGATAGGTAGATAGTAAAACCAACCCGTCAGATAAACACAACAAGCGTGGATCCCATCGAGTACGATGGACGTGAGGGGTGCTAATACCTTCCCCTTGCGTAACCGACTCCCAAACCCAGATAATGGTTGCGATGACCTTGTCTTATACCTTTTCGTCAAGTTTTTCTGATTGTTTCCTTTCCCGTTCTGAGGGATAAATAACGAAAGGTGGTGACTCTTCTGTTTTGTCGGCACCTTATTTTCGCGGTAGCGACAGCTGGTGACTCTGCTAGGGACTTCTAATAGTATCCTGGGATCCAACGTCCCTTATGCGAGTCAGTTTGGGGATCCAACGTCCCCTGCGAGAGTCAATCCTAGCGCTTGTATGATTACTTGTTGGGTTGTGTTTACTTATCGCATTTTATTTCCCGCACTTTATTTTCAGTATGATATGATTATCTGTGCTGTTGTGGGAGGGGCATTCTGATGAGTGAGGAGCCAGACCCAGGCTTGAGTGTACCTAGCATTAGTTGTGGAAATTAGTGGGCGCGTGCTTGCTTTGCAGGCACTAGTGTCTCATGAAATCCACGCTCAGACGAGGTTCTCCCGGTTGACTTCTTTTCCGGCCCTTTAGGCCTAAGGGGTTGTTCGTTTGGAGGATTGTCGACTCTGGGGACCGATCATTTGGGATTCAGCTAAGTGAGGCCGCTTCACGAGATGGTGATGCCACACCTTCTGGGTATCGTATCATCTCTCTTGAATGTCTATGACGCTGATGACCGCATAGGATGCCGAACTTGTGTCAGTTTAGTTCCATACCTGTGAGTAGGGTCAGGTTTGTTGCAGGAAACCTTAACCTTCAGACTACCTGGTTTTCTTGATAGTGAATCAGTTTTGTTGGAATCAGGTTATCATCATCAGATGTGTATCTGTTCTTGACAGAGCAGAGTTATAGTCTGACATCAGGGGTTTCTCCTTATTATCAGATATATGTGTGTTCTTGACAGAGCAGATTTATGGTCCGATACCAGGGTTTTCTTCTTATCAGAGATAGCGGTTGTTCTTGACAGAGCAGTATTGTGGTTTAGTTGATACAGAATCTTCACCTTCATCTCCTCAACAGCACAGTCGTCTTGATCTCCCGCTGCATGATTGCATTTTGCATTGTTTTGCATACTCATTTGCATTTCATTAACGTGTGTCTGTGTTGCAGGTACCGTTTCCCCCTGTTCAGGTTTTCTTGCCTTCTATTGTGCTATTATGGGTTCTCTGAGGAAGACTGTGGCCTACAAGCTCCCCACTCCTGATGTTGTTCAACTGACTGGTTTGATTGCTTTGGCAGATGATTCTGTGAGAGGTGAATTCAGAAAGTCTTATGGGAAACTGCTCAGCCTAGTTCGTAAACCCTCTGTGTTTGAGTTGAATGGGTTGCACGCCCTGCTGCAGCTCTATGATCCTCCTTTGAGATGCTTTACTTTCCCGGACTTTATTCTCGCACCTACACTAGAGGAGTATGCTGATTTGTTAGGTGTGCCTATCAAGAGTCAGATGCCCTTTGTTCATATGGATGTTGCGCCTAATCTGGCTAGTCTAGCCCCTTCACTTCATCTGGATGCCTTCGAGTTGGTCTTGTCTAGTTGGAACAGGGTTCTCGGTTTCTCCCTGCAGTTCTTAGTGGGAAAGGCCCAGCAGTGTGCCAAAGACGGTTGTTGGATCGCGTTCAACGCTATTCTTGCTCTGTGCATATATGGCATCATTCTGTTCCCCAATATGCCTGACTTTGTAGACTTCGACGCCTTTCACATCTTTGCATCAGGGAATCCAGTCCCGACCTTGATAGGAGATGTCTATCATTCCGTCCACTACAAAAACGAGAACAGAAGGGGCAAGAATGTCTCGTGTTGTGTGCCCCTACTCTATAGATGGCTTGATAGTCACCTACCCAAGAAGGGTCCCTTTGCCTCGTCTGCAGCCACAACTGAGTGGTCTGAGCGTTTGATGAGTCTGTCAGCGGAGGATATTGCCTGGTTTGATAGAGATAGGTTGGGTACTGAGATTATCTTCAGTTGCAGCGGGTTTCCGAATGTGCCTTTGATAGGCAGGAAGGGTTGTATCAACTATAATCCATCTCTGCTGGTTCGACAGTTTGCTTATGCTCTGAGAGCTCCGTGGAAGGATGAAGAGGTGCAGGAATCTCTGTACCTCACTGGACTTCTAGAGGGGGATATGTTATCTAAGCTTCAGCACGCTTGGAATGGTATCTGTAAGCGGGGGAAGCCGTTGCAGGGGAAAATTAATAGCCAAGCCTACGCTCTGTATGTGACCTAGATCAGAGCCAGAGCAGATATTATAGGGATGATATTTCCGCCTGCCCAGCTAGAAAGCCCTCCAGTGATTGAAGAGCCTACCACCGTGCCCATTCAGCAGCATAATCAGGTGTTAGCTGAGAGAGATGAGCTGAGGAAGGTAAACGAAGAACTGGAGAAAGAGTTGGGGCAACTCAGAAGCGAGAGAAGCAAAGCCGTCCATTCCTTCAAGAGGCAAACAGGGCTGGTGAACCAGTTAGGGACGGATTTGACTAAGCAGATGGCTGAGCGCGAGCGTTTGGGTCGGGACTTCAATGTTGTCAATGACGTACTGGCCACTAAGAAGCAGCACTTGGATGAAGCGTACCGGAGAATATCCAAGTTTAATCAGCATTGGAAGGCCACCCTAGCCAACGACAAAGAACGGGAGGATAAACTGAAGCAGCAGATCTCCAAGTTGAAAGCCCAGGTGAAGGCTAGTGAGAAGAGGTTTGATGAAGAAATCGCTCGCAGGTATGCCGCTGAAGGCCTGCTAAACAAGGCTCTTGCTAACCTGATGGAGCGCAAACTAATGTTTGAGTCCAAGAAGCGGAAGTTAGAAGATTGTTTCGGCGAAGGAGCATGGGAAGACTCAGTTGAAGGTCTTCAATACACTATTACACAGAGGGAGTTACTCGTCGAAGGGTTACTCACTCGACCTGATTATCCAGAAACGAGGGATCTGTTAGAAGAGTTCCACGCCCGTGGCCGTGCTTGACTATATTTGTAATCCTTTTGTTTTGATCATTGTTGTATGCTGACCATCACCAGGCTTGTTGGTCGAGGTCATGCTATTGATTCTGCTTGTACTCAGTGACGTTGTGTACCGCCTTGATGGGCTTTCTTTATATATGAGATGTTATTTCCATGACTGGACTCGGACTTCTTATTATCAGCACTGGCACTCAGGCACTAGGATCGGGGGGGAAATCTCCCTAACACACAGACACACGTTTGCATTTGCATGAAGCATTTGCATAACGAGCACTTTGTCGTTTTTCTAACCCTTTGGTGTATGCAGGTCGTTCTAGGATTGATCAAAGACCAATCCACCGCTATCCGACCAGAGCAAATCAAGCTAGGGCTATGGAACAAGTGCAGACTGACGTTCAGGAGCTCCGAGAGAGGATGGACCGCTTCATGGAGCTCATGCAAGTGGTTGCCAACGGCCAAGACCAGCTCAGAACATTGGTCCAGCCTCTGATCTCAAGGGTTGACAGCAATGGTGTACTCCACGGTGGGAATGTTCCAACCCCTCCACCTGTTGAAACTCCTCAGAATGGCATCCCCGTGACCGGGGGGAACGGTAGTGGTAACGGCAATGTGATCGCTAACCTGGGGCTCAATGGTAATACGACTGGCGTCGGTAATGGAAATTTTGAAGCTAACGTCAATGTTGGACTGGGCAACGGCAACACAGGTGTTGGAAATATGTATGGGCCTCAACCATGGTTAGAAGACCGTCAAGAAGGTTTGTTCTCACAGAAGGGTGTTGAAGGAGAGCTGACTGCTGAAGCACGACTGAGGTTTAAAGCACTCAAGGACAAGATGAGGAATTTCGAGAACCTGAACACTATGGGGGCCGACATGTCTAAGTTGGGATTGATTGCTGATTTCAAGGTGCCTCCTAAACTCAAGGTACCTGACTTTGAGAAGTACAAGGGCACCACCTGCCCTCGCGTCCACCTAAGGTCATACTATCGGAAAATGTCCACTCACTCTGAAGACGAGAAGTTGTTGATGCACTTCTTTCAGGATAGCTTGTCCGGGCCATCCTTGGAATGGTACATGAGTTTGGAGCCTACCAGTGTGTGCACGTGGAAGGAACTTGCTGAGGCATTCGTGCACCATTACCAATATAACAATGACTTGGCTCCGAACCGGGTTCAACTACAAAATTTGTCACAGAGGAACAACGAAGGGTTCAAAGAGTACGCCCAGCGGTGGCGTGAATTGGCAGCTAGAGTTCAGCCGCCGATGGTTGAACGGGAGCTTGTTGAAATGTTTGTAGCCACCCTTCCAGCGGTTTATTACGAGAAATTGGTCAGCGGTATGTCTGGAAGCTACTCAGATCTCATCATCACGGGCGAGCACGTTGAAAATGGGATCAAACTGGGGAAAATTCAAGGTGTCGATCTAGCCTCAGCTGGAGGAGGAAAGAAACCGTACGGTGGCAAAAGGCGGGAAGGAGAGACGAGCGCCGTGTTCAACGCTCGAAGGAAAGGTAAAGGCCCTCGCCAGCAGGTGGCTAGCATAACCATCCCTACAGTCCAACAACCCCAGCCACAGTAGCAGCCGAACCAGCAAGGGTACAGAAAGTATCAGAACAGGGCACCTCTGTCAAGTCGTCACCTCGAGACACCGCCCATGTCTTATGCTCAACTGTTACAGACTCTGCTTCAGTTGCAGCTAGTCCAGAAGAGAACCCTGGCTCCCTTAACAAGGGCACCTCCGCCAGGTGTTGCACCCCAAAATTTGCTCAACATTTCTTTAGCTAGCTTGTGTTTCATTTCATGCACATTAGCATTATCATTTGCATTTCATTGACATGTATGCAGGAAATCAAGAGGTATGATTACCAATCAAGGGCTACACAAGAGTTTGAAACTAGCTAAGAAGGTTATTCAGGTGCTCAAGGGTTGACATCCTTGTCAGAGAAGTTGAAAGATCCTCAGAGATAGTGGTTGAAGCCAAGTGTGTAAGTTCCTAACTTGAGAGTTGTGGGAAGTCATCAGATGATTCTGAAGCCATGAAGATGGACTTGAGGTCTTGAGAGAGCTCATGAGAAGTGTTGAATATCACTTTGAGGCCGAGACAGGTCATTGTGCAAGATTGAGAAGCCTCAGCCATGAGTGGTGCAATTAGGGTTTGACTGGGTCAACCCTAAGTCAACTGATGATCTGAAGGAAGTTGAGACATAATTAAAGAGCCATGTGATCATGGATTTATCCATTGAGATGTTCTAAGGATGATTTCAAGGTCAATTCATCATGATTGAAGAGTTTGAGAAGTTTCAAGCTAGGGTTTCTAAGGCTTGATAGTGTAAAATCCCCTAGTTTGACCCCTATCTTCAAGGCAATTTAGCTCAAGATGTGATTGTCATCTCATCTTACCCCCAACATTATTGTTTTAGAGCATGATCTTAGATTTAATTTGAGTTCTATAAGTCCTTGATAGGATTTGTAGAACTCAAGTTATGGCTTTGACAAGTTACAAGTCATCTGAGGAATGTGAATTTGGAGCTTGAAAGTTACCCAACTTGCATGACACATTTTCCCTAGAAGGATGATTCCTATGAACTTTTGGTCAACATGAATGTTGTTCCTTATTCTCTTAGATTTCTAGAGAGTACTAGAAGTCCTTGATAGGATTTGTATAACTCAAGTTATGGCTTTGACAAGTCAAGGCTATTTTGGACATTTGGTGATTATAGGTCATTTGTGATCATAGGTCATTTTCACCAACTTAGAGGCTTCAAATGAAGTTTTGTTCAACTAGAAAGTTGCTCAAAATGGGGTTTTAACCTTGACCATGCATCAAGGAGGCATTGAAATGGCTCAAGGAGAGACTTGGTTCAAGAAATTTTGGAAAAAGAAAGAATTAAAAGGCATAAAAGGCAAGAAATTCAAAAGAATTGATTTATGTCCAAATGATACAAACTTATAGGTCATTTTGATTGGAAAATACATTTTAGAAACAATGGCAATATTAATTTTTTGAATTGAGCCTAATTTCAATCACTTTTACTTTATTTCTTCATGGTGAAGTAACATAATCAACACATGCCTTTGGCTTGCAAGCAAGGAAAATAACACTCTAAACCAATTCAAAATCTCATGAGAAGATGATTACACACATAGTCATGCCAAGCAGGAGTCAGAATGGTGGTTGCCATGGGTGGTATTTTGAGGAGAAATTGAAAATCCAAAATCTCATTTGAATGGATCCAGAAGTTTCTAGATGAGTCTAATCATTTCTATATAAGCTAGCGAGTGAGCTCAGCCATTTTTTTGGGAGGAATTGAAGCTGGTAAGAGAAAGAGCCATTGAATTTTTGAAGGTTCAAGGTGAAATCGGGTTTTCAATTCTAGAGGGAATCAAGCCAAATCAATGTGTGCAAAGGCTTGGAGATTGAATTTGGAACATGTCTGCATCATCTTGGCAGTTGAAGTGAGCAAAAACCACCTCTGTTACCTCTCTGAAACTAGGTTTGTATATTTCACCATTATGCATGATTTAGGAGGAGAAACTTAGAAATATATATGTGGTTAAGATCCTTGCAACCTGTAGATGGATTTAGGATCATAAGTTGGTGAATTAGAGACAAAATAGGTGTGTGGCCATTTTCTGTTGAGGATGATATCTCACGATTCTTGAAGGGTTATTCATGGCTAGATGGTGGAAATTGATCAGTGAAGAGTGAGGATTAATTTGTGACCTTTAATTTAAAGAATGGTGAAAATCAAGATTTGAGTGAACTCTGAAAATGTCATCGTGTTTTGAGTTAGAGATGGAATTAGAGAATTCTGAGGGTGGACTCGTGATCATCATCAAATTTGGAGTAGGATAGTGATTGGTTTTGTGGTTTTTGATGACCTGTGGAGGTTGGCTCACCGGAGAAGATGGTGGCGCTGCAACTCAGGCAACCGTCTGAAGGGTTCCCTCCATCTGAGTTTAAATCTGGGACGATGACGCATGCCCGTTGGGTGTAGGTTTGACCCTTGACTCAAGCATGAAATGGAAGGCCACGATCTGTTTGAAAATTCTGAAGAGAGACCTTAGAATGAAACACACCGTTTCATTAATTGAGTTGTGTTGGGATTAGCACTCTAATTGATATCAACACCCCCCCTTTGGCCCAATCCAGAAATGAACTGAGTATTCTTGCTATTTGCCACACTTGTTTATCAATTTCTCTTATTTTCTTTTATTTCTCATCATTTCATATGACTTAGGAAATAATTCATAAAAAATTGAAGACTAACTCAATTAATTCCATTCTTTTTTCCATTGATTCATGATTGAATATAATTTTTTTTAGATAAAAATTATTAATATTTCATGCATTTTTTATTTTATTTGCATTTGTTGAATTCTAATTGATATTAAAATAACCATGGTTGATGCTTTGCTTTGATGAATTTGGTTTGAGCACTTGGTGATGATTCTTGCCTTGATTTTTTGTGTGTAGCTAGCATAGATATGCATGTTCCCCTTAGATGTTTCTCACATTTTTGTGATGAATGTAGGTGGTAGTTTTGAGTTGAAACTTTAGGAGCTCCATTTTTAGGGTTTATGTTTAGTACCTCATGATTTAGGTTTTATTTCTAGAACTTGGTTGATGATTCAACCTCTGAATTTTGTATGGTAGATTCATGATTGAATTAGGGTCCCTTAGGAATTTTTGTAGGAATTTATAATGTAGTTTACTATTTTAGTTTGATTTTAGTTTAGGTGCTAACTTTAGATGATTCTAATGCACTAATCTGACTAGATTAACCCCTTAGGTTCCCTTAGAGTAAACTTGTGTTGTTTTACCCTTGGTGGAAGATGAAGGCAAGTTAAGGATGCTACGGAGTGCTTGAAGAAGCTTGGATGTGAAGATTTCCCTTCTTTTGGTGTAGTGTTCATTAGGTGTTGAGATTAGGGTTTGTAGGCAGAGCTTCTAGATAGATTCTCTTCTTTCATAAACATGGAATTTGTTGATCACTTCCATTCTTCCCTATGATGCAAGGTCCCCTTGTAAAGGCCTCATCCCTCCTTTGGTAGGATGTGTGGCTCTTTGTAAGTTGGTAGAACCTTTGAGGGTCCCTTTCTCTGATGATAGGATGCTTAGTGGTGACCTTTGGTCTTCACTCTGCTACCAATCATCCAAACTTTGCTCTTGTTAGATGAATCTTTATCCCTTGCTATAGGATGGAGTTCCTTGCTTGAAGATGATTGAAGGCTAGAAGTTGATACTTCTCTGTGTTTGAAGACTACCTTTGGAGCTGAAGCTTGAGGATCAAGATGAGCAAGTTGATACTTGTGGGAAGAAGATCAAGTTGAGATTGAGGGAAGAGCTGAAGCTTGAAGAAGATGAAGAACAAGTTCATACTTGTGAGGGGAATTCATTGAAGGTTGATTGAAGAAGCTGAAGCTTGAGGAAGAAGCAAGCTGATGCTTGTGGGTTTAATGCATTGAGGCCTGAAGGTGGAATTTACTGAAGAGCTGAAGCTTGAAGTTGAAGGAGAGGGATAAGTTGATACTTATGTTGATGTGTTGAAAGCTTGGAGAAGCAAGTTGACACTTGTTATTGAAGATGAAAGCCCTGAAGAGCAATTGAGGACAGAGGAGCTTTGCTGTGAAGTTGAGGAAGCTGTTGATCTGCTTTCTTTCCTGTCTATTTTCTTGTTGTGCAACTCTATTGATGTGACTTGTTTGATTTGCTTGATGCATTAGAATAAGTTCATATTTAGACTGATGTAAGCTAGGAGCATGATTGCACTAGAGGTTGAGTTGCTCCCTCTGCTTGTATTTTACTGTATGGCTTTGCTTGCGGGTATTCGGTAGAGCCCAGCTCCCTTGCCTATGTGGTTTATGGTTTGCTTGATGGCATTTTATTTCATTTCTTCTGTATGATTGCAGTTATTATATTCTGCTTGATAGCATGTTATTTCCTCTGTATGATTACAATTATTCATATCTGGCTTGAGGTCGAGATGAGCTTGTGGAGGCTGCTGCCCCACACATATTTCCTCCCTCACTTGCATTGCATGCATTTTACAGTCATTTACTGTTTACTGTTTAAGCTAATGCTTTATCTGTTTCTGTATATCGTTGACATGATCCCCTAGGAATCTCACTTCCTTTGATAAGGATGTGATGATTAGAACTTTAGGTTGAAACCTATGCATGACAACTTCTAGGAGTTCCCTGTTTCAAACTTCAACCATAGGATGAATCCTTGGCATGACAATAGTAGGACTTGATAGTCTCCCCTTAGTTGAACCAGTCCGTTCTCTCTTCTCATCTCAAAACAAATTAAAATACAGTAATAAAGGTTAATTGACATCGTACGTTACGAGCCTTAAGCTATCTGAGAAAGGATTGTTGGAGAGTTTCTTTTCAACAGTCTGGATGTTTAGTATGGCACCCTTTGGGTGACATGCGACGCATTCACTCTTAGGTCATAGTCTCTAGTGCGATATTGGTTGCAAACAATTAAAAAACAGTTCTTCCATAAAAGACAGAAAACAAACTTCAAACCTTTTTGCCCCGTGGGCCCATAATTCAAAGGAAGCTTTTATGAAGAAAAGAGTGTCGTTAATTCCCAGTTCTACCGCAAACGGTAACGCTTAAGTCTCCAAGGGTCGAGCTGCGTACGCCAAACTGCTGGAACTGTTTGTTAACCCTACTCGATAAAACAGATGAATCTGAATCCCCGTAATCCATATTATCCCGAACTACGTAAGCTCTGATCTCTCATACCTGTTTAGAGTACGTAGGCACAATACTGACGTATTGGCGAGCCACCTTCCCTGTAACCCGTAGTTAGCCGAACTACGTTGACTCTGATTTCTCATTCTCTGATGGGAATACGTAGGCATAAAGCGCGACGCTTTGCCGAGTCATTTTCTTTTCTTTTCAGACCAGCCTTTATAGGTAGATAGTAAACAAACCCGTCAGATAAACACAACAAGCGTGGATCCCATCGAGTACGATGGACGTGAGGGGTGCTAATGCCTTCCCCTTGCGTAACCGACTCCCGAACCCAGACATTGGTTGCGATGACCTTGTCTTATACCTTTTCGTCAGGTTTTTCCGATCGTTTCCTTTCCCGCTCTGAGGGATAAATAACGAAAGGTGGCGACTCTTCTGTTTTGCCGGCACCTTATTTTCGCGGTAGCGACAGCTGGCGACTCTGCTGGGGAATTGATCGTTTCCTGGGATCTAACGTCCCTTATGCGAGTCAGTTTGGGGATCCAACGTCCCCTGCGAGAGTCAATCCTAGCGCTTGTATGATTACTTGTTGGGTTGTGTTTGTTTATCGCATTTTATTCCCCGCACTTCATTTTCAGTATGATATGATTATCTGTGCTGTTTGGGAGGGGCATTCTGATGAGTGAGAAGCCAGACCCAGGCTTGAGTGTACCTAGCATTAGTTGTGGAAATTAGTGGGCGCGTGCTTGCTTTGCAGGCACTAGCGTCTCATGAAATCCACGCTCAGACGAGGTTTTCCCGGTTGACTTCTTTTCCGGCCCTTTGGGCCTGAGGGGTTGTTGGTTTGGAGGATTGTCGACTCTAGGGACCGATCATTTGGAATTCAACTGAGTGAGGCCGCTTCAGGAGATGGTGATGCCACACCTTCTGGGTATCGTATCACCCCTCTTGAATGTCTGTGACGTTGATGACCACATAGGATGCCGAACTTGTGTCAGTATAGGTCCATACCTGTGAGCAGGATTGGGTTTGTTGCAGGAAGCCTTAACCTTCAGACTACCTGGTTTTATTGATAGTGAATCAGTTTTGTTGGTATCAGAGGTTCTCATCATCAGATGTATATGTGTTCTTGACAGAGCAGAGTTATGGTCCTGTATCAGAGGTCCTTATCTTCAGAGATGTATTTGTTCTTGACATAGCAGATTTGTGGTCCTGTATCAGAGGTCCTTGTCTTCAGATATGTGTGTTCTTGACAGAGCAGATTTATGGTCCGATACCAGGGTTTTCTTCTCATCAGAGATAGTGGTTGTTCTTGACAGAGCAGTATCGTGGTTTTGTTGATACAGAACCTTCATCTCTTCAACAGCACAGTCGTCTTGATCTCCTGCTGCATGATTGCATTTTGCATTGTTTTGCATATTCATCTGCATTTCATTAAAGTGTGTCTGTGTTGCAGGTATCGTTTCCCCCGGTTCAGGTTTTCTTGCCTTCTATTGTGCTACTATGGGTTTTCTGAGGAAGACTGTGGCCTACAAGCTCCCCACTCCTGATGTTGTACAACTATCTAGTTTGATTGCCTTGGCCGATGATTCTGTGAGAGGTAATTCAGAAAGTCTTATGGGAAACTGCTCAGCTTGGATCGTAAACCTTCTGTGTTTGAGTTGAATGGGTTGCACGCCTTGCTGCAATTCTACGATCCTCCTTTGAGATGCTTTACTTTCCCGGACTTTATTCTCGCACCCACACTAGAAGAGTATGCTGATTTGTTAGGTGTGTCTATCAAGAGTCAGATGCCCTTTGTTCATATGGGTTGCCCTTTGAATCCAAGAAACGGAAGTTAGAAGATTGTTTCGGCGAAAGAGCATGGGAAGACTCAATTGAAGGGCTTCAGTACACTATTACGCAGAGGGAGTTACTCGTCGAAGGGTTGCTCACTCGGCATGATCATGCAGAAACGAGGAATCTGTTAGAAGAGTTCCGCGCCCGTGGCCGTGCTTGACTATGTTTGTAATCCTTTTGTTTTGACCATTGTTGTATGCTGACCATCACCAGGCGTGTTGGTTGAGGTCATGCTATTGATTCTTCTTGTACTCAGTGACGTTGTATACTGTCTTGATGGGCTTTCTTTATATATATGAGATGTTATTTCCATGACTGGACTCAGACTTCTTACTATCAGCACTGGCACTCAGGCACTAGGATCAGGGGAAATCTCCCTAACACACAGACACACGTTTGCATTTGCATGAAGCATTTGCATAACGAGCACGTTGTCGTTTTTCTAACCCTTTGTGTATGCAGGTTGTTCCAGGATTGATCGAAGGCCAGTCCATCGCTATCCGACCAGAGCAAATCAGGCTAGAGCAATGGAGCAAGTGCAGACTGACGTTCAAGTACTCCGAGAGAGGATGGACCGCTTCATGGAACTCATGCAAGTGGTTGCCAACGGCCAAGACCAGCTCAGAACATTGGTCCATCCTCTGATTTCAAGGGTTGACAACAATGGTGTACTCCATGGTGGGACTGTTCCAACCCCTCCACCTGTTGAAACTCCTCAGAATGGCGTCCCCGTGACTGGGGGGAACGGTAGTGCCAACGGTAACGTGATCGCTAACATGGGGCTCAATGGTAATACGACTGGCGTCGGTAATGGGAATTTGGAAGCTAATGTCAATGTTGGACTGGGCAACGGCAACGCAGGTGTTGGAAATCTGTATGGGCCTCAACCATGGTTAGAAGACCGTCAAGACGATTTGTTCTCCCAGAAGGGTGCTGAAGGAGAGCTGACTGCTGAAGCACGTCTAAGGTTTAAGGCCCTCGAGGACAAGATGAGGAACTTCGAAAACTTGAACACTATGGGTGTCGACATGTCCAAGTTGGGACTGATTGCTGATTTCAGGGTGCCTCCCAAGTTCAAGGTACCCGAATTTGAAAAGTACAAGGGCACCACCTGCCCTCGCGTCCACCTGAGATCATACTACCGAAAGATGTCCGCTCACTCCGAAGACGAGAAGTTGCTGATGCACTTCTTTCAGGATAGCTTGTCTGGACCATCCCTGGAATGGTACATGAGTCTGGAACCTACCAGTGTGCGCACGTGGAAGGAACTTGCTGAAGCATTCGTGCACCATTACCAATATAACAGTGATTTGGCTCCGAACCGAGTCCAACTACAGAATTTGTCACAAAGGAACAATGAAGGGTTCAAAGAGTACGCCCAGCGGTGGCGTGAATTGGCAGCTAGAGTTCAGCCGCCGATGGTTGAGCGGGAGCTTGTTGAAATGTTTGTAGCCACCCTCCCAGGGGTTTATTACGAGAAATTGGTCAGCAGTATGTCTGGAAGCTTCTCAGATCTCATCATCACGGGAGAGCACGTTGAAAATGGGATCAAACTGGGGAAAATCAAGGTGATTTATCCTCAGCTGGAGGAGGAAAGAAACTGTATGGTGGAAAAAGACGGGAAGGAGAGACGAGCATCGTGTCCAACGCTCGAAGGAAAAGTAAGGGCCAACACCAGCAGGTGGCTAGCATAACCATCCCCGCTGTCCAACAACCCCAGCCACAGCATCAGCCGAATCAGCAAGGGTACAGAAAGTATCAGAACAGGGCACCTCTATCAAGCCGTCACCTCGAGACCCCGCCCATGTCTTATGCTCAGCTGTTACAAACTCTGCTTCAGTTACATCTAATCCAGAAGAGAACCCTGGCTCCCTTGACAGGGGCACCTCTGCCAGGTTATGATGCGAATGCAACATGTGAGTTTCACTCAGGGGCACCCGGACATACAATAGAAAACTGCAAAGCCTTCAAGCACAAGGTGCAAGACATGGTGGATGCTAAGATCATCAATTTCTCAGATAATGTGCCAAACGTCACAAAGAACCCCATGCCGAATCATAGGGGAGGTGGAGTAAATGCCATTATTGAAGATGAGAATTTGGATCTACTGACTGACGTCAGGGATTTGAAGACACCGCTTAGCTTCGTCAAAGCCAAGCTGATGAAGAGAGGTTTCTTTCCAGGCTGTGGAGAACTGTGTATGGGCTGTGCGACTAGTCCTGATGGATGTGAACAGTTGATAGAAGGGATTCAGAGTCTGATGACCGAAGGAATCTTGCAGTTTAGTCGAAAGGCCGAATGTGGATCTGGAGAGGTAATGCTGAAGCAAGATGATGAGTTTGCCACCATCACCATCCCTCGTCGGACGATCACTATTTCTGCACCCAGACCGCCCACGATTACCATCACCAAGGCTGGGCAGATACCTTTTGAAAGCACCAATGCTGTCCCGTGGCATTATGGGGCAGACGTCTACTACAATGGACAGAAGTTGGAGCTAGAACCATTTGGGCAGTCTGTGGATAACCTAGTGGGAATTGGCGGCATCACGCGCAGCGGAAGAGTATTTGCTCCACCCGAGATTGTGGCGGACAAAGCGGATAAAGCTGAAATAACCGATAAGGGAAAGAGTAAAGTCGTTGAGGAAACCCTTCAAGGGGTAGAGAAGGACTTACTTGTTAAGGACGCTGAAGAGTTTATGAGGTTGATTAAGAAGAGTGACTACAAGATCATGGATCATCTCCATCAAACACCCTCGAAAATTTCCATTCTGAATTTGTTGCTGTGTTCTGAGGCACATCACAACGCGCTGCTAAGAATTTTGAATGCCACGTATGTACCGCAGGAAATATCGTTCAACCAGTTGGAAGGGGTCGTAGCCCACGTTAATGCTGGAAACGGGTTAGGATTCACTGACCTGGAGCTGATGCAGAAGGGAAGGAACCACAATAGTGCTCTGCACATCTCGATAGAGTGCAGGGGGACGATTATGTCTCATGTGTTGGTGGACACAAGGTCATCGCTCGATGTTCTTCCGAAGAAAGCATTGATGAAGTTAGATACTCGAGGATTGATTTGCACATCCAGTGATCTGGTTGTGAAAGCTTTCGATGGAACCAAACGTCATGTTTTCGGGGAGGTGACGTTACCAATCCAAGTGGGGCCGGAAACCTTCGACGCAGTCTTCTACATTATGGACATCATGCCTGCCTACAGCTGTCTCCTAGGCAGGCCATGGATCCACTCTGCTGGCGCCGTGACCTCCACGTTGCACCAGAAGCTCAAGTATGCTGTTGGATGTAGCGTCGTGACTGTATGTGGCGAGGAAGACATAATGGTGAGCCATTTTTCGTCCTTCAAATATGTTGAGATGGATGGGAAAATCCACGAAACCCTATGTCAAGCGTTCGAAGCTGTTAAGGTCAAGAACGTAGCTCCTGTAATCACTGAGAAACTAGAGATGACTCTCTCTTCCTTCAAGGAAGCCCGGGTCGTTGTTCAAGCCTGATCTACCCCAGGCTAGGGGCGAATTCTAGAAATACCTAATAAGCAAGACAAGTTTGGGTTAGGATACTCTCCTACGACTGAAGCCTCCTCTTCTCGCAGTGCGTCGCGAGGTAAAGGGTTGATCCAGTTTACCAGTGGCGAGGTGATATTTGAAAGTGTCAACGCAGTGTCTGAAGACGGCGAAGACAGCGATTGCGACCTGGATTCTTGGATCCAGCCAAGCAAACCAGGCCAGAGCCTCAACAACTGGTCCATCAGGGATACCATCCAAGTGACAGGCAAAGAGTAATGATTTACTTTCTCCAATCATTGTACAACCCTACGTCCTACCCGGGGCATAGTGGTTTTATTGTCAGGGCCTTGTTTGATTATGTATATGCATTTTACCAATAAATCAAAAGGCGTTTTTCTTCGTATTCAAATGTTGTGATCTCTGTTATTCTTGTTTTATATTTGTTTTGAAAAACAACAAAATGGCAATAGGATTTGTGCTAACCTGCATATGCTTGTTTTAATTTTAACCCTTGTTATTGCAGGATCCACATAGCAGATGACATCGACTCTGGACCTTCTACGACTCACTTCGACTTCGATTGCCTGATCTATCAAGCCGAAGAAGAGATTGATGAAGACGAATACCTTCCCGAAGAGTTGGCCCGCTTGTTGAAACAAGAAGAGAAAGTTATTCTGCCTCACGAGGAAGAGATTGAGATTGTAAATCTGGGTTCTGAAGAACTTGTCAGGAACGTCAGGATAGGGGCTGCATTGCAGAGTGATGTCAAGCAAAGATTATTCGAGATGCTGAGAGAGTATAGTGACATCTTTGCTTGGTCATACGAAGATATGCCTGGACTTGATACTGACATCGTGGTCCATCACTTGCCACTGAGAGAAGATTGTCCTCCCGTTAAGCAGAAGCTTAGGCGAACGCGACTAGATATGGCCGTTAAGATCAAAGAAGAAGTGCAAAAGCAGCTTGATGTTGGCTTCTTAGCGGTCACTACTTACCCTCCATGGGTCGCCAACATAGTACCTGTACCGAAGAAGGACGGTAAGGTGCGAATGTGCGTCGATTATCGGGATTTGAATAGGGCGAGCCCTAAAGATGATTTCCCGCTCCCTCATATTGATGTGTTGGTCGACAATACAACTCAGTTCTTCGTGTTTTCGTTCATGGATGGCTTCTCCGGCTACAATCAGATCAAGATGGCGCCGGAAGACATGGAGAAAACTACGTTTATTACGCCTTGGGGAACATTTTGCTACAAGGTAATGCCTTTCGGTCTGAAGAACGCAGGGGCCACTTACCAACGAGCAATGGTCACTTTGTGTCATGATATGATTCATCATGAGATTGAAGTCTATGTTGATGACATGATTGCGAAGTCCCAAACGGAGGAGGGACATCTGGTCAATTTGCTGAAGCTTTTTGAGAGGCTTAGGAAGTTCAGGTTGAGGCTGAATCCTAACAAGTGTACTTTCGGAGTACGGTCTGGAAAACTACTGGGGTTTATCGTGAGTGAAAGAGGCATTGAGGTTGATCCTGCGAAGATAAAAGCAATACAAGAAATGCCAGCGCCAAAAACTGAGAAAGAAGTTCGTGGTTTCCTGGGCAGAATAAACTACATCGCAAAGTTTATCTCTCAGCTCACGGCCACGTGTGAACCGATGTTCAAACTACTAAAGAAAGATCAGGCGATTATTTGGAACGAGGATTGCCAGAAGGCATTTGATAAGATAAAACAGTATCTGCAGGAACCTCCGATCCTGATACCCCCAGTGGCCGGAAGACCCTTAATCATGTACTTGACAGTTCTTGAGAATAGTATGGGGTGTGTTCTCGGTCAGCACGACGAGACGGGCATAAAGGAGCATGCCATTTACTATTTGAGTAAGAAGTTCATAGAATGTGAATCTCGTTACTCGATGCTGGAGAAGACGTGTTGTGCACTAGCCTGGGCTGCCAAACGTTTACGACAGTACATGCTCAATCACACAACCATGCTAATTTCGAAGATGGATCCGATCAAGTACGTCTTCGAGAAACAAGCGCTTTCGGGCAGGATTGTCAGATGGCAAATGGTGTTGACGGAATATGACATTCAGTAAGTTTCCCAAAAGGCCATCAAGGGCAGCGTATTGTCTGAATACCTTGCCGAACAGCCGATCGAGGATTATCAGCCGATGAAATTTGAATTCCCTGATGAGGATATCATGTTTCTTAAAGCGAAATATTGCGATGAACCGTTGCCCGACGAGGGTCCAGATAGGAAATCCCAATGGAAATTGATATTTGACGGGGCGGTTAATTCTTATGGAAGTGGCATTGGGGCAATTATCACAACTCCCCATGGATCCCATATCCCATTCACTGCGAGACTGACGTTCCCGGTCACCAATAACGAAGCAGAGTACGAAGCATGCATCATGGGTCTAGAAGAGGCAATTGATTTGAGAATCAAGAACCTAGATGTATATGGTGACTTGGCGCTTGTAATCAACCAGATTAAAGGGGAGTGGGAGACTCGTCAATCGAATCTGGTGCCGTACATGAATTATGCCAGAAGGCTGCTTCCGTTCTTTGATCGAGTGGAACTCCATCATGTGCCCAGGGCTGAGAATCAAATGGCTGATGCCTTAGCCACGTTGGCTTCAATGTATAAAGTCAATTTTTGGAATGAAGCTCCAAGAATTGTCCTTTCTCGTCTTGATAGACCTGCATTCGTCTTTGCAATGGAGGAAGCCGCCGATGGCAAGCCATGGTTCCATGACATCCAGACCTTCCTTATGACTAAGGAGTATTCTACGGGAGCGTCAACCCAGGATAAGAAGACTCTGAGGAGGCTGGCTGGAAATTTTTATCTCAATCCTGATGGAGTTTTGTATAAAAGAAACCACGATCTCGTGCTACTCAGATGTGTAGATGAGAAAGAAGCGAGCATGCTCATGGAAGAAGTCCATGAAGGCACATTTGGTACGCACGCCGGCGGGCACGCTATGACAAGAAAGATCCTGAGAGCAGGATACTACTGGTTGACGATGGAGTCGGATTGCTTTAAATTCGCGAAGAGATGTCATAAATGCCAGATTTATGCTGATAAGATTCATGTGCCGCCGTGCCCGTTAAATGTTATGTCTTCCCCGTGGCCGTTCTCCATGTGGGGCATCGACATGATAGGCAAGATCGAGCCCACTGCATCTAACAGTCATCGCTTCATTCTAGTAGCTATCGACTACTTCACCAAGTGGATGGAGGCAGCCTCATATGCTAATGTGACCAAGCAGGTGGTGGCTAAATTCATAAAGAGGGATATCATCTGTCGTTACGGAATTCCCGAACGGATCATTACTGATAATGGTTCGAATCTGAATAACAAGATGATGAAGGAGCTGTGCCAGAGTTTCAAGATTGAACACCACAACTCTTCTCCTTACCGGCCGAAGATGAATGGCGCTGTTGAAGTGGCTAATAGAAACATCAAGAAGATTGTACAGAAGATGGTTGTGACCTATAAGGATTGGCACGAGATGTTGCCATTTGCATTGCACGGTTATCGTACAACGGTACGTACATCAACCGGGGCAACTCCATTCTCACTAGTGTACGGTATGGAAGTTGTCCTACCGTTAGAAGTGGAGATCCCTTCTTTACGAGTTTTGGTTGACGTGAAACTCGATGAGGCAGAATGGATTAAGAACCGACTAAACCAACTCAGCCTGATGGACGAGAAGAGGTTAACATCGATTGCACATGGTCGTCCGTACCAAAGCCGAATGAAGAAAGCTTATGATTGTCATACCCTAAATTTGTCCTACCTTTGTATAGCTTCCATTCTGTATATTTATCCCTTTGCTTTATTCAAAAATAAAAAATAAAAAAATATGTGGTCATTTTCAATTGAAGATATCAGGTCAGGCGTGTGGGTAATGTTGATGAAGATTCAATGGTTTTAAACTAACTTTAGTCAAGAAATTTGGTTTAGATCAATGCCTAAAATCGAGGGGTTCTTCGAATTAAGATTCCTATCTGCTTTGATGTTACCCGACCAAGTATGTGCAACAATGGTTAAGGTTGGTTAGAATTTGATGTAACCTTGGTCAAAATCGAATTACTTCCTTTACGAGTTATTTGTGTCATGGATGTGAAAACCATCAAGAGATCAGGAACAAGGTTTTGTGTAAGTTATCTGATGGAATTAAGTGGCAGAATATTCAAATTTATTCCAAAGTCTCAAAATATAACCTACAATTCCAAGCTGTGAGAACTTGGGTTCGTTTGATCTTGGAAAAGTTCAAGGCATACATAATGGTCACACATTTAAATTTATCTCATTTTTGGATCCTTTCCCTAAGGCATTGTCAAAGAAGACTCCAAATGAGATTTTAGTACATCGTTTTTCAAGTGGCAAAAGTGATTCAAGTTTACAATTTAGAGCCCATCATTTTATTGCATTCCATCACCGTTTTTTGAATACATATACAAGAAACCATTACCATTTTTTTTAAGTCCATTACCAATTGAAGCCCAAAGAGTGGTACAAGGATGCTAGATAGTCCCAAAACAAAATGCTATGTCAATTTGAATTTGAGTTCACAAATCATACAAATATGAGTTTTATAGTTATTACAAAATTATAAACGCTGCTGCCACCAACATCATTTTCCAAATGAGGCATACAAAATTTCCCACAGTCAGCTACATCATGTGACTCAATTTGCAAAGCTCACCATCAAACAAGCCTCACGACCTGCACATGGGCCACTCTTCCTAATTTTTTTAGTACATCCAAGAGGAGGATAAGCTTGTACCTCCAAAACCTGCCGTGCACCGTACAACAAACGAATGTTAAGAATCCCGATAAATTTCGTTCACAACAGCAACATGAACCAAACAGCAGAATAACCATCCTTTAACACACATTCATCATTTTTCTTACAACTGAAGCCAAACGCCTATTTCGCAACAGACTTCTCGGTCTGTAGAACATCACCATCATGACTCTCACGGTTTTGAGCCCAAGCAACACGTGACTTGAAGCAACGGCAAGAAAGTCACGCTTTTGGATCGTACGCCAGCTGCAACATGAACAATTGACGGCATGAGCAAACCCACAACCTGCACAGTACGGAAACCATCACCACTTCAATATAAAGAAAACCTCAATTTCACCATTGCTATCTACCAAAATAACAATCCTCTTCCAGTAAGACCCATAATGCGACTAGCCACATCCCAATTACCAAGACCAAAATATAAAATGAATTACCGCAAACCGTCACGGAGGAGTCTGGGCTATGATATTCACAAATTGAGCCAAATGATACATAAGGTGTATAATATAAAAACGACACTTGGGATGCATAAGACAAAAATTAGGTGCCAAAAGAGCTTTCCGTATGGATAAAAGACAACATCGACAAAGTTTTCATAAACAACAATTGCCAGCTATAAAATGCACAAACCATATGTCAATTACCCATCCAAAAGAAAAGGTTAGCTTTCTGCTACACCTACCATGGAGACCGCAATGCAATACTCCAATTCATTCTCAGCCAATATGCCAAAATCATCAACTCGTACAACAGGACCATACGACATAACAACCTTTCAACCTCACCACTTTACAACAAGAGGCTATGACAAGGACTCTGCTTGCAGCAGCCCAGACTGCACAAACTGTACCAATATCCCATCAAAACAACCCACCATCTGTGCATAACCCTCCAGCCTATTCATAATTCAAAAAATAAAATTGATGAGATTACCTTTAAAGCTCTCAATTTGTACCTGCAAAAGAAAACACGCATCCCACCACGTTCTGAGGTACCCAAAAAGAACAGCAGCAAACAGTAGAAAAAAAGCCATATGCTGGTTTGTTGTATTTTGCAAATCACAAACCATGTCGTCCGCGCACCCACTTGCAAATCAAAAAAAGGGATAAGACAAATTGTGAAAGGAATTGGGGGGGACCGATAAAGGTAACTTGTACCTGAATATTTCACAACATTTCAAGAGCATTTGTAGTAAAACGACCACAACCATACTACCTACAATAATGTACCGGCAAGCAACAACCTTCTCACAACATGCCAATAACAAAAAAAACTCGCAAATACACATTATCCTACCTATTCTTCCCATATCGTACAAACAAAGTTGCAACGCTGCTACAACAAAGAAAACTATTCACACAATAACCATTTTGACCCTTGAATGGACCTGCAAAAAAACGACAAACAGGGGAGGTAAATATGAGCACTACATATTGTTCAATAAAGAGAAAAGTTGAGGGGGAGAGGAGGCCTCAGAACCACGCTGCTGAAGACCTTGTTTTTCACGCAGCAAATACACTCCAACCTTCAACTCTTCCTGATTTTTCCTTCAAATAACCTTCAGCTCCAACCAAATCCCTTCACAAAAAATCCTTAAAAAAATCACACAAAACCTCATATTCCCATGCTTCAACCATTCTGGGAATACCATCAAACTCCCACCTTCATCTTCTTCAACGTCAGAGCCTATTCAAAACCCTTCAACCCCTAAAAAACTAGAGAAGCCTTCGAACACTCTTCACCCTTCAATCTTCCGTTAAACTGTAAAGCCCAAATTTCATGATTCAAAAGCCTGAAGCTAAACCAAAACAGAGCGGAAAGTTGGGAGAGAGATGAAGAAAAGCTGAAAACTAGAAGCATACCTCACTCAATCCAAACCATAAACCCACTCTTTCTCAAATCTCAACCCATTTAACCGCAAAACCCCTTTACCCAGTCCTGATCACCTTCAACAACTCCCGCAAGCCTTCGTTAAAATCTTCACCGAATCACCTACCGAAACTCTTTCTTCTTCCTTCAACTTCAACAATAACATCAACTCCATAAAACTGAAACCCATTCCAATATTTTTCAAATCCCAAACTCTTTCCCCCATATCCTTCGACAACTTTTCAACTTGCAACCCCAATCTTCGAAACCCACAAATCTCCTAACATCTCCAACAGAAACGAAACCCGGAAAACTAAGAACAGAGAAATTCGGAGATGAAAAAGAAGTGTGAAACTTATATACACTGCGAACCTGGGATCTAAACGCGAGCAATTGAAGGTGGGGACAAGGATATCGGCGTTCTTCGTATTTCTCACTTTCACTATCGACTCTTGCTTGTGGTAACTTGTGTACCGTTGAATTTCATTTTCACCGTTTCTTTTCTTTTCTTTCCATCCATGGATATCACGTGTCACATTTTAAAAGAAGTGATATATGTTGCTCTTCCTGTTTTGATGGCTTATGCGATGGAAAAAACCTGTTCCTCTTTCATGGGCTTCATGGAAAGCCCACTTCAGATATATTAATCTCACCTCCGCGCTATGCTTGGTACCCCCTGCCTGTTGGAGTGAATAATGGGTTTTTGTATGTAGCCCAGATATTTCCTTATCCACACACCATTTTCTTATTATCTAACCCCCTCTGTTTTTTTTTATTTAATTAGTGACATATTTTTATTATTAGATTTCTAGATTTTCTTTATGTTTTTTTATAACATTTTCTACATAACTTTGGAGTTTTTATTTATAATATTAGAAATTTAAGTTTTAACTTTTTATTTAAGGATTTATGTTCATATTTCCTCTTTTTTCGGTCGATGACGAGACCTCCAAGTTATAGTTTGTCAAATCATTGACAAATAATAACAAACCCGAGACCAATTTTTTCAAAACTTTCATTTACGTTTTTTATCCACTTTTTTCTCTTATTCTTTAGTCAATGATGACTTTAATAATTATTATCGGTCAAATTATTGATAGATGATAATTTAGTCGAGACTATTTCATTTTCGCCTCAAATCATTTTTAAAACATTTTCCTGATCAAACTCCAAAAGAAAGAGATTCTTGGAATCTAGCATTCCTTGGATCTTCGAGTGAATAATTCTCGAGGCACGCTCCTGAGTTGTTATTCACTCAATCTTTTGATTTTCTCAAACGCTTTCTCAACATCCTTTTTCGATTAAAACTCCGAAAGAAGGAGATTCTTGGAATCTAACATTCTTTGAATTTCCGAATGAATAGTTCTCGAGGCACGCCCTTTGAGTTGTTATTCACTCAACCTTTCGACTTTGCCAAACTCAATCATTTTCCAACGTTCTCCTAAGTCGAATGCTCGTATGCATTCGCAACCTACATTTCGTACACGCATTCACAACTCCTCGTGGTTTTGATATTGGAAGCACCCTTAGGGACCAATATCATTTCTCACAATCTAACCCTTGACACGCCGTCAAGTCGGTCCCATCTTCGATCAAATCCTCGACACGTCGTCGAGCTACTTCAAAACAACTTCCTTTTGCCTTGCATCCCCATTTTCGATTCAATTTTTCTACCAACGTTTTTTTTAAAAAACTTACGAAAGAAGGATATTCTTAGAATCTAGCATTCTTTGAATATTCGAATGAGTACCTCTTGAGGCATGCCCTTGAGTTGTTACTAGTTCATTCTTTTGATTTCAAAACATCCAACCCTTTATTCTTCAACTTATTCAACTCAATTTCTGAAAGAACTGAGTTCTTGGGATCTCGCATTCCTTGAATTCTTGAGTGACAAGCTCTTGAGGCACGCCCTTAGGTTGTTTGTCAGTCACTCTTTCGTCTCTTAACTCAATGTCAAACCAATTCAAACCTCATTCTTTTCGTGGTTGTTACCACGAACTACGATTGCTCTGATTCTTCATTCTCGTCCGAATGTAAGATACGTAGGCACAAGATTGCGATGATCTTGGCGAGCACACTTCTATCTTCCTCCATTATTCTGTCCATACATTCCCAATGCTTCCCGTAGTCGAACTACGACGCTCTGATTTCTCATTCTCGTCCGAATGAGCATACGTAGGCACAAGGGCCCCAATCCTTGGCGAGCACCCTATTCACTAACCACCCATTTCTCCTTTGCGTCTTTAAACCTTTTACCTACCAATTCTACCTTTAACAACGAGAAGAAAACAAGTAAACCTAAACAACACTCTCCATAAATACCTTAAGAGGTTCCCGTCGAGTACGACAGATGTGAGGGGTGCTAATACCTTTCCCTCACGTAACCGACTCCCGAACCCGGAACATGGTTGCGGCAGCCCTATTCCTATCCTTTCGTTTTTAGGAGGTTTTATCGATATTTTCCTCTCCCGTCTATTCGGGATAATAAAGTTCGGTGGCGACTCTCTCGAACCGCATTTCTGCGCCTTTCGCGCGAGGTTCGCGTTCTCCGAAATGTCTCTGTGATTTTTCGAGGTGCGACAGTTAGCGACTCTGCTGGGGACATTTTCTCCATGCAAAGAGAGAGTCGAGCCTATCTTTTGGTTTGTAAGGAGTGTTTGTTTTTATTTGTTTCCTTCTTGTTTATGTATTTGTTCTCTTGTGGATTTTATTTGTGCTTGTTATCTTGGTTGCCTGTTGGTTCTTGGGATGACATCATGAGTAAGGCTTTACACCTGAGCTTTGGTAAAAGCAGAGAGAACACATAGTTTAGAATTTGCAGTCGAGTAGTGTTAGTCTCCGAGGACTTGCTCCTTGTGGGCCTAGCATGAAAGCTCCTCCAGAGGAGACCTATTCGTGGATCTTGTTGTAACACAGCTAGCCTGTTGCGCGACTTGATTAATGAAGGGTCCATGATTCTGGGAACCTTTTGTTAGCACCAGTTACGATATTGGTGGTCGTGTAGTGTTAGTCTCCAAGGACTTTCTCCTTGTGCGCCTAGCACGAGGACCCCGCTCAGGAGAGACCTTATCGTCATTATCATCGTAATACAGCCAGCCTGTTGCGTGATGCTAATACGATTAGTGTCCGTGATCTTGGGAACCAAACGTAGAAACCATCCCGTAAGTGGGTTTATGGGCAGCATGTGTAGATCTTCCCGTATAGATTGTACCTGTCAGTTTTTTGATCGGAAATTATGGTTGTGTATCTGTTACAGTTATCAACTCCAAAGTTGTTTGATTGAGATCCTGTGATCCTGGATCTTGTATCTTGCATTGCATCTTGCATATCATTTGCATTACATTTCATATGTTGTGCATTTTGCATTTCCAGTAGAATCTTATGTCTTCGTTCCTTCCTCTCCAGTAAATCAAGCTGATTCCTCGACACCAGTATGCAACTAGAGCCAATACAAGACGAATGATGGAGCAGATTCAGCAGGAGCAAGCTGCCTTCAGGTAAGAATTGGATTCTATGAAAGGGAAGATCGACCAGATCCTCGAAGCCATCCTCACGGCCAGAAGAGAGGAAGAACAGCGTGAAGCCGCCGCTGTCGTCAACAACAATGGTCAAGGACAAGGGTCTACTGCCATCCCTTTGGTTCCAACTCCAAATCCTTATGGGATGCCGTTGAACTTCAATAATGCAGCCAAAGGAAACACTTCCCAGCCAATCCCAGCGCCTGGAGTTACTGTTGGAGCTATCCCGCAGGCTCAGCCTACTGTCGTGCAGATCCCAGCTCCCCATACCGAAGATACTCTGATGGATCATTATGACGATGTTCAGAATTATCATGCTGCCATCCCCATTTCCAGTCCTGTTGCCGCTCAAGATTCAGAAGCCATGAAGATGTGTCGAGATCTAGCCGAGAAACTCCGAGCCATGGAGGGGCACAGTTCAAATTCTTTCAGTTCTTTGGAGTTATGCCTGGTGCCTGATGTTGTCATTCCTCCTAAGTTCAAGGTGCCCGAATTTTCGAAGTACAAAGGTCTTAGTTGCCCAAATATTCATCTGAAGATGTACTGTCGCAAGATGGCTGCCTATGCCAGAGATGAAAAGCTCATGATTCATTGCTTCCAAGACAGTTTGTCTGGGGCATCACTCGAATGGTATATGCAGCTGGAACGTAACAGTGTGCGCACTTGGGCCGAGCTAGCCGATGCATTTGTCAAGCAGTATAAGTACAACATTGATCTTGCTTTGAATCGTACTCAACTTTAGAGTATGACTCAGAAGGATGGCGAATCCTTCAAGGAGTACGCGCAACGATGGAGAGAGCTAGCCGCAAGGGTGCATCCACCTCTGGTTAACCGTGAACTAATTGACATCTTCATGGGTACTTTACAAGGCCAGTACTACGAAAAGCTGATCGGTAGTGTCTCCGCTGGATTCTCTGACTTGGTGATCATCGGTGAGAGAATTGAAGAAGGGCTGAAGAGTGGAAAGATCCCAGGAGGTTCTAACAGCCAGGCTAATGCCAAGAAGCCTTTCAACGGATACAAGAAAAAAGAGGGCGAAACAAATGCCATATCTTTGCAGAAAGGGCAAGCTTCTCAACAAGCTCCCGCTCCTATGCCTTATCAAGTTCCCTATTATCAGTATTCGTATGTTGCTGCTGCGTAATATGCTCCAATGTCTTATCAGCCAGTTGTTCAAGCAGTGCAAGCTCAGATGCCACAACAACAGGCTCCTCAGCAACAGGCCTACAACCAGCAAGGGTATCAGTATCCTTCTCAGCAACAGCAGATGCAAGCTACTCAGCAACGACAAGGTACTCGCCCACAACGTCAGCAGAGAACATGGAGGCCAGATAGAGTATTTGATCGTCTACCAATGACATATGCAAGTATCTTTACTCAGTTGACGGAGAAGAAGGCTATCGTTCCAAGAGATTTGGCTCCCCCAACTGTCATTCCTGCCGATTATGATGCAAATGCTCATTGTGAGTTTCATAAGGGCGCTCCAGGTCATACCATTGAAGACTGCAGAGCTTTCAAGCACATATTTCAAGACATGATCGACAGGGATGCTATCAACTTCAATGGAAAGTCTCCAAATGTCATCAACAATCCAATGCCGCCGAACAAATAGCGTTATTCAGATCAAATCCAGTCAAGTCAAGTTCTCGAAGAAGGTCGTCATGTCGCCATTTCATATTACGCGTTTCTTATATTTGTCTTTGTTTGTTTAAGTATTGTATGCTTTGAACTATTGCCATTTGTATTCGGTTTTTCATTAATGTATCGTTTATGCATGTTTTGAATTAGTTATGTCGTATTCACTCATTTTTCACTTATCATCGACACATTTATTCTTTCACACTATCCACTATTGTTTATCATGATTTGAGGGAGGATGATGAAAACGAGATATCCATAATTGCAAACTGTATGCTTTCAGACCGAATCTTGTCAATGATGTACAGGCATTGCTTCAATTCCCTTAAACACCGGAGATATAAGGAGTTAATCCCTAGTAGACCTCTTCGAGCTTAGAAGTAGTAGTTTCCTTCGGATATTCAAACCTTTACACTCCACCTGGGGTAGGGTAGTGTTCAGTTAATCCAATCCCGAATCAACAAAGAAAACCCAGAAGACGGTTGTTCATCAAAGACCCATGACATGGCAGTCACAACCTTCCAACAAAATTCAAAAAAATCAAAAGCCTGCTAAGTCAAACACCTCAGAGGGGACTTAGGCAAAAAAAAATCAAAGCAATCCCGATGGATCTGACGAGCAAAGTCAATCCATGAAAAAGTTAGGGATCAAAAACAAAGACAAAAGAGGACCCTGAAACCCTCAACAAAAACAAAATAAGATTCAGTGGCCATCCAATCAGAAGGGTCACTGACATCCATCAAAAACCAAAATAAAGTGATTGCCACATCGAGAAAATATTGAACCTTCAAGTTTGCACCGTCAAGCAAGTGTAGAATTAACTGAGCGTAGGACTGGAGATCAGTAAGAAGAAGGGGTGGGTACAAATCATACTTTGAGCCTAATAACCTTGTTTCATAACCGTGAACCAGACCACGTTACAGCCCTCGAAAGACCTAATTGAGATGAGGTTTATTCTAAAAGCATACTTTCGCAAGGTTGCGTAACCTGACTCCTCACATATTTGCTAATCATCAATATTGGCGTCATTTTTGCTTGCTATATCTTTCGCACCAATCAAATTAGCACAACGTCTGGGCTAGCAGTCCATTCGTCTCACTGTCACGACACATTAATGAATGACACTTTTTCAAAATTTGCATCGAACTTTTCATTAATATTACCATTTATGAATGCACAATTTTATTTGCAAATCAGTACTAGGTATTCAAAGACACTCCAGCAAGGGGCAATCGAGGAGGAACTTGACTTTCACTAGCGTACACGAGGCAAGATTATTTCAAATCCCAGAGGCTGGAGCAAATTATTCAACAGCTCGAGCAGGGGCATATCATTACCATATTCAGACTGGGGCAGGACCAAGTTACCCTAATCATCAGGCAGAGCTGCAACCTTCTCTAAAGCAAATTCACAGTAAACCACAAAGTACCAAGACTTGGGGCATCCAGAGCATCATCTTCTGCTTCAATCGTGACGTCTTCAACGAACTGCGTGTCGAGGAAGTCAATCCCTCCCACCACCCGAAGTCCAATCCGGATTGGCAACTACCCAAAGTCCACCACGCTGGCGTCTCCACCTGCATTTCCAATTACCCGTCTGCGTCATGTGTATCATAAGCATCGCATTCAACATCATAAGCATCTTGCATCATATGCATACTCCAATCATATCATACTTCCCCAACTCTTGCATCTCCGCGCGTCAGCATTTGCATTTGCACTTCGACTCATATGGAATATCATTTATCATCCAGCATTCATATATGCAAGGCAAGGTCTAGGATTAATCTTGAAGATTTCCAATACCATCATCAGCCCGGTCAGGGGCATCTTCCACAAAGGTCGTGGATTTCTCCCACGAATTTCAGGAGCTTCAAAGCAATCATCAGCCCAGTCAGGGGCAATCTTCTGCAATTGTGGGTTTCTCCCACAAAATTCAGAGTTATTCAAAGCTAGATTCAGCCCAATCAGGGGCACCTTTTCAAGACCATGGGTGTTTCCCATGACGTATTTCAACCTCGTGGATGATCAAATCTTCGAATCAACATTCATCCCAGCCAGGGGCATACCATTCAAGACCGTGGGCGTTCCCCACGAAGTTGTTCAGCCTTTTGTTGGGCAAATCCAAGAAGTTTAATGCAAGATTCAGCCTAGATAGGGGCATCTTCAGCAAAATCGTGAGCGTTCCTCATGAAGTTGTTCAGCCTTTTGGTGATCAAGACAAGACTTCGAGGCCAATTCAGCCCAGCCAGGGGCATCTTCTTCAGAATTCATGGGCGTAACCATGAAATCATTTCAGCAAAACTATGATCTCCAAACAAGACGGTGGGCGTACCCCGTTGACTCATTTCAATTCAATCTTCCTCTTGGGGGTTCCTGAATAAGTTGTACCCAGCCAGCGTGACTGTTGTCAATGCCTTACTATCATCCTTTTGGTGGTAGTCGAACCTCGTCAGTTCAACCTAGCCCGCATCCTTTTGGTGTTGGTAAACTTTGAATCTGTGTTGTCCTATCATCCTTTTGGTGATACTAACTTGTTTGTGTGTGTTTCGCTCCGTCATCCTTTTGGTGGGGGGTCTATCATAGTCATTAATGATAGATTGTGCGATAGTTTGTGTGTGTTTCGCTCCGTCATCCTTTTGGTGGGGGGTCTGTCATAGTCATTAATGATAGATTGTGCGATGTTTGTTTGTGTTTCGCTTCGTCATCCTTTTGGTGGGGGGTCTATCATAGTCATTAATGATAGATTGTGCGATGTTTGTTTGTGTTTCGCTCCGTCATCCTTTTGGTGGAGGGTCTATCATAGTCATTAATGATAGATTGTGTGATGTTTGTTTATGTTTCGCTCCGTCATCCTTTTGGTGGGGGGTCTATCATAGTCATTAATGATAGATTGTGCGATGTTTGTTTGTGTTTCGCTCCGTCATCCTTTTGGTGGGGGGTCTATCATAGTCATTAATGATAGATTATGCAATAGTTTGTGTATGTTTCGCTCCGTCATCCTTTTGGTGGGGGGTCTATCATAGTCATTAATGATAGATTGTGCGATATTTTGTTTGTGTTTCGCTCTGTCATCCTTTTGGTGGGGGGTCTATCATAGTCATTAATGATAGATTGTGCGATAGTTTATGTGTGTTTCGCTCCGTCATCCTTTTGGTGGGGGGTCTATCATAGTCATTAATGATAGATTGTGCGATATTTTGTTTGTGTTTCGCTCCGTCATCCTTTTGGTGGGGGGTCTATCATAGTCATTAATGATAGATTGTGTGATAGTTTGTTTGTGTTTCGCTCTGTCATCCTTTTGGTGGGGGGCCTATCATAGTCATTAATGATAGATTGTGCAATAGTTTGTTTGAGTTTCGCTCCGTCATCCTTTTGATGGGGGGGTCTATCATAGTCATTAATGATAGATTGTGCGATAGTTTAGAGTGTTTGTCCTATCATCCTTTTGGTGGTAGTGGCCGGTGTGAGTTTTGCTCCGTCATCCTTTTGGTGAGGGGTCTGTCATAGTCATTAATGTCAGATTGTGCGATATTGTTTAGTGTGAGTTTCGCTCCGTCATGCTTTTGGTGAGGGGTCTGTCATAGTCATTAATGATAGATTGTGCGATAGATTGTTTGTGTTTCGCAACGTCATCCTTTTGGTGGGGGGTCTATCATAGTCATTAATGATAGATTGTGCGAAAGTTAGTTTCTATTTCGCTCCGTCATCCTTTTGGTGGTGGGTCTGTCTTTGTCATTAATGTTAGATTATGCGATAGTGTTTGTCCTATCATCCTTTTGGTGGTAGTGGTCGGTGTATGTTTTGCTCCGTCATCCTTTTGGTGGGGGGTCTGTCATCTCGTCTGGTGTCAGATTGTTCGAGTGTGTTTGCTCTATCATCCTTTTGGTGATAGTAGCCGGGTGTGTTTTGTTCCATCATCCATTTGGTGATGACGACCTTTTGCTAGTCTTTCATAGTTTATTTTATTGGTATGCCTTGTCCAGCATTCCACTTCCCTGGCATTTCTATTCTCTTCGGACAAATTTAGGGTTTTCTTCATATCTATTTGTCTTCTACCTCGAAAGAACGAACTCCATAGTAGTTCATCTCACTCGGTTTAAGCCAATTAGATAGGGGCATCTGTCATACCCTAAATTTGTCCTACCTTTGTATAGCTTCCATTTTGTATATTTATCCCTTTGCTTTATTCAGAAAAGAAAATAAAAAAATATGTGGTCATTTTCAATTGAAGATATCAGGTCAGGCGTGTGGGTAATGTTGATGAAGATTCAATGGTTTTAAACTAACTTTAGTCAAGAAATTTGGTTTAGATCAATGCCTAAAATCGAGGGGTTCTTCGAATCAAGATTCCTATCTGCTTTAATGTTACCCGGCCAAGTATGTGCAACAATGGTTAAGGTTGGTTAGAATTTGATGTAACCTTGGTCAAAATCGAATTACTTCCTTTACGAGTTATTTGTGTCATGGATGTGAAAACCATCAAGAGATCAGGAGCAAGGTTTTGTGTAAGTTATCTGATGGAATTAAGTGGCAGAATATTCAAATTTATTCCAAAGTCTCAAAATATAACCTACAATTCCAAGCTGTGAGAACTTGGGTTCGTTTGATCTTGGAAAAGTTCAAGGCATACATAATGGTCACACATTTAAATTTATCTCATTTTTGGATCCTTTCCCTAAGGCATTGTCAAAGAAGACTCCAAATGAGATTTTAGTACATCGTTTTTCAAGTGGCAAAAGTGATTCAAGTTTACAATTTAGAGCCCATCATTTTATTGCATTCCATCACCGTTTTTTGAATACATATACAAGAAACCATTACCATTTTTTTTGAGTCCATTACCAATTGAAGCCCAAAGAGTGGTACAAGGATGCTAGATAGTCCCAAAACAAAATGCTATGTCAATTTGAATTTGAGTTCACAAATCATACAAATATGAGTTTTATAGTTATTACAAAATTATAAACGCTGCTGCCACCAACATCATTTTCCAAATGAGGCATACAAAATTTCCCACAGTCAGCTACATCACGTGACTCAATTTGCAAAGCTCACCATCAAACAAGCCTCACGACCTGCACATGGGCCACTCTTCCTAATTTTTTTAGTACATCCAAGAGGAGGATAAACTTGTACCTCCAAAACCTGCCGCGCAGCGTACAACAAACGAATGTTAAGAATCCCGATAAATTTCGTTCACAACAGCAACATGAACCAAACAGCAGAATAACCATCCTTTAACACACATTCAACATTTTTCTTACAACAGAAGCCAAACGCCTATTTCACAACAGACTTCTCGGTCTGTAGAACATCACCATCATGACTCTCACGGTTTTGAGCCCAAGCAACACGTGACTTGAAGCAACGGCAAGAAAGTCACGCTTTTGGATCGTACGCCAGCTGCAACATGAACAATTGACGGCATGAGCAAACCCACAACCTGCACAGTACGGAAACCATCACCACTTCAACATAAAGAAAACCTCAATTTCACCATTGTTATCTACCAAAATCACAATCCTCTTCCAGTAAGACCCATAATGCGACTAGCCACATCCCAATTACCAAGACCAAAATATAAAATGAATTACTGCAAACCGTCACGGAGGAGTCTGGGCTATGATATTCACAAATTGAGCCAAATGATAGATAAGGTGTATAATATAAAAATGACACTTGGGATGCATAAGACAAAAATTAGGTGCCAAAAGAGCTTTCCGTATGGATAAAAGACAACATCGGCAAAGTTTTCATAAACAACAATTGCCAGCTACAAAATGCACAAACCATATGTCAATTACCCATCCAAAAGAAAAGGTTAGATTTCTGCTACACCTACCATGGAGACCGCAATGCAATACTCGAATTCATTCTCAGCCAATATGCCAAAATCATCAACTCGTACAACAGGACCATACGACATAACAACCTTTCAACCTCACCACTTTACAACAAGAGGCTATGACAAGGACTCTGCTTGCAGCAGCCCAGACTGCACAAACTGTACCAATATCCCATCAAAATAACCCACCATCTGTGCACAACCCTCCTGCCTATTCATAATTCAAAAAATAAAATTGATGAGATTACCTTTAAAGCTCTCAATTTGTACCTGCAAAAGAAAACACGCATCCCACCACGTTCTGAGGTACCCAAAAAGGACAGCAGCAAACAGTAGAAAAAAAGCCATCCGCTGGTTTATTGTATTTTGCAAATCACAAACCATGTCGTCCGCGCACCCACTTGCAAATCAAAAAAAAGGGATAAGACAAATTGTGAAAGGAATTGGGGGGGACCGATAAAGGTAACTTGTACCTGAATATTTCACAACATTTCAAGAGCATTTGTAGTAAAACGACCACAACCATACTACCTACAATAATGTACCTGTAAGCAACAACCTTCTCACAACGTGCCAACAACAAAAAAACTCGCAAATACACATTATGCTACCAATTCTTCCCATATCGTACAAACAAATTTGCAACGCTGCTACAACAAAGAAAACTATTCACACAATAACCATTTTGACCCTTGAATTGACCTGCAAAAAAACGACAAACAGGGGAGGTAAATATGAGCACTACATATTGTTCAATAAAGAGAAAAGTTGAGGGGGAGAGGAGGCCTCAGAACCACGCTGCTGAAGACCTTGTTTTTCACGCAGCAAATACACTCAAACCTTCAACTCTTCCTGATTTTTCCTTCAAATAACCTTCAGCTCCAACCAAATCCCTTCACAAAAAATCCTAAAAAAAATCACACAAAACCCCATATTCCCATGCTTCAACCATTCTGGGAATACCATCAAACTCCCACCTTCATCTTCTTCAACGTCAGAGCCTATTCAAAACCCTTCAACCCCTAAAAAACTAGAGAAGCCTTCGAACACTCTTCACCCTTCAATCTTCCGTTAAACTGTAAAGCCCAAATTTCATGATTCAAAAGCCTGAAGCTAAACCAAAACAGAGCGGAAAGTTGGGAGAGAGATGAAGAAAAGCTGAAAACTAGAAACATACCTCACTCAATCCAAACCATAAACCCACTCTTTCTCAAATCTCAACCCATTTAACCACCAAACCCCTTTTCCCAGTCCTGATCACCTTCAACAACTCCCGCAAGACTTCATTAAAATCTTCACCGAATCACCTACCGAAACTCTTTCTTCTTCCTTCAACTTCAACAATAACATCAACTCCATAAAACTGAAACCCATTCCAATATTTTTCAAATCCCAAACTCTTTCCGCCATATCCTTCGACAACTTTTCAACTTGCAACCCCAATCTTCGAAACCCATAAATCTCCTAACATCTCCAACAGAAACGAAACCCGGAAAACTAAGAACAGAGAAATTCGGAGATGAAAAAGAAGTGTGAAACTTATATACACTGTGAACCTGGGATCTAAACGCGAGCAATTGAAGGTGGGGACAAGGATATCGGTGTTCCTTGTATTTCTCACTTTCACTATCGACTCTTGCTTGTGGTAACTTATGTACCGTTGAATTTCATTTTCACTGTTTCTTTTCTTTTCTTTCCATCCATGGATATCACGTGTCACATTTTAAAAGAAGTGATATATGTTGCTCTTCCTGTTTTGATGGCTTATGCGATGGAAAAAACCTGTTCCTCTTTCATGGGCTTCATGGAAAGCCCACTTCAAATATATTAATCTCACCTCCGCGCTATGCTTGGTACCCCCTGCCTGTTGGAGTGAATAATGGGTTTTTGTATGTAGCCCAGATATTTCCTTATCCACACACCATTTTCTTATTATCTAACCCCCTCTGTTTTTTTTTTATTTAATTAGTGACATATTTTTATTATTAGATTTCTAGATTTTCTTTATGTTTTTTTATAACATTTTCTACATAACTTTGGAGTTTTTATTTATAATATTAGAAATTTAAGTTTTAACTTTTTATTTAAGGATTTATGTTCATATTTCCTCTTTTTTCGGTCGATAACGAGACCTCCAAGTTATAGTTTGTCAAATCATTGACAAATAATAACAAACCCGAGACCAATTTTTTCAAAACTTTCATTTTCGTTTTTTATCCACTTTTTTCTCTTATTCTTTAGTCAATGATGACTTTAATAATTATTATCGGTCAAATTATTGATAGATGATAATTTAGTCGAGACTATTTCATTTTCGCCTCAAATCATTTTTAAAACATTTTCCTGATCAAACTCCAAAAGAAGGAGATTCTTGGAATCTAGCATTCCTTGGATCTTCGAGTGAATAATTCTCGAGGCACGCTCTTGAGTTGTTATTCACTCAATCTTTTGATTTTCTCAAACGCTTTCTCAACATCCTTTTTCGATTAAAACTCCGAAAGAAGGAGATTCTTGGAATCTAGCATTCTTTGAATTTCCAAGTGAATAGTTCTCGAGGCACGCCCTTTGAGTTGTTATTCACTCAACCTTTCGACTTTGCCAAACTCAATCATTTTCCAACGTTCTCCTAAGTCGAATGCTCGTATGCATTCGCAACCTACATTTCATACACGCATTCACAACTCCTCGTGGTTTTGATATTGGAAGCACCCTTAGGGACCAATATCATTTCTCACAATCTAACCCTTGACACGTCGTCAAGTCGGTCCCATCTTTGATCAAATCCTCGACACGTCGTCGAGCTACTTCAAAACAACTTCCTTTTGCCTTGCATCCCCATTTTCAATTCAATTTTTCTACCAACGTTTTTTTAAAAAAACTTACGAAAGAAGGATATTCAAAGAATCTAGTATTCTTTGAATATTCGAATGAGTACCTCTTGAGGCATGCCCTTGAGTTGTTACTAGTTCATTCTTTTGATTTCAAAACATCCAACCCTTTATTCTTCAACTTATTCAACTCAATTTCTGAAAGAACTGAGTTCTTGGAATCTCGCATTCCTTGAATTCTTGAGTGACAAGCTCTTGAGACACGCCCTTAGGTTGTTTGTCAGTCACTCTTTCGTCTCTTAACTCAACGTCAAACCAATTCAAACCTCATTCTTTTCGTGGTTGTTACCACGAACTACGATTGCTCTGATTCTTCATTCTCGTCTGAATGTAAGATACATAGGCACAAGATTGCGATGATCTTGGCGAGCTACCTTCTACCCATTTCTCCCATTTCCCCGTCTTCTTTTCGTGGTTGTTACCACGAACTATGACTGCTCTGATTCTTTATTCATTCTTGAATATAAGATACGTAGGCACAAGATTGCGATGATCTTGGCGAGCACACTTCTATCTTCCTCCATTATTCCGTCCACATATTCCCAATCCTTCCCGTAGTCGAACTACGACGCTCTGATTTCTCATTCTCGTCCGAATGAGCATACGTAGGCACAAGGGCCCCATTCCTTGGCGAGCACCCTATTCACTAACCACCCATTTCTCCTTTGCGTCTTTAAACCTTTTACCTACCAATTCTACCTTTAACAACGAGAAGAAAACAAGTAAACCTAAACAACACTCTCCATAAATACCTTAAGAGGTTACCGTCGAGTACGACGGACGTGAGGGGTGCTAATACCTTCCCCTCACGTAACCGACTCCCGAACCTGGAACATGGTTGTGATAGCCCTGTTGCTATCCTTTCGGTTTTAGGAGGTTTTCTCGATATTTTCCTCTCCCGTCTATTCAGGATAATAAAGTTCGGTGGCGACTCTGTCGAACCGCATTTCCGCGCCTTTCGCGCGAGGGTCGCGTTCTCCGAAATGTCTTCGTCATTTTTCGAGGTGCGACAATGATAAGAAGGTGCGTCCTAGAAGCTTTCAGACGGGTGATCTCGTCTTGAAGAAGATTCTTCCTCCACACTCCGATCACCGGGGCAAGTGGACTCCCAATTACGAAGGTCCGTATGTCGTCAGCAAGGTCTTCTCGGGAGGAGCCTTGTTGTTATCCACGATGGATGGCGAAGATTTTGCATCCCCGGTGAACGCGGACGCAGTTAAAAAATACTTTGCTTAAAAAATGACCCGCTGTAAAGAAAAAGAATATCCAGGCAAAAATGGGGCATCCCGGCGAAACATAAAAAAGGAAAAAGGTTCGGGCAAAAATTAGGGATATAAAAGAAAAAAATGTACACCCGCAAAGTCGAAAACCTGGAAGGGCGACTTTGGCAAAAAAGGGTATCCCGGTGAATCGAAAACCCGAAAGGGCGATTCAGGCAAAAGTTAGGGATTTGAAAAAGCAAATGACTGCGTTCCGCGTGTGGACGCTCAATGTTTAGTGGTTTGGAAGACCTGAGGGCCGTTTATCTGAATCAATCTCTTCTGAAGCTGAAGCGTCGGAGAAGTATCGAAGTCGAGTGGGTCATAGAGGGATCAACTCATGGTGTTCGTCTATGCCTCATTGTCGACATTTGTGTATATACTGATGTATCTTTATGTTTTTATATTTGCGCAGCTTCCTCATTCCAGGAGCTTGCATCTGTTGTAAAATATTTTCACCCATTCAGGGGTTCGTTATCAATAAAATGTATGTTATTCAGCAATTCTGTTTGCTTGTTTAGCATTTATCTGTTTTGTTTGCGAAAAAAAAACGCCAATGTTTTTGATAAAATGCGCATACATAAACTTACAGCCCTAGGCCACTGATTGTTGAAACAATGAATTACTTGAACATTGTCACAAGATGATAACCTCGATAGGTCCCTTTGAGGAGGGTATCTTGTCTGTTTATTTGTGTTGTTACAGGTATAGCATATTCCGGGCAGTACGCAGTATGTTTCCCAAGCAGGATGACTCCTTCTTCTCCAGCAAGTCCAGCAGCATCTCCCCGCGGAGTCTGAACATGAGATCATAAGCATTGATATGTTTCCCCAGGCAGAGAAGATTCTCTCCCCAATCAGTTGTATCCTGAAGGATCATCGTCTCCCCAGCTGAGTCATATACTGAAGTGTGCAACACTCGATAGTACAGACTGAAGTCTCCAGGAGAATTGAAATCCCCCACAGAGTCGTACTCTCCCCTGTAAGCAGGATGATTCCTTTTTCCCCAGCCGATTTTGCAGATCCCCAAGAGAGCCGAGTCCTTGGAAGCCGTTTGGGCCGTGATTGGTTTTCCCCAGTAGAGGTTGCACAGCTGATGCTGGATTTCCCCCACCGGAGTCGTTATCTCCAGGAAAGGTTTAGCCGCGAAGGCTGTGCAGTTTATTTCTGCGATTGACATCATTTTTCCTCAGCAGGATGATTCCTTCCTCCACCAGAGTGGCTCTTTCTCCTTGACAGGAGGCTTTTTCCTTCCGCATTTATTTTGCTGATGGGGTCATAGCATTTTGCATGACTGCATAGCATTTACCCTAAAAACGCGTAGCATTTCCACCGGGTGGAGCATTGCGCCATTGACAATCATATGCACATGAAACATGAGCTAGGTCGTTACCGTTCTTGTTTTACAGGTGTTCCTCCGCAGAATGGTTTGGTTCAAGATGATTCTTGAATTCCCCAGTGAAGTTATTTGCCCAAGATGATTCTTGAATTCCCCAGCGAAGTTATTTGCCCAAGATGATTCTTGAATTCCCCAAGAAAGGTGTGTGCTTAAGACGATTCTTAAAAATCCCCAGTGAATTTGCCAGAGTTGGTGGCTCAAGTTGATGCTTGAAGTCCCCGGCAGAGTGTTGGTTCAGGATGATTCATGAAATCTCCAGCAGAGTTATTGGTCCAAGATGATTCTTGAAGTCCTCAGTAGAGTTCATCCAGAATGATTTCTGAATCCCCGAGGCAGAATTACTTGATAGTGCCCCAGAACCCCCAGCGGAGATGTGTCATCCCCAGCAGGTTTTAAACAGAAAATTTGAAATTCCCTTGTAGACTTGATGATTGAAGTCCGGCAGCGGTGCCCAAACCCCTGACTTACTGATGAAGTCTAATTGCGAGGTCAAAGCAGTTTGCCTAGCTGACGCAGGGCGCCTGATGGCAAAAGAATGTCTATCCTTATTGGTCCATGATGGATTAAGGATTCCATTTGAAGACTTACTGACAAAGTCCAACGATGATGTCGAAGCAGTTCCCTCAGCTGATGTGGAATGCCTGATGGCAGAAGTCTGGATATCCCTGTTTGGTTCATGATTGACCGAGGATTCTATCTCCGACTTACTGACGAAGTCCGGCTGACGCCCGAAAATTTCTTTGAATGACCGACGGCATAATTAACTTGATTGTTAAAAAGTTCCTAATGACCTGATGAGTCCCGAGGAATTCTTCTGTCGCAGTGTCGCGGAATTCCTGACGGCAATACCAGCCATGTATCACCGGTTACCGAGTGACCAGTGACCCCTTGATGACTTGAGGACGAAGATCTACAGCAAAAATCAGATGATCATTCTGACAGAGATCTGAGATCAGACGTTTGACCGGTTACCGTGTGACCAAGTCTCCAGCTAGTTGTCGTGCAACTATTATTTCAGTTTCCGAAGATTTGTCCCCATCAGAGTACCGTGTACTTGTGCAGTTGGCAAATTTCCGGGTTTGTTGGTATTCAACCGCCTTTTACCTTGATTGTTTGAGAGTCGTTTGCTTCTCACCCAGTCAGGTCCAAGCCATTTGAATAGGGGCAGCTGTTGCACCCCAAAATTTGCTCAACATTTCTTTACCTAGCTTGTGTTTCATTTCATGCACATTAGCATTATCATTTGCATTTCATTGACATGTATGCAGGAGATCAAAAGGTATGATTACCAATCAAGGGCTACACAAGAGTTTGAATCTAGCTAAGAAGGTTACTCAGGTGCTCAAGGGTTGATTTCCTTGTCAGAGAAGTTGAAAGATCCTCAGAGATAGTGGTTGAAGCCATGTGTGTAAGTCTCTTAACTTGAGAGTTGTGGGAAGTCATCAGACGATTCTGAAGCCATGAAGATGGACTTGAGGTCTTGAGAGAGCTCATGAGAAGTGTTGAAGATCACTTTGAGGCCTAGACAGGTCATTGTGCAAGATTGAGAAGCCTCAGCCATGAGTGGTGCAATTAGGTTTTGACTGGGTCAACCCTAAGTCAACCGAAGATCTGAAGGAAGTTGAGACATAATTAAAGAGCCATGTGATCATGTATTGATGCATTGAGATGTTCTAAGGATGATTTCAAGGTCAATTCATCATGATTGAAGAGTTTGAGAAGTTTCAAGCTAGGGTTTCTAAGGCTTGATAGTGTAAAATCCCCTAGTTTGACCCCTATCTTCAAGGCAATTTAGCTCAAGATGTGATTGTCATCTCATCTTACCCCCAACATGATTGTTTTAGAGAATGATCTTAGCTTTAATTTGAGCGCTAGAAGTCCTTTATAGGATTTGTATAACTCAAGTTATGGCTTTGACAAGTTACAAGTCATTTGAGGAATGTGAATTTGGAGCTTGAAAGTTACCCAACTTGCATGACACCTTTGCCCTAGAAGGATGATTCCTATGAACTTTTGGTCAACATGAATGTTGTTCCTTATTCTCTTATCTTTCTATAGAGTACTAGAAGACCTTTATAGGATTTGTAGAACTCAAGTTATGGCTTTGACAAGTCAAGGGTATTTTGGACATTTGGTGATTATAGGTCATTTGTGATCATAGGTCATTTTCACCAACTTAGAAGCTTCAAATGAAGTTTTGTTAAACTAGAAAGTTGCTCAAAATGGGGTTTAAACCTTGACCATGCATCAAAGAGGCATTGAAATGGCTCAAGGAGAGACTTGGTTCAAGAAATTTGGAAAAAGAAAGAATTAAAAGGCATAAAAGGCAAGAAATTCAAAAGAATTGATTTATGTCCAAATGATACAAACTTATAGGTCATTTTGATTGGAAAATACATTTTAGAAACAATGGCAATATTACTTTTTTGAATTGAGACCAATTTCAATCACTTTTACTTTATTTCTTCATGGTGAAGTAACATAATCAACACATGCCTTTGGCTTGCAAGCAAGGAAAATAACACTCTAAACCAATTCAAAATCTCATGAGAAGATGATTACACACATAGCCATGCCAAGAAGGAGTCAGAATGGTGGTTGCCATGGGTGGTATTTTGAAGAAAAATTGAAAATCCAAAATCTCATTTGAATGGATCCAGAAGTTTCTAGATGAGTCTAATCATTTCTATATAAGCTAGTGAGTGAGCTCAGCCATTTTTTGGGAGGAATTGAAGCTGGTAAGAGAAAGAGCCATTGAATTTTTGAAGGTTCAAGATGAAATCGGGTTTTCAATTCTAGAGGGAATCAAGCCAAATCAAGGTGTGCAAAGGCTTGGAGATTGAATTTGGAACGTGTCTGCATCATCTTGGCAGTTGAAGTGAGCAAAAACCACCTCTGTTACCTCTCTGAAACCAGGTTTGTATATTTCACCATTATGCATGATTTAGGAGGAGAAACTTAGAAATATATATGTGGTTAAGATCCTTGCAACCTGTAGATGGATTTAGGATCATAAGTTGGTGAATTAGAGACAAAATAGGTGTGTGACCATTTTCTGTTGAGGATGATATCTCACGATTCTTGAAGGGTTATTCATGGCTAGATGGTGGAAATTGATCAGTGAAGAGTGAGGATTAATTTGTGACCTTTAATTTAAAGAATAGTGAAAATCAAAATTTGAGTGAACTCTGAAAATGTCATCGTGTTTTGAGTTAGAGATGGAATTAGAGAATTCTGAGGGTGGATTCGTGATCAGCATCGAATTTGGAGTAGGATAGTGATTGATTTTGTGGTTTTTAATGACCTGTGGAGGTTGGCTCACCGGAGAAGACGATGGCGCTGCTACTCAGGCCACCGTCTGAAGGGTTCCCTCCAACTGAGTTTAAATTTGGGACGATGACGCATGCCCGTTGGATGTAGGTTTGACCCTTGACTCAAGCATGAAATGGAAGGCCACGATCTGTTTGAAAATTCTGAAGAGAGACCTTAGAATGAAACGCACCGTTTCATTAATTGAGTTGTGTTGGGCTTAGCACTCTGTTTGATATCAACACCCCCTGGCCCAATCCAGAAATGAACTGAGTATTCTTGCTATTTGCCACGCTTGTTTATCAATTTCTTTTATTTTCTTTTATTTCTCATCATTTCATATGACTTAGGAAATAATTCATAAAAAATTGAAGACTAACTCAATTAATTCCATTCTTTTTTCCATTGATTCATGATTGAATCTAGTTTTTTTTAGATAAAAAAATATTAATATTTCATGCATTTTTTATTTTATTTGCATTTGTTGAATTTTAATTGATATTAAAATAACCATGGTTGATGCTTTGTTTTGATTAATTTGGTTTGAGCACTTGGTGATGATTCTTGCCTTGATTTTTTGTGTGTAGCTAGCATAGATATGCATGTTCCCCTTAGATGTTTCTCACATTTTTTTGATGAATGTAGGTGGTAGTTTTGAGTTGAAACTTTAGGAGCTCCATTTTTAGGGTTTATGTTTAGTACCTCATGATTTAGGTTTTATTTCGAGAACTTGGTGGATGATTCAACCTCTGAATTTTGTATGGTAGATTCATGATTAAATTAGGGTCCCTTAGGAATTTTTGTAGGAATTTATAATGTAATTTACTACTTTAGTTTGATTTTAGTTTAGGTGCTAACTTTAGATGATTCTAATGCACTAATTAGACTAGATTAACCCCTTAGGTTCCTTATAGTAAGCTTGTGTTGTTTTACCCTTGGTGGAAGATGAAGGCAAGTTGAGGATGCTATGGAGTGCTTGAAGAAGCTTGGATGTGAAGATTTCCCTTCTTTTGGTGTAGTGTTGATTAGGTGTTGAGATTAGGGTTTGTAGGCAGAGCTTCTAGATAGATTCTCTTCTTTCATAAACATGGAAGGTGTTGATCACTTCCATTCTTCCCTATGATGCAAGGTCCCCTTGTAAAGGCCTCATCCCTCCTTTGGTAGGATGTGTGGCTCTTTGCAAGTTGGTAGAACCTTTGAGGGTCCCTTTCTCTGATGATAGGATGCTTAGTGGTGACCTTTGGTCTTCACTCTGCTACCAATCATCCAAACTTTGCTCTTGTTAGATGAATCTTTATCCCTTGCTAGAGGATGGAGTTCCTTGCTTGAAGAAGATTGAAGGCTAGAAGTTGATACTTCTCTGTGTTTGAAGACTACCTTTGGAGCTGAAGCTTGAGGATCAAGAGGAGCAAGTTGATACTTGTGGGAAGAAGATCAAGCTGAGATTGAGGGAAGAGCTGAAGCTTGAAGAAGATGAAGAACAAGTTGATACTTGTGAGGGGAATTCATTGAAGATTGATTGAAGAAGCTGAAGCTTGAGGAAGAAGCAAGCTGATGCTTGTGGGTTTAATGCATTGAGGCCTGAAGGTGGAATTTACTGAAGAGCTGAAGCTTGAAGTTGAAGGAGAGGGATAAGTTGATACTTATGTTGATGTGTTGAAAGCTTGGAGAAGCAAGTTGACACTTGTTATTGAAGATGAAAGCCCTAAAGAGCAATTGAGGACAGAGGAGCGTTGTTGTGAAGTTGAGGAAGCTGTTGATCTGCTTTCTTTCCTGTCTGTTTGCTTGCTGTGCAACTCTATTGATGTGACTTGTTTGATTTGCTTGATGAATTAGAATAAGTTCATATTTAGACTGATGTAAGCTAGGAGCATGATTGCACTAGAGGTTGAGTTGCTCCCTCTGCTTGTATTTTACTATATGGCTTTGCTTGCGGGTATTCGGTAGAGCCCAGCTCCCTTGCCTATGTGGTTTATGCTTTACTTGATGGCATTTTATTTCATTTCTTCTGTATGATTGCAGTTATTATATTTTGTTTGATAGCATGTTATTTCCTCTGTATGATTACAATTATTCATATCTGGCTTGAGGTCGAGATGAGCTTGTGGAGGCTGCTACCCCACACATATTTCCTCCCTCACTTGCATTGCATGCATTTTACAGTCGTTTACTGTTTACTGTTTAAGCTGATGCTTTATCTGTTTCTGTATATCGTTGACATGATCCCCTAGGAATCTAACTTCCTTTGATAAGGATGTGATGATTAGAACTTTAGGTTGAAACCTATGCATGACAACTTCTAGGAGTTCCCTGTTTCAAACTTCAACCATAGGATGAATCCTTGGCATGACAACAGTAGGACTTGATAGTCTCCCCTTAGTTGAACCAGTCTGTTCTCTCTTCTCATCTCAAAACAAATTAAAATACAGTAATAAAGGTTAACTGACATCGTACGTTACGAGCCTTAAGCTATCTGAGAAAGGATTGTTGGAGAGTTTCTTTTCAACAGTCTAGATGTTTAGTATGGCACCCTTTGGGTGACATGCGACGCATTCACTCTCAGGTCATAGTGTCTAGTGCGATATTGGTTGCAAACAATTAAAAAACAGTTCTTCCGTAAAAGACAGAAAACAAACTTCAAACCTTTTTGCCCCGTGGGCCCATAATTCAAAGGAAGCTTTTCTGAAGAAAAGAGTGTCGTTAATTTCCAGTTCTACCGCAAACGGTAACGCTTAAGTCTCCAAGGGTCGAGCTGCATACGCCAAACTGCTGGAACTGTTTGTTAACCCTACTCGATAAAACAGATGAATCTGAATCCCTGTAATCCATATTATCCTGAACTACGTAAGCTCTGATCTCTCATACCTGTTGAGAGTACGTAGGCACAATACTAACGTATTGGCGAGCCACCTTCCCCGTAACCCGTAGTTAACCGAACTACGTTGACTCTGATTTCTCATTCTCTGATGGGAATACATAGGCATAAAGCGCGACGCTTTGCCGAGTCATTTCCTTTTCTTTTCAGACCAGCCTTGATAGGTAGATAGTAAACAAACCCGTCAGATAAACACAACAAGCATGGATCCCATCGAGTACGATGGACGTGTGGGGTGCTAATACCTTCCCCTTACGTAACCGACTCCCGAACCCAGACATTGGTTGCGATGACCTTGTCTTATACCTTTTTGTCAGGTTTTTCCGATCGTTTCCTTTCCCGCTCTGAAGGATAAATAACGAAAGGTGGCGACTCTTCTGTTTTGCCGGCACCTTATTTTCGCGGTAGCGACACCAGGTTATGATGCGAATGCAACTTGTGAGTTTCATTCAGGGGCACCAGGCCACACGATAGAAAGTTGCAAAGCCTTCAAGCAGAAGGTGCAAGATATGGTGGATGCTAAGATCATCAATTTCTCAGATAATGTGCCAAATGTAACGAAGAACCCTATGCCGAATCATAGGGGAGGTGGGGTGAATTCTATTATTGAAGACGAGAACTTGGATTTATTGACTGACGCCAAGGATCTGAAGACACCGCTTAGCTTCGTTAAAGCCAAGCTGATGAAGAGAGGCTTCTTTCCAGGCTGTGGAGAATTGTGTATGGGATGTGCGACTCGTCCTGATGGATGTGAACAGTTGATAGAAGGGATTCAGAGTCTGATGACGGAAGGAATCTTGCAGTTTAGCCGAAGGGCCGAATGTGGATCTGGAGAGGTAATGCTGAAGCAAGATGATGAGGTTGCCACCACCACCATCCCTCGCCGGACGATCACCATTTCTGCACCCAGACCGCCCAGAATTACCATCACGAAGGCTGGGCCGATACATTTTGAAAGCACCAATGCGGTCCCGTGGCACTATGGGGAAGACGTCTACTGCAACAGACAGAAGTTGGACCTAGAACCATTTGGGCAGTCGGTGGATAACCTAGCGGGGGTTGGCGGAATCACGCGCAGCAGAAGGGTATTTGCTCCACCCGAGATTGTGGCGGACAAAGCGGACAAAGCTGAAATAACCGACAAGGGAAAGAGTAAAGTCATTGAGGAAACCCCTCGTGGGGTAGAGAAGGACTTACTTGTTAAGGACGCTAAAGAGTTCATGAGGTTGATCAAGAAGAGTGACTACAGGATCGTAGATCACCTCCATCAAACACCCTCGAAAATTTTCATCCTGAATTTGTTGCTGTGTTTGGAGTCACATCGCAACGCGCTGCTAAAGGTCTTGAATGCCACGTATGTACCGCAGGAAATATCGGTCAACCAGTTGGAAGGGGTCGTAGCACATGTGAATGCTGGAAACGGGTTAGGGTTCACTGACCTGGAGCTGACGCCGAAGGGAAGAAACCACAACAGCGCCCTGCACATCTCAATAGAGTGTAGGGGAACGATTATGTCTCACGTGTTGGTGGGCACGGGGTCGTCACTCAATGTTCTTCCGAAGAAAGCATTGATGAAGTTAGATACTCGAGGATTGATTTGCACACCCAGTGACCTGGTTGTGAAGGCTTTCGATGGAACCAAGCGTCATGTCTTTGGGGAGGTGACGCTACCAATCCAAGTTGGGCCGGAAACTTTCGACGCAGTCTTTTACATTATGGACATCATGCCTTCCTACAGCTGTCTCTTAGACCGGCCGTGGATCCATTCTGCAGGCGCCGTGACCTCCACGTTGCACCAGAAACTCAAGTATGCTGTCGGAGGCAGCATCGTGACTGTTTGTGGCGAGGAAGACATAATGGTGAGCCATTTGTCATCCTTCAAGTATGTTGAGATGGATGGGGAAATCCACGAAACCCTATGTCAGGCGTTCGAAGTTGTTAAAGTCAAGAACGTGGCTCCTGTGATGACTGAAAAACCAGAGATGACTCTTTCTTCCTTCAAGGAAGCCCGGGCCGTTGTTCAGGCCGGATCTACCTCAGGGTGGGGGCAGGTTCTAGAAATACCTAACAAGCAGGATAAGTTCGGGTTAGGATACTCTCCTGCGGCTGAAGCCTCCTCTTCTCACGGCGCGTCGCGGAGTAAAGGGCCGATCCAGTTTACTAGTGGCGGGGTGATATTTGAAAGTGTCAACGCAGTGTCTGAAGACGGCGAAGACAGTGATTGTGACCTAGACTCTTGGATCCAGCCAAGCAAACCAGGCGAGAGCCTCAACAACTGGTCCATCAGGGATACCATCCAAGTGACAAGCAAAGAGTAATGATTTACTTTCTCCAATTGTTGTACAACCCTATGTCCTACCCGGGGCATAATGGTTTTATTGTCAGGGCCTCGCTTGATTATGTACATGCATTTTACCAATAAATCAAAAGGCGTTTTTCTTCGCATTCAAATGTTGTGATCTCTGTTATTCCTGTTTTATATTTGTTTTGAAAAACAATAAAATGGCAATGGGGTTTGTGCTAACCTGCATATCCTTGTCTTAAGCTTAACCCTTGTTATTGCAGGATCCACAGAGCAGATGACATCGACTCTGGACCTTCTACGATTCACTTCGACTTCGATTGCCCGATTTATCAAGCTGAAGAAGAGATTGATGAAGACGAAGACCTTCCCGAAGAGTTGGCCCGCTTGTTGAAACAAGAAGAGAAAGTTATTCTGCCTCACGAGGAGGAGATTGAGATTATGAATCTGGGTTCTGAAGAACTAGTCAGGAATGTCAGGATAGGGGCTGCATTACAGAGTGATGTCAAGCAAAGATTAGTCGAGATGCTGAGAGAGTATAGTGACATCTGTGCTTGGTCATACGAAGATATGCCCGGACTTGATACTGACATCGTGGTCCATCACTTGCCGCTGCGAGAAGATTGTCCTCCCGTTAAGCAGAAGCTTAGAAGGACATGACCAGATATGGCCGTTAAGATCAAAGAAGATATGCATAAACAACTTGATGATGGCTTCTTAGCGGTCACCACTTACCCTCCGTGGGTCGCCAACATAGTGCCTGTACCGAAGAAGGACGGTAAGGTGGGAATGTGCGTCGATTATCGGGATTTGAATAGGGCGAGCCCTAAAGATGATTTCCCGCTCCCTCATATTGATGTGTTGGTCGACAATACAGCTCAATTCTCCGTATTTTCGTTCATGGATGGCTTCTCCGGCTACAATCAAATCAAGATGGCGCCGGAAGACATGGAGAAAACCACGTTTATCACTCTTTGGGGAACATTTTGCTACAAGGTAATGCCTTTCGGTCTGAAGAACGCAGGGGCCACTTACCAACGAGCAATGGTTACTTTGTTTCATGATATGATTCATCATGAGATTGAAGTCTATGTTGATGACATGATTGCGAAGTCCCAAATGGAGGAAGGGACATCTGGTCAATTTGCTGAAACTTTTTGAGAGGCTTAGGAAGTTCAGGTTGAGGCTGAATCCTAACAAGTGTACTTTCGGAGTACGGTCTGGAGAACTACTGGGGTTTATCGTGAGTGAAAGAGGCATTGAGGTTGACCATGCGAAGATAAAAGCAATACAAGAAATGCCAGCGCCAAGAACAGAAAAAGAAATTTGTGGTTTCCTGGGAAGAATAAACTACATTGCAAGGTTTATTTCTCAGCTCACGGCCACGTGTGAACCGATGTTCAAACTACTAAAGAAAAATCAGGTGATTATCTGGAACGAAGATTGCCAGAAGGCATTTGATAAGATAAAACAGTATCTACAGGAACCTCCGATCTTGATACCCCCAGTGGCCGGAAGACCCTTAATCATGTACTTGACAGTTCTTGAGAATAGTATGGGGTGTGTTCTCGGTCAGCACGACGAGACGGGCAGAAAGGAGCATGACATTTACTACTTGAGTAAAAATTTCACGGATTGTGAATCTCGTTACTCGATGCTGGATAAGAAGACTCTTATCCTGAGTCTTCTTATCCTGCGGATTGTGAATCTCGTCAACACCATTTGCCATCTGGCAATCCTGCCCGAAAGCGCTTGCTTCTCGAAGACGTACTTGATTGGATCCATCTTTGAAATTAGCATGGTCAACCCAGGAGTATCCTGCAGGAGCGTCAACCCAGGATAAGAAGCCTCTGAGGAGGTTGTCTGGAAATTTCTATCTCAATCCTGATGGAGTTCTGTATAAAAGAAACCACGATCTCGTGCTACTCAGATGTGTAGATGAGAAAGAAGCGAGTACGCTCATGGAAGAAGTCCATGAAGGCGCATTTGGTACGCACGACGGCGGGCATGCTATGACGAGAAAGATCCTGAGAGCAGGATATTACTGGCTGACGATGGAATCGGATTGCTTCAAATTCGCGAAGAGATGTCATAAATGCCAGATTTATGCTGATAAGATTCATGTGCCGCCGTGCCCGTTAAATGTCATGTCCTCCCCGTGGCCTTTCTCCATGTGGGGCATCGACATGATAGGCAAGATCGATCCCACCGCATCTAACGGTCATTGCTTCATTCTAGTAGCCATCGACTACTTCACCAAGTAGGTGGAGGCAGCCTCATACGCTAATGTGACCAAGCAGGTGGTGGCTAAATTCATAAAGAGGGACATCATCTGTCGATACGGAGTTCCCGAACGGATCATTACTGATAATGGTTCGAATCTAAATAACAAGATGATGAAGGAGCTAGACCAGAGTTTCAAGATTGAACACCACAACTCATCTCCTTACCGGCCGAAGATGAATGGCGCCGTTGAAGTGACCAATAAGAACATCAAGAAGATTGTACAGAAGATGGTTGTGACCTACAAGGATTGGCACGAGATGTTGCCATTTGCACTGCATGGTTATCGTACAACGGTACGTACATCAACCGGGGCAACTCCTTTCTCACTGGTGTACGGTATGGAAGTTGTCTTACCGTTAGAAGTTGAGATTCCTTCTTTACGAGTTTTGGTTGACGTGAAACTCGATGAGGCAGAATGGATTAAGAACCGACTAAACCAACTCAGCCTGATGGACGAGAAAAGGTTAGCATCGATCGCATATGGTCGCCTATACCAAAGCCGAATGAAGAAAGCTTATGATAAGAAGGTGCGTCCTAGAAGCTTTCAGACGGGTGATCTCGTCCTGAAGAAGATTCTTCCTCCACACTCCGATCACCGGGGCAAGTGGACTCCCAATTACGAAGGTCCGTACGTCGTCAGCAAGGTCTTCTCAGGAGGAGCCTTGTTGTTATCCACGATGGATGGCGAAGATTTTGCATCCCCGGTGAACGCGGACGCAGTTAAAAAATACTTTGCTTAAAGAATGACCCGCTGGAAAGAAAAAGAATATTCAGGCAAAAATGAGGCATCACGGCGAACCATAAAAAAGGAAAAAAAGGGTTCGGGCAAAAATTAGGGATATAATGAAAAGAATGTGCACCCGCAAAGTCGAAAACCCAGAAGGGCGACTTTGGCAAAAAAGGGTATCCTGATGAGTCGAAAACCCGGAAGGGCGATTCAGGCAAAAGTTAGGGATTTGAAAAAGCAAATGACTGCGTTCCGCGTGTGGACTTTCATTGTTTAGTGGTTTGGAAGACCTGAGGGCCGTTTATCTGAATCAATCTCTTCTGAAGCTGAAGCATCGGAGAAGTATCGAAGTCGAGTGGGTCATAGAGGGATCAACTCATGGTGTTCGTCTACGCCTCATTGCCGACATTTGTGTATATACTGATGTATATTTATGTTTTTATATTTGCGCAGCTTCCTCATTCCAGGAGCTTGCATCCGTTGTAAAACATTTTCACCCATTCAGGGGTTCATCATCAATAAAATGTATACTATTCAGCAATTCTGTTTGTTTGTTTAGCATTTATCTGTTTTGTTTGCAAAAAAGAACGCCGATGTTTTTGATAAAATGCGCATACATAAACTTACTGGCCTAGGCCATTGATTGTTGAAACAATGAATTACTTGAACATCGTCACAAGATGATAACCTTGATAGGTCCCTTTGAGAAGGGTATCTTGTCTGTTTGTTTGTGTTGTTGCAGGTATAGCGCATTCCAGGAAGTACGTCGTATGTTTCCCCAAGCAGAGAAGACTCTCTCTCCAATCAGATGCATCCTGAAGGATCGTCGTCTCCCCAGCTGAGTTATATACTGAAGTGTGCAGCACTCGATAGTACAGACTGAAGTCTTCAGCGGAATTGAAATTCCCCACAGAATTGTACTCTCCCCTGTAAGCAGGATGATCCCTACTTCCCCAGCCGAGTTTGCAGATCCTCAGGAGAGCCGAGTTCTTGGGAAGCTGTTTGGGGCCATGAGTGGTTTTCCCCAGTAGAGTGTTGATTAGTTGGTGTTATAGTTCCCCATCGGAGTCGTTATCTCCCGGAAAGTTTTGCCACGAAGGTCGTGCAGTTTATTTCTGCGATTGACATCGTTTTTCCTCAGCCTTTGTGGTTCGTTCACCTAGTTGAGCGGGTTCAGATCCTCGAAGAACTTTACTCCCCTGCAGCAGTCGTCTGAAGTTTGTTTCCCCAGGCGGAATCCAATTGAGATTGGTGTGACTTCTTCTCCTTGGCAGGATGATTCCTCCTCTCCACCAGAGTGGTTCTTTCTCCTTGGCAGGAGGATCTTCCCTTCAGCATTTATTTTGATGATGGGGTCGTAGCATTTCGCATGATTGCATAGCATTTACCATAAAAACACGTAGCATTTCCACCGTGTGGAGCATTACGCCATTGACGATCATATGCATATGAAACATGAGCTAGGTCGTTACCGTTCTTGTTTTGCAGGTGTTCCTCCGCAGAATGGTTTGATCAAGATGATTCTTGAATTCCCCAGCGAAGTTGTTCGTTTAAGATGATTCTTAAAATCCCTAGTGAAGTCGCCAGAGTTGGTTGCTCAAGTTGATGCTTAGAGTCCCCGACAGAGTGTTTGCTCAGGATGATTCCTGAAATCTCCAACAGAGTTATTGGCTCAGGATGATTCTTGAAGTCCCCGGCGGAATTATTTGTCCAAGATGATTCTTGAAGTCCTCAGCAGAGTTGATTCACCCGGAATGATTTCTGGACCCCCGAAGCAGAGTTACTTGATAGTTCTCCAGAATCCCCAACAGAGATTGTGTCATCCCCAACAGGTTCTAAATAGAGAAGCTGAAGTTTCCCTTGAAAACTTGATGATTGAAGTCCGACAGCAGTGCCAAAACCCCAGACTTACTGATGAAGTCCAACTGTATTGACGAAGTAGTTCTCCCAGCTGATGCGGAGTTCCTGACGGCAAAAGATTATATATCCTTATTTGGTTCATGATTGACCAAGAATTCTATTCCCGACTTACTGACGAAGTCCGGCTGACGCCCGAAAATTCCTTTGAATGCCCGACAGCATGATTAACTTGATTGTTAGAAAGTTCCTAATGACCTGATAAGTCTCGAGGAATCCTTCTGCCGCAGTGTTGCAGAACGCCTGACGGCAATATCAGCTATGTATCGCCGGTTGCTGAATGACCCGGGGTCCCTTGATGACTTGAGGACGAAGAAGCCGCAGCGAAATCTGATGATCATCCTGACGGAGATTTGAGATTAGACCCTTCATCAATTACCGCGTGACCAATTCCCCGGCAGGTTGCCGTGCAACTGTCATGCTCGGTTTCGAAGATGTTCCTACCAACCAGGGTACCGTTTACCTGTGCGGTTGGCAGATCGCCAGTTACCGTGTAATCAGTAATCCCTTGATGATTTGAGGACGCAATGATATCAGATGAATCAGAGAATCATCCTGATGGAGATTCAGATCAGTATTTCTCCAGCTAGTTGCCGTGCAGCTATCATTTCAGTTTCCGAAGATTTGTCCCCATCAGAGTACCGTGTACTGGTGCAGTTGGCAAATTTCCGGGTTTATTGGTATTCAACCGTCTTTTACCTTGATTGTTTGAGAGTCGTTCGCTTCTCACCGCGTCAGGTCCAAGCCGCTTGAATAGGGGTAGCTGTTGCACCCAAAAATTTGACCAACATTTCTTCACCTAGCTTGTGTTTCATTTCATTCACATTAGCATTATCATTTGCATTTCATTGACATGTATGCAGGAGATCAAGAGGTATGATTACCAATTAAGAGCTATACAAGAATTTGAAGCTAGCTAATGAGGCTTATTCAGGTGTTCAAGGGTTGATATCCTTGTCAGAGAAGTTAAAAGATCCTTAGAAAGAGTGGTTGAAACTAAGTGTGTAGGTCTCCTAACTTGAGAGTTAAGGAAAGTCATCAGATGATTCTGAAACCATGAAGTTAGACTTGAGGTCTTGAGAGAGCTCAGGTGAAGTGTTGAAGATCACTTTGAGGCCTAGACAGGTCATTGTGCAAGAATAAGAAGCCTCAGCCATGATTGGTGCAGCTAGGGTTTGACTGGGTCAACCCTAAGTCAACTGATGAGTTAAAGAAGGTTGAGACCTAATCCAAGAGCCATGTGATCATGGATTGATACATTGAGATGTTATAAGGATGATTCCAAGGTTAACTCATCATGATTAAAGAGTTTGAGAAGTTTCAAGCTAGGGTTTCTAAGGCTTGACAATGTAAAATCCCCTAGTTTGACCCCTAACTTCAAGGCAATTTAACTCAAGAGGTGATTGTCATCTCATCTTACCCCCAACATGATTGTTGTAGAGCATGGTCTTAGCTTTAATTTTAGTGCTATAAGTCCTTGATAGGATTGTAGAACTCAAGTTATGGCTTTGACAAGTTACAAGTCATCTGAGGTATGTGAATTTGGAGTTTGAAAATTACCCAACTTGCATGACACTTTTCCCTAGAAGGATGATTCCTATGAACTTTTGGTCAACATGAATTTTGTTCCTTATCCTCTTAGCTTTCTAGAGAGTACTAGAAGTCCTTGATAGGATTTGTAGAACTCAAGTTATGGCTTGGACAAGTCAAGGGTATTTTGGACATTTGGTGATTATAGGTCATTTGTGATCATAGGCCATTTTCACCAACTTAGAGGCCTCAAATGAAATTTTGTTCAACTATAAAGTTGCTCAAAATGGGGTTTTAACATTGACCATGCATCAAGGAGGCATTGAAATGTCTCAAGGAGAGACTTGGTTCAAGAAATTTTGAATAAAGAAAGAATTAAAAGGATTTAATGGCCAAAAATTCAAATAATTCATTTTGTGACCAAATGAAACAAAATAATAGGTCAAATTAATTGGAAAAATGATTTTAGAAACAATGGAAATGTTAGAATTTTGATTTGAGCTCATTTGCATACCATTCCATTTCATTTCTTCATGATGAAGCAACATAATCAAACTCCCACCTTTGGCTTGCAAACAAGGAAAATAACTCATCAAACTCATTCAAAACCTCATGATAATTTGATTACAAGCATAGCCATGCCCAAAGGGAGCCAGAATGGTGACTGCCATGGATGAGATTTTGAAGAGATTTTGAAAATCCAAAATCTCATTTGGATGAATCCAGAAGTTTCTAGATGAGTCTAAACACTTCTATATAAGTCATTGAGTGAGTTCAGTGCTCTTTTTGGAAGAGATAGGTGCTGGAAGCAGAGATTGGAGTTGAAGTTTCATGAATGCAAGTTGAAATCGTATTCTGAGATTGAAGAAGAATCAAGCCAATTTGATGTGTGCTTTAGCTTCAGAGGAGGATTTGGAGTGAATCTGGATTATTGTGGAGGCTGAATCGTGCAAGAACCACTTCTGTTACAAGCTTGAACACAGGTTGGTGAATTTCTTGATTATGCATGATTTAGGCTGTGATAGATAGAAATTCATATGCGGTTAGGATCCTGATGGTGAGTAGTTGGATTTAGGATGTTTAATTGCTTGATTAGAGATGATTTAGGTCAGATACCATTTTTGGTTGAGATTGATATTTCACGATTCATGCGTTTTGAGGATGAATAATTGGTATGGTTGAATTGCTAGGAAGATTCTGGTCAAGATTCATTCAGGAATCATGGCAAATGGTTAAGTGTAGAGGAAGTTAGGGTTGCACAGGGGTGGCCGGAAAAGCCACCGGCGACGGCTGGTTCGCGCGCAGGTTTCAGGTTCAAATTGGGGAAGATGAAATCCTCACCCTCCATTCAGGCTGAAGACTTGACTTGGTCCATTGATCTAAGTGCTCATGATGAGCCAGATACCCCTCTCCCAAAACTCACCGTTTTACTTACTCTTTGAATGAACCCAGCACGCGTGAGCTCGAATCCTGGCTTGTGTTTGTTTTTCTTTCATTTTAATTGCTGAAGAGAATGCAAGTGGATCCAAGCGCCTGGGCCCATGAAGTCCTTGTTATCCACACCCCCTTTCTGGCCCAACCCAAGAATTGAACTGATTATATTTGCTATTTAACACGCATGTTTACCCATTTCTTTTATTTTCTTTTATTTTTCATTATTTCATAGGACTTAGAGATTAATTCATAAAAAATAGGAAATTAACTCAATTAATTCCAAACTTTTTTCCCCTGATTCATGATTTAATCTAGAACTTTGTAGATTAAAAATATTAGGAATTCATGCATTTGTGATTTTATTTGCATTTTTTGAATATTAATTGATATTAAAATGGCCATGGTTGATACCTTGTTTTGGTGAATTTTGTTTGAGCATTTGGTGATGATTCTTGCCTTGATTTTTTGTGTGTAGCTAGCATAGATATGCATGTTCCCCTAGTAATTTTCTCAAATTTTTATGATGAAATTAGATAGTGTTTTTAAGTGAAACTTTAGGTGCTCTAGTTTTAGGGTTTATGCTTAATACCTTGTGATTTAGGTTTTATTTCTAGGACTTGGTGGATGATTCAACCTCTGGATTTTGTATGGTAGATTCATGATTGAATTAGGGTACCATAGTTATTTTTGTAGGATTTTGCAATTGGTTTTAGTATTTTAGTTAGGATTAACTTTAGTACTAGGGTTTAGCTGATCCTAACTTGCTAATTCAACTAGATTGATTTATTTAGTTCCCTTAGCTTAAGGTTTTGCTTTGCTTGCTCTTGGATGATGTTGAAGACACGTTTGGGTTGCTATGGAGAGCTTGAAGAAGCTTGGATGTGAAATTTTCCTTGCTTTTGGTTTGAGTTTGTTTAGGTGTTAAAATTAGGGTTTGTAGGCAGAGCTTCTAGATAGATTCTCTTCTTTCATAAACATGGAAGGTGTTGATCACTTCCATTCCTCCCTATGATGTAAGGTCCCCTTGTGAAGGCCTCATACCTCCTTTGGTAGGATGTGTGGCTCTTCACAAGTTGGTAGAACCTTTGAGGGTTCCTTTCTTTGATGATGGACTGTTTAGTGGTGACTGATAACACGAAATCGTATATATATTTTGATGCATAATTCAACTAAAGTTTAACTGTTTTTGATCCGATTTCGGGTTATTTCCGTGTTATTTGTTTGATGTTTTACAGGTATTTGATGATCATGTCTAAACAAGGCAATATGAAGAAAAGAAGCAATCTCAGATGAAATATGGACGAAAACCGGATGAAAACAACATGAAAAATGCAGAATACTGATTTTGCTGCTGTGACGACCGTCACAGACCCATGACGACCGTCACACATTGTGACGACCGTCATGCAGGCAAAAACGCCCCACTTTAATTGCACGTGAAAGAAGCAGTTCCAAGTCCCAAATAGTGGACCACTACTCCTTGATAATTCTGCCTCAAAGTCCACCTTCTTCAAGTTATAACCGTTAGAATTCCATTTCTATAAAAGGGGAAGAAGGGGAGCAGAGAAGGGAGCCGCATTCATACAACGAAGTGCTGCCAATTTATCTTCAGAGCAACCTTTCCAGTTTTTAATATTCTTATTTGTTTCTCTTTTCTTTTTCTGCATTCCTTTCATTTCTTCTGTAATTCTTATTTCCCTTGTACGATCAATTGGCACAAAGACCAGAATCCTGCCAACATCTGTGGAGGATCTGCCCAAAGGTCAATTGGAATATTTACAGGTTTCTCATTTTAATCGTAATTCCAGTTTTTATTATGATGCATGCTATTATTTATCGTTTTCATTTATGTTTTACCTTTCCCAAATCCATGTCTAGCTAAATTTAAGTAATCGATATGTAGTAATAATTCGAAAGGGATTTGATAATAATCGGTTGAAAACTGTCTTTTTCAAAAGTTGTTTATGGTCTGAGTGTTTAAAATTAATTTACTGAATAAACTTCGTCGCGAAAGCGAGAACTTATTTAAAAGTAGTTTTGCCACGAAAGTGGGAAATTAATTAAGGTACGAACCAACAAGCGAAAGTTGCGGCAAGACCAGATAGTAAACACTAGTCATTCATTTTAATAACAGCGAAAGCACTTTAAAATGAATTAGAACTTAGAGATTTCCAAAAAATAATTTTAACCGCAAATGGGACACGAAAGCGTACATTTGGCCCTTAGAATTATGATTAGGGTCAATAACCATCGTGAGGTGAGAGTCTTCAGATCACCATTTTCTACTTAAATAAACTCTGAAATATATTTCGTATACTGGTAACTTGTCAAATCCCTGAAGAACATAATTACTGCATATCGATTCAATCAATTATAATTTAATTAACATTCTTAGTTCCCTTTAGTGACAATCTTATTCCCTTAAACATTATCTACCTAGCTAAACATAGTAACTCCCGAGAACACTAGTTTGATTACGAGTCCCTGTGGGATCGATATCTATTATTACTACGGGATAGACTGTGCACTTGTAGTTAGGTTGTATTAGACATAGAAAGTCGCGATCAAGTTTTTGGCACCGTTGCCGGGGACCCGTTTAGTCAATAGTGTAACCTTCTGTTACGCCGTATAGACTAGGTTAATTATTTTAATTTTTCCTTTACTAGTGCTGTCGATTGTATGCCAAGTGATCGCCCACAAGACGATATCTTGAAACCTTCAGTCGCAGAACTAGAGCGCTTCTTACATTTAAGAAGCCGAATCATTGAGTACCAACTCAAACATAACATTCCCGATCCTCTCACTCCCATTCCCAAATCCGAAGAAGAATCAAACATGGCTGAAGGACCTCCAAACAAACCTCTGAAGGCATACGCTACACCCTCTCAGATGGAGCCTAGAAGTAGCATTGCTGCCCCAGCTATTACTTGAAACGATTTTGAGCTAAAACCATCATTGCTGTCAGCTGTACAACAAAACCAATTCTCAGGAAACGCAACTGAGGATCCAAACGAACATCTAACAAAGTTTGTACAATACGCAGACACAGTGAAAGCAAATGGAGTAACTCCAGACACGATAAGACTTCGTCTTTTCCCATTCTCTCTTAGAGGCAGAGCGTGGACATGATTACAATCCTTACCATCCAACTCCGTTACGACGTGGGAACAATTGAAAAACGTCTTCTTAGCGAGATATTTTCCGCCAAGCAAAACTGTTATGCTTAGAGCTCAAATCAACGGATTTCGACAAAAAGATACTGAATCTCTTTACGAAGCATGGGAACGATTAAAAGATATGATGAGAACATGTCCTCACCACGGTTTAGAAGACTGGGTGGCAATCCATACTTTTTATAATGGGCTTTTATACAATACCAGATTGACAATAGACGCTGCCGCGGGAGGTGCACTTATGGATAAGCCATACAATGAAGCCTATCAACTAATCGAAAACATGTCTCAGAACCACTGCCAATGGGGAGGTGAACGCACTCCAACAGAGAAAACCACAGCGAAAGGTGGGATGTACGAGATTAGCAGCCTTGAAAAGTTCAACGCTAAAGTAGATGCTCTAGCACAGAAGATTGATAGTCTGACCGTTAACCCCACTGCAACCGTCGCTGCCGTAACTCCAAATTGCGAGTTATGCGGAAGCACCACTCATAATGCGCCCGAATGCCCATTGCTAGCCGGAATCCCACCAGACCAAGTAAATTATGCTCAAGGAAATCCTTACGCAAATACCTATAACCCAGGTTGGCGAAATCATCCAAACTTTTCTTACAAAAGCGAAAACGCATTGCAAATGCCTACTGCTCCGCCAGGATATCAGAAACCAGCTGCTGCTCAGACTGCACCTAGGAAATCAAACCTCGAGTTGATGATGGAAAAATTCATAGCTACTCAAGCTCAAACAAACAAAGAATTCCTGAATCAAAACATACACACTAGCGAGCAAATTAAACAGTTGACTGGAAAAGTAGACGCTTTAGCCACCCACAACAAAATGTTAGAAACACAGATATCACAAGTGGCTCAACAACAAGCCTCTGTTGCCGCACCCGCTGGCACATTTCCTGGACAACCCGAACAAAATCCAAAAGGCCAAGCAAATGCTGTAATACTAAGAAGTGGAAAAGAATTGGACGAACCGATCGATCCGAGGACCGAAAACTCAGCCATGCAACAAAAACCAATTGAACAAGCAGAAAAGGAATCCGAGTTAGAGAAGAAGGAAGACAACGAGAAGGAGGATACCGCAATTGGAAAAACTCAAGCACCTCCAGCGCCATATAAACCACCCATCCCTTATCCCCAAAGATTAATAAACTCCAAAACTTCAGGACAGTTTAAGAAATTTGTAGAACTCCTTAAACAGCTGAATATTACTATTCCTTTTACAGAAGCGATAACTCAAATGCCGTCATACGCTAAATTTCTCAAAGAAATCCTGTCGAATAAGAGAAAGATCGAGGATAACGAAACAGTTACACTTACTGCAGAGTGTAGCGCTATTATTCAAAACCGCATGCCTCCTAAATTAAAAGACCCAGGTAGTTTCTCCATACCTTGCGTCATAGGAAAGTTCGTGATAGACAAAGCTCTATGCGATTTAGGAGCCAGTATCAGTGTTATGCCTTTATCTATATGCAAAAAGCTGAATATGGGAGACCTCAGACCAACCAAAATGTTCGTACAATTAGCTGGCCGATCAGTAAAATACCCCGTCGGAATACTGGAAAACGTTCCAGTACGCATAGGACAATTCTACATCCCAACCGACTTCATAATCATGGACATCAAGGAAGACACTGTTACCCCAATTATTCTAGGAAGACCGTTCCTAGCTACAGCCGGAGCGATTATAGACGTGAAGAAAGGAAGGCTAACATTCGAAGTAGGAGAAGAAAAGATAGAGTTCATTCTCACCAAGTTCTTACAAGTACCAGCCATAGACGATACCTGCTATTTAGTAGATGAAATTGACGAATGCATAAGAGAACTTGAAAATGAAGAGACCACGTATTCAGAAATAATAAAGACTCAAATACCCGATATTTCTGAAGACGATGACTGGCGTAAACCGTATAAAGACGACAGCCTAAGCGAAAGCTTAGCACTGACCCTAAACCATATGCCAGGTCCGAAGAACCCATCTTTAGAACTTAAAACACTATCCAAAAACCTTAGATATGAATTCCTAGACGATGAACTAAAAAGACCAGTGATAGTCAACGCTGACTTAGGACAACCAGAAACCGAAAAGCTATTAGAAGTCCTAAAGAAGTACCCCACCGCGTTAGGCTATAACATAAGCGATCTAAAAGGCATAAGCCCTTCGATCTGTATGCATCGAATTACAATAGAGGAAGACTCTAAAACCTCTAGAGAGCATCAGAGAAGACTGAACCCCATCCTAAGCACTGTAGTCAGAGATGAAGTAAAGAAATTACTAGATGCAGGAATCATCTATCCAATCTCCGATTGTGAATGGGTTAGCCCAGTTCATGTCGTACCCAAGAAAGGAGGAGTAACAGTAGTTAAAAATGAAAAAGGCGAATCAATAACAAAAAGAGTCGTGACTGGAAGCAGGATGTGTATTGATTATAGAAAGCTTAACAAGGCCACACGAAAAGATCACTTCCCGTTACCCTTCATAGACCAAATGTTGGAAAGATTAGCCAAACATTCATATTTCTGCTATCTAGATGGTTATTCAGGATTTTTCCAAATTCCCATTCATCCGGATGACCAAGAAAAGACTACATTCACCTGTCCTTATGGTACTTTTGCTTACCGCCGAATGCCGTTCGGACTCTGTAATGCTCCAGCAACCTTCCAAAGATGCATGATGGCAATCTTTGCAGATTTCATAGACGACATCATGGAAGTATTTATGGACGATTTCTCGGTATGTGGACAAAGTTTCGAAGGATGCCTACAAAACTTAGAAATGGTATTAGAACGTTGTGGAAAAGTGAACCTCGTCCTAAATTGGGAAAAATGCCATTTTATGGTCTGACAAGGAATAGTCCTAGGACATGTCATATCAAATAAAGGAATTGAGGTCGACAAAGCTAAAATAGAGATTATAAAAGATCTCCAACTTCCAAAATCCGTACGAGAAATACAGAGTTTTCTAGGACATGCCGGTTTCTACAGAAGATTTATAAAAGATTTTTCAAAAATCACAAAACCTTTGACCGGCCTGTTGATGAAAGATGCTGAGTTCGTCTTCGACGACGACTGTCTAAAAGCATTCGAAACATTAAAATCAGCCCTTATCACCGCACCGATTATGCAACCACCCGATTGGCGACTACCGTTCGAAATCATGTGCGATGCGAGTGATTATGCCGTAGGCGCAGTTCTAGGAAAAAGGAAGGACAAGAAACTCCATGCCATCTACTATGCCAGTAGAACCTTAGATCCTGCCCAAATGAACTACGCTACCACAGAAAAGGAACTTCTAGCAGTTATATTCGCGCTTGACAAATTTCGTTCTTACTTAGTAGGAGCAAAAATTATCATATACACAGACCACGCTGCCATAAGGTACCTAATAAGCAAAAAGGATGCCAAACCAAGACTATTGAGATGGATCCTGTTATTACAAGAGTTTGACTTAGAAATCAAAGATAAGAAAGGAACCGAGAACGTTGTTGCAAATCACTTATCCTGAATAGAAGGCATCAAACATGAACCAGTACCGATAAATGACGATTTCCCGTACGAACGTCTGATAGCCAAATTAGAAAGTGACATGCCCAACTCAATCTCGGAAGATCCAGAATTTGAAAAAGTCGTAGAAGCCGTCTATGCCCAAGTCACATTACCTTGGTATGCTGACATCGTTAATTACCTCGCTGCAGGCGTGTTTCCACCGGATCTCACTTATCAGCAAAAGAAGAAGTTCTTCCACGATCTGAAACACTATTATTGGGACGAACCTCTACTCTTCAAGAGAAGGGCCGACAACATATACCGTCGCTGTGTCCCAGAGGAAGAAATAGAAAATATAATTTCCCAATGCCATTCAGCACCATATGGTGGTCATGCTAGTACATCCAAGACGTGCGCTAAGATTCTCCAAGATGGCTTATTCTGGCCCAACCTCTGGAAAGACGTCCACATCGCTGTGCTAAAATGTGATCGATGCCAACGAACTGGCAACATCTCACGACGCGATGAAATGCCTCAGAAAGGAATCTTAGAGGTAGAAATCTTTGACGTATGGGGAATAGATTTCATGGGACCGTTCCCACCTTCTTTTGGTAATAACTACATACTCGTCGTTGTAGACTATGTGTCTAAATGGATAGAAGCCATTGCTGCTCCAACAAACGACGCACGAGTAGTAATCAAACTCTTCAAAAACACAATCTTTCCTAGATTCGGTGTACCCAGACTCGTCATTAGTGACGGTGGATCTCACTTCATATCGCGAATATTTGATAAACTTCTTTCTAAATATGGAGTCCGACACCGAGTAGCTACACCCTATCATCCGCAAACTAGCGGACAAGTAGAGGTCTCGAATAGGGAAATAAACAGATATTGGAAAAGACTGTCGCTACCTCAAGGAAAGATTGGTCATCAAAGCTACATGAAGCTTTATGGGCTTATAGGACCGCTTTTAAGACACCGATAGGTACTACACCCTACAAATTAGTTTACGGTAAATCCTGCCATCTCCTGGTAGAATTAGAGCATAAGGCCTTCTGGGCCATTAAAACACTCAATTTCAACTACACTGAGGCAGGAGTAAAGCGAATCTTGAACTTACACGAATTGGAAGAACTTCGATTAGACGCTTACGAAAATGCCCGTATCTACAAAGAACGAACTAAAAAGTGGCATGATAAACGTTCAATCAAGAAACAATTCAGTGTGGGAGAGATCGTATTGCTATTTAATTCAAGATTAAAAGTCTTCCCAGGTAAACTAAAATCTAGGTGGTCTGGACCTTATGAAGTGACTAAAGTACTTCAAAGTGGAGCTGTTGAAATTACCGATAAGACAAATGCACCGTTTATCGTAAACGGGTAACGTCTAAAACATTATAATAAGAACGAAAACAGCCCTCAAGTCTGCAGTATAGCATTGCTTGAGCTTCCAGCTCAAACACCCGAATAGCTTGTCACCAAGCTATCGTCAGGCTTTAGACGTTAAAAACAGCGCTTACTGGGAGGCAACCCAATTTTCCCGCATTTTCCCTCGTTACTGTATTTCCTTTTTATTTAAAATTTTACTTTGAAACTTTAACAAAACTTCTAAACTTAAAATTACTAATATTTGTACTTTCGTTTTTTTTCATATTTTTATTTTTATTTTATTTTTCTCTTTTGTCTTTTGTTTTTCCGCTTTTTGTTTTTAAAAATCCTGACTTCAAACTTCTGTTTTAAACTTTTCAGGATTTTAAAAGTCTTCAAAACATTCCTCCTGTTTTTCTCCGACTTACCTGCGAGTATGGCCGAGTACGACTTCACAAAGGTTCATTTTCGAGGACTAGCTCAAAAGGCAAGATTTGTAGCACTAATTGAAAGAGAAATAGCCTTAACGCTGTATTATGATAAGTCTACCATGGATAAACTAGGAATCACGGATAGCATTCAATACCTGTTCAATCAACTGGGTTGGGAGACCACTGCTTTGAAAACACGTTTTGCTACCTATAAGGATCTCACCTATGAATTCCTTAGTTCCTTCAGATACCTACCCAACTATGGTTTTGGATCCAACACAAAGCTGATTACCTTTCGAATGTTTGGAATGGACCAAACCCATAGCCGGATGTCACTAGCTAACCTCCTAGGATTTCCTAGCGGACCGCATGTGTTCATCAGTGCAGAAGATGACGATATTGATTTTGAACTCGACCAATTCTTGGGTAGAATCACAGGCGACTATCACCCTGAACCAGAAAAAATGTATAATGATGATATTCATAACCCAGCTTTCAGATACTTCCATAAGATACTAGCTCACACCCTTTTCGGGAAAGAAGAAAATATTACCACAGTATCTAAAGAGGAGTTATTCATCATGTTTTGTGCTTCCCAGGGACGTACAGTAAATGTAGTGCCTTCATGATGAGATCTTTCAGACGCCTCACTCAGGACCCACAGTCACCTATTCTTATAGGAGGCCTCGTGACAATGATTGCCCACGAACTCGGCCTTAGATTCCACTTAAATGCAAGCACTCGTTTTGGCACCATCCGACCCATGAATATACAGTTCTGCTTTAACAGGCGCATTTTAGGAACTATGGGACCTGGACCTTACGAGTACCTCATAAATGAAAAACCTGTCCAGCTATTCACACTGCCTAATCATCAGATGACAAGTATCCACGACAAGGACAACTGGCTTTACGAATTGGATGAGCCTATGGGACCTCCTTCACCTCATTCAACACCACAGAATTATATGTACGACAGTGACCACATATCTGAGGCACACGACTATATGTACTATGAGGATGCTGTATCAGAAGCTGAAGTAGACCCTACGACTCCTCCGCATTACAACACCTATCCTGAGCCTATTCCTGAGGAGACCGCTGACAAAATGGATATTGTTCTACTACGGTTGGACAATGTTGATGCAGCTCTGACTACTGTCAAAGACGACATCGCAGGCATACACAGCGAACTGGTAGTCTTCATGGACTTAGTCTGTGACCAGCTCGACTACTACGCACGGAAGTTCGATGAGTTGAAGGCACGAAAAGACTAGATACTAGTTTTAGTTTAGTTTAGTTTAGTTTAATCATTTAGATTTTCACATTGTTAATTTCTTTATGTATTACATTACAATCATTCTAATTTCTTGTTATTTCAATTATAGTCTTTATTCATTTATTCTGTTTTTACATTATTTCAATTATAGTCTTTATTCATTTATTCATTTATTCTGTTTTTACATTATTCATTGTTTATTGGCTGCTATAATACATTGCCATATCAATACTAGGCCTAAAAGTCACTGCAAGAACACCCTCACAGCAAAATTCTGCGTTCTGCAGATTTTGCTGCTGTGACGACCGTCACAGGAGCCTGACGAGCGTCACGTGGGTGACGACCGTCACGAACCCAAAACTGTTATCTGATATAACAGGGGTTGCGTTTTCTCTCCCACTCATCTCCTTTCAACTTCCAATCATCAGCAACTCCCTCCCCACTCCAATTTTTCGTTTTCCCCACCTTGCACCATATATCCCAACTCCCATCTCAACTTCCTACTACACTTCTGTCACATTTTCCCACTCCTCAGAACCACCTCAATCCTCCAACAATGGCGAGAAACCACGAAACCCTAGACCTCAGCAACATTGTGTTCAGCGAAGGTGACTCTGGCGAGAGACAGCGGGCCAACTACATCGCATTCCATCAAGGGTCGCTCCAGCCGACTCATTATCCACATATTCCATCGCTCACGGAGCTCAGACTCCTTGAAGGCGTCACTTGGATGCTCCAAAGAGCCGGCATCTGGAACCTCTGCACCAATCCACTGCCGATGTACGAACAACTCACTCTCGAGTTCCTAAGTTCGTTCACCTACGTCACTTCCAGCGGCGACCTCAGCCAACACTCCGGTGCCGCATGTTTCCGGATGTTCGGCACAAACTATCAGGTGAACCAGAACCAGATTGCCGCCATCTTACAACTCCCTCGAGGAGACAATGCTCATCGCCGCCTCACCGATCAGTTCCAGCACGAAGCCTTCGCGCTCTGGTACCAGTTAACTGACATCAATGCCGATGGTTGGGATTCTCTGCACGCCACACATATCCATAACCCGACCATCCGGTACTTCCACCGAGCATTGAGCAACACAATCTTCGCCCGGGACAACAACCATAAGGTGAACTCGAAAGAGCTCTTCTTCCTCCACTGTGTCTTCAACAACGAGCTTATCAACGCCGCTCCGTTCCTCCTGGCCTACATTCAGGCCAACTGTAACCGTGGCTCCAAGCCATTTTACTTTGGCGGGATTGTCACTGCCATTGCACTTGGGCTGAGCCTCGGCGACCGCCTCCAGCACCTCCACGCCATTCCCTCAGTGTTCCTTGACACCGACCACTGCAAAGCCTCTCACCTTATCCGTTCCAGAGCCGATGGCAAGTACCACCCGGTAGTGCGTGGAAAAACCGTCCGAAGCATCATCCTTCCATCACGCACCCGGACACACCCAGAGGATCGTACCAACTGGTTATTTGACCTCACTGCCCCTCCTACTGCCGCTGCTCCAACTCAGGACCACACCCAAGGCTCTGACGATGAAATCCAACTGAGTTGGACAGGACGGAGCAACCGGAGGCATCGCAGCCTCTTCCTTCCGAAGGTACATCCTCCCGCCGCCGCCGCCATCGTCCAGTGCCCGACTACTCAGAAGAGGACCTCCGCCGCTCTCTCGACCAGCAGGCCCAGATACTCGCTATGATGCAGCAGCAGAATCAGCGAGCAGAGCAGTTCGAAGCTTGGCATCGGACCCAAATGCAACAACTTCAAACCGGCCAAGAAACCATTACTGAGAACTTGGCGAATCTGACCTTGCAGGTCGAAGGACTCCGTGACTATGTCTACCACATCGGAGCTATGCGTTTTGAGGACCGAGTCGCCCAGGTCAGAGCAAGAGGACACGAGCGCGGACGTGACCAAGGCAGAGGCCGTGAATAGTTATCATTTTTCTTATTCGTTTACTATATTTGCAGTTTCTATGTACTTTCATTTCCGTTGTATCTCCCTCTCGCATTCTTTCAAATCAGTGGGGACACCGATTGAGATAGTGTGGGAGCGGAGCGTTTATTTCCCATTCCATTGTACTTTGAATTTCGTAATTTCTATTCAAACATTTTCTATTTTTAGCAAATAAAGCTCGTTTATATATATCCTTTTTCCGTTACGCAAACATCCCCGCGTTATTCGACGTAAACAACAAATTTTTTTGTTCGTTCCTCAAAAGCAAAAGCATCACGAGAATGCACCCGAGTTCAAACCAAGTTTTGAAACTCCGAGGAGACGAAAATTCCAACAAAACCAGTACCATCCTGACACCTTAGATCTCCGATTTATGCGAGTCGGTTTCACTACCTACGTGTACCAAAGTCTCAAGTGTCTACGCAAACCCAGCCCCAAGTAGTTTATACTAGCAGTCAGCACCATCCTAAAACACTTCTAAGCGAGCGACCAATGCAAATAAGTGTATGATCTCCAAAAAAATGAAAAATCATGAAAAGAAAGTTAGATAGCCAAAAATATAAGACACTTTTCCTTCTAAGTTAGGTGCTCCTCACCCGAGCATTTAGCCCAACGGCACGAAAACTCATTGAAAAATCAATGATATAAGCTTATGATCAATGAAGAAGATCAAAACAGAAATGAGATCATATTCACTAACAGGTCCACTTGCCATGAAAGTGTATGGACAACGGGCTTAATGTGATTGCGCTAGAACAAACAGGGTGAACTTCCCGCGAGGACCTTGACACCAAGCTACAGTAGCATGATTGGGACCAATTTGCATAAGAAGGAGACCTCTGAAGACTTGTAGTCCAGTGTCGTCATGGCACTCGTTTTGTTCTTACTAAGAATCCCGGTTTTTCCCAACTTTGCGAACGAAGAAGCTGCCTCGTGCTTGCCGACTTTTTCCTGTTTTACTTGAGGACAAGCAAAGATTCAAGCTTAGGGGAGTTTGATAACACGAAATCGTATATATATTTTGATGCATAATTCAACTAAAGTTTACCTGTTTTCGATCCGATTTCGGGTTATTTCCGTGTTATTTGTCTGATGTTTTGCAGGTATTTGATGATCATGTCTAAACAAGGCAATATGAAGAAAAGAAGTAATCTCAGATGAAATATGGACGAAAACCGGATGAAAACAACATGAAAAACGCAGAATGCTGATTTTGCTGCTGTGACGACCGTCACAGACCCATGACGACCGTCACACGGGTGACGACCGTCACACATTGTGACGACCGTCATGCAGGCAAAAACGCCGCACTTCAATTGCACGTGAAAGAAGCAGTTCCAAGTCCCAAATAGTGGACCACTACTCCCTGATAATTCTGCCTCAAAGTCCACCTTCTTCAAGTTATAACCGTTAGAATTCCATTTCTAAAAGGGGAAGAAGGGGAGCAGAGAAGGGAGCCGCATTCATACAACGAAGTGCTGCCAATTTATCTTCAGAGCAACCTTTCCAGTTTTTAATATTCTTATTTGTTTCTCTTTTCTTTTTCTGCATTCCTTTCATTTCTTCTGTAATTCTTATTTCCCTTGTACGATCAATTGGCACAAAGACCAGAATCCTGCCAACATCTGTGGAGGATCTGCCCAAAGGTCAATTGGAATATTTACAGGTTTCTCATTTTAATCGTAATTCTAGTTTTTATTATGATGCATGCTATTATTTATCGTTTTCATTTATGTTTTACCTTTCCCAAATCCATGTCTAGCTAAATTTAAGTAATCGATATGTAGTAATAATTTGAAAGGGATTTGATAATAACCGGTTGAAAAATGTCTTTTTCGAAAGTTGTTTATGGTCTGAGTGTTTAAAATTAATTTACTGAATAAACTTCGTCGCGAAAGCGAGAACTTATTTAAAAGTTATTTTGCCACGAAAGTGGGAAATTAATTAAGGTATGAACCAACAAGCGAAAGCTGCGGCAAGACCAGATAGTAAACACTAGTCATTCATTTTAATAACAGCGAAAGCACTTTAAAATGAATTAGAACTTAGAGATTTCCAAAAAATAATTTAAACCCCGAATGGGACACGAAAGCGTACGTTTGGCCCTTAGAATTATGATTAGCGTCAATAACCATCGTGAGGCGAGAGTCTTCAGATCACCATTTTCTGCTTAAATAAACTCTGAAAAATATTTCGTATACTGGTAACTTGTCAAATCCCTGAAGAACATAATTACTGCATATCGATTCAATCAATTATAATTTAATTAACATTCTTAGTTCCCTTTAGTGACAATCTTATTCCCTTAAACATTATCTACCTAGATAAACATAGTAACTCCCGAGAACACTAGTTTGATTACGAGTCCCTGTGGGATCGATATCTATTATTACTACGCAATAGACTGTGCACTTGCAGTTAGGTTGTATTAGACATAGAAAGTCGCGATCAGTGACCTTTGGTCTTCACTCTGCTGTCTATTATCCAAACCCTGCTCTTGTTAGATGAATCTTCCTCCCTTGCTAGAGGATGGAGTTCCTTGTTAGAAGATTGAAGATGCTAGAAGTTGTTGCTTTCTCTGTGTCTGAAGACTGCCATGGGAGCTGAAGCTTGAAGACCAAGAAGAACAAGTTGACACTTGTGAAGAAGATCAAATTGAGATTGAATGAAGAGCTGAAGCTTGCAGAAGATGAAGAACAAGTTGATACTTGTGTTTGATGTGTTAAAAGCTTGAAGGAGCAAGTTGACACTTGATATTGAAGATGATAGCCTTGAAAAGCAGTTGAAGACTGAGGACTGAACTGCTGTCAGAGGAGAGCTTTGCTGTGAAGATGTGGGAGTTATTGTTCTGCTTTCTTTCCTGTCTGTTTGCTTGCTGTGCAACTGTATTGGTGTGACTTGTTTGATTTGCTTGATGCATTAGAATAAGTTCATATTTAGATTGATTTAAGCTAGGAGCATGATTTCACTAGAGGTTGAGTTGCTCCCTCTGCTTGTATTTTTTCTATATGGCTTTGCTTGCTGGTATTTGGTAGAGCCCAGCTCCCTTGCCTATGTGGTTTGCTTGATAGCATGTTTTTTTTGCTGTATGATTGCAGTTATTGATTTGCTTGATAGCATGTTATTTCCTCTGTATGATTGCAGTTATTGATTTGCTTGATAGCATGTTATTTCTTCTGTATGATTACAGTTATTCATATCTAGCTTGAGGTTGAGATGAGCTTGTGGAGGCTGATGCCCCACACACAATTCCTCCCTCACTTGCATTGCATGCATTTTACAGTCGTTTATTGTTTACTGTTTAAGCTGATGCCTTATCTGTTTCTGTTTATCATTGACATGATCCCTTAGGAATCTCACTTCCTTGGATAAGCAAGTGATGATTAGAACTTCAGGTTGAAACCTATGCATGATAACTTCTAGGAGTTCCCTGTTTCAAACTTCAACCATAGGATGAATCCTTGGCATGACAACACTAGGACTTGATAGTCTCCCCTTAGTTGAGCCTGTTCTCTCTTCTTATCTTCAAACAAATTAAACTACAGTAATAAAGGTTAATTGATGTCGTACGTTATGAGCCTTAAGCTACTTGAGAAATGGTTATTGGAGAGCTTCTTTTCAACAGCTTGGATGTTTAGTATGGCACCCTTTGGGTGACATATGACGCATTCACTCTCAGGTCATAGTCTCTAGTGCGATATTAGTTGCAAACATCCATAAAAAATAGTTCTTCCAGAAAAGACAGAAAACAAACTTCAAACCTTTTTGCCCCGTGGGCCCATAATTCAAAGGAAGCTTTTCTGAAGAAAAGAGTGTCGTTAACTCCCAGTTCTACCGCAAACAGTGACGCCTAAGTCTCCAAGGGTTGAGCTGCGTACATCCAACTGCTGGAACTGTTTGTTAACCCTACTCGATAAAACAGATGAATCTGAATCCCCGTAAGCCGTATTATCCTGAACTACGTAAGCTCTGATCTCTCAAGCCTGTTGAGAGTACGTAGGCACAATACTGACGTATTGGCGAGCCACCTTCCCCGTAACCCGTAGTTAGCCGAACTACGTTGACTCTAATTTCTCATTCTCTGATGGGAATACGTAGGCATAAAGTGAGACGCTTTGTCGAGTCATTTTATTTTCTTTTTAAGCCAGCCTTGATAGGTAGATAGTAAAACCAACCCGTCAGATAAACACAACAAGCGTGGATCCCTTTTTAAGAAAGAAACATGATGCTTGAGATTCTGGAAAGTGTAAAAAGTTCACAAAATGGTGAAGGAAGGTATTTATAGGCGTTTGAGAATCCTGAAAGGTTCAAATTCACCGTTGAAGTTAATCAGATAGTGAGACGTGTTTTTTTTTTGAGAAATGATGAGTGTTGTCAGTTATGGCCAGATTGCAAAACATACGTTTTCAAGACAAAGTAATGATAAATACGGTTGCAAAGACGTTTAAAGATTTACCATGATGGCGTGATGTCATAAGTGTGGGGTAAACGAAAGTGAACAGTTAGCCACTAAACAAGTAGTGGGTGGTTCAGTCATGGCCATGCAAATTCACACGCGTCGAAACGGTTGAAAAAATGACCTTCCTACCAAGACTGACGAAAGGATATTTCTTGGGGGCAATTTATTAGCTCTCATTTTCGATGCTAGTGGAATTCAAAATTATCTTAAGTCAGAATGTCATTCTAAAAGCATATGAAGGCTTCGACACAACTATGAGTAAATATGCGTCGAAGAAAGGTGGACAAAGTTTTTGGAAAAAATGCTAAGTGTTGGAGAAGTTCTCGACCAGGATCATATCAAGGGAAGCGCAAGGCACTCACCATCAAAGCTGAAGGGAATTCTTAGTATCCAAGTTCAAATTGATAGTGGGCGAACGTGGGAGCGGTTGAAGTTGTAAAAAAGCTCCAAAAAGACACGTTGTGAAGCAAAAACCGTCATCTAGTAGTTACTTGCTAGTATTATAAATAGTTGCCATTTTTATGTAATAAGGGTGTTCATTCGTCTTGTATTAGTCATTCCAAAACACTCAAAGTACCCGCGTGTAGAGAAACAAGTTAGCGAGAATGTACGTGATACAACACCAACTCCGGTTTTCTTTGCAGTATGAATCTGTGTTCTTGATACAAGGTGTTCCTATCAGTGACAGTGCTATGTTCTTGTCAAAGCGGAGCGCTGGTTCTTCTTGATCAACAACACATCAATCTTGATCCCCTATTTGCATTTGCATTTGCATCCTCATTTGCATTTTCATTAACATGTATTTATGTTGCAGGTGCATATTTCCTCCTCGATTCTAGTGGTCTCATTCTTTTTACCTAACATGGAGCCTTTGAAGAAGACAGTGGCATATAAGCTCCCAATTCCTGATGTTGGATCTTTATTGAGCTTGATCTTTGTGGCTGACAAGAAAGTGTTGGAAGACTTCAAGGAATCCTATGAGAAACTTCTGAGTGTCATCTACAAACCTTCAATATATAAAATGAATGGTCTTTATGCTCTGCTACAATTCTATAACCCACAACTAAGGTGCTTTGCTTTTCAGGATTATGTCCTGGCACCTACCTTAGAGGAGTATTTTGTGTCGTTGAGGGTACTTATATTGGATCAGATGCCATTCTATCACTCTGATGTTGAGCCTGATCTGGCTAAGCTCGCTGCCGCTTTGCATATTGACGTTTCTGAGCTGAAAGAGAGAATGACCGAAAGGAGTGGCATGCATGGGTTCCCCTTATCATTTCTGGTTGAGAAAGCTCGACAGTTTTCCAAAGATGGTTGTTGGGTGGTGTTTAATGCTATTTTAGCTCTTTGTATTTATGGTATTGTGATATTCCCTAATCTGCCAGATTTGTTAGACATAGATGCTTTCTGCGTATTTGCTTCAGGGAATCCGGTACCTACGCTTCTGGGTGTCGTCTATCATTCTGTTCACTACAAGAATGAGAACCGGAGGGGAAAGAACATATATTGTTGTGTTCCTTTGTTGTATAGGTGGTTTGCTTGTCATCTCCCCAAATCTGGTCCTTTTGTTGCTACTACTGGTACTTCAGAATGGTCAGAGAGGTTGATGGGGTTGTCTGCTGAGGACATTATCTGGTTTGAAAGAGATATGCTAGGTATTGAGATTATTTATAGTTGTGGAGATTTTCCTAACATCCCGGTGGTTGGAAGGAAATGATGCATCAACTATAATCCATCTTTGTTGGTCAGACAGTTTGGGTACGCTTTGAGAGGACCTCCTAAGGAAGAGGAATCTTTGTATCTCACTAGATTGTTGGAATGTGATACTTTGGCTAGAGTGGAGAGAGCTTGGAGTAGTGTTTACAGGAAAGGGAAGGCTTTCCTAGGGAAGAGTAACAGTCGAGCCTACGACCCTTATTTGACTTGGATCTAGGATAGAGCAAAGAGGTTATTGATGCCTTTTCCATCTGTAGAGCCTTTGTATCCTCTTATAATTGGGGAACCTACCACTATGGATATCCAGAAGTACAACCAGTTGTGGTTTGAGAAAGAGGAGATTCGGAAGGCTAATGAAGAGTTAGAGAAAGAGATCATTCAGCTCCGGAGTGAGAAGATTGAAGCTATGCACTCTTTCAGGAGGAAGACTGAGCTTGTGAACAGGTTGGGTACGGATTTGACCAAGGAGACTCGTTCCCGTGAACGTTTGGGTTTAGATCTGAAAGCCGTCAGTGATGTTTTCGCCTCTAAGAAGAAGGACTTGGATATGTCTTATCTAGAGATTTCCAAGTTCAACGAGCAGTGGAATGAAACCCTTACCAACAATAAAGCCCGTGAGGATGGATTGAAACAGCAGATTGCTAAGTTGAAGACTCAGCTCAGAGCGAAGGATGAGAGGATTGTAGATGAAGCTTCACTCAGACATGACAGTGACTGCAGATTGAACGAAGCTTTGGCAACCTTGGAGGATTACAAGCTGAGGGCTGATTCGAAGAGGTGTAAGCTAGAGGAAGTCTTTGGTGAGGGAGCCTGGGAAGACTACGCTGAGGGTTTACATACCACTATTAAACAGAGAGAGGCGCTCATTTAGGGATTACTTGTCAGACCAGATCATCCTGAGACACAGGAGCTGTTGGAGGAGTTTCGTGCTTGTTGCCGTACTTGATGTCTTTCATTTCCTTTGTAGCTTGTTGCTTATGTTTGTATTGACCATCACCAGACCTGTTGGCTGAGATCACTTTCTTTGTAATCAGTTGTATGCTTGTACCTTGCCTGCTGGGCCTTTTCTTGTATGTATGAGGTGTTTAGCTCTATGTTTGGCTATGGCTTTCCCAATGTCTCGTTGGTCGCGCAGGAACTAGAATCGAGGGGAAATTTCCCTGTTGCATATATACATGTCTGCATTTTGCATAGCATTTTTGCATAGCAGGTGCAACAGAACCATTGATCTTATTCCTGTTGGTTTGTTAGATTGTTTCAGGATAGACGGCCAGAATACTCACTGGTACGCCACCAAAGGTAATCAACGCAGAGTTATGGAACAAGTGCAAGCTGAGATGCAAGAGATGAGGGACATGATGGCTCAGTTTATGGAGCTCATGCAGGGTGTGGCAAATGGCCAGGAGCAACTGAGGACTCTGGTCTAGCCATTGATTGCTCGTGTTAACAATACTGGTGTTCTTCATGGAGGTTCTGCTGCTAACCCTCCTCACAGTGAGATTGGTACACCATGTGCTAACATTGTTCCCGCAACAGTTGTACCTCCGGGCGGAGGAAATCAAGCTGCTATTCCTATTCATATTCTTTGTGTTGTTCATGGGAATGCTCCTCAATGGGATGAAGACTAACAGGAGGATGCTTTTTCAATGAGGGATATGGGTGTTGGATTACCATCTGAGGCTGATAAAGGGTTCAAGTTGATTGAAGAAAAGATGAAGTCTTTTGAAAATCAAAATTCCATGGGGCTAGACATGGCCAATCTGGGGCTGATCCTAGATCTGAAAGTTCCGCTGAAATTCAAAGTCGCTGACTTTGACAAGTATAAGGGAACTACTTCCCCAAGGGTCCATTTGCGTTCTTATTACCATAAAATGTTTGTTTACTCAGATGACGAAAAATTGCTCATGTAATTTTTTCAAGACAGCTTGTCAGGACCCTCACTTGAGTGGTATATGGGACTGAAGCCCGTTAATATCCGTAATTGGAGAGACTTAGCTGAAGCCTTCGTGAAGCACTATCAGTATTATAGTGACCTTGCTCCTAACAGGGTCCAACTCCAGAATTTGTCTCAGAAGGCTGGTGAATGTGTCGCGGTGAAATTTGGATACCAGGTTATTGATGAGCTTGAATCTTATTCATTTGCAACCGAACTTTGATTTTTCCAAAGGAAGGGAAAAAGATCGAAATACCCACAATGCAATGCAAATGCAAGCTAGAGAGTTATAGGTTCGGGGGTTGGTTAAACTTAGGGAAGGTGCTAGCATCCTAAGTTTCTGTAGTACTCTACAGGAACCTCTTGTTTTATGTTTGTTTATTGCTAAGGTTATCTGCTTAAGTTTGAAAGACCTAGGGGTTTATTTCTAAGTATACTCGATACGATATCGCATCCTATGCCTACATATCCTTACGGGAATGAAATCAGAGTATCTGTAGTTCCCCTAAAGGGTTTGAGGAGTTCTTTGATTGTGGTCAAAGTTCCTACAAGATAAAGGTAGTTGATTGATTGATTTTATGAGAAAAGATGAGTTATCATTTTAAGAGAGATTACTTGATTTAAACACCACAACTTTGTAGGAAAATAGTCTTTGCATCGTCTTAAGAGAAGGGGTCAAGTACTCGGATTGTCAACAAGTACGCCTCTATCTCTCTTAAGGCAAAGTCCCTACATATTGATTGAATTGTTATGGGATAGGAGTTTTATCTCGCTTAAGATGATTAACATCTTATTCTCTAATGTGTTTGAATAATTTGAATTGAGTTGTTGAATGTGTTTGTCTAAGTTATAAAGATAAAAGGTCCTCCTTATGAGGTAGGATCTAAACTTAGAAGATCGACTTGAATAGGATCAAGGATCATATGGGGATTATGATGCAAATGAGATGCATACGCACAATTGTTTAAGTCATGCGCAAATTATTCCTTTGGACGCTTATGCAATACGATAAAATAAACACGCTAAATGCAAATTGCGGAAGATAAAGGCAAATAAATAAAATCATACACAGACGCATGAAAGCGCTAAGTGAGTGTGTGAATTGTGCATGTGTGATGCGGATGTGGGAGCGTGCACGATTGATTGAATTTTACGATGTTGATTGATTTTAAATGAGAGATAATTTTGTGAGAAGTGTTGAATTAATTTTATTAGTTTTTTATTTTATATTAGATTATGAATTGATTAGATTTTAGGTAGGATAATTTTAATTAAATGAAGATTTATTCAAATAAAATAAATTGTAGTAGTGAGGAAAAAGTTTTATTAATTATTACAAATTGATTATGAAATAGGTTTTTAGTTAATATTATTAAATAAATACGAATTATTTTGAATTATGAAAAATATTGTCCTGGTATTATCTAGAAAAGAAATAAATTATTACCTTATTATTAAATAAATTAATTATCTTGTTATTTTAAAAAGGTTTTAGTAAGTATAAACGTTTTATTAGTGAGATTAAATTATAAATGAATTAGATTTCTAAACAGAAATAATTTCTTAAATAAGTAGGTTTGGAGGAAAAAGGTTTATTTATCAATAAATATAAGTTAATTAAATTATGAAATGGGTTTATTTAAAATAGTTTTTTCTTATTATATGTTCCTTTTATTAAGTGAACTTTATTAAATAAAAGCTGAACTAAATGAAGTAGTTTTTATTATAAGAAATAAATAATATAAAAAGGTTATTATTATTTATTTAGAAAAAAAAGAAGATAATTTGTTATAAGAGGATGATTAGAGAAAAGCTAATTAAATAGTTGATTAATAAGAGGTTTTGCTATTAAGGTGTTTTTTATTTTTTTAGTTATTAATAAAATAGATTATTTAGAGAAAAGGATTTCTTAATAAATAGACAAAAGATTTTTCTTAAAATAAATGCCAACTATTTTGAATTATATAAAAGGCTTATTTCTATTTAAAACAAGGACAATTATATTTTTATTATTTAAAGGAAATTATAAAATAAATGATGAATTCAAATAATCTAGTAAATAAATTATTAATTAATTTTTTAGTTGATTTTAAAGGGACGGCTCATTAATTAAGTTAATGATGCAAATTAAGCCTTTAATTGGTGGTTAATTAAGATTTAAGGGTGGATTGATTCAGTGGGGTAAGGGCGTGTGGGTTACGGTGGTCTGCAAGGCGTGGATCGTTGGATCTGATCTGTTGGAGATCAGAGAGCCGTGTGTACGAGGGTTCATGGTATGTGCGTGTGTGTGTCGCGTGTGATTACTCTTTGTTACAAAAGTTTACAGACAAACAAAAAAAGTAAAGAAGGCAAAAAAAACCTAACCCCCCCCCCCCCGGATCCCTCTTCGTTCCCCTATTGAACTTCCTCCCTCCTCTTCTTCCGCTATTTCGTGATTCTTCTTTCGTTGTTTCGACTCCCTCTGCTTTATGAGTTCATTAACAGCCTGTAACACAACAAAGATCACTCATACAATCATGATTTCGGGAAAGACAATTTTACCCCAGAATACGAGTCGGCGGCGGCTCGAAGACGGTGGCGGTGAGATTATGATGCAATTCACGATCTCGTTGGCCGGCGATGATGAGCCTCGTAGGTAGTCTGAGCTTCGCGGCGGTGATGGACTTTCTCGATCGACTCTGAGCGCGTGCCTCTTCTCCTTCGGTGGTTTTCTTTCGGTGATTCTTCGATCCCTTCAACTGCTGAAGATTGCTCCTTTTATAGGTGAGGCGGATGGGCCTCCATTTGAATTGTCTTGAAGAATTTCCTGTTTCACTTGATGCTGTCGGATCCCTTGGACGATTTGGGAGGAAAACGTTAAATCCCTTCCTATTTTATCTTGATTTGTCTGACCCGCTTAATGATCTGTTCAATTCTTTCTTTATTCGCTTGGACTTGTCGGTGACATGCTGGTTCTCAATTTGGGAAGTCTGAATCTTCCTCTTCGCTTGACTTTGTCGCATCTTAAACCATATCTGTTGGCTTTATTGATTTTTGTTATTAATGCTTTTCCTCTCTTTCTCGCAGGGAACATTGTGTCTTGAATTCGGGTGCTCACTTTGTCTTATGCTTGTTGAGAGAGGTGTCGTAACCGGCGGTGACGACATTTAGTCTGAGCTGGACAGAATTGGCGGTTACCGTATTGCTACCGGTAGTGTCTTTCTGTACCGTTAATGTTTCCACTATCATTGTTGGTGCTCTGTTGTTTGTGGATGCTTTACCTGCAATTGATGTTGTGATGCTTTGCATTGCGTTAAGCCCTTGCAGATGTTTGAACTGATAGTGCTGACGATAACATTTCTCTTTCTCTTCCAGGATTCCGTTAGCGTGTCCGGAAGTTGTCGTCTTAGCCTGGGTGCTGGGAAGGGTATATGGTGGTGATGACGACTTTAAGAAGTCTGAACCATGCGAATGTTGCTGAGGTTGTGAATGTTTGCTCGTGGTTGCTGGCCAATGTAGCTGGTGTACTTTGTGTATTGCCTGCTATTGCCCGATGATGGATGGAACTGAGGGCTAAAACAAATGATGCCATTGTAGTTGTGAATCGACGCTGCTGGTGTCGTTGTTGCTAATGCTGTCTTTGCTCTCTATTAGGCTAATATTGGTGATGTTATGCCATTGTTGGGCTGATGGTTGTTGTTACCTGTAGTCGAGAGAATGATGATGCTAGGGAAGGTTTGAAACGGTGATGAGGGCACCATGTCTGAACCGTAAGCTTGAAGTTGTGGCTTCCTGTAGTTGCGTATGCTTTGCATTGTGTTAAGCCGTTGGAGCTTAATAGCTTTGTTGTCCCAAAATTTGATGCTCGGTAGGAAGTTGGTGACAGCTTTAGTTTGTCGCCCTTCTGACCACTCGAGCCTTCCGCCCGATGATGAATAGAACTGAGGGCTGAAACAAAACTTTATTCGTCTCTTGGTTCAAATCTATTATGGCTGTTTGGATTGTTGGTACATCGCCTCTAACCGCCTTCTTCTTGGATTTACAGCAGCTTTCTTTCTAGTTCTGATCCCGACTTGGAGCCGACGTTGACTAGTCCAAATGGTGTCGTGACTTAGGGAGGTTCACAGTGCTTTGAATAATTCTTATTGGCAGCAAGACCTCAATCATGCATAAGCTCCTATTTGTGTGATTTCGCCTAATAAATCATTAAACATGTATTTGGTTTTGTCTTTAATTGATGTGCTTTACCGTCGCAGGTGATGCTGCCGAATACTTCGTTCCGACACCGAAAGTTGTGAACAACGAAAGCTGCTCAGGACAGGTGAGGTGGACCGTGGCAGAAGTTTGAGGATTGTACTACTGTCCAAATTCAGACTTAGTTACTTTAGATTTCAAGACCCCTTACCGGCACAGCTTACATTATTAACAGCATTCATTGTTTGTATCTAGCATGATCTGGTTTAAAACGGTGGGACTCAAATTGTCATGTTAATTTATTGTCGTATTTATCAGGATTTTGAACTTTGGAGCTGTCCTTGCAGTGCTATCACGGAAGGATCCCCACATTCCAACGATGAAGAGTATGAGTTCAACAATTCTTGGAGTCAAGTGTTGGTCTTGGATTGAGCTGTGGCTTGCTTGCTATGAAAATTCTCACTCAACTGTGTGTTGCAGGAACTGGCGATTCTTCATCGCAGATGGAGCGCGATTCTTGATGGCTGACAAGGTAGTAAAGAGGCTTTAATGGGTTTTCAACGAGTTCCTATTTTCAAACGTAGCCAACTGACTTCTATTGTTTTGCAGGAAAGAGTTATCCGTCTTGAGGAAGATAATCGTAGGCGACAACATTCACATTTTTGAATCAAATGATGGTTTCTCAAATACAAGCGCTTTATTCTTCCAACCATAGCGACATAAAAGTACACATCCTAACAGTGGGCAATACTGCCCCGTAATGGGGTAACTTACGAAAATCTCTTATCAATTTTCAAATGGATTTCTTTGCCAATTAAGTTCCTCTGAACATTGCTGTTATTTCTTGACAGAGTTTCTCTGTGTTGCCGTGATTAATTTGATGATCGATGAACCTTCGGTTTCCTGGAGTAGAGCAACGAACTACTGTTATGAACATCTTCATGTTGCCGTGTGCTCTACAGGTACTTGACGCGGAGGGCCATTTGCCAAATATAGTCCCTTAAGATAATACTGTTAGAAACAATGAGATCTTTTTCACAAACTTAGTGGCGAAAATGCCGGCGGGAGCTTTGAAGATTTTATTGGGAGATGAATGTAACTGACTTGTAATACTATAACTTTAGGACCCAATGTCACTTGGAGTCAAATGGTAGGATTTAGTTCATTACTCTAGTGTCCTGTTACCATTATTTGAAGCTTGTAATGACGTAATTGTTTGTGCGGAAAATCCGGTGACCGCTTTTCTAGTAGTAGCATGAGTGGGCCTTGGGCTTTTGGATTGACAACTAGATTTTTGGCTTCCGGCTTATATTTCGATGATAATCTTGCAATGTAAAGCTGACTCTTTATCCATATGATTAACTTAAGAGGACTAATCCAAAATTTGAAACTCTCTAAGTCCATTGATGTAGAAGTTCTTGTATTATAAAAAATGTGGTGATAGTAATTATTCCGTATTACGCCATTATAAACAAATTGACAGTGAACTCCAACAGTGGATTTGATTAGGATTCTTAAGCGGGATTTTCCTTAAGCTTTAATAAAACTCTTATGATGACAAACCATGTCTTAGGGTTGAGGCGTTTGGACGGTGATCATCATGGTCATGCTGCTGACCCCATATTTGACGTATTTTCAAGGAACACCTTGAATTAGAAAGATTGTGCCTTGAAGTGCTTGATGGCGGGGAATTTATTGGAGAGTATTGCACTCACATAAACTGGTTAGTGGCAATAAGCACGAATATGAAAGTAAACAAAAGAAACCGGAAATAGCAATCACAAGGGGTGGAGTCTTAAGGTAAAAAATTAAGGTGTGACAGATGCCCCTATTTAAGTTACTTCTATCTGGAGATACGGAGATTGAAATCTTTGTCTCGACGAGATAGGAGGGACTTAAATACAAACCTTGCACAAATTTTTGGCCCTAAGACACCACCGAATGCAAATGATATGCAAAGACATGAAAATGCAAGACAGGGGGTCCTGTAAGGAAATGATGTCACAGAGGATGAATTGGACACAACACGTGAAACAAAGGAGCAACAGACCCAACGGAGCGGGACTCCACGGGGACAGGGGACAACCACCAGTGGGGGATCTCCAAAGTATAGAAGTAGCACATACACCAAGGATACAGCGATTTAAGTAATAAGTGAGAAACTTATAATCGAAGGATAATTCACTACCAACGTGTGGCATCCCCCACAATGGTAATAACTAAAACAAACTCTCTTGATTGGTACAAAATTCTATTTCTTAATTGAACGTGGTGTTGATAATAGTGCAAGTAAAACTTCACTGCGTTTCATGGTGTGTTTGCCTTGAACGGGTCTCAGTTTTCTTGAAATAAACCTGCCCAACGACTCATGGTGTGTTTGCCATGAACGAGTCTCAATTTTCTTGAAATAAACCTCCCCAACGACTCATGGTGTGTTTGCCATGAACGGGTCTTAGTTTTTTTGAAATAAACCTCCCCAACAAATCATGGTGTGTTTTCCTTGAACTGGTCTCAATTTTCTTGAAATAAACCTCCCCAACGACTCATGGTGTGTTTCCATGAACGTGTCTCAGTTTTCTTGAAATAAACCTCCCCAACGACTCATGGTGTGTTTGCCATGAACGGGTCTCAGTTTTCTTGAAATAAACCTCCCCAACGACTGATGGTGTGTTTGCCATGAACGGGTCTCAGTTTCTACCCAAAATGAGGAAAACTCGTGAGAGCATCTTCACAGGGGATTAGAATATCATTGTAGATTGTAAAACTTCAGCAGCAATCCATAATGTACTGGAGATTGTAAAACTTCACCGGGGATCTTCGGGAGAGATGTAAGCCGGTTGATTTGTAAAATATGTCTTTCTTAAATAAAGAGAGATCAAATGTAATAGACTTCATCAAACTTCTCGAAAGAGATTCCATTTGATGGAATTAATCTTGTGTGATAGACTCCTGGGGAAATACGTTCCTGAGGAGTATCTCTTGTTGTAGCATGTAAAAGCATGTATTCTTTGTAGTGTAAATTCTCAAGTGAAGAGAACAGTTTGTAATGGCTTCGACGCATTCCTCTGACGGATTTCCGGGGGAATGCCTTTTGATGAATTGATAATCTTGATAAACCCTATTGGGGTTGGTCAAACTGTCTTGAAAAGACTTCCATTTGTCGTTTTGAAGGAGATCCTGATCAAAACGAGTTGCTCAAATAAAGAGGATGTTTGTAGTCCAGATATAAATTGTTTAGAAGCTCTGATAACGCTGTTGGAGAAATATTTGTCTTCGATAGTCGTCCTCAGAAAGAACCTCTTGGGTAGTAAAGTGCAAAATAAATGCACGTTTGATCCATATTTAAGCATTGGGGATGTCCACCGTGTGATTGCCAAGGACCAAAATTCACTTCGGGAAATAATCGAAGAGAAACTGTCAAGCAAGACTCGACCATTGAGGTATGAACTCAGATGGGGATGTACCAAAACAACCGTCTTCCACGAGGATCAAACTCCATGGGGAAATAGAAGTGTTGAGCTCTTTCTACCTAGGGCTGACAACTCTATCTGAAGGGATAGGACAAACCCCGTCACTCAGGGATACACGGCCCAAGTGATAGAGCGAACAAACACAAGGACGCAAAAATGTGAATGCTATGCTATCTATCTATATGTTGTGCGTATGCTAACAAAACCAACGGGCCGGAAACCAAAGTCCCAACTCAGGCTACGTCTCCACAGATCAGTCACCTCTTGAGGGAAATCTTCACCTGTCTTGTATGGGGTATGACAAAACTCCGTCTCCGTGGATGAAATAAACATCCCATGGACATCCTTTTGTCATTCATATATCAAATAAACACAAGGTACTCTTTTAAAAAGATATTATTCAGAATTTTGCCATCATGACGAAAATATTTAACACGCCACAATTGGAAAAAACTTCATTTATTAAAATGGTAGTCGGCAGAACAACGTGACTTCAATATTACAATGTTGGAAAGTAATAATAGTGATTACATCGATGGAATAATGATTTTGTTCCTAAGTCCTAAGCAAAATACTTCTTGACTGCATCTATGTTCACGGGGCGGGTGATTTCTTCTTCGTCCATTGTGGCTAACATCAGGGCACCTCCTGAGAAGACCTTCTTTACCACATACGGCCCATCATAGTTCGGAGCCCATTTCTCTCTAGCATCGGTGAGGAAAGGCTGGATCTTCTTGAGCACAAGGTCGCCTTCTTTGAATTCGCGGGGGCGAACCTTCTTGTCAAATGCCTTATTCATCCTCTGTTGGTACAACTGCCCACGGCACAAGGCCGTCATCCTCTTCTCTTCGATTAGGTCAACTGATCATATCAGCTCTGGCACCATTCGGCTTCTGACAGCATTGTCTCCATCAATATCCTCATGGAGGGAATCTCAACTTCTATCGGAAGTACAACTTCCATACCGTAGACAAGTGAAAAAGGAGTTGCCCCAGTTGATGTGCGTACCGAAGTACGATATCCATGTAGGGCGAACGGCAGCATTTCATGCCAATCTTTGTATGTGACTACCATCTTCTGAATTATCTTCTTAATACTCTTGTTGGCGGCTTCAACAGCCCCATTCATTTTCGGTCTGTAGGGAGAAGAATTATGATGCTCGATCTTGAATTCTTCGCACAGTTCTTTCATCATACTATTATTCAAGTTGGAACCATTATCTGTAATAATCCTGCTCGACACACCATATCTATAGATGAGCTAATTCTTGATAAATTTGACAACCACATGCCGAGTTACATTAGCGTAAGACGCTGCTTTGACCCACTTAGTGAAGTAGTCAATTGCCACTAGGATGAATCGATGTCCATTAGATGCCTTTGGTTCTATCATTCCAATCATATCAATTCCCCACATATAGAATGGTCAAGGAGACGAGATAACATTCAACAAAGTCGGAGGCACATGAATCTTATCGGTGTAGATCTGACACTTGTGACATTTCCGAGCAAATTTGTAGCAGTCAGATTCCATTGTGATCTAATAATAACCAGCTCTTAAGAGTTTCTTAGCCATAGCATGTCCGTTTGTATGAGTACCAAAGGACCCTTCGAGAATTTCCGTCATTAACATGTCTGCTTCCCGCTTGTCTACACATCTCAGTAAGACCATGCCAAAGTTCCGCTTGTATAACACGTTATTACTCAGGAGAAAATTACCGGCCAACCTTCTCAGCGTCTTCCTATCCTTGTTGGAGGCTCCCAAAGGATACTCTTGCATTCTGAGAAACATTTCAATATCATGGTACCAGGGTTTGTCATCTTCAACATCTTCAATGGCGAAGACGAATGCGGGTCTGTCAAGACGTCTTACTTCGATTTGAGGACACGCATTCTAAGTGTTCACCACAATCATGGAAGCCAAAGTTTCCAATGCATCTGCCATCCTATTCTCATCGTGAGGGATATGGTGAAAATCAACCCTGTCAAAGAAAGGTAATAGTCTTCTTGCATAATCTCTATATGGGACCAAATTATCCTGTCGAGTTACCCACTATCTTGTGATTTGATAAATGACTACAGCAGAATCACCGAATACATCCAAATTCTTAATTCTTAAGTCCACGGCCTCCTTGAGGCCTATAATACATGATTCATACTCAGCTTTATTATTGGTACATTTGAATGTTAGCCTAGAGGTAAACGGAATATGAGACCCATGGGGAGTCACGATAATCGCGCCTATTCCTCTTCCATGTGCATTGACAACTCCATCGAAGATCAGGCTCCATTGAGAATCGGGCTCAGGTCCTTCCTCTGGAAGAGGTTCTTCACAATCTTTCATTTTCAAATACATAACCTCTTCGTCCGGGAAATCATCATTCAAAGGTTGATGATCCAAAATAGGTTGATTTGCCAAATGGTCAGCCAAAATGCTTCCTCTAATAGCCTTCTGAGTACGGTACTCGATGTCATATTCTGATAACAGCATCTGCCACCTCGCAATTCTTCCGGTCAATGCGGGCTTCTCAAAGATATACTTGATAGGATCCATCTTCGAAACTAACCAAGTAGTGTGACTCAACATGTACTGTCGTAGACACTTAGCGGCCCACGCCAAAGCACAACAAGTTTTCTCAAGCATAGTGTATCTGGACTCACAGTCGGTAAACTTCTTACTCAAATAATAAGTGACGTGATCCTGTTTTCCGGTCTCATCTCGCTGACCGAGCACACAACCCATCGAATCATCCAACACAATCAAATACATGATCAAAGGTCTCCCTTCCACCGACGGTATCAGAATAGGTGGTTCAAGCAAATACTCTTTGATACTATCAAAAGCCTTTTGACAATCTTCAGTCCAAACATACCCTTGTTCTTTCCTCAGCAACTTGAAAATAGGTTTACACTTAGCAGTCATATTAGATATAAACCGAGACATGCAGTTCAAACGTCCCAAAAATCCTCTTACTTGTTTCTCTGTAGACGGAGCTGGCATTTCCTGAATAGCCTTCACTTTATCAGGATCCACTTCAATACCTCTCTGGCTGACAATGAAACCCAATAATTTCCCTGATCGTACCCCAAACGTGCACTTGTTGGGATTCAAACGGAGCTTGTATTCTCTCAATCGACCGAACAGTTTCAACAAATGCTTGACCTGATCATCTTTAGTTTTTGACTTAGCTATGATATCGTCCACATAAACTTCAATCTCTTTGTGCATCATATCATGGAACAAAGTAGTCATTGCCCTTTGATATGTTGCCCCGGCGTTCTTCAATCTAAATGGCATAACTCTATAGCAAAAGGTGCCCCAGGGGGTGATGAACGACGTCTTCTCTCTATCTTCGGGAGCCATTCTGATCTGATTGTATCCTAAAAATCCATCCATAAAACAGAAGATTTCATATCTCGCAGTACTGTCAACCAAAATGTCGATGTGAGGCAATGGAAAATCATCTTTCGGACTGGCCTTATTCAGATCCATGTAATCCACACACATACGGACTTTTCCATCTTTCTTTGGAACGGGCCCAATGTTGGCTAACCAAAGCGGATACTCGGCAGTGACAAGAAAACCTGCATCAATCTGCTTTTGTACTTCCTCCTTGATTTTCAAGGCCATATCGGGCCGAGTTCTTCTAAGTTTCTGTTTAACTGGTGGGCAATCCGGTTTCAACGGAAGGCGATGTTCAACTATGGCAGTATCCAATCTAGGCATGTCTTGATAGGACCAAGCGAACACGTCGACAAACTCTTTAAGCAACTCAATCAACTGCTCTTTCACATCTAGCTTGAGCAGAGCTCCAATTTTCACTTCCCTATGGAATTCTTCTGTTACCAAATTGATTACTTCCACTGGCTCTGGATGAGATTGGATAGCATTTTCTTCCTTCTCGAGCAGTCTGGAGATCTCTTCTGGGATATCGTCTTCTTCGTCTTCAGCCTCAAACACAGGGAATTCAAAGTTCGGCGAAGGAAGAGGGTCATTATTCCCGAGGTGTAATGGGTGTAGCAATCTGCACATGTGATATTATTTTATTTAGTTTTATAAAGTGGAAAGTGTGTGTACGCAAGATGCTACTTATTATTATTTTCCAACATAGTAATAACAAAAGAAGAAAAGCACACAAATGGAAACAAATATTTATTGATGATAGCAAAATCCGAACAAAGAAATGCCCAACAGGGTCACCTTTGCCTTGGGCAGAGCAAAGGGAATTATTAAAAGCAAGCCCACACAACAATATTTTTGCCTTGGGCAGAGCGAAAACTTTAAAAACAAATGTTTACTTTGATATATGAATCACAACAGGGGCTTCAACCACACTCCAATTCTTGACCAGAACTCCCGGAGTCACAAAATCTGGAACATCTTCATCAGAATCCTCTTCAGTAACAACATAGACTCCAAAACTATAATCAAAGTCGTATGAGACATATCCTGGATCATCCATATAGGGCTCATACTCTTCAAATGGAATGGAGAGACTGAAGGTGAGAAAAACACTTAGAAGGGGGGGGGGGGGGGGGTTGAATAAGAGTTTTAAGAAATATGGCAATAAAAACAACTCAAGATTTGTATCCTGGTTCGTTGAACTCAACTACTCCAGTCCACCTTATCAAAGATGATTTTCCTTTCTCCACAAGGACTTAATCCACTATTAATCAACTGATTACAATAGTAAGCACTAAGAACAATGTCTTAGTCTTCTCAAGAACTACTGACCAACCTTGGTCTTCTTAAGGAACTACTTACAAATTAATGTAAACTAACCAGTGTTTGAATGCTTCTAATAAGCTGTATCACAACTGTGATATTTACACTTAAGATTAAGTACAACTAAAACTATACAGATTTATGAAAGATCAAATGAATAAGATCTTTGTGAGATTTTCACTTTAATGAATCAAGCGTGTAAGAATAGTTCTTTCTGAGTGAACTAGAAATGAGCAAGTGATGAGCAGCTTCAAAATGTTGTAGAAGTTCTCCTTTTATAGCTTTTCCAATTGCTTTGAGTGATGTGCAGCTGAATATAATATTAGAATATAAGAATTTTCATTACCAAAAAGTATGGGCAGAGATATGTTTTATGCAGGAAAAGTATGGTTGTAGAAGCCTTGGGATTTGCACCACGAAACTTCTTTGGAAAAAATAGCCGTTGGTTACTTTGGAAGTAGCACCACATCCAATCAAGTTTACAGCTTCTTCAACAAGCTTCCTTCAGGATGAAGTCTTCATAATCTGCACTTCAGAACTTGTAGCAAGCTTAAAAGTATGAAATACTTTAAGATGATCAGAGCTAAAATGATTGAGATGTTCAGAGCCTTGATAGATGATCAGATCTTAATATATCAGAGTCTCAATCTTGATCAGAGTCTTTATCAGAGTATGTAGCAGTATGTGCTTTGAGCGTGAATATTAATGATAAGAGTCTGATTATCAAAGCCTCTGTTCTTGCAGTGAAAAGAACTTCAGAGTATGATTATCAAAGCTTTCAACTCTTTGTACACTTCTTTCATTAACGCTTCAGATCATTTTGTAGCTTCTGCGTCAGATCCTTCTGGCAGCGCTTCAGAATCTTCTGATAGTCTTGCATCTGATGCTTCAGAGCCTTGCATAGTTTCTTGTACTTATGTATTTTGCTTCTTTAAGAGTTTTTAATTTAATACCTGAAACAATAATACTTGAACAAATTTTAGAGTATATATTTTCTTAATATAAAATTCCATAAGAGTTATCATCAAAACATAGAGATATAAGAGACACCAATCTGTGTTCTAACAATCTCCCCGTTTTTTATGATGACAAAACATAGGGAATTTTGTTCAATAAAGAGAAATAAAATATATAACTCCCCCTGAGATTAAGAATCTCCCCCTGAAATGAATACTCTAATAGAAGAGAACACTTTCCTTTTTGCTTGAGTATATTTCAGAACCTGGTAGAAATCCTTTTGAGAGAAAGAATTAGAGCTTGGATGCTTTCCAGAATCAGAGTCTGATGATTTCTTTCAAATGAAGAGTCTGGTATATCTTCCAGAATCAGAGTCAAATGCTTCAATGATAAGAGCCTGGTTGGGTAATTCTCAGGGTAACTTCAGATAATTTTTGTCAGATGAAATAATAAGATATGAAAGTCTTAAGATTCAATGATAGATTAATACTATGTCTGAATTTCATTTCAGTATTGCTTATGGATTGAACAATCAAATTCTCTTTCTCCCCCTTTTTGTCATAATCAAAAAGAATTTAGAAAGACAGAAAAGATAACAGAAGACGAGAAAACATAACACATAAATGAGAAACATAACAGCCAGATTCATTCAGATTCAAACAGAACAAAAAGATAAGATGTTCATACAACAGATGATAGAAAATAGAACAACAGAAAACAAGTGCAAAACAAGAATGCAAAAAACATGGAAAAGAAAACTAGGGCTGACGAGAAGCAATCAAGGTCAGAAGATCAGTAATCTTAGCAGTGGACTCTTCTTGCTTGGCCATCCAAGTCTTGATCTCTTCAGTAGTCTGTTCCTGTTTTATCATCCATGATCTGATTTCCTTGACTTCTTGGACAACATTTGGAGTCTCAATCTTCATCTCAGATGCAGAGGGTGCAGAAGCAGATGCAGTTGCCATAGGATGATCAATCTCCATGTTAGATGCAGGAGTATATTCTATCATTGCAGTATCTTCAACAGGAGCATCTTCCAGAAGAAGCACTGAGGTTGTGAGAATGCTCAACAGAGTCTGTCTGACCATTTCAGCAAACTTTGCCTTTGCATCATCAGCACAAAGTGTTCCGAGATCAGATGCAGCAGAGTTGAACTTTGAGATGAATCTGTTCCAAGAAGCTTCAGATTCAACAGGATCCATACTAGTCATGCACTCTTTCTCTACAGAAGCAATCCCCATACGTATTTCCTTCTTGAAATTCTTAAACAAGGTAGAAACATTTGATATGGGTTTGGGGTTCAAAAAGTCTTCTATGGTGACTTTTTGTGATGGTTCAGGAGGTGTTTGGTTTTGTTCAGGAGGTGGGTGATCAGATGATGGTTGTTCAGATGGTGGTTGTTCAAATGGTTGTGGTTCAGATGGTTGTGGTAAGGATGTTTATGGTATGGTGAGTTGAGGAGTAGAGGTGTCACCATCAGATGGTGTTGATGTAACAACATCAGATGAGGGTGGTAGAAAATCTGTGAAGTTAAATTTTGAGCGAAGAGGGTGTTCAAAAGTAGGTAGGTCAGATGGTAGTGGTTTATAAGGATCAAGAATCTGTAAGCAAGTTGGTGAGGGGACTTCAGATTCATCAGAATTAGATGATTCAGTTGAATGACATGAAGTGGAAGATAAGACATACATGGTTGCAATGGGTTACATATCCAGAATGTCTTCAGATTGTTGTGGGATAGAGGGTTCAGGATTTGGGATGGTTGGTTCTTCTGGTGGTTGAGTAGAAGAGAGTGGTTCAGATTGTTTTTGTGGTTCAGATTGTGTTTGTTGAGGGGGTTGTTGTTCAGAAGATTTTTGTAGAGGGGGTTCAGATGGTTGTGAACAGAAGATGGTTGAGAATGTGTATGAGGAGATGAAATGGGTTCAGATGAATGAGGTTCATATGGTTGAGGAGGTGATGGTGGAGGTGAAGGTGAGGATGAAGGGGCAGAAGGTTTTGGATCAGATGTTAATACCTGTTGAATTGTTTCTCTTATTTCCTCCAAGCTAGCTTTTGGAGGATTTTCCTTCTGCTTCTTGTCCTTCTCAGGCTTGTCAGCAGCATCAGAGGCTTTCCTCTTAGGCTGTGCAACAGATCCTTCCTCAGCTTTCCTCTTCTTGCGCCTTTCTCTCAGAAGATTTGGCAATACTTCTCCTTCCTTCTAAACTATGTTGGCAGGCAGAGGAATACCATCTCTCAAACATTCAGCAATAAATGCCAGAATGATTTCCCTAGGTTCATCTGCACTGAACATGGGAAAATCTGCTAAAGGAATTCTCCTTCTGCTGACTTCTTCAGAGTTAAACTTCTTGGGTTTGCCTGCAAGCTCTAAAATAACCTTCATCCTTTTCAGAGTGTTCCCATTGATGGCAGATCCTACAATGTAAGTCAGATCCTCTGTCACACCAGCATCAGTCAGATGCTTTACAATACCATTCTCTGTTAGAATGTCTGATATCAGTCTTCCCATAGGGATCCAATTTCTTATCTTTCCAGCCTTAACCCTTACTTCTTCTCTTGTTTCCTTAATGTGATTCAGAAGATGACTAAACAGAAGATAAGGCAGATCCACCTTCTTGCCTTTACACATACAGAACATGAAGTACATTTGTTCTGAGTTGACATAATCTAGAGAGTTTGAAGATTTTCTGTGAAAGATAGAACTCATGAAAATCTTAGCCCAGATTCTGTAAACAGGCTTCAGATCTCTGACTTTGTTAGATGGTTCCCCAGAAACACAAACTTCTTGAAAAATGTCAGCCAAGTCCACACGAGTAGTAGCCATACTTGTGATTCCATCAGTTTCCTTATACTCAATCAATTGTCTGATTAACTTCTCAGTGATAACAATTTCCTTTCCAAGAACAGAAGAATGAATGAACTTAGGGAAAACTTGAGCGTGTATCCAGAACTCCTTCACCAATGTTGGATAAACAGGACCCATCATCCTGTCAAAATACTTTCCCAGTTCTGAGTTTTGATGGTTGGGTAGAGATCAAAACCATTTTCTTTAATGGATTCAAAATCCACAAAGTTCTCACACAGAACCTCAAGATCCTTGATTGGAGTGAGAAGAGTTCTCACTGGTTCCTTGTAAAAAACAGCAGTTGGAGATGAAGCAGCAACATTTGGAGATGATGCGGCAGCAGTTGAGGTTTGCATCTGAGCAGATGTTGAAGATGATGATGCCATTGATGTTCTTGAGATGCGTCTGGGTTTACGAGAGGTTTTGGGTTTTGAAATGAGATGGAAACAATAGAGAAGACATAAATGCATATGAGAAGTGTAAAGAGTGTAAAGTGTGATTTGTGAAGTGTTGTGAGAATATATAGAGCAATTTAGGGCATGCAAAAAGACACAAGATCTCACGCGTACACATAATCATTGAATGAAGTGAAACATAATGATATCAAGCAATTAATGCAAAGAATAAAATCATATCAAGCATTTAAGATTCTGACAGAAGGGGGTAAAATCAAGAGATTTTGGATTTTCAAAGCAATACCTCAAATGTCAATTCAGTATGGTGCACTCTACCTTTCCAGATTCTGAGCTACACGTGTTTGCTTGCATGTTCCTCTGAAACTCTTTGAGAAATGAAACGTTTGGCAACATTCAGATCCTCTGAGTCTTGTTAGTTCAGATTTACACACAAATAAGTAAACACAGAATTAAAAAGAAGAAATACTTCAGAGTTTAGACATTTATCATCTGAGAAAAATATTCATCTGATGAATATTTTATTCTGGACAGAAGTCCGTACTTATATTTTTCAGAATAAATTTAAATCTATCTTCAGCAAGGGGTTTTGTAAAGATATCAGCCCACTAATGATCTGTATCCACAAAGTTTAAATTGATAATTCCCTTCTGAACATAGTCTCTGATGAAATGATGTTTAATCTCTATATGCTTAGATTTAGAGTGAAAATGGGGTTTTTAGATAAGCATATAGCAGAAGTATTATCACAGAAGATAGAAATGTTACTCTCAAAAATCTGATAATCTTCCAGCTGACTTTTCATCCAAAGCATCTAGGTGCTACAACTAGCAGCAACAATATATTCTGCCTCTGTTGTTGAAAGTGCAATTGTAGGTTACTTCTTGCTGAACCAGGAGATCAGATGACTTCCAGGAAATTGACAGCTTCCAGAAGTACTTTTACGTTCTACTCTGTCTCCAGCATAGTTCGCATCACAGAATCCAAGTAATTTATACTCATCAGATCTTCTGTAACACAGACCCACATTAGTAGTACCTTTCAGATACCTTAGAATCCTCTTAACAGCTGTTAAGTGAGATTCTCTAGGATCTGATTGAAATCTAGCACACATACAAACACTGAATAAAATATCAGGTCTTGAAGCAGTCAAATATAAGAGAGATCCAATCATACGTCTGTAAAGTTTTTGATCAACTTTCTTACTTACCTCTTTCTTACCAAGTGTGCTTTTAGGATGCATTGGAGTCTTTGCCAATTTTCTTTCATTCAGATTGAATTTCTTCAGAAGCTCTTTGACATATTTAGTCTGGTGAATATATGTGCATTCTGGAGTATGGTTTACTTGGATTCCCAGAAAGAATCTAAGTTCTCCCATCATGCTCATTTCAAATTCAGCCTGCATAGACAAAGCAAACTGCTTTCCCAGCATAATATTGGTAGATCCAAAAATAATATCATCCACATAAATTTGACAAACTAGTAGATCTTTCTTAAATGTTTTACAGAAAAGAGTTGTGTCCACTTTGCCTCTGATAAAGTTCTTTTCCAGAAGAAAATTACTTAATCTTTCATACCAAGCTCTGGGAGCTTGTTTCAAACCACAAAGAGATTTTTTGAGTTTGAAAACATGATCTGGAAATTTATCACTTTCAAAACCAGGAGGTTGATGGACATAAACTTTTTCTTCTATAATACCATTTAAGAAGGCACTCTTAACATCCATCTGATATAGAGTGATGTTATGTTGTGCAGCAAATGAAATAAGAAGGCGTATAGATTCTAACCTTGCCACTGGAGCATAAGTTTCAGTGTAATCAATTCCTTCTTGTTGACTGTAACCTTGTGCTACTAACCTTGCTTTGTTCCTAACAACTTCTCCTTGCTCATTTAGTTTATTTATGAATACCCACTTTGTTCCAATAATGTTGAAACCTTTTGGTTTTGGAACCAGATCCCACACATCATTTCTTGTAAATTGATTCAGCTCATCTTGCATTGCAAGTATCCAATCATTATCACTCAGAGCCTCATCCACAGATGTTGGTTCAATAATAGACACCGACCCAAGAAGTGATGTTCCAGATGATCTGATAAACAACCTTGTTCTTATAGGGTCATCTTTCTTTCTAATAATCATTTCTTCTAGATGAGAAGCTTTGATTCTAGATGATCCTTTAACTGTTAGTTCTTCAGAAATGTTCATGTTATTCATCTGAGCAGCCAATGGAGTTACATATGGTGTAGCTTCTTCTTGAGCTTTCTCTACCTCTGGTTTCTCAGATTCTGTGAGAATAACTTCTCCATCTGCAGAGTTTTCAAGCTGCTTTGGCTTTTGATTGCCAAGCTTATCATCAAATCTAACATGTATAGATTCCTCCACAATCTGTGTCTCAGTATTGTATACTATGTAGCCTTTAGAGTGTTCAGAATATCCAAGCATGAAACACTTTTGTGCTTTAGAATCAAACTTGTTAAGATTCTCTTTAGTGTTCAGCATAAAACAAGTACATCCAAAAGGACGGAAATAAGAAATGTTTGGCTTTCTATTCCTCCACAATTCATAAGGAGTCTTTTCCAGAAGAGGTCTAATAGACACTCTGTTCTGAATGTAACATGTTGTGTTAATTGCTTCTGCCCAAAAATGTTTTGCCATGTTAGTCTCATTGGTCATGGTTCTGGCCATCTCTTGCAATGTTCTATTTTTCCTCTCTACAACTCCATTCTGTTGTGGAGTTCTAGGACAGGAGAAATCATGAGCAATGCCATTTTCATTAAAATATTTTTCAAAATGTTTGTTTTCAAATTCACCACCATGATCACTTCTGACTTTAACAATTTTGAAATCTTTTTCAGTTTGGACTTGTTTGCAGAAGTCAAAGAACACAGAATGTGACTCATCCTTGTGTTTTAGGAATTTTACCCATGTCCATCTGCTGTAGTCATCAACAATGACTAATCCATACTTCTTGCCTCTGATGGATGCAATTTTCACTGGTCCAAACAGATCAATGTGAAGTAACTCTAATGGTTTTGAAGTTGAAACAACATTTTTGGATTTGAAAGATGATTTTGAAAATTTTCCTTTCTGACATGCTTCACAAAGAGCATCTGAGTTGAACTTCAGATTAGGAAGTCTTCTGACCAGATTAAGCTTATTAATCTGAGATATACGTCTCATATTAATATGACCCAATCTTCTGTGCCAGACCCATTGCTCCTCATTTACAGACATAAGGCATTTAACATTCTGAACCTTAAGTTCTGAAAGACTCATTTTATAAATGTTGGTTTTCCTTTTACCATTAAAGAGGATTGAGCCATCCTTTTGACTAACAGCTTTGCAACAATTTTGATTAAAGATTATGTCATAACCATTGTCACTTAATTGGCTTATGGACAATAGATTATGAGTTAATCCTTCAACAAGTAAGACATTAGTTATGGAAGGAAGTTTACCATTGCCTATGGTTCCAGAGCCAATTATCTTGCCCTTTTGATTCCCTCCAAACTTGACATCTCCTCCAGATCTAAGCTCCAGACTTTGGAACATAGACCTTTTTCCCGTCATATGTCGTGAGCATCCAGAGTCCAGGTACCATGACTAGAGTCTTGACTTTGCTGCTAAGGATGTCTGCAACATAGATTATCTTATCCTTAGGTACCCATATTTTCTTGGGTCCTTTTTGGTTAGTCGCCTTAAAGCTTTTTCTGAACTTCTGTCTTTCAACATAAGACTTGTTCTGATTAGCTTTAGATTTATTAAATACAGGTTTGTTCTGATTAGAACTTGTGTGTTTAATATCATTTAAGTGACCAAATGTAAACTGTGAGTATAAAGGAGGATACTTGATATCCAGTTTATCTACAGATTTTGGATTTGAATCTTCATAAGAGAAAGATTTATATCCAACACCTTTTCTATAGTTTCTGCTAATACCATAGATCATTGAAGCCATTTTGCTTCTATCTAGGCTTTTAGTTAGAAACTTCCTGAAACTATAGTCATACTCTTGTAAAATATTTTTAGAGTATGGTTCAGGCTTTGAATCAGAGTTTAGTTGAGCAGATTCTAAATTATTTTTCAATTGAAGATTTTTAGCTTTTAGCTCAGCTATTTCTGATTCAAACTTGTTACTCTCAGATTCAATATGCTTTAGAAGCTTTTTGTATTTGAGTTTAACTTTGCTATAGTTTTCAAGAATATCAGATAGACTTTCAACAAGTTCTTGTCTAGAAAGTTCAGCAAATACCTCCTCAGAATCAGATTCTGATTCTGATCCAGATGATTCAGCACTATCTTCAATGTCAGCCATGAATGCTACATTAGCACATTCCTCTTCAGACTCTGATGACGAATCAGATGCATATGAGTCATCCCAGGTAGCCATCAAAACTTTCTTTTTGTGATCTGACTTTCTCTTTGGGTTCTCCTTCTAAAGCTTTGGACATTCACTCTTGTAGTGCCCAGGTTCTTTGCATTCATAGCAAACAACCTCTCTTTTTCCAGATCGTCTGTGTCTAGAGGATTCTCCAGATCTTCTGTATCCAGAGTGTTTTCCAGATCTTCTTTGTCTAGAAGATTCTTTGTGTTGATCTGGTTTTCTAAAGTTCTTGAACTTCCTTTGCTTATTCTTCTAGAGTTTGTTGATTCTACTGGATAGCAAGGATAGTTCTTCTTCATCTTCAGAAGCAGACTCTTCAGAGCTTTCTTCTATTACCTGCAATGCTTTAACAAATTTATTAGATTTTAAAGCAATTGACTTACCTTTCTTTAGAGGCTCATCTTCCTCTAGTTCAATCTCATGACTCCTCAGAGAACTGATTAGTTCTTCTAGCGTAATCTTGTTCAAATCCTTTGCCAGCTTCAGAGCAGTGACCATGGGTTTCCATCTGGTTGGCAAGCTTCTGATTATTTTCTTGACATGATCTGCTGTAGAGTAACCCTTGTCCAGAACCTTTAGGCCAGCAGTGAGAATCTGGAATTTTGAAAACATGGCTTCAATAGATTCAGATTCTTCCATTTTGAAAGCTTCATACTTCTGGATCAGCGCCATAGCCTTGGTTTCTTTAACTTGAGAGTTCCCTTCATGAGTCATCTTCAGGGATTCAAATATATCAAAGGCAGTTTCTCTGTTGGTTATTTTCTCATACTCAGTATGAGATATAACATTTAGCAAGATAGTTCTAGCCTTGTGGTGATTTCTGAATTCCTTCTTTTGCGCCTCAGTCATTGATTTTCTATCAACTTTCTTGCCATTCCCATCAGTGGGATGAACATATCCATCAATAACTAAGTCCCAAAGATCAGCATCAAATCCTAGAAAGAAACTTTCTAGTCTATCTTTCCAATAGTCAAATTTTTCTCCATCAAACATGGGAGGTTTTATGCTGACTCTTTCTTCATATTTGTTGTTGTTGGGTGTTAAAGTTTCAGCAGCCATAATGTAAATCAACCAAGAATATCAAGAGTTTTTCCCACTGGATCTTTTCTGGTCACAGTTAAGTGATAGCACAAACAGAACCGGAGCTCTGATGCCAACTGAAGGTGAGAAAAACACTTAGAAGGGGGGGTTGAATAAGAGTTTTAAGAAATATGGCAATAAAAACAACTCAAGATTTTTATCCTGGTTCGTTGAACTCAACTACTCTAGTCCACCTTATCAAAGATGATTTTCCTTTATTCACAAGGACTTAATTCACTATTAATCAACTGATTACAATAGTAAGCACTAAGAACAACTGTCTTAGTCTTCTCAAGAACTACTGACCAACCTTGGTCTTCTTAAGGAACTACTTACAAATTAATGTAAACTAACAAGTGTTTGAATGCTTCTAATAAGTTGTATCACAACTGTGATATTTACACTTAAGATTAAGTACAACTAAAACTATACAGATTTATGAAAGACCAAATGAATAAGATCTTTGTGAGATTTTCACTTTAATGAATCAAGCGTGTAAGAATATTTCTTTCTGAGTGAACTATCAATGAGCAAGTGATGAGCAGGAAATGAGCAGCTTCAAAATGTTGTAGAAATTCTCCTTTTATAGCTTTTCCAATTGCTTTGAGTGATGTACAACTGAATATAATATTAGAATATAAGACTTTTCATTACCAAAAAGTATGGGCAGAGATATGTTTTCTGCAGGAAAAGTATGGTTGTAGAAGCCTTGGGATTTGCACCACATCACTTCTTTTGACAAAATAGCCGTTGGTTACTTTGGAAGTAGCACCACGTCCAATCAAGTTTACACCTTCTTCAACAAGCTTCTTTCAGGATGAAGTCTTCATAATCTGCACTTCAGAACTTGTAGCAAGCTTAAAGGTATGAAATACTTTAAGATGATCAGAGCTAAAATGATTGAGATGTTCAGAGCCTTGATAGATGATCAGATCTTAATATATCAGAGTCTCAATCTTGATCAGAGTCTTAATCAGAGTATGCAGCAGTATGTGCTTTGTGCGTGAATATTAATGATAAGAGTCAGATTATCAAAGCCTCTGTTCTTGCAGTGAAAAGAACTTCAGAGTCTGATTATCAAAGCTTTCAACTCTTTGGACATTTCTTTCATTAACGCTTCAGATCATTCTGTAGCTTCTGCGTCAGATCCTTCTGGCAGCGCTTCAGAATCTTCTGATAGTCTTGCATCTGATGCTTCAGAGCCTTGCATAGTTTCTTGTACTTATGTATTTTGCTTCTTTAAGAGTTTTTAATTTAATACCTGAAACAATAATACTTGAACAAATTTTAGAGTATATATTTTCTTAATATAAAATTCCATAAGAGTTATCATAAAAACATAGAGATACAAGAGACACCAATCTGTGTTCTAACAGAGACTTGCTGACCCATCTGATATGTAACCCTCAGACTCTTCTTCTAGGACACGACGTTGATATGAGGAGGATGGACGACCCCCCCCACTGTGGAACACTTCGTTGATTGGCGGGAACTCCTGATGTCTGATGACTTGTTGAGCAGACCCACGGGAAAAACCAAGACCTTCCTTGTTCTTATTCTCTGGTAAAAACAACATTTTGCCCCAACCTGTCTGAGGTCCACTGCTCACAACCTATTGCGCATCCTTGAATGATGACATGGGTACTCTGGGTTTTTGAACACTATCGCCTATGATAGGTAAAGCCTGGAATTGCGTACCAACCTCTTCTTCAGCTTTAACATACGAAAATGATAATAAATGACTCACCACCAAAGCTCTTTCTCCACAAACTGTAACCGTTTTGCCTTCAAAAGCATACTTCAGTTTCTGATGTAGGATGGAGGTAACTGCCCCAGCTTCATGTATCCACGACCTCCTTAACAAACAGTTATAGGCGGCGCGAATGTCCATGACTTAGAACATGATCATGAAAGTCTGCAAACCGATGGTCATCGGTAGATCTACTTCACCAATTACCGCTTTTCTAGATCCATCAAAAGCTTTGACGATGACATGACTGGGCCTCATCGGCGGTCCCTGAGAAGATAACTTGGATAAAGTGGTTTTAGGCATCACATTCAGAGAGGATCCGGTATCAATCGACACACTGGACAAAGAATCGTTCCCACAATTCACAGAAATATGCAAGGCCATATTATGCTTTCTTCCTTCTTCTGGGAGGTCTTCCTCATTGAAACCCAGATTGTCGCATGCAGTAATATTATCGATGATATTATCAAATTGCTCCATTGTGACATCTTGTTCTACATATGCTTGCTCTAATGTCTTTTGGAGCGCTTCCCTATGTGCCTCAGAACTCATTAGCAACTGCAGAACATAGATCTTAGATGGGGTTTGCAGAAGCTGATCTGCAACTCTGTATTCACTTCTCTTGATTACTTTCAACACTTCTTCCGTCTTGGACAGATTGGATCCGCCAGATTGATCCACAATTGGGTCCTTTGAACTCGGTTGCTCTACTGAGATTCCCTTTTCTTTCGAAGGCATTGAAGGGTAAACTTGGCCGCTTCTAGTTACTCTGCTGACATCTGCAATGTTAACAACCGAAGGCAAGGTAGGTAACGCTACCTCCTTTCCATTTTCCAACATCGTAGTGTTATATCGGTATGGGATAGCCTTACTAGAAGTGTAAGGGACCGGTCCTGGCATATTGATTACCAGGGGAGTAACGGTTGACTTTCTACTGTCGTACGTGATTTCAATACGCTCCACTTCATGAAGTGAGGCACTATAACACATACTTCTTCAGTCTGTTTATCTGAAACTTCCTGATCACTTCCCTCTGAGTAACTCTGTATCATGTTTACGGAGGGTGAACCATGTGGAGGCAATGGATTGTCCTGCACATTAGGATTGGAATCTTTAAAGGACAAGATTCTGCACTTAATGAGCCTCTGGACGTCTGCTTTCATACAAAAACAACTCTCAATGTCATGACCTGGGGCTCCCTGATGGTAAGGACAAAATCTGTCAGCTTTATAGTAAGGTGGAGGGTTCTTGGGAACCTCGGGTGGAGCTTTTGTCTGGATGTGACCTTTTTGGATCAAGGTTGGGAACAAATCAACATACTTCATAGGGATGGGATCAAAGTTTATCTTTTTGTACACACGACCCTGATTGTTGAATGGTCAATTCTGCTGAGGAGATTGTGGACTTTGTTATGGTTGTGGTTGATAAGTTGGAGCGTTGAAAACTGGCGATACTGCTGCAACCTGATATGCTGGTGAATACCTTTTTATGGGTCTTCCTTCTTGTACAGCGTTCACTTCCTTTTCCTTTTTCTTCACAAAACCACTTCCATACTTCTTAGCAATACTAGGAGCATTCTCTTCTCTGACCAATCTTCCCTCTCGGACTCCCTCTTCCAAGCGCATTGCCATATTCACCATCTTGGTGAAGTCGCTGGGTGCACTTGCGACCATTTTCTCGTAAAATAAAGGACCAAGGGTCTTTAGAAAAATCTTGGTCATTTCCCTTTCCTCCAATGGTAGTGTAACCTGCGCGGCCAACTCGCACCAACGTTGAGCATATTCCTTGAAATTCTCTTTGTCTTTCTGCATCATGGCCCTCAACTAATCTCTGTCAAGAGTCATGTCTACATTATATTTATACTGCTTGATGAAGGCCCCACCTAGATCGTTGAAAGATCGAATCTTTGCACTATCCAACCCCATATACCATTTGAGCGCAGCGCCTGTCAGACTAACGTGGAAGTAGTGGATGAGCAATTGATCGTTGTTAGTTTGTGCAGACATCTTTCTAGCATACATGATGAGATGACTCTGAGGGCAGGTATTCCCTTTGTACTTCTAAAAATCAGGAACTTTGAATTTTGGTGGAATCTTGACATTCGGAACCAAACATAAGTCAGAAGCACTCTTTCCAAACAAATCCTTTCCACGAAGAGCTTTTAATTCTTTCTGAATCTCAGAAAATTGGTCTTGAAAACCATCCATCCTCTCTTCAAAACCCACAGTTTCAGTCGGAGACCCATGGAAAATCCGTTCATCCAGAATACATGGAGTAACATTCACATGCGGTGGTGCAGTGGTCATTACGGCGGCAGTGGTAGGGATGGCTTGAGCAGCGGTCATGACAGGGACCTCAGGAACACGTGGGCGATAGCCAGCAAAAGTGAAGTGAAGAGGAATTCCCCATGGAAAACCTGGCGGCATGCTGTAGGTCACTTCGGCAACAGTAGGCACCACTGGGATCGGTGCTGACACAACTTCGGAGACGACAGTCCTTTGAACCTCTTGGTTGCTGAGTGCAGCTTGATTGGACAGAGCTTCGACTAGACCATTCAACCTCTCCAAACTTTCCTTCAGAATTGCAACTTCATCACGAAGCAGCTTGTTCTCTTGTTCAAGCTGGTCCATCTTTTGGTGTTGACTGGCGCGAGTATTGTACCGGTGATTCATCTTGTCTATGGAGATGAAGCAAGAGTGAGACCCTGGAATGCAAACAATGCTATGCCGATGCAAAAATGCAAATGAGTATTAAACTTCAAGAAACTCAAATTGTTCTTCGGTATTATAATGTTGGATAAAACATATTTTAATATTGATATTCAAGAAGCATTACAAAGCAAAGTACTCCTTTAAGAGTTTATTACATTGAGACAAAAACAAAAGAAAACTTAGAGATTTACTCCTTATGCTCTTTCTGCACGCGAAGCTCCTCTACCAGCTGGTTGACGCGCTCCTGCAATTCGGCCTTCTCACTGATGAGTCGATCTACACATTCTTTCCAAGCCACAGTAGCTGGGGGAAGATCATCCCTGGTGACAGTTCTTGAAGAGGTGTGAGAGGAAAATAAATCCTCTCGCGCCTTCCTTGTCCTTGCAGATTCTATCTCTGGCAGCTTCTGAGACTTCTCTTTCTCTACCTTAAGGGTGAAAAACTTGTTCCTCCAAGCGGTCTTCAGCTTCCGAGCCTCGTCCAAGGAGGCCTTCAATTGATCTACGTCGCTCACAAAAAACCAATCAGGATCATGAAAGGTCGACACCATAGGTTCATGAAAAGGGAAAGGCATCTTGAGGTCGAGAGCCCTCTCTCGCACCCAACGTAGGTAGTCTTCAGAGGCATCACAATTAGGGAACCGTAAAGCAGTCTTTCCTTCCCTGTTGACGTAATTCCATGCGTATATTATAGTAGCCTTCAATTCTGGATCCACTTCTTCCTTGAAAAAGATCCCCTCCATCAAAGTTGGGTCAGGTACTTCGTTTATCGGGTTCGCCAATTATCGGCGGGCCAAAACGGGGTTGTAACTGATGCATCCTTCCCTCCCAATAAGAGGAACATTGGGGAATCCTCCACAGCTATGAATCATCTCAACACCTCCATAAGTAGAGTCATACCACACAATATCAGAGTGAGTAAGGGCCATGACTATTTCAGACCAACGAGGTGCCTCTATCTGCTCCCAAACAGATGGGTGTCGAGCTAGGTGGGCAATAAACCACGAATACAACAAGGCAGTACAACAAAAAATATGTCCTCCTCCTTCAGCATACCTCGAATGGATCGAATAGTACATGTCAGCTAACAAGGTAGGAGCTGGGTTCTTGAGGATGAACATCTTAATTGCATCCATGTCGACAAAATCATCAATCTTTGGGAACCAGAAAATCCCATAGACCAACAAGGCAAAGGTAGCTTCCATTATTGGGACCTCCTTCCTTTCAACATGATAACGAACTTTCTCAATCAAGAATTCGGCCGGAAACCCAAAGACTCCTTCCTTGGTGGTTAAATGAGCTTGAACATCTGCTAGGCTGAGACGGGTAGCATTGGCGATCTCTTGGTCACTAGGCATGTCCTCCAATTCGGTAAACACAGGTCGGGTAGTCACAAGTATCCTCAAAAATTCAGAATACTCCTCTAGAGTCGACATCAGTTGGTAATCTGGAAAGGTGAAACAATGGTACAGCGGATTGTAGAACTGAACAAGGGTCTCCAACAGGCCCTCTTTCATCTTGAGCTCGAGAAAGTAGAAGGCTCCTCCATATTCTGTTGCAAAAGCATGACGGTTCTCGATGAGTCTTGCTAGTTCTCTTAAGCTTTCAATGTTAGGACTCTGAAAACTGTACCTCAATGCTTCTCTTTTGAATTCCATAGTTACAATACCTGTGAAACGAAATTGAGTTTCTTGAATTGAACACAGAAAATAGAATGCAATGCAAGATGAGTAGGACTTCATGGGATCCCAATTATTTATAAACATTGCGGTAAAAGAAACGTTTTATTAATTTCGAAACGGATTACAAATAATTATTCTTTTAAAAGTCCCAAATAAATAGCTAAATAAAAGCTAATGAAAGCCCTAAGGAAGTTTCGAATTCCGCTGCTTGAGCTACTCTTCCAGCTGGGTCTTCTCACAGATAAGGTTGTCCACAATCATCTTCCAAAGAGTGCATTGAGGGTCGGAGGAAAATAAATCCTCTAGAACTTTCCTCTTCTTGTAGGGGAGTAGCTCTTCATCCTTCGATTGTAGTTGTCTCTGAAGTTCAGCATTCTCTGCAAAAACCACTTCATACTTGTTCTTCCATGTTTCTGACTCATGCTGCGATTTCCTCAAGGCAACTCCCAACTTCTCAGTGTCAAACATAAAAATATAAGTAAGTTCTTCTCTTGGAGGTATAGGATCATGACGAGAATAAGGCATCTTTTGCTTGATTGCCCTGTTTCTAACCCACTGAAGATACTGTTCCAAAGATACACAGTTGGGCTTCCCCAAACTATCTCTATCCTTCTTATGCAAATGTTTCCAAGAGTCTACAATCTTCTCTTGGAGTGCTTGATTATCCTTGAAGAAGATGCTCTCAACTTGCACGCTCTTAGGTGGTTCCTTCAACGGATATCCCAACTGTCGACGAGCTAAAATGGGGTTGTAACTGATCCCTCCACCAAAGCTAAGTAACAGTACGTTAGCAAAATCTCCACAGTTATCAATGATCAAAATCCCATCATACTCACGGCTGTACCAATCGATGTCTGAATGAGTCAAAGCCATAATCTTTTCTGACCACCATCCACTATTAAGGTTCCAAAAAGAAACATATTTAGGGAAGTGCGAAATAAACCACTTGTACACTAAGGGCACACAACATCTGATCATCCCTCCACTATGAAGGTTTCAAAGATGAACAGAATGATAGGTGTTAGCCAATAAGGTGGGAACTGGGTTTTTCTTCATGAAAAACTTGATAGCATTGAGGTCGACGAACCCTTCAAAACTTGGGAATAAAAACACTCCATAAACAAGTAGAGCAAAGATTGTTTCAAACGGAACCCTGTTCTTATAATCATCATAATATCGGGCTTTCTCGATTAAGAAATATGTAGTCAGACCGAAAGTCTCACCTTTAGTAACCATATTTTCCTTGATGTCAGATACTTTTAAGTAGAGGATCTTAGCAATGTCTTGCTCCTTAGGGTCGTCTTCTAAGAAAGGGAAAGGAGACTCTTCCAAGATAGGTAGACCAACCAAATAAGAGTATTCTTCTAGGGTAGGCAATAACTAATAATCCGGGAAAGTAAAACAATGATAAACTGGGTCGTAGAATTGTAGCAAGGCAGAAAGTAGGTTCTCATTCACCCCACGACTCAACAAAGGTAATAAATTCCCATACTTGCTCTTGAATCCTTCTTGGTATTCAATCAAAGCTCCCAACTTCCTTAGGTCACCCAATTTAGGACTCTAAAAAGTATATTTCAAGGTATTTCTTCTATTGGAATCCATAGTGTCCTACAATGTTCATAAACAAAGGTAAATCCCATGAAGTCTAATGTAGTATGATGCTATATGGATGTAACAAACATAAGGACACAAATGTAAACAAACAAGAAGGTCCTAGGTTTGCAACGAGCATGGAGCCTAAGGGTCTACCTATTCCCAATGGACAAGGACTAATGGTGGATCGTACCTGCAGAACAAGGTTCTAAGAAGGTCCCAAAGTCATTAGTCCTTCTATCAGATATTATCAATTTCCCGACTAACTCGGTGGTTAATAATATTCGCAAGAGAACTTCTTTTGAATGTAGCATCATTTAGCACTATTTCGGGACTACTCTCTTATAGTCTCGCACTACGTCCTAATAAAGGCCAAAGTGGGGTTAAAGGTAACTACAATCCTCAATATCATGGACTCTAATCAAAAATAGTAAAAGTTTTCACGACTATACTCGTTCAACCGAACTATTTTAGAAAGGGTCTCAACTGAGCGGTGATTCTCGAGTCAACTTGGTCGGGACTCACTCCCAATAAGCCTCGTCGAATATATCACAATCCTATCTTAAGTTCACTCAAGTCCGGGTGTAGGACTTTGCCTCACCACTCAAGGATCATCCCAAAAAAGCAAATAAGAGAAATTATACAATAAACAGATATAAGCAAATATATATATAACAAAATAAGTTAGGGAAACCCACTGAGAGTCCCAGTGAAGTCTCCATTTCTGTCGCGGTGAAATTTAGATACCAAGCTATTGATGAGCTTGAATCTTATTCATTTGCAACCGAACTTTGATTTGTCCAAAGGAAGGGAAAAAGATCGAAATACCCATAATGCAATGCAAATGCAAGCTAGAGAGTTATAGGTTCGGGGGTTGGTTAAACTTAGGGAAGGTGCTAGCATCCTAAGTTTCTGTAGTACTCTACAGGAACCTCTTGTTTTATGTTTGTTTATTGCTAAGGTTATTTGCTTATGTTTGAAATACCTAGAGGTTTATTTCTAAGTATACTCGATAAGACATCGCATCCTATGCCTACATATCCTTACGGGAATGGAATCAGAGTATCTGTAGTTCCCCTAAAGGGTTTGAGGAGTTCTTTGACTGTGGTCAAAGTTCCTACTGGATAAAGGTAGTTGATCGATTGATTTTAGGAGAAAAGATGAGTTATCATTTTAAGGGAGATTACTTGATTTAACCACCACAACTTTGTATGAAAATAGTCTTTCCATCGTCTTAAGAGAAGGGCTCAAGTACTCAGATTGTCAACAAGTACGCCTCTATCTCTCCTAAGGCAAAGTCCCTACATATTGATTGAATTGTTATGGGTAGGAGTTTTATCTCGCTTAAGATAATTAACATCTTATTCTCTAATGTGTTTGAATAGTTCGAATTGAGTTATTGAATGTGTTTGTATAAGTTGTAAAGATAAAAGGTCCTCCTTATGGGGTAGGATCTAAACTTAGAAGATCGACTTGAATGGGATCAAGGATCATATGGGGATTATGATGCAAATGAGATGCATACGCACAATTGTTTAAGTCATGCGCAGATTATTCCTTTGGACGCTTATGCAATACGATAAAATAAATACGCTAAATGCAAATTGCGGAAGATAAAGGCAAATAAATAAAATCATACACAGACGCATGAAAGCGCTAAGTGAGTGTGTGAATTGTGCATGTGCGATACGGAGTCGGGAGCGTGCACGATTGATTGAATTTTACGATGTTGATTGATTTTAAAGGAGAGATAATTTTGTGAGAAGTGTTGAATTAATTTTATTAGTTTTCTATTTTATATTAGATTATAAATTGATTAGATTTTAGGTAGGATAATTTTAATTAAATGAAGATTTATTCAAATAAAATAATTGTAGTAAGTGAGTAAAAAGTTTTATTAATTATTACAAATTGATTATGAAATAGATTTTTAGTTAATATTATTAAATAAATACGAATTATTTTGAATTATGAAAAATATTTTCCTTGTATTATCTAGAAAAGAAATAAATTATTACCTTATAACTAAATAAATTAATTATCTTGTTATTTTAAAAAGGTTTTAGTAAGTAGAAACGTTTTATTAGTGAGATTAAATTATGAATGAATTAGATTTCTAAATAGAAATAATTTCTTAAATAAATAGGTTTGGAGGGAAAAGGTTTATTTATCAATAAATATAAGTTAATTAAATTATGAAATGAGTTTATTTAAAATAGTTTTTGTTATTATAAGTTCCTTTTATTAAGTGAACTTTATTAAATAAAAGCTGAACTAAATGAAATAGTTTTTATTATAAGAAATAAATTGTATAAAAAGGTTATTATTATTTATTTAGAAAAAAAGAAGATAATTTGTTATAAAAGGATGATTAGAGAAAAGCTAATTAAATAGTTGATTAATAAGAGGTTTTGCTATTAAGGTGTTTTTTGTGTTTTTAGTTATTAATAAAATAGATTATTTAGAGAAAATGATTTCTTAATAAACAGACAAAAGATTTTTCTTAAAATAAATGCCAACTATTTTGAATTATATAAAAGGCTTATTTCTATTTAAAACAAGGACAATTATATTTTTATTATTTAAAGGAAATTATAAAATAAATGATGAATTCAAATAATCTAATAAATAAATTATTAATTAATTTTTTAGTTGATTTTAAAAGGGACGGCTGATTAATTAAGTTAATGATGCAGATTAAGCCTTTAATTGGTGGTTAATTAAGATTTAAGGGTGGTGTTGCGGTGGAAATAGGATATCAAACTATTAATTAGTTTGAATCACAATTCTTAATTCACAACCGCTCTTTGATTTATCCGAAGGAAAAGGTCAAAAGAGGGAAAACCTATTTTTGCATATCGTAAACATAATGCGGGGAGAGACCTAGGTAAGGGGTTGGTTAAGTTTAGGGAAGGTACTAGCACCCTAAGCTTCTGTAGTACTCTACAAGAACCTTTTGTTTATTGTATGCTTTTTTATTTTATTATTTGTTTTAATATATATTGAGCTAAGGGATAGAGTGACCTAAAAGACCTAAGGGTTAGTCCTAAGTTTACTCGGCAAGATTCGCATCTTGTGCCTACGTATCCTGGATAGGAAATGAAATCAGAGTAATCGTAGTTCCCCTCGAAAGGGAGGTTAGAAACTTCTTGACTATGGTCAAGGTTTCAAGGGGAGTAAATGTATCTTAAGGACACCCTTACGTGGAGTTTTGAAACTCCTATTTCTACGTTGAATTTGTTATTGAATTTTAGGGTTAAATTAGGATTCCACGGCGGGAAACCCTAAAACAGAGTACGACGACTCTTTGACCTAAAAGTTAGGGTAAGGGGTATTTTCGTCCACGGTGGGACACCTAGGCGATTAGGGTTTTGAAACGGTCAAAGGGTAGGACTATTGACTCGGTGGTAAAACGGCTAGACCTAGTTCCTTCGGATGGCGATAATTGACGGTAAGAACATGCAAAACGAAAAATATAATCGTACGGCAAAATTAAGGGGCAGAAAGTAAAGAAAGCTGTAAAAAACAAGTGCAATGTGACGATAGCCTCGCGTAAATTACAAACTTCAAAAAATACCAAATAAATAAATAAATAAATAAAACTGCGACCATGGCCTCGCGTAAATTACATCCATGGAACCATCAAAACAGTACGAAGAAATAAACCGACAATAAACTGAAGCAAACAAACTAAAGAGAGTTAGATGAACTGAAACGGCCAAATCAAAAACTTTTATTTTTCGAATTTAGTTAGACCTTAGATTGAAACTATTATCAAATTAAGTTAGAACTATTTTTAGCTTTTAATGTTTTAAAAAAATTTATTATTTATTTATTGACAAAAATTCACTTTTAATTTAATTCTTACATGCTTTTATTAAGTTTTCTTAAGATGAGTTTTTAAAAAAAAAAAAAAAGAATTTTACTTAAAAAAAAACTTTAATTGCTTAGAATATGTCTTAATTTCTTAAAAGAGAATTTGTAGCTTGAATTTTATCCTTACTAGCAGAATTTAAATTCTAAAATGTTTTAACTAATCTAAAAAAAAAATTGTTTAAAATATTCACAATTTAACGTGATACGATAAACCTTCTGTTAGTAACATGAAGCTTTTCCTTAAAACACAATATAAAATGGACTTAATTTTTACTTTTAAAAAATGGTTTTTATAAGTTTTAGAAAATATGATAGGAAACCATTAGTTACAGTATTAACAGCCCCTAAAAATAAATAAGTACCAGCAATAAATAAATTAAAGTGAGAAAAACGTAAAAGGGGAGATAAAAGGGTGGGACTATCGCTGAAGCTTAGGTTTTTTCCTTTCACCTTCTCCTTCTTCGAAGCTTTCTCCGGCGACCATGGAAGCTTGGCCTTGAGCTTTTACCTTCATTTTCGCACTTGCATGTCGCCATTTCTTCTTACTTCATCTCCACCTGAAAAGAAAAACCATGAAAAACAAGAGAAACAAATGGTGAGATCCTTACCGCTTTTGATTCCTGTTGATGTTTTCGATCCCTTTTTTGCTTTGATTGAGGGTGATGGTCCGATGACGTGAGAACTGAGGCCGTCGGCGGCGGTAGTGATGAACTCACGGCCACCTCGGAAGAATCTTCTCCTCTCGTTCTGATGAAAGCCCACGGTGAGATTTCTTTCTTCGGCGATGATGACGAAGAAGCTTTTGCTTCTGACTCTGAGCCTTCAGGATGATGATGAGGATCAACGACCGATCTTCTAAATCCCTTTTGGTTGTTGCGCTGTTTTTATGTTTTTGTTTCCCTGGTGAGTTCGTTCTTATTTATGCGCCGTTTTTTTCCTCGTTAGGGTTCGATCTGAAACTATTTATATGATTTCTGAATCTCATTTATGGGCCTTGATGCTTCTACTTTTGGCTAAGATTATTATGTGGTTTATGCAGATTTTTCGGAACTAACTCTTGATGGGTTTGACCGAACAACTTTGTTATATTATTACTGGGCTTTTGGGATCCGGATTTTACAGTTATTGATTCTGTTTGATTTCTTTTCTGACGTTGGACTTTTGGATTTGTGATTTCGCAGATGGATTGGATTTTCGGTTTACCCATCAGGTGCTGGATTTTCGGTTTGCTATAGTAATTCCGGATTTGCTAGCTGATATCCATGGATATTTTGATCCTGAACTTTGGATTTAGACTTCTGGATTCCATAATATTTACATGATGGGAATGGATATCTGGGTTGAAACAGATTTTTGATTCCATAATATTTACTTGATAAAAGCATGGACTCGGATTCTGCTAGTGCTCTGTTTGGCTGGCCAATCACTTTTTCGGCGAAAATCCTTTTTCGGCGTAAAATCACTTTCGGCATGAAAACTTCTTTTTCTCTCTTTCTCGGCTGTCCCGAAAAGAACAGATACTACCGGTTGGTAGCCAAAGTCGAGAGTTGGGAATGGGAGTTCGGTTTCGGCATTAGTCATGTTCTCCCGACACCCAATGATGTGTAACTGAGGGTGTCAAAAACTTTCTAACTTCTATTTTTGTTTTCCTTGTTTTGTTTATCTCGTCGTGCAGGTACGAAGAAAAATCTCGGAGAAATTAATCGGAAGAAACGGTTGAAATGAAGGCTTTAGGATTTTAGGAAACAAATATGTAATTTATTTTTCTTTTTGTACTTTGTAGCAAAAAGTATTATGAAATAAATCAATAAATATTTTCCTTCAAATTCAATTCTCTTCATAAATAATTATGAATAATACTTCATGATATTTTTATTCATTTCCCTCTTGTAACTTATGATAAAAAATACTATGAACAAAATTCAGCATATTTTTCCTCAACCCCTCTTCCGATCCCCTTTGTCGCAAACACTTTAAAATCCCAATGATTAAAATTTTATCAATTAAACTTTCACGAATGGATTAACTTCACCAAATAGAATCATACGAATGAATCCTATAAAATTATCCAAATCAACTTTGTTGTCGCAAAACGTGTTATTCCACTTAAAATCTACATGACCTTTAATTCCAACCCATTATTCTCCAAATTAAGTTGCCATTTTGATAATAGAATTGATGGTGACTTGGAACGGAATAAAATAGCAGAAACAGAGACAATCCAATTAACGGCGAAGACAGAACTATACTCCGCACCAAAAAATTCATTTAATCTCCGATGGCTGAATCACATGCTATGAACCAACTCGGCCAAAAATTGCAGTTAAATAGATATCATAAATCCAGACTTGAGCTGAAATTTATAATGTTTTCCTTTTAAGAAATTTAAGTGGCAGGTAGTAAAAGAAACAGAGAAATAAAAGCCTGTTGAAACCAAATTCCACAGAACGGATTCTTGCACCGACTTGAGCCAAACCAAATGGATATCTCAACTTAATCAACCCCTATGACAAAAATAAATGTCTCAGAAATCCAATGGTGACAGAGTCTCAGCCCGCCGAATTAATTACTGTATTTCAAACATCTTGATGTCAAAATTTCTGTCCACCTTCAAAGAAAATAAAGAACTAGGAGACAGATGCTCTATTCATTCCAGAAATCCCTGATGATGACTCAGCCTCGAGGACTATGAGAAAAAAACTTATAAATGACCATTTTTCCCTTTAATAACTAAACTGTACCAGCCGTGGTTCCTACAAAACGAAACAAACTACGTAACATGTTTAATAGTTAGCTGATGCAAAATGAGATGACATGTGACATGAATCGACTAATCTAAGGGTAAAATTTAGGGTATTATAGTTACCCCTATTTAAATAGCTTCACTGGATGATTTAAGCGACAGAGACTCGAGAAATTATGGTGGAGGGTTTTAAATATAGATAACCGAAAAGTTTGCCCTTAGATGCAGTGATAGGCAATGCTATGGACAGAACGGGACGGAATATAATGCTGACAATGCCATGAATATAGTATGGTGTGTATGAAGGAATGGTAAATGCAAGGATGCAGACAACCTGACGCCATAGGGGACAGACGGGACGAGCGAAACACACTGGGAATACGACGCACTGGGTGACAACACGACACTGGGGAATTCTAAAGTGATAGTCAACTGGTGCAAACACGACCAACTGTCACTTTTAGAAAGGGAATAATAAGAACAGGATCCTCAACGGAGATGGCACCAGTGAGACGGTCTCCACTGGGGAATATCTGAGAGTTATTATTCAACAGGTTTAGGCGTGACCGGCTGATGCTCTAGAGTAAAAAGTAAAACAAGGATCTGCACGACTGTAGGATAGATTAACAAGACGCTGGAGCATTGAGCAAAGAATAACATCCGAGCTTCTGGAGCCTTTCCCTCGTGACAGGATCAGACGAAATTTTCGGAAATCCATAGAAGATATACAGGGTAAAAACCGGCTGTATGCCAAAATAAATGGTCTTAAATGTAAAACGCCCTGATAAGCTTTCTCGAGAGAGAACTGCCACTTATCATCAGAGGGACTTATATGCCAAACTGGATAATCTCTCAAATAAAGAGACTGTTGCTTATCTGTGGATAGTAGATGAAAAATTGATTGATGAGCTCCGCTGAAGGGATTGTCACTCATCTGGTAAATAACCCTCTTCATATCTAAGGTCGATGCCTGGAATACAATTCGGATTCTTCATTTACTAAAGGGTAAACGAACTTTTTCATAATTCAAGATCGGTGCTCTCCTGAACATGATTCAGTTCAAACCTCCCCGTACTTCAATCATGAAAAGGAAAATGGAAGCCCAGTTGCTTGATGGAGATGGCCATTTGCTGCAAGTCATAACGAAGATAGGATAAGCTCCTCAGGCGAGAAATACCACTTTGATAGGCTTCTCGGGTGAGAACTGCTTGTAGAGGTGGTAATAGGTAATGTAAATTGTAATGAAGATTGTAATGAAGGTTGTAATGAAAGAACAGTGTAAATTGTAATGAAGGTTGTACTAAGCTCCTTATACGAGAAGATCAATTGTAGAGTGCAATAAAAAATTGTAATGAAAGTTGTAATGTAAATTGTAATGAAGGTTGTAATGAAAGTTGCAAGGTAAGTTGTAATGAAGTTTTGTAATGAAAGCTGCAAAGTAACAGAACTGGGCTAGAAAGAACTGACAAACAAGTCTCCATTGAGGAAACGAACTTGAGTGGGGAAACTGGAAACAAATGAGTATTTTGTGCTTAGGGCTGATGATCTACTTGGAGAGAGCAGACAAACCCAGTTACTCGGCAATAATGATAAAGGATGATGATAAATAGCAAGCATGTACATGCTAAGGCGTATGTCAATGTGCATGCGAATGTGTATGTTCATGTATATGAAACTGTCATCCAACGAGTATGCTTACGCATATGCTGACAAAACAAGCGAGAGAGGAGACATGAGATGAAATAAACATCTCGGCGGGAATAGCCGGGGACTTCTACAACAGTACCTCTGGTAGGGCCAAATCTTGCTTCGAAGTCCTAATTTCCCTGGGGAGAAAAGATCATGACTTCCACATGGGGATACGACTTCACTGGAGAGTACGATATCGAGACTTCAACTGGGGATTGCTATCATGAACCATCATCAACTAAAGAAAATCTTAGGATCAGAGACTTTCGGGGATAAAATAAATACCCGCTTCATGGGGAAGATGTGGAGCTAGGCGGCTTCATGAATGAAAGTGTAGCAACTTCCTGGGAATAGCACCTCGGCTTCCTGGGGAAAAGGTACATCCAACTGGGGATAAGATATATCAAACTTCCCTGCAGAGAGTTCATCGGACTCACTGGGGAGAAATCAACAAACATTCCTGAGGACAGTATCTTGACTTCTTGGAAGAATATGGCAATCTCTTGGGAAGTATTTCATGAGGAAAGTAAGGCAATTCCACTGAGGAACAGATGATCCTACTGAGAATGGTTCTTCAAGAACATATATCATTTGGAGGATACCGGGGAGATCCCTGCATTCTTGAGAGTCACTTGGGATTTATCGGACGGATCCCAAAAGTGTTGTTAGCTTAAAGTCTCACTGGGGACTACTACTGGGAAGATGCTGGTAACGCACAAATGTTTATGCAACAATGAGACCTACCGGGGAGCGAAGAGACTCTTCACAGATTTCCATAAGTCAAAGTGATTTTCAATTCCAAATGTATCTTCGAGAAAATAACTTCAAAATTTTTGAAAACAATTTCCACGTTCAAATTTTATTAACCAAAGCAAATTGCATAACAAAATAAAAAGGAGATGATGTGAACAAGGAAATTGAATAGCAAAAAGTAAATTTTATTGAAGAATGGTAGCTTACTAAAGGCATAGCTCCATGGGAAATTACAATTTGAAATTGGCAATATGGGAAAGGTTCTATTGAATCCACCAACCTACTGACCCTAACGACTAAGACTACCCACAACCTTGCTTCTGAAGAGAGCGATGGGATTTGAAAATGGATTTCTGTAAATGCGTCTGCAATGCTCGGTGTCGTCCGATGCAGTGAAATGCCTTTGTCCCTAACTTTTGCCTGGACCGCCCTTTCGGGTTTTCAATCCACCGGGACGCTCATTTTTGCCTAAGTCGCCCTTTCGAGTTTTCAACTTAGCGAGCCATATTATTTTTTATTATTTTTTCTTTTAGGCATGATATTTTCGGACTGCATCAGAGTTCACAAGATGTGCGAGCTCTTCTCTATCCATTGTTGTAAGAATTAGCGATCCTCCAGAGAAAACTGTCTTAACAACAAATAGGTCTTCGTAATTGGGCATCCATTTCCCACGCATGTCTTTGTGAACTGGCAAGATCTTCTTAAGTACAAGTTCTCCTTGTTGAAACTCACGAATTTGGACTTTCTTGTCGAAGGCTCTCTTCATCTATTTCTGGTATAGCTGTCTGTGACACATAACTGTCAAACGCTTCTCGTCGATGAGATTCAGCTGGTCCAACCTATCTTGAACCCACTCGGCTTCATCTAGATTGGCTTCCCTCAATACCCTTAAGGAAGGTAGCTCAACTTCAATGGGGAGGACAACGTCCATTCCATATACTAATGAGAAAGGGGTTGCCCCTGTTGAAGTTCGGATTGTAGTCCTGTATCCATGCAAAGCATACAGTAACATCTCATGCCAATCCTTGTAAGTCTTGACCATCTTTTGTAGGATCTTCTTGATGTTTTTGTTCGCAACCTCCACGGCTCCATTCATCTTAGGAGGATAAGGAGATGAATTATGGTGCGCAATCCTGAAGTGGTCACACAACTCTTTCATAGTCTAGTTATTCAGATTAGTACCGTTGTCAGTTATAATTCGGCTCGGAATTCCGTAGCGGCAGATAATTTCTCTTTTAAGGAATCGAGCAACAACTTGCTTGGTCACATTGGCATAGGACGCGGCTTCTACCCATTTGGTGAAGTAATCAATAGCAACTAAAATGAACCGGTGACCATTAGAAGATTTCGGCTCAATTGCCCCAATCATGTCAATGACCCACATTGAGAAAGGCCACGGTGAAGTCAAAATGTTCAACGGTGCCGGAGGTACATGCATTTTGTCGGCATAAATCTGGCACTTGTGACATTTCCTATCGTATTGGATGCAGTCTGATTCCATAGTTACCCAGTAATATCCAGCCCTCAAGAGTTTCTTGGACATGGCATAGCTGTTGGCATGAGTTCCGAATGTCCCTTCATGAATCTCCTGGAGTAACATGTCCGCTTCACGTCTATCCACACACCTAAGCAGAACAATTTCGTGGTTTCGTTTGTATAGCACGTCATTGCTGATGAAGAACTTGGATTCTAGTCTTCTCAAAGTCCTTTTGTCAAGATAAGAAGCACCTGCTGGATACTCTTGCGTGAGAAAATAATTCTTAATGTCATGAAACCAAGGCTTTTCATCAATTTCATCTTCTTCAATCAACAAATAGTGGGCGGGTTCCATTCTACGCTCGATTCGAATGAGTGGCGCTTCATTGACAAATTTGACCTTCCACATGGATGCTAGCATGGCTAAGGCGTCAGTAATATGATTCTCAGTCCTCGGAATATGTTTGAACTTGATCTCATCGAAGTACTTAATCAACTGCACAATGTAGGCTTTGTAAGAGACTAGCTTCTCATTCTTAGTTTCCCATTCACGTTTCACTTGATAGATAACCAACGCTGAATCTCCGCTTACTTCAAGAAGTTTGATCCGGAGATCAATAGCTGCTTCAAGGCCAAGGATGCATGCTTCATATTCGGCGTCATTGTTCGTGCATTCAAACTCTAACCTTGCTGTAAATGGGGTATAGCCACCTTTTGGATTCATCAAAGCGGCGCCTATGCCATGCCCACTGTAATTGGAGGAACCATCAAACATCATCTTCCACCAGAGACCCGGTTCGGGACCATCCTCGGACTCTGGTTCTGGCTCTTCGAAATCATTTACCCACATAATGTCTTCGCTAGGAAAGTCCAACTTAAGAGGCTCATAATCTTCGACTGGTTGGTCCGCAAGATAATCTGACAATATACTTCCTTTGATAGCTTTCTGAGGTACGTATTGGATGTCATATTCCGATAACAACATGTGCCAACGAGCAAGCCTCCTTGTCTGAGCAGGTTTTTCGAAAATGTACATTATTGGGTCCATCTTCGAAATCAACAAGGTAGTGTGACCCATCATATATTGCCTGAGACGCCCAGCAGCCCATGCCAGCGTACAACAAGTCTTCTCCAACAGTGAGTAACGGTTCTCACAATCGGTAAACTTCTTGCTTAGATAGTATATTGTGTGTTCCTTTCGTCCGGTCTCATCGTGTTGCCCAAGTACACGGCCCATAGACTTCTCAAGAACAGTGAGGTACATAAATAACGGTCTTCCATGAACAGGAGGCATCAAGATATGAGGCTTTTGTAAGTAGTCCTTGATCTTTTCAAACGCACGCTGACAATCTAGATTCCAATCCACAGTCTGACCTTTGCAAAGCAACTTGAATATCGGCTCACAAGCAGCAGTCAGGTTAGATATAAACCTGGAGATGTAGTTCAAACGTCCCAGAAAACCTCTGACTTGGGTTTCGGTCTGCGGAGTTGGCATTGTCGCTACTGTGAAAATCGGTGCCGGCTAAACAGAAGAGTCGCTACCATGCGTTATTTATCCCAACGGAGGGAAAGGAAACGCTCGAAGTAAACCTAACGCAAAGACGGGAAAGGAATGGTCATCGCAACCAAATCCTGGATTCGGGAGTCGGTTACGCAAGGGGAAGGTATTAGCACCCCTCACGTCCGTCGTACTCGACGGGATCCACGCTTGTTTTCTAGTACGGATTATTATTCTATCTACCCTAAAGGTCTGGGGTTAAAGTAAAAGAAAATGACTCGGCAAAGTATCGCACTTTATGCCTATGTATTCCCGTCTGGAACGAGAAATCAGAGTCAATGTAGTGCATCCTATGCCTACGTACTTTCATACAGCATGAAAGATCAGAGCAAACGTAGTTCAGGCTACGGAAGGCACAAATATGTCTAACTGTTTTTTAGATCCTTCTGAAAAGGTTTTCTTCTGATTAAGAGTCCAAGCGGACAAAAATGACACTTTGATGTTTGTTGTCAGTCTTTTACGCAAGAACTGTTTTTCATGATGTTTGCAATCTCTGACGCACTAGAGACTATGATTTGAGAGTGACTACGTCGTATGTCACCCTAAGGGTAACACACTAAGCAGTCAGATTACTGAAGAGTGACCCTCCAGCAATCCTCTCTCAAATAGCTTAAGGCTCGTAGCGTACGACGTCGATCGTCCTTACTACTGTGTTTTGAATTGTTCTGAGATAGAAGAGAAAGAACTCTAAAAACCTAGGGTTGAAAATGGGAATCAAAACTATCCTAATATTGTCATACATGGATTACAACCTAATGTCTGTCATAATTCCCTCCTGCACAGAGGAAATCAGAGATCCTAAGGTATAAACAGAAAAGAAACAGCAGATATACAGTAAACAGTAAAATGCATGAGATGCAACAGTACAAGCGAGGCGAGGGAGTCCCACTCAACCTCGAACCTGGGAAAACAATAGGCTAAGTGAAACAGCTTCACTTCAAACCTACGGGGGCAAGCTGAACAAGCCAACAAACAATACAGAAAAAGAAATAAAACCCAACACCAGCTCTGACAGCAACACCAACTCCTACAGCAAGCAGTTCAAACAGCACCAGCTCTGACAGCTACAGTTGATCAACAGCAACAAGGTTGACAATAACAACTTCAAGCAAGCCCCCATCTTCACTTTCCAATGATATTCAGGCTTCAGATAAGCTCTTATCTCCAATAATCTCCAGCTTTGGCAAGCACTGAACCCCAACAAATAAACAGCTTCAAACAGTAGCAAAACCCTAATCTTCAACAGATACCCAGCTTTGATAGGCACAAGCTTCATCTTCACCAGTCTTCAATGAACTTCATCTTCAATAGGCTTCTACCTTCAAGGCAAACACTCACAGGAGAGAATCAACTAATGGATGAAGTTGGAATGTTAAGGGGCTTAATGATAACCCAAGGAAATCACTAAGATCTTAACACAACAAGTGAATGCTATCCTCAAGGTTCTACCCAATCAAAGCATGCTCTACATCCCTCCTAAGGAGAGATGGAACTTCTTGAGGGGACCTTGTGTCATAGGATGGAATAGAGGCACAAGAAGCTCTCCATGTTTGACAGAAGAAATCAGTCTACTCAAAAGCTCTCCCTATATCTCCTATCTCCTAAGTCTTCAAAAGCAACCTTCAAGGACAAGATTCTTCATGCTCCAATAGTCATCCTTTATCTCCAATCATCTCCAAGGTCTTCATCAGCTCCATCAGGCAAAACTCAAGCCCAACACCCAATTAGAATAGCCCAAACCCAAGCAACAATCCAAATGCCCAAGATGGCAACATACAATCAACAACCAACTTGTAAAAATCAAAGAAAATAGTAATACTCATCCTAAAATCCTAGATTAATTTCTAAGGGAACCTAATTATGTACCCTATACCCCAAATAAACCCCCAAGGCCTAAATCAAAACCCTAAGTCTCCAAACCATGTGTTGAAATGCACCTATGTCAAGGTAAACCCTAATCCTAATCACCCTAAAGTTTATGGTTCAAAACTAACTAAAATTAAATCACAAAAATGTGATAAAATTCCAGGGGTAACCTAATACTATATACTAACTATGGCAAAAAGAGTTACATCGAAATGTGAAATAAAATGGTCATACTAAATTCAGCAAGTAATATGTACAAAATGAAATGAAATAAAAGCCACTAAAAGTACAAATGCACCAGCAATAGAAAAATGCATGAAATGTCATTTTTATTGTTTCATTATTTTCTTAATGTTTTAATGAAAATGAGGAAAAAACTCCCATCTAAAAATATTATGTTTTCAATTTATTATGATTTTTCAAAGAACCTAAAAAATGATGTAAAACTAAAGAAAACATGATGAAATGGATATGTGTGTCTGTCAAATAGCAATCCAAACCAATGTAAGAACTGAATGGGCTCAGGAGGGGGTGCGCATAGGAAGCGCTCACTTAAGCCCAAGACAATCAGCAATTAAATGAAAAAAAATAGAAAGAAATTGAGAAAAGTGTGGTTCAAATAGCAAGCGAATTCAGTACAAATCCTATTGGGCTTATCAAAGGGGGTGTGGGTATCATTAAAGTCACTTAAGCCCATTGTTACTAGTAAGTGATGCTGTGCGTTTTGATCTTCAGAAAGCTCTTCACAAACTGAAACGAAAGCCTGGCCATTAGATCCTATTTTTGGTCAAAGTCATACGCAGATCCTAGGGCTCTAAGGTTATCTTCAACCTTCAAACACTTCTTGGAGGGAAACCAGCCATGGAAACAGAATTATGAACATCATCTTCTCCAATTCATATTCTCTCAAAACTTCACCAAAAATCAAAACTAAAAGCTCTAATCTACTCCATTTTCTACCAGGAATCTAACCAGGTAATCTATGAACACTGAATCACTCTCTACTCTCAAACACGATTGCAACATCAGAATTTGGTCAAGAACCAAAACTCACTAAACCTAAAATTCATCATCCCAAACTCATCACCACTTCACACTGAGCAAGTTCCACTATCACACCATGATTATAACACCAAGAACACGAAGATACAAGCATGAACAGAAATGGTGTCATCCTATTTTTTGTCTCTAAATCAATCCTAATGCTACCAGAAAGCTTCCTACAATCAGCTACATGCTATCTAACCACCTAAAACCTAAAGATTATGCCTACACCAAGCCATGGATTGAAGTTTACATACCTGACAAAATCGTGTGAACAGAGTGATCAAATCTTCAAATCAACCTTCAATAGTCTCTAGATTACTTCACTAGCATCCAAGGAAGCTTCTGTATGCAGCCAAATGGATTGAAATGCCTTGAATTCTTGAACCTGATTCTGAGTTGTAGATGAAGAACACCAAATGCCAATGCACGATTCTTCAATGCTCTTGCCTTGAATTTGATCTGGAATCAATCACCAACACCAGAGGAAGCTATTGCAAACAAGAATTTGGATTGAAATGGAGAAAAAGCTTGTAACCGAATTCTGTTTGCAAGAAGGAAGTTCAGAACTCAATCTCTCTATTCTCCCTTAATTCCTACCAACCATTGCTTTAGATCACTTCTAAATCTTATATAGAATGTGTATGATCAATCTAGAAACTTCTGGAAAGCTCTAATGAGAAATTCACCATCTCTTGCTCTTGAAAATGTCATGAGAAATTCACCTATGGCAGCTGAGTTTCAAGCTTGAATTTGCACCCCATTCTGACCCAAATTCTCTCCTAATGACAAATTGAATGTGTTAGGATTCACTAGAGCCTTGGTTATGCCTTACAAAGTGGTTTTGCATATGTGCCTTATGATGTAAGTAACCCCTTTACAAGGAAAGTCATTGAATTATCCCTCAACTCAAAAATGTGGCAATGTAAATGTTCTCAAAATATATTTTCCAATCAAATTGGTATGTCATATGGTATGGTTTGGATTTGTAGATCAAAAATCCCAATTTTCATCCTTGGTTCATTTAAAATTCACCCTTATTTTAGGTCATTTTTGTGATTTTGTGAAGCAAGCCATTCCAAGTTCTCATGACCTCTTCTCTAGCCCAAAAACATAATTTTGAACACATCTCATGTTGAACATTTTTCCATTTGAGGAGTGTAAGATGGAGATTTTGACCTATGTTGAAAAATGACCTATAATTCAACTTTCCCAAAATACCCCTGGATTGCCAAGACCATAACTTGAGTTCTACAAATCGTCTTGAAGACTTCTAGTACTATATGGAAAGCTAATATCATGATATACAACACTTATGTTGGCCAAGAATCCATTTGAAAACTCCTTGATGGGAAAAAGTTGCTTGGAAGTCAAGTGACTTTCACAGATAAATTTCAGTGTCCTCTGATGACCCATAACTTGCAAGAACCATAACTTGAGTTCTACAAATCTCCTTGAATTCTTCTAGTACTCAAATTAAATCTATTGAAAAGCTATACAAGTTTCATGTTGACCAATAATCCATTTGAAACTTGAATTTTGACTTATCTGGCTTGGAAGTTAGGCCTAAATTAGGGGATTTTACACTGAAACCCTAATTTGGCAACTCCTCCTACTCTTGATTCTCCATGATTTATCCTTGGCACAACACCAAACTTGTATCAACATATCAATTCATGAATCCCACATCCTTCAATTAAGCCTTGATGCTTCCCAATCACTCAGTTGACCTAGGGTTGACCTAGGGTTGACCCAGATGAAACCCTAGTTGACTGTTCTTCAACTGTGGATCTTGTACTTGAATCAATGACTTGTCTCACCTTCAATATTGCCTTCTAGACATCTCATAAGCTTTGTACACATTCCATACCCTCAATTCATAGCTCATACCCCCCATTGATGACCCTTAATACACCTCAAGTCAGGAGAGAAATCCACCTGTTGATGCTCAAACTTCTCAAAGCTTCAATCATTTCTTGATGACTTGGATGGCCTTAAGCTTGAATAAAACCCCTTGCTGTGCTTCTTTAGATAAGGATGGCACTTGATCCCTTGTTAGATGACTTGCTATGCTATGCTTATGCAAATGATTAGGTTATGTACATGATTCAATATGCAAATGATAATGCAATTAAAACATAAATCAGGTGAAATAGGTTGAGCAAATTTTAGGGTGCAACAGCTGCCCCTATTCAAACGGCTTGGACCCGACTGGGTGAAGAGCGAACGACCTTCAAACAATCGAGGTACGAGACGGTTGAATACAAAGAACCCGGAAATTTGCCAACCGCAGAAATAAACTGCACAAACTGCTTGGATAACAACATCTGCTGACTGGATCTGGTTGTTACGGCAACAAACTGATCAATCAGCGACTATGCTTGGGATTATTTTCACCAGCCTGAGAAAAGATTCTATCATCGCGAGGATAGAACTTTGTCCACGTTAGGACACTATATTCTGTCAAGACAGCAACATCCTGACGACTTTGTTGGGTAAACAATTCTATTTGAACATTCATCCGCCTGCTTCATACGGGAAAAATCATCTGAATAATGTTTCTCTGCCTACCTCTGCAGTGGCTACCTTTGTTGGTCCCAACCCACAAACGAATCGCGGAGGACACTAACATGAGGAAATCACGGCAACTTCCTTGGGGAAAATATTTTTGTCAACTATCGGAACAGAACTCACATACTCTGTTTATCACGAGAGAATCATCTATCTGGATACCGGAAAATTCATCCGCCTGCTTCATACGGGAAGCTCCATTTTCCTGATTCATACAGGAAAAGGTTCATCCGCCTGCTTCATACGGGAAAACACAACACATCTGCCTGATTCTTACAGGAAAGTTCTTCCGCCTGATTCTTACGGGAAAATCATAACACATCTGCGTAGTACATACAGGAAAGTTCTTCCGCCTGGTTCTGACGGGAAAAGATAACACATCTGCCTAATACTTATAGGAAAGTTCTTCCGCCTGGTTCTTACGGGAAAAGATAACACATCTACCTGACACTTACAGGAAAGTTCTTCCGCCTGCTTCATACGGGAAAAGATAACACATCTGCCTGATACATACAGGAAAGTTCTTCCGCCTGATTCTTACGGGAAAATACAACACATCTGTCTGATACATACAGGAAAGTTCTTCCGCCTGCTTCATACTGGAAAAGATAACACATCTGCCTGATACATACAGGAAAGTTCTTCCGCCTGCTTCATACAGGAAAAGATAACACATTTGCCTGATACATACAGGAAAGTTCTTCCGCCTGATTCTTACGAGAAAATACAACACATCTGCCTGATACATACAGGAAAGTTCTTCTGCCTGCTTCATACGGGAAAAGATAACACATCTGCCTGATACATACAGGAAAGTTCTTCCGCCTGTTTCATACTGGAAAAGATAACACATCTGCCTGATACATACAGGAAAGTTCTTCCGCCTGCTTCATACGGGAAAAGATAACACATTTGCCTGATACATACAGGAAAGTTCTTCCGCCTGATTCTTACGAGAAAATACAACACATCTGCCTGATACATACAGGAAAGTTCTTCCGCCTGCTTCATACGGGAAAAGATAACACATCTGCCTGATACATACAGGAAAGTTCTTCCGCCTGTTTCATACTGGAAAAGATAACACATCTGCCTGATACATACAGGAAAGTTTTTCCGCCTGATTCTTACGGGAAAATACAACACATCTGCCTGATACATACAGGAAAGTTCTTCCGCCTGCTTCATATGGGAAAAGATAACACATCTGCCTGATACATACAGGAAAGTTCTTCCGCCTGCTTCATACGGGAAAAGATAACCTTGGATATAGTTTCCTAGCCTGTTCGCGGTAGTAGCTAACTCCACTGGGGATATTCTGAAAATAACCGCTCGACACTCGTTTCGACAACAAGTGACCTCTTCTGAAATCTTGATTTATGAAACCCTGAAATGCTGCCGCGGCAGCAACCTAAAGAAAAACACTCCGCTGGTAGGATAAGAGAAACTTCAACCAGTAACTCTGTGGGGAATGGTAACAAGAACTTCATCATCACATGTCTCACGGCGAGACCTCGATCGTCTGGTAATAGATATGAGCCATAACTTCATACTCCTGCTGAGAAACACACCTGAAAGCAAAAGGTTAACCACCCTGGTTTATGTTTCATAATGCGTATGTTTGGCAATGGCGTAATGCTCCATACGGCATGGAAATGCTACACGTTTTTTGGTAGATGCAAACATGATGATGTATGCAAATGCAAATGCAGGTTCAGGCTGCTGGGGGGCTCTGACAAGCTTGCTTCATCAACACGGCTGTTGAGGATAAATGCCACCCTGTTGGGGCTGAACGGGCATCACAAAGTACTCTGGCAAAATAAATGTCGGAAATACAACTAACTCTGCCAGGGAGAGAGTACACATCCATTTCCACTGGAGGAAAAAATAACACCTGTTGGGAAAATTAACTCAACTGGGGGAGAATCAACCTTTCTGGGGGACAACGGTCTGGGTACAGTTTACGAACTCGGAACTACCACTCCGCTGGGGATAACCATCTTGACGAAGGCATGACGACCTGCGGGGAGAAAGAAACCATCTTCGGTGGGGATAACCCTTCTGAACTTGCTATCTTGGTTACGTGCCTCGGAAATCCTCCCCGATGGGGATTGAATGCGCACATCTTCGACTCTATGGGGAGTATAGATTCTGCAAGATACTGATCTCGACTCGCTGGGGATGCCCGGTGGACACTTCCATGGGGATACTTTTCTGGGGAAAATAATCCCTCCTTCGGTAAGGGATAACATCGTCTCGAACTCTGGGGATGAGGCGCGACCTGCACGGGGATTAGCGTCAAACAAAGTCAAGTCTTTCATCACGAACCTCCGGCTGAGGCCACAATTTTTTGATCGTTCACTTTGAAGGTGAGAACCCTGCAAAACACAAACGAGACAACACAAATCTATACAACCAAATCTATTCGGGTTAGTGTCCGTGACATTACTTCAGTCAATTCGAAGTTTTAGCAATTATTGGCAAGGGCCAGCAAAGTTATGCACATGCAAGTTCATCGGAACATTGGCGTTTTCCACATACAAAACAGTAAAGCACAAACATCAAATACTGAATAACATGTTTTATTAATAACAGGCCTCTGAATAGGCAAAGTTTTGTACATCGGATGTAACTCCTGAAAAGAGGAAGTTACGCACACACACATACATATATGCACAAAAAGCATAAAAATACAAATTGAATTTGTACACATGTCGGCAACGGGGTGCAGACAAACATCACGAGCTGATCCTCCTATGACTCGCCTGACTCTGGCGCTTTCCCGGTATCATACTTTCGGAAGAGATTGTGTTGGATAAATGAACCCTCAGGTACTCCCAAACCACTATCAGATTCTGTCGCTTCCGCGAAAATAAGGTGTCGGCAAAACAGAAGAGTCGCCACCTTTCGTTATTTATCCCTCAGAGCGGGAAAGGAAACGATCGGAAAAACCTGACGAAAAGGTATAAGACAAGGTCATCGCAACCATTTTCTGGGTTCGGGAGTCGGTTACGCAAGGGGAAGGTATTAGCACCCCTCATGTCCATCGTACTCGATGGGATCCACGCTTGTTGTGTTCATCTGACGGGTTGGTTTTATCTATCTACCTATCAAGGCTGGTCTAAAAAGAAAAGAAAATGACTCGGCAAAGCGTCGCGCTTTATGCCTACGTATTCTCATCAGAGAATGAGAAATCAGAGTCAACGTAGTTCGGCTAACTACGGGTTACGGGGAAGGTGGCTCGCCAATACGTCAGTATTGTGCCTACGTACTCTCAATAGGCTTGAGAGATCAGAGCTTACGTAGTTCGGGATAATACGGATTACGGGTTTTAGATTCATCTGTTTTTCCGAGTAGGGTTAACAAACAGTTCCAACAGTTGGATGTATGCAGCTCGACCCTTGGAGACTTAGGCGTTACCGTTTGCGGTAGAACTGGGAGTTAACGACACTCTTTTCTTCAGAAAAGCTTTCCTTTGAATTATGGGCCCACGGGGCAAAAAGGTTTGAAGTTTGTTTTCTGTCTTTTACGGAAGAACTGTTTTTTATGGATGTTCGCAACCAATATCGCACTAGAGACTATGACCTGAGAGTGAATGCGTCGCATGTCACCCAAAGGGTGCCATACTAAACATCCAGACTGTTGAAAAGAAACTCTCCAACAATCCTTTCTCAGATAGCTTAAGGCTCGTAACGTACGACGTCAGTTAACCTTTATTACTGTATTTTAATTTGTTTTGAGATGAGAAGAGAGAACAGGCTTAACTAAGGGGAGACTATCAAGTCCTAATGTTGTCATGCCAAGGATTCATCCTATGGTTGAGGTTTGAAACAGGGAACTCATAGAAGTTATCATGCATAGGTTTCAACCTAAAGTTCTAATCATCACTTCCTTATCAAAGGAAGTGAGATTCCTAGGGGATCATGTCAATGATAAACAGAAACAGATAAAGCATCAGCTTAAACAGTAAACAGTACAGGAAACAACTGTAAAATGCATGCAATGCAAGTGAGGGAGGAAATGTGTGTGGGACATCAGCCTCCACAAGCTCATCTCAACCTCAAGCCAGATATGAATAACAGTAATCATACAGAGGAAATAACATGCTATCAAGCAAAATACAAACCACACAGGCAAGGGAGCTGGGCTCTACCAAATACCAGCAAGCAAAGCCATACAATAAAAATACAAGCAGAGGGAGCAACTCAACCTCTAGTGAAATCATGCCCCTAGCTTAAATCAGTCTAAATATGAACTTATTCTAATGCATCAAGCAAATCAAACAAGTCACACCAATACAGTTGCACAGAAAGTAAACAGACAGGAAAGGAAACAGATCAACAGCTTCCACAGCTTCACAGCAAAGCTCCTCTGACATCATCTCCGTCCACAGTCCTCAACTGCTCTTCAAGTCTTTCATCTTTAATAGCAAGTATCAACTTGCTTCTCTGAGCTTCCAACACATCCACATAACTATCAACTTATTCTCTCTTCCTCAAGCCTCAACTCTTCAGTAAATTCCACCTTCAGGCTTCACTCCTACATCAAGTATCAACTTGGCTCCTTCAGGCTCTCAATGTATCAACATGAGTATCAACTCATTCCTTCTTCTTCAAGCCTCAGCTCTTCAACTTCAATTTGATCTTCTTCACAAGTGTCAACTTGCTCTTCTGGACCTTCAAGCTTCAGCTCTCTCCTCCCTACAAGTATCAACTTGCTCTTCCTGATCTACAAGCTTCAGCTCCTAAAGGTAATCTCCAAACACAAAGAGGTATCAACTCCTAGCATCTTCAATCTTCTCACAAGGAACTCCATCCTCTAGCAAGGGAGAAAGATTCATCTGACAAGAGCAAAGTTTCACTACGCCAAAATTGATATTTTGTATCGCCTAATTTAATAGCGCTTTTAAAAAAAGTGCTATTAAAAAGGAGACAAACATATCTATAATAGCGTTTTATAGTAAAGCGCTATTATAAAATACAGAGAATGTGATTTTGATAGCACTGTGTAAAAAAGCGCTATTATAAATCTTTACTAAGATAGCTCTTTTTGAAAAAGCGCTATTAAAATGTTGCACTAAAATAGCACTTTTATAAAAGCGCTATTATTAAACTATCTTATGTTCACTACGATAGCGCTTTTTAAAAAAAACGCTACTAAAATATTTAACATTAGACATTAAGATAGCGTTTTTAGAAAAACGCCATTAAAATATTTCACTAAAATATAAAATATTAAACTGTTAGCATTACTAAAATTAATTAATTAAAAGACCAATTCCTTTCCCATATGTATTTTTTGCCATATGCACCACCACAATCCGTTTAACCTATCGTCGTCGAGCAGAAGAACTCTCTAGAGTGTAACAATGGCAACAACCTATCACCAACCGACCACAATAGAAGAAGTCTGAACCCTATGGATTAGGGATTTACAATACTGGGTCGACAAAAACTACCTCACAAACTGTTTCTCCCACACCGGCAAAGTTATTTCCATCTAAATCATCCGCAACAAAATCACCGGTCAACCAGAAGGTTACGGTTTCGTCGAATTCGTTTCTCACGCGGCAGCGGAACGAGTTCTTCAAAGCTACAAGGGAACTCAAATGCCGGGAACCGAACAAACCTTCCGGTTAAATTGGGCTTCATTCGGTATCGATGAACGCCGTCCTGATGCCGGTCCCGATCATTCAATTTTCGTTGGGGATCTCGCTCCTGATGTTACTGATTATCTTTTGCAAGAGACTCTTCAAACTCATTATAGTTCGGTTCGCGGTGCGAAGGTTGTGACTGACCCGAATACGGGACATTCTAGGGGTTATGGTTTTGTTAAATTTGCTGATGAGAGTGAAAGGAATCGAGCTATGTCTGAAATGAATGGTGTTTATTGTTCTACTAGGCCGATGAGAATTAGTGTTGCTACGCCTAAGAAAACTACTGCTTATCCGTAGAATCCTTATGCTGTTGTTGCTGCAGCTGTTGTTGCTCCTGCACCTGCTCCTAAAGGTAGAACAAAACTTACCCTTTTATAATTAGGTTTGTTTTTGATAAAGAATTTGATTAAGAGCTTATGATGTTAGTGTTTATATAATGTATATGTTATTTAGTTTTTCTTAATTAGCATAAGCTCAAATAAACCAATCACACATACCCTAGATGCAATATGCTTTTTACCTTCCTGACTACAAAACATTCAACAACTAGAGGAAAATAGATATAGATGGTCCAATATCTAATGAGTTGCTTAAATCAATTTTGTTAAATTGTATTATTATTATTATTATTATTATTATTATTATTGTTATTATTACTATTATTAGTTTATTTCTATTATTAGAAATTATTATTAGAAAGTATGCCTTAGTTTCTCTTCACACATTATTTTTATGAAGTTGCGTCTATTTTTAATATTTATTTTTATCTACTAAGTAAATTGTTTCATATCATTGAATTTGGTTTGGATAACTGTAGCTAAAGTAAAATTAGTTTAAAAAGAGGTGATTTTTTATGAGCATTGTATTCATATTAGGGGTGTTCAAAATAACCAAACCAAACCAAACCAAATCACATATATGGTTTGGTTTGGATCTTAAAACCATTTATATAAAACCGGTTCATTTTTTTAAAACCAGTTTACAAGTGGTTCGGTTTGGTTTCAAACCGGTTTTTTAAAAAAAACAGTTTTTTTAAGAACCAATTTTAAACCGGTTTTTCTCAAAACCAGTTTTTTATTTTCTTTAAAAAAATCAGTTTTAAAACCAAATTTCTTATCTCCTTCTGAAACTCCAAATTCAATGATTTCTTACTTCAAATTCAATGATTTCTTACTTCACATAGTCATTTCTATTCTGAAACTCCAAATTCAATGATTTCTTACTTCACATAGTCATTGATCTCTAGTTGGAATCATGCCCTTCTCACAGCTCCTCATAATAGAATGCCAACAACGGTTTTGCAGCTTAATTCACCCTACTATAATAAACCTTTTAATCAACTTCCAGACTACAAATTCCTCAAAATATTTGGGTTTGCCTGCTATTCCTTAGGCACTTTCAATCTATAAGATTGTCTAACAACTGTCAGAAGTGCATATTTTCTCGGGTTATTCATCCTCCTCTTGGAAAAAGTGTGTCTGCTACTCATAAATCAGATACTCAGTGAATGAAAAGAACATTATTTATAAATCCAAAGCATCTCAAATATTAGACTCAACATCTGTTTAAAGACATAACAAAGCCAAGCACCCTAATAAGCTATTCTTGTTCTAAGTTGAAGTTTGATAATCTAATATAGAATAAAATTCTGAAATAGCAAGTAAGATAACATGTTGATTCATAAACAACACAAGTAATGTCAAATTTCTTATCTCCTTTATCCACAATTCATAAACAACACAAGCAATGAAGACTATTTAGTATATTACACATCTAATTAACTATGCCAAAGTACTGTCGTCAGGCGGTGCTTCCCGTACTGATGCTTCATCTGGTCCAAGTTGTGCATGTGATATGAATGCCATATCCACCTCCCATCCTCTTCACACCACTTAAATGAAAATTTCTACTCACTGTCACAACATAACAACAATGTCTTCCAATTAAAAAGTAGAAAACTAAGGGTAACAACAATGTCTTCCAATTAAAAAATAGAAAACTAAGGGTAATAAAGGAGAAAACTTAATCAAAAATACCATTAAGTCATCTTCGAATGCAACAGAGGTTGAAGAGGTTGAACAGCTAACACCATCTTCTGTATAAACTAATTCTACAAAACATATAAAGACATTTCATTATGCCTCAAGTATAATAAATAATAATACATTAGGAAATATAGTTAGTTATCATACCTTGCTCAAATCTCTCAAGAGTATCAAAATCTTCATTTGTAATCAAGGATGAAGATGTTCCTTTGAGCCAATCCTGGGTGCAAATCAGTGCTTCAACTGTTGTAGGTGTTAACGAGCTGCGATATGGATCAAGTACTCTTTCTCCTGTACTGAATGCAGATTCAGACGCCACTGTGCTTATAGGTATGGCCAGCACGTCTCTTGCAATGTTTGCAAGGATGGGATATCGGCCAGAGTTAACTTTCCACCACTCTAAAACATTTATCTCCATGTTATGCTCCAACTTCTCTCCAAGATAAGTACTTAATTCATTATCTGCATTGTCACACCCTTCTAAAAGATAGAACTCAGCAATTCCATAAGGATGACTAACACTACCAAAAACTTGTGGCTCATCTGAATTACCTTGAGGAGACATAAATCCAGCACAATATTCTTCATAAATAGATTTCAAGTAGAAATCTAAGTTTGCTTTCAAGGCATCGGCATCATCCTTATTGTAGTACCGCCTTACCATCCAATCAACTAATTTAATCTTGCGCCTAGGGTCGAAAACTAGAGCAATCAACAAAATCATATTAAGCTTCTCATGAGATCCCCAATACTTATCATACTTCTTCTTCATCTTTTGAGCTGCTGAACGTAGATGTTCATCTTCAGACGCACACATATCCGCAATGCTCTTTCCAATACCCAGGACCTCAAACATATAAATATTGCTTGTCAAATAAGATGACCCTGATATGTGTACTGTAGCATCATAAAACAACTTTAAGAATGGAATGATTAAGTTGATATGCTTCCAATCATCTTTCGTCGGGACACCTTTTCCCTTCTTTGTCAACTCATTCACATACCTAGCACAACATAAAATGTTTAACATAAATTGAAGTATAAATATTTAACACAACCATCATTAATATCTTAGCTTAACATACAGTCCCTTTGAACAGAACAAAAATCCCAACAAAATACAGAAATTTATCTATAGTAGACTATTTAGTAATCTGCTAAATTAGACTATTTGCTTTCAACCATCTTTGGCAATATTGATTCCCGTGTTAGAAGAAATTTCAAAGGAGTTACGTTGATGCCCAACATTGGTTATGGTTCAGACAAGAAAACCTGTCACTATCTGCCTAATGGGTTCATTGCCATGCACAATTTCAACAACCTGATAGAGACAAGAAAATTAAAAAATGGTTGGAATTCAAAAAGATAGCATTAACTTCCGTTGATTTCTTGGAGGACAAATTTGAGTCTGCTACACAAGTATGAGCAAATACTAAGATCCCATGGTTATAGATTATGTGTGGGATGTATGCTTGTGTTTATAAATCATATATTAACCTAATTTTGAAATCTATGTGATTCATATGTGCATATTATAAATGGTGGATTCACTACCTTTGTTAATAGTAGATAAAGAAAAAGTTCTGAAACTGTGACTTTTTAATTTTAATTTCAGTAGGACAGAACATGAAGTTAAGTGTATACAATTAAGCTATGCAATATCCAATTTGACTGACAAATTCAAATCAAAATTTTCATCTTTTTATTGACAATCTTATATATTGTCCATGCAAATGCACAAATCCTAAACACTAGCGGACATACATATATGATGAGATTGAGAAGTTTAGAAACATACATCCATCACATAACCAATATATATATGACATAGCATAAGAAATCTACATAACAGCTACCTCAATATAAAAAAAAAATCATAACATTAACACAAGTAAACAGTAACACGATTCATAAAATAAATTATAAAGGATTTAGAACTCTTGATGATGCACAACAGGTAGCTTACTATATGATGAAATACTTGCATTACTGCGATTTATGCCCCTGGTTTTTGATGTGTCATTATAGTATATTCTTGCTTATATTTTTAGTATTATTATTATTGGCACAGATTTTGTTCACACTGTCTGGTATATGCATATGTTGGTTGAACTTGATGGTGCACTCATTGTGTTTTGTTACCTTTAAGTCTATCTATTCTCTTAGCATCTGTTTAGCACAACTGTCCCGTTTGACACAATTCTGAAATGCTTACAGTGATGATGATTATAAAATGTATGACCTTCATCGCATATCAAAATCAAACTCACCATCAAACAACAGCTGATATGTTTTTCTTTTGAAAAAGAGATGCTGGGTGTTTATGACTATGAAAGGTGGTGGTATTAAATTTCCAACTAGTTAACAAATTATTCTGATGTTTGTTTTACAAGGTAATGGAGCTAAATTCATCATGTGGCGGTATTTATCTTGTTAGTGAGGCCTATATTATTATAAATGTATATTTTAGGGTATTAAAATCCAAGCAACAACAAATTGAATGCATATGAACATAAACAGAATAAACATCACGTACCTTTTATCTCGAAAACCTAATTCTTCAAAGGTTCTTTCATGTTTTGATGCGGATACTAACATCAAATAAGTTGAATTCCAACGAGTCTCAACATCTAGAGAAACTAAACCTTTATAGTCCATGCTCTCCTCATCAATACATGCCTTGAATTTAGCAAGCCTCGCCGGAGAAGATCTAACGTACCAAACAGCATGACGAACTCTATAAACAGAATTATCAATGTCTTTCAAACCTTCTTTCACAATTAGATTTAATACGTGTGCGCAACACCTCATATGAAAATGGTTTCCGCTCATAACTAAACTATTCTTAGACAAAAGCCTTCTCTTGAGACGTTCAACTCCAACATCATTAGATGAAGCATTATCAACCGTCAAACTAAGCACGCGGTTTAAGCCCCAATTGTTCAAACACATCTCCATTGTTTCACAAATAGCATCCCCTGTATGACTTGTGACTTGACAAAAATTTAAAATCTTCTTCTGTAAGTGCCAATTATTGTCAATGAAATGGGCCGTCACACACATATAGCTCAACTTTTGACAAGAAGTCCACATATCAGTGGTGATACAAACTCTTCGACAATTCAGAGAGAGAAAATTTTTTAAAATTATCTTTTCTGTGTCCCAGAGTTTCAAGATATCACGTGCCAATGTTATGCGCGAACAAATTTGAAATCTTGGTGAAGCGAGACTCATAAATTCATGAAAAGACCCATGTTCGACCTTCCGAAAAGGAATCTCCATGTTTATGAACATTTTAACCATTGCTCTTCGAATGGCTTCTTGGTCAAACTTGGCGATTAAAGGAGACCCAACATGTTCTTCAGCACTTGTCATAGAAGACGATGTCCTTTTCCTCTTGTAAAAAAGGCATCTCGATAAATGAGCATGCATGGAACTAGTTCCGTTATTATACTTAATTTTTATGTCACAGTATTTGCACGAAGCTTTTTGTTCTTCTTCCGATGATACAATGAAATGATTCCAAACCTCTGAACGATTCTTTCGTTTCTTAATGTGAGGAGGTGGCATTTCACTAGAGATTGTAGGTGGAGGGGTTGAAACCGTATTCTCAGATGTTGCATAAGTTGTGCCAACATTAGTCATCTTGATTCTGTTAAAATTAGGAAAATAAATTAGAAACGCATAAATTATTTATTCTTAAAATACAGTTTTCAATTAACTAGAAAGGCAAAGAGATTCAAACTTAATACATCCACTTGTTAGACATGAATTTGACAGCACAAAACAAAGGCAAAGAGACACTAAGTGATTTATATATGCTCTGTTAATTTGGTTAAAGGCCACACATGGGGAGGAAGAGGCAAATTCATGTCTAACAATCTTATGTCTCAATGAGGAATCTTATGGTTCGGTTTGGTTCGGTTCGGTTTCATTGGCCTATGCTATTAACCCTATTAGGATGTAACATCTCAAATAAATGCATATTATTCATCGAAGGAAGAGGAAGCTATCAGCATTTCTTGATGTCATCAACAAGATTTCTACATGACACAGACTCTTATAAAGTGAATGTAAATTATTGCACTACAGTATTTATATCTGGTTATTGGGTTGGCCCTGATGTTGATGATGGGTGGGGATTTGTGGAAGCTGTTATTGATCAAATAACTTGATCTTGTTTGTTTTGGACAAAAGTTGGTTTAGATAGGATTGATTTCGGGAGTTCATAGTCAATATCTGCAAATGTTATCATTGGTTAAGTAAGACTTAACTCCTAATAGTGCATATCATATCAATCAATTCATACAATGTAGTAATTAAGTTTAACTACTTAAACTTATGTACACAATGCATGAAATGGTATAAATAAGCAAGATCAACCCATGTGCAGGTTTGCTCAACTGAAAAAATTGATCACCAAACCACCTTTATCTATTTCCATTGGAGTTCTTCTGTGATACGGGTAACCACTTCATGTCATTTCCTACCTTTCATTCAATTTTTTTAAACCTATTGGTGACTATATTGACATAGGTTAATAGTGAAACTTCTATAAAGCCCAAAGCAAATAAAATATTGTTTGTGATTTTTATGAGCACCCTTCAATGGGAGAAATATCTATGAGTTAAGAAGCATCAGTTGGGGATAATGGGAGAAGTTAAATTTTGCAGGAAAATGCTAGCTTACATTAAAAAAATCTTGCATGAGAGTTATCATAAGAAAACGAATGGCTAGGGATGCACATATAAACACAGGAAACACAGAACCATCCCTAGCAGCAGCAGCTAGTGCTGGATTATCCTCAATTCTAAGATCCCTCCTAAACCAAACAATGGTTCTATTACTACCCATGTTCTATCTAAACCTTCAAACTTTCATTCCTTAACCAAAAACCTCTAAACTTCACCTAAAAACAAAAGTTGAAAATGGTTTTTCTCTCTCAAGAATTGGATCTGAAAATTTGTCAAAAAGTAAAAATAAAGATATGTTACATGTAAATCAGCAGAGAATAAGAATCTGAAATCAATGCTAAAAATAGACCTAGCAAAACAGTTAGCTTATCTTGACATCCAACTTGCATACCACTTTGCTATGTGGAAGGTATCCAACCCAAAAACCAACCCAAAGATATGTGGAAGGCATTGTCTCTGCTAAATAGCTTAATGAGAATAGATCGAACATCTGGTATGCAAGCATAACAACTGGAAATTTAAAATTATAGCAGTATAGAAAATGTTCAAAAACTAATGGGCTCACCTGCGCACGACCACGGCCGTATCTCAACACCTCCGCCTATTCTGTAACCCAAACAACAAAGCTTCCGTCTTCAACGTATCTGTACTCCGCAACTTCCTCCGTCGCAGAACTATTTCGATAAACCCATGAATGTGATTTAGAGAATTAAGAAACAAATGAGATTAAGGTTTGAAATTTGAAGAATGATGAAGAAAGAGATGAATAAAATTTGGATTTTGAGAATTAAGGTTTCTGAAATTTGTGTGGATCTTGATTTTCCCAAACTATTCTTTGTTTGAAGCTTATTGAAAAATGGTTACCGAATCTCAAACCGGTTTGAAACAAATGGTTACCGGTTTTTTTAAAATTTGATAAATGGGCCACCAAATTTAAAATACAAATTTTGTTTGGATTTTAAAATTTGGATTAATGTGGATAGGAATTTGGTTTATGGTTATTGGTTATTTTGAACACCCCTATCTATGACATACAAGTTGTAGACGGGTCATTTTAATATTCATATATTAAATCTATAAGATAGCAGCTGTAGACTGATTATTTGAATTTTATTTTTCATATATTTAATTAAGTTTGATATATTTACTCATGCTATTGTAGGAATGAAAAATTCTATCAAGAAATTATTATTGTTGCATCGATGAAGTAACTTTTTCGAGTCACATATTGTATATTGAATGATATTACTGTATTTTTGAATTTCATAGGTAAGAAATATTACTTTTGTATTTTGTAATTCATGCGTACTATTGTTGTAAATTGATTATGCTGTAAAAAAATTTAAAAGCTAAAAAATTATAGAATTGTCAACTAATTTTCACAAAGTAGTATTAATTTGAATTACTTCCATTTTATATTTGTCTGTTATGGACATTTATGAGCATGCATGTTGATTTTCGGTGGCATTACATGACGTTATCATAATATTTTATGATAAATGACGTTACATAAGGTTTCTAAGTCTATTAAATTTCTATTTTATTAATTAAAAGACATATTAAATGATAAATAATATTTTTCTTTTTTAAATGATAAATTTTTATTAAACATGACAAATTATTGTATAACAAACTTTTTTATTTTTTAAATAATATTTAAAACAACATAAAACAAAAAGATATGTTATTTAAAAAGTATTAATTTAAATAAAATAATTTCTTCATTATTTATATGTAATCACATTTTTTTTAATCCAAATTTAAATACCAAGATTGAATTTAACATTTGTTCAAAAGGAAATAAACACTTAGTTTATCATAATTTAGTAGTTTAATTTTTAATGGCCCGGGCCCATTTATAATTTATAACCCTAATCTCAAGTTGAACGATGAAAGCAGATAGAGAAATACAGCAAATTAGTCGTCACATATATTTTTAGAATATCTTAAGAGACTTTACGAGTTACTTTTCTACCGTGTGGTTTTTCACAAATGCTTTTAGATTATGAAAATATATCTTCAGAGTAATTTAAACTTTAAACAGTCACAACATATCTCCCATAGCTCATTTTCATTTGAATTTTTCTGGAGATGCATTTACGGAAATTTTCTGGAGATACATCCCCGAAGTGTTTCAGAACAGGTTTTTTTTAAATAAAAAATACACATTGCGTATTTGTTCGCAGATGAATTATAAAAGAACAGACACACCAAAATAACATAACAATATAATAATAGGATGTCATACGTCACGTAAATCTAAAATATAATAACAATGTTAGGAAAAACGTACAAACTATAGTACTGAAACAAAATAAATACAGACAACTAGTGGGTGTTCTTAACAACCTTCCTGTGCCTCCTGTGCTTGGTCTTCCTCCTCGGCCATCGATCCCCCCTGTCCTCACGCGATGTATGCGGTACAAAAGTTCCCCTTGTGCCTTTGCAATAATGTCATCCAGTACTCGCCTGACAACAGACTCCTCAGGGAAGATACTCTCGTTAATGCCTGCCCGCACCATCTCCACTATGCGACGACAACGAGGTAAGACATCCTCAATATGATCCAACTGAGTATGTTCCTCTTCAAGAATCTCCTGATGAGCTGGTCTCGCTGGATCTCCTGGAGAAGTCGGCACCATGTACGGATGTGAGACAGTGAATAACCACCTGATGTATCAGTCGACATAACTCTAGTCATTCGGAACTTGGTAGCCATAGCCTCATCCGATACTAGATGACTCTGATAATTAGCAAATATCTCCTCTATTTATATACGAGTCAAGACCGGAGGTGCAGAGACAGCAGGGTGTCTGGAGATGGTCTGGGTGTACCCGAACTGTCGCATGACACACTCGAGAAGATGAGGAGCAGTGACCGTCGACGAGCATGCTAACCATTAAGAGTATATCGATATGTCATCAAATGGCCGTGTCTGGCGGTGATCCACATATCAGTTGAAATGGATGTCCTTAGCAGCCAAGCAGTCAAGATAGACTTTGAAAGGCTCGATCGCCTGGTTTCCTCTCAAAGGGATAAAAACACAGACACGGGGCATCTCCTCGGTGTACTCATTCCAACACAACCAGCCCGCGATGCGCGAGAAGTGCTAGAGGATCCAAGCCTGAAATGAAAATAAAAAATCATTCAGGGATCAAAGATTATCGCAAATATGAAATGAAAAAGATGAAAAACATTCAAGGATAAAAAATTATTACCACTAGTAGGGTCGTGTTACTTGTGGTCTGCCTCGTCATCCACGGACATCTATCTCTCAGCTTCGAACACAGAGAAGCAAGGCAAGCCACCCCCACTTCTACTCATGGATCCGTGTGAGATCCAAGAAGTACATGTGGTATGCAACATCAGTGTAGGTGGCACTCGTGTCCACAAAAAGCATAGTGCCAACTAAAAATAAAAAATAACACCTCAAAACATGACTATTGTGTATGGCTACCTCATGGGCATCACCATCAGCCTGCGCTGCAGCAACGAGCACCTCATTAAACCTCTCATTCAAGAACGAAAACCTAATATAAGCACCCCTGGTTTTATCCACCTCCCTCACCGCCTTCACTGGATCAGCCTTAAATGCTCAACCATCATATCGATCGCCTCGTCTTTGGTCATTCTACCATGATGAAGGAATCTCCCACTGATCGGTAGATACAACAAACACGAGACATCCTCTAGTGTAATCGACATCTCACCGTTCGAGAGATGAAAGGAAGAGGTCTCAGAGTGCCATTGCTCAACGAATGCATTAAGCATTTTGTGGTTGACCAAAGTGTAACCGGTCAAGCATATGCCACTCAACCCAGAAGCGGTCAGAACCGACTAAAACCACTCCTCATCAGGCTGATGCAATTCTAAAATCTTCTGCCCATGGTTCAGAAATTTCAGGGGATCACGCACTTGCGAATTTCCATAAATAATGAATGTCTATAAGAATTTTTTTAAGAAATAATCAATGTCAGCAATTTAAATTAATGTAAACAAAATATAGTAACAATGTGACTAATGTCACCTCTCCGTCCTAGATATGTCTAACAGTGTGATCTGGGTACAAAGGAAGTAGAGACATATCAGATGGACTCCCTCCAAAAGCCTCTGGCTTGGCATCAGCAACATCACCCTCTAGAGCTGACACCGGTGCATCTCGATCAGTAGGTGCGACCGAGTCAACAGGTTGTGGCACAGGTGCATCCCGTTGCCTGCGGGAGGATGAGGGAAATGACGCGTCAGCTGGTGCATCTCGTGGTCTACGGAAAGAAGATGAAGAAGATGGAGTGGCCTGAAATGTAGCTGAAGTGGCCTGGGATGTAGATGGAGTGGCCTGAGGTGAAGGCTAAACCACAGGAGTGGACTGAGCCCGCAAGAGTGGACTGTACACCAGCACTTGATGCCTCTCCCTAATTAGAGGTGCCTGCTGCACTTGAACCTGGCTGACTCCGCTCTCATTTAACAGATGCGTGATGGGCAACCCTTCCATGCCTCATTGTAGAGTTTGTCTGAAAGTTAGGAAGTCATGACAGAAGGTGGTAGTGGTGGAGCTTCCACGCAGAAAGTAGATGAGCCACAACCTCATCCACCTAACGATCAGCTGCCTAATGTTTCTTACTACATAACTAGTCTTCCTCCTTGGGGTGAGTTTCATTCTCTTTTTTGATTTTTTTTAATTCACTTTGAACCTGGTTCTTAAGACATATATATGGAATATTTTAAAGCATTTTTTTGGTGAGGATTACTTTATTCGTGTATGCATGCTAACTTTTTATCCAGGTGTTTAAAGTTTCTTTTTATAAATTCATTCCTTTTATGAATTCATTCATTTTATCTTATCTAGTTTACCCCTTTATTGTATACTATTATTATATATCCATTTGTGAACATAATAACATTGTCCATGTATCAATATTACTAGGTTGCTGAAACTGGTGGAAAATTGATGTAATTCCATCTAATCTTTTGATCATCCAACTCAAATTTGGAGTTATTTATTGTCACTTATGGTTTGATAGAACAACTATTAAATATAACCACAGGTATATTGAAACCTCTTGCTGCTGATCCTTAGACATATGAGAACAATGACAATTTGGTTGTCAAAAATAATAGTGAAAATGAGAAGCAGTTGTTTATAGATGGAATTGCAGACTCAATTAATACAAGATCTAAATTTTTTTAAGCTCAACTATTGCTCTCAAAATTCTGCATCAACCAGTGCGGAGAGTAAATGGGTGTTTATAGTTACAGTTGTAGACAAACCGGGAACTTCATCAAATGGATGTTTACAACACTTTCTTGCATGCATGACGATCTCGACTCTCAACTAAGGGTGGCTCTACTGCTGCGAACATGCCTCAATCTTCCCATAATGCTTTAAGAAATGACGTGTTTACTGCTAATCACCCTGCAATTCATGGGGCTGTAAGAGTCATAAGGCCTTCTGCCCCTTTTGTTGTTGTAAACTGTTGTTCTTCGGATCTGAAAATTAAAGTTTAGCACAAGGAAATTATCGGGACGAGTCGCGTACTAGGTCGCTTTCTTTAAGACGTTTCGCCGTACTGCCAAATTATGCAAAGCAGTCGAATTTACGACGACGCCTCCAGGATAAAACAGCCCGTTCAAACAACTTACGATTTCAGTTGCACACTGATGAATCGCTCTAGAAATACACCTGTCTAAGTATCTGGTGAAAATAACCAGTCAAGAAAAGAGAGTTTTTGAGATGAAGAGAAATAAGAAAGAGAAGAGGGAAATCAAAATTCGTGTGAATTTGTGAAATCCGATGTACCCACTTCTGAATTTCTACCATGTATTTATAGGCAGCAAACTGCACCTGAGTGGGGAGAAATTCGTGGGGAGTGGAGAAAATGGTGGGAGACTGAGAAATTCGTGGGGAGTGGAGAAAATGGTGGGAGACTGAGAAATTCGTGGAGGACTGACTGACCAATTATTTTCTTAATTAATTAATATTTATTATTAATTAATTTTCCACCGAATTATATTAATTAATTAATGATAATTAAATTATATAAATTCAGGTCCAAAAAATAATTCATCTAAACACTACTAATATTTCCATTCCCTTCAATGTGGGACTAAAATGAATCTTTTCAAATTCACTTCTATATTAGTTCTCACTTGTGTTCATTTATTGCTCATTAATTGTCAACAAATGTTTCCAATTCCCACTATAATTAATTAAAGTTCCACCATTAATTAATTAAAGTTCCAACATTCCCCCACTTGAATTTAAAAGAGATTTTAGAAGTACGTCAGACGTTTCTCAGGTTGAGCATAAGCAAAGGTGTCTACGACTTGAACCTTAGCGTAGCGAGTAGGATTCTGATTCAACAAGAGTGACACCATTGTCTTGAACTCTATCTCGGACATCAGACCCGCACACAACCTTTCCGTAAGGTGTATTCTTGTAGCCCGTGCTTTAGTGGCCCTGCACGTGTATCCCGGTTTAGTGAATGCTCTAGGAATTCTGCCTCGAAATTCCATAGGAACCGGCCTAGTTCCACAGTCACATAGGTGAATCTATCAAGAGTACTCCTGTAGCCTAGGTACTCCCTCATACAGAGTATAGATCTCATTAAGAGTTTCTATTATCTCATCCTCTCATTACTTCAGGATTCATGCTTTACTTGCATGATCATTTTCATATTACTCATAACTTGTTATTACCCATTGAACCTAAGTCTTGGGATCTCCAGTCATTTAGGTCGGGTTACCATCATGAGTAACTAATTGTTTCATAGGCATTAGTCCCATCTTTTTGGATGTATTATGGACTTTCTCTCTAGCTAATCCTTTCGTCAAAGGATCTGCTAAGTTCTCATCAGTGCGTACATGATCCACTCTCACAGCTCCTTTAGAGATACAGTCTCTAACAGTGCTATGTTTTCTTCTAATTTGACGTCTTTTACCATTATAATAACGGTTCTCAACTTTTGCAATAGCCGCAGTACTATCGCAGTGGATCAACACAGCTGGTATAGGTTTTTCCCATAAAGGAATCTCAGCTAGCAAGCATCTTAACCAACTTGCTTCTTCACTAGCTGTAGCTAATGCTATCATCTCAGACTCCATTGTGGACTGTGCCAGAATGGTCTGTTTCTTTGATTTCCAAGATACAGCTCCTCCGGCTATACTAAATATATAACCACTAGTAGCTTTGGAATCATCCGATAAGGTGTTCCAATCTGCATCACTATACCCTTCTAGTACAGCAGGAAATTTCTGATAGTGTAGGCCGAGGTCCATAGTCCTTTTAAGGTACCTCATTACTCGCTCAATAGCTTGCCAATGTTCATTACTCGGCCTACTTGTAAATCTGCACAACAGTCCTACGACATATGCAATGTCGGGTCTAGTACAATCAGTGGCATACCTAAGACTGCCAATGATGCTCGCATATTCTGCTTGTTTGACACTCTCTCCAGTGTTCTTAAATAGTTTCACACTTGGATCATACGGAGTGCATGCAGGTTTACAATCAAAGTATTTATATTTCTTTAAGATCTTCTCCACATAGTGAGATTGATCCAAAGAAATTCCTTGTTCGGATCTCGTGATCTTGATACCCAGGATCACGCTTGCTTCTCCGAGGTCTTTCATATCAAAGTTATTGCATAACAATGATTTCATATCATTAATGGCCTGAATGTTTGATCCAGATATAAGTAGATCGTCTACATATAGACATATGATAGTACAAATGCGATTCTCAGATTTGTAATAGACGCACTTGTCACTTTCATTCACTTTGTACCCATTAATTATCATTAAGTTATCAAACTTTTCATGCCATTGTTTAGGGGCTTGTTTTAGTCCATACAGAGACTTATCTAACTTACAGACCTTGCTTTCTTGTCCTTGGATTACAAATCCTTCTGGTTGTTCCATATAGATTTCTTCTTCTAAGTCACCGTTTAAAAAAGCTGTTTTAACATCCATTTGGTGTACTATTAAGTTATAAATGGCTGCTATTGAAATGAGTACCTTAATGGATGTAATTCTAGTGACTGGAGAAAAGGTGTCGAAGAAATCTATATTTTCTCTTTGTCTAAAACCCTTGGCTACAAGGCGTGCCTTGTATTTCTCAATCGTTCCATCAGGTTTTAGTTTCTTTTTCAAAACCCATTTACAACCAATTGGTTTGCAACCCGGAGGTAAGTTTACTAAGTGCCAGGTCTTGTTAAATTCTAGAGAATCTATCTCATCATTAATGGCTTCTTGCCATAAGTCTGCATCCATAGATGACAGTGCTTCTTGAAGATTTATTGGATCTTCTTCTACATTATAGGCCGCATAATCGGGCCCATAGTCTTTAGCAACTCTTGCTCTTTTACTTCTTCGAAGCTCTGTTTCTACATTGTCGCTGCTTTCAGTGCTTTTTATCACAGGAATGTGACTCGATTGTGTGCCCCCACTATTTCTCGATTTGAAGGGAAATTTGTCTTCAAAGAATTCAACATCGTTTGATTCTATGATTACTCTGGCATTTAGGTCATAAAACCCGTATGCCTTACTGTTTGCTGCATACCCAATGAATACGCATTCATAGGCTCTACTAGCGAGTTTAACTCGTTTCGGATCCGGAATTCTGACATAAGCCAGGCAGCCCCAAGTTCTCAAATAAGACAAATTTGGTTGTCTTTTCTTTAATATCTCATAAGGTGAGATCTTACTTTTCGACTTGGGAACTTTATTCAGGACATAGCAAACAGTTAATAAAATTTCCCCCCACTAGTGAGGTGCAGCACCAGAATTTAACATGATTGCAACTACAAGTTCAGTAAGAGTCCTATTCTTTCTTTCTGCTTTACCATTCATTTCAGGAGAGTATGGAGCAGTCGTTTCATGTATAATACCATGTTCAGCATAAAAATCATTAAACAAGCTAGAGTCATATTCGGTTCCCCTATCACTGTGAAGTCTCTTAATCTTCTTGTTAAATTGATTCTCAATTTCAGTTACATACACCTTAAACATGTCAAGCGCTTCACTTTTATTCTTCATTAGATATACATAAGTATAATCAGAGCAATCGTCAATAAAAGTGATAAAATAACGTTTATTATTTCTAGTTAAACTTCCATCTAATTCACATATATCAGAGTGTATAAGATCTAGGGGATCAGATTCTTTTATTATTGATTTATGTGAAGTCTTTGTTATTTTAGCTTGACTGTAAAATTCACATTTATTGGAATCATTAATATTTAGTTTAGGGATTAGGCCTATGTTGCTTGCATTAGAGATGATTCGTTTATTAACGTGACAAAGTCTACCATGCCAAATATTAAAATCACACAAAAAGTAAACAAAAGGAGAAGTTTTATTCAAATCAACATTCAACTTAAACTTGCCATCAGTGGCGTACCCTTTTTCCACAAAAATACCATTCTTAGTGATGGTGTACAAATCTGCCCCTAAAGTTTGACTGAATCCAGCCTTATTCAGAAGAAAACCAGAAACAAGATTCTTCCTATCAGGAACATGCATGACGTCCTTCAAGATCAAAGTCTTTCCTGAAGTGAACTTCAGTTCAACAACTCCAATTCCAGCAACATTAGTGGTGTGAGCATCTCCCAACAACACTTTCTTATCTTCAATATTCATGTATGTCTTGAACATAGCACGATCATAGCAGACATGACGAGTGGCGCCAGTGTCTATCCACCAACCGTCACTTCCACCAACCATGTTGATTTCAGTGATCATGGCAATTAGTTGCTCATCAGTCAGGTTAACCTGTGTATTTGAGCCAGCTACAGGTTTAGGCCTGCTCCTACATTTCTTTGCCATATGGCCCGGTTTCCCACAATTGTAGCAAGAGAAAACCGGAGCCATTTCTTTGAGGTGGTGGTTGGGGCCCTAGAGGGATTCCCATTCTTAGTTCGGTTCATAGCACAGCGGTTCTGATTCTTTAAAGGTTTTCCCGTAGGCTTCAGAACCGCACCAAACTTCTTTTTGTTGTCGTAAACAACTAAGACTTCTTCTTTCTGATCTTGTTTCCGAGCCTCCTCTTCAATTCGGAGGCGAGTAATCAGACTCTCGATTAAAAATTCTTTTATTTTGTGACGAATTATATTTTTGAAATCTTTCCAACCAGGGGGCAGTTTGTCAATAATTACAGCAATTTGAAATTGTTCATTAAGGGGCATACCTTCTGTAATAATCTCATGAGCAATCTTCTGAATTTCGTGGCTTTGACTTTCCACCGACTTCTCATCCACCATCTTGTAGTTCAAGTAGCGGCTGACAGCAGATTTCTTCGCACCTGCTTCTTCAGTATCATATTTCCTTTTCAGAGCCTCCCATACCTGTTTAGCAGTTCTGTAGCTACTGTAGTAGTCGTACAGATCATCAGCAAGGCTGTTCAGAATGTGATTTTTGCACAGATAATCATTCTCGTGCCATAAGGCGATTTCTTTTCGGAGCTGCAGATCATCTGCTGCAGCCTTAGCTTTTGCAGCATCTGAGTCAGACATTTTGGAAGTCCCGTCTGAATCTGCAAGTGAGTTACCGTTAGGTAGTTCAGATGATGCAGAAGGGACAACCGGGATTTCCTCAGTCAGAACGTGGGCAACCTTTTTCAAAGTTAAGAAAAATTTCATCTTAGCTTGCCAACGTTTGAAATTGGAACCCTCAAACCTGAAAGGTTTGTCAGAGACCAAAGCGGCCGCAGTAGTACCGATAATTTCCTCAGTTGCCATGGCAGTTATGAAAACGTCTTAAAATTGTTGTTCTTCGGATCTGAAAATTAAAGTTTAGCACAAGGAAATTATCGGGACGAGTCGCGTACTAGGTCGCTTTCTTTAAGACGTTTCGCCGTACTGCCAAATTATGCAAAGCAGTCGAATTTACGACGACGCCTCCAGGATAAAACAGCCCGTTCAAACAACTTACGATTTCAGTTGCACACTGATGAATCGCTCTAGAAATACACCTGTCTAAGTATCTGGTGAAAATAACCAGTCAAGAAAAGAGAGTTTTTGAGATGAAGAGAAATAAGAAAGAGAAGAGGGAAATCAAAATTCGTGTGAATTTGTGAAATCCGATGTACCCACTTCTGAATTTCTACCATGTATTTATAGGCAGCAAACTGCACCTGAGTGGGGAGAAATTCGTGGGGAGTGGAGAAAATGGTGGGAGACTGAGAAATTCGTGGGGAGTGGAGAAAATGGTGGGAGACTGAGAAATTCGTGGAGGACTGACTGACCAATTATTTTCTTAATTAATTAATATTTATTATTAATTAATTTTCCACCGAATTATATTAATTAATTAATGATAATTAAATTATATAAATTCAGGTCCAAAAAATAATTCATCTAAACACTACTAATATTTCCATTCCCTTCAATGTGGGACTAAAATGAATCTTTTCAAATTCACTTCTATATTAGTTCTCACTTGTGTTCATTTATTGCTCATTAATTGTCAACAAATGTTTCCAATTCCCACTATAATTAATTAAAGTTCCACCATTAATTAATTAAAGTTCCAACATAAACCCTGCATATGATCAACATGTTTTGTTTTTATAATCTTAAAAATAAAGTCAAGTGAGTAATGAATTATTATAAGTGCATAGATCTAATATCAGTTGATAAAAGATGACAAAATTGAAGTTATTCATTGATAGCTTTGATAAGGAACGTGATTTTTACTTAGGAAAACTTATGGATATTGAGATACTTGGCCAGACTCCCAGAGTAGAAAACTCACCGATATTATTTTTGGGACAATTGGGTTGTAATTGTGCTTTACTATACTTATTGAATAGTATTCATTTATATCTATCTCTGTTTCAGTAACTTTGTAATTCCCTATCCAACGAATTGTCATTTTTTAACGTTACTTTGGTTGAAGATGACAACTATTTAACACTCTCATCTAACATGCTTAACGAGCCAGTCGTTACTAATTAGAACTTATTTAGACTCATTTCTTCTTGTCAGCAAATTACTACACAAAAATCAAAGGAGCGCTTGATAAAAAGAGGATGGCTGCAATTCTTGTAGCTTTTATTGTTGCAATTGTCCTCCTCCTCTCTTGTGTATATTGCATGCGGAAGAAAAAAAAGAAAGGGCAAGTGATTTATTTTAAACGATGATGTCATTTGTTCATTACACTCTACTATTATTTTCAATTTGTGTTACAAAAAAGTGTATGTTGTGTCCCTAATTCACCCAAATCTTTCTGTAACATAAGCCACATCTACCTTTTCCATCTATTAGAGTACCGGGTTAATTTTTGTTGTCACAAGCCACCTTCACCTATGTTTGATAGATATCAACCATTGTTGTTCATTAACAAAATTAACCATATTTTTGTCTTGCAATGATTGTACGGTTACTACTTTGAGAATCACCTCAAGACCAATTCACCACAATTTCACTTCAACAAAATCAGAATAGCCTAAATGCCACTAAAAACCAGAGAAAAAAGCAGCAGTAAAGTATTAGGTGAGTTTGGTCCTATAAAAGTTACTCCACATCTCATACCATTGCATGTGTTTAACTTACAATGAACCTATTCTTATATACATATAAGTCTAAAATATCTTTACCATATATTATTATCATGTACCAACATTAAAAAATATTATTTTTCAGTATTATCCTATGGCAGTAAATATTTGGAAACATGTATGTTTTGTTCTCAAAATCCATGTTATTAGAAACAAACATTTCACTGGCATCTCAAAAAGCAACTCTTTCACTGTGTGTGAATGCGGAGCAATGTTGTATACTTACACTTTACTTTTTTACAAGCACGAGCCGTAAATTATCTTCGTCATTATAACCCGCATATCATACATAGAGATTTGAAGTCTTCAAATCTTTTAGTTTGTAAGAATTGGACTGTCAAGATATGCTAGTTGTCATTTTCTATTTATCCTACAATGTTGAATTTCCTAACATTGCTTTCTATTAAGTTGGACAATATCTTACTTGTTAACTAAACAGGTTGGTGATTTTGGTCTTTCACGTCTTAAGCATGCAACATATCTCACAACCAAGACAAGAAGGGGCACGGTAGTTTCATTATCTTTTTTCATGAATCATAAAAAAAATTATGTTTGAATGTAAATTGTTCTCCTTTACCTTTTCATTACTGAGTTGGCTCAAATTATCTTACTGATTCTACAATTTTTCTGCTTAGCTTCTAGTCTCAATGAATGGCACCAAAAGTTCTTCGTAATGAATTGTCATATGAGAAGTGTGTTCAATCTACATACTTAGTTACTCTCTCTTTCCACACATGTTTCAACATAAATGTCAGCCTTTGATTGTCTTTTTTGCCGCTTTTTGTTAATATCAGGTCTGATGTATATAACTTTGGGGTGATATTATTGGAACTTGCGACCGAAAAGATTCCTTGGGATACTTTCAACTCAATGAAGGTATTGCTTTCATGTGTACATACTACATACAAAACAAGATATTGCAAACTAAAATGACTGTATAAGCACAAATTTCAGCATAGCATATATACAAGTTTGTTATCATTTTGCTTTTTCTATTCCATTTTATTGTAACTTTATTTTACCACCACAATTTTATAACAATTTTATTTTGAACTTCTTGGTTTGTATAAATTGACTATCACTTTATCATATTTAATTGCTCTTAGACTAATAAGTTATATTAATAGTCTGCTCAAATGTATCTTGTGCCTGCAGCTAGCCTTAAACTTTAATCGTGTGTCTTGGCAATAGTTTCTAACACACTATATATGGAGATCTCTTGGAAATAGTTTATAACACACCATATTATGTTTCTTTTCATATACCTCTATAGCTGAGATTATCACTGAATTAAAGTCATTTTGCTTTAGTCTTTTCTACATAAAAGTCATATGGTTACATAGTATATATTTTGAAGTGTGTTAAATTTTTTGATAAGAAGATAACCAAGTTTAGAAGGTTGACAAGTTCCTTCAAAGATGATGAAGATATAAAGAGAAAGATTAGAAGATCTTGCTATCATTATGGTGAAATCAGTCATTATAGATCAGAATGTCCCATGAGAATAAAGGATAACGAAAGGAGCCATCACAAGTCTTCTAGAAAGTGTAGAAAAGCTCATGTCCTTTGGGAAAGTTCTAGTGATTGTTGTTGAACATTTACGTTTTTTTATCACTCTGTTTATTTTGCAATACGTATATTACTTTTCGATAGTAGGTTCTGTTAGATGATTCGATCCTGTTCGTTTTTCCACTGCACCATATTTTAAAAACAGATTTTTGCCAAAAGTTTTCGGTTGTAAAATTTGTAATCTATTCACCCCTCTAGATCAAAGTCTATCGCCTAACAAGGAGTATAAAGAGCTCTAGTTCATTCCGTGTTTGAGATACATTTCTTAGAAGAATGTCTACCAAACTTAAGGGTGTGTACAATAGAGCACCAATTTTCACCGGCGAAAATTATGGCTTTTGCAATGCACTTATGCTTTTTAATGTTAACTCCGTTGACAAAGGTATTTGGGATGCTATCGAAAATGGTCCAAATGAAATAACTATGACCAATGAATACAGTGTCACAATACCTAAATCGGAAGCACGATGAGATGATAGTGATAGGAAATTGTGATCTCAGATTGGAAAGCGAAAAACATCCTCACTTCTGCGTTGGGAGTTGATGAGTTTTATTGCGTTTCTCATTAGTAGACTGCAAAAGCTATGTGGGACACATTAGAGATTACCCATGAGGGTAATAATGATGTCAAACAAGCTCAGATAAATACATTGAATCAAGAGTTTAAGTTGTTCCAAATGTAGCATGATGAAACCGTAGCGGATATGTGAAAATGTTTCACTCCTCTTATAAATCAATTAAATGCACTAGGTAATCTCGTTTCTAATGAACGTTTTGAGGTGTTTAAGAAGGGAATGGAAACCAAAGGTAACCCCTATTAAATAAGCAAATGATCTTAAGTCGCTTGATCTTACGACTTTGTTTGTAAGTTGGAAGAGCATGACCAAGAGCTTACTTGCTTGGAAAAATATGAGAAGGAATACAAAAAATGATCGAAGAGTGAGAAAGGGAAAGACAAAGAAGAAGGGAAGAAGTCTATAAATCTAAAGACTTCTAGCTCAAGGCCTTCATATTGTGAGTATTGTAGTAGTGAGAGTGATGATGACAAGAACTCTTATGTGGAAGATGTGGGGCAGTTCGTAAGGAGATACCAACGGTACATAAAGAAGAACGTTGCTAAAATTTTTGATAAGAACATAACCAACTTTAGAAGGTTGACAAGTTCCTCCAAGGATGTTGAAGATAGAATGAGAAAGATTAGAATATCTTGCTATCATTGTGGTGAAATCGGTCATTATAGACCAGAATGTCTCACGAGAATAAAGGATAAACAAAGGAGCCATCACAAGTCTTCTAGAAAGTTTAGAAAAGCTCATCCCGCTTGGGAAAGTGCTAGTGATTCCTCTAGTGATGAAAGCACAACTTCAAGTGTGGAATCGACTCAAATTTATGTCAGGGCTAAAGGGAAGAAAAAGAATAATGGAAGTTCCTCTAAACTTTAATCCACTAATGATTTATCCTATATTCAATTCCACAAGGCCTTTGAAAATCTACATAGAGAAGCATTAAGAGCCTTTAAAAAGTCAGCTTCACATGAAAAAGCGATTTTAAAATTAGAAGCTAAAGTGTTAGAATCCTAAAGGAATTTTAAGGTTATTAAGAAATTTATGATAGAAATTCAAAGTGACTAGAAAGAGGACATAATACCTCATAGGTTTGGTTGTGAGTATCGTCATAATGGACAGGAGGAAGTCAAATCTCTTCAAGTCAAATTAGATTATGCCCTACAACCTAAGATTGTATTTGTAACACCCCAAATATTATAGGAATATTTAATTTAATTTATTTAAATGAGAATATTCGCGTTTTGGTGATTTTCGGTGATTTTGTGGAATATTGGGAATTAATGGAATTTAGGTTATTTATTTTGAATAATAATATATAATATGAATATATTAATATTATTATTGATTAAAATAAATATAAGTGAAATAAGGGCAAATTGGACAATTAAGAGGAGTTAGTGAGGATAATATGGGAAAAGCCCAATTGTGAGGCCCAAGTCTAGGTTTAACAAAAAGTAAATTGTGATGGAATTAGGATTCATTTGTTAGACTGTGAGGAGAATTGAGGGCAAAGCTCTGAGAAGGAAGATTGGGGGCAAAAGCTTCGGAGGATTCCCAGAAATACTTGAGAAGACTTTGATCGACAATTAAGGTATGGGGAGTATTGCCTTCATGATTTTCAATGTGTAAATTCAACGTATTTAAGGTCGATTTAAGGGTTTAAGGGATTTTGGGGTTGATTGTGAGAAAAAGGGATTTTGGCCTTCAACGGGTTTAACGTAAATTTACTTGAGATAATTATAGTGTTGAATGGGTTGTAATTTTATGAGAGTTTGAGTTTTTACAGAATCGAAATCGGAGGTCCGGAAGGCCTCCAACGGTGAAAAACGCAGAAAATTGCATGTTGTCCGTCACGACTGTCCATGTTTTCGGTCAAAATTATTTTGGACGTAACTTTTGATCCGTGAGTCCGTTTTGACCCCCGTTCGAAGCGTTGGAAAGCTAATGAACATGGGTATAACATAGTATAAATAAGATAATTGATTGTCTAATATTTTTATGAGATTAAATACGTGATTGTATGATGAATTACCATGAGCATAACTATGATTCTGGTGAGATTAATACATGATTGTATAATGATGATTCTTATGAGTAATGATGATGAGCTATGATGATATTTTCATGAGTTTTGATGATTCTATGATGACATGATGTATGGTGATGATTATTATGATGAGCTATGATGACATGATGTATGATGATGATTATTATGATGAGCTATGATGACATGATGTATGATGATGATTATGATGATGAGCTATGCCGTTTGATGATCATGAATATGATGAATGATGATGCACCTATTATATTATTATGAAGATGATTTGTGACGTGTGCGTCATGCATTCATGTGCATCCAGACTTCGGTTCAGGACCTCGATTACTTTGGCTTCAATCCCATTGTGTGGATGTGAAGTATTTTGATGTACTCCGGTTCTCTAGTGGAATCGATCCTATTGATGGGGGTCTATGGAGGGTTGATGGCCCAGTGTCTATCGCGCTGTGATGATTGGTACCACATGCATTGAGTCTTGTTGCATTTGCATTTATGAGTCATTTGGAATAATTTATGATGTTGTGGCCTTCGAGGCCTATTGATGAATGTGAATATGTTGAATATGATTATGACGTCATTTATATGTTGATATTCATACATTGATTATTATGAACCGTTTTACTCCCCTTGCCTGTTTGAATATTACCTCCATGTAGGTAACATGCAGATGATCAGGTTTAGCCGTGGACGCCGTCGATGTTATTTTTTTGAAGTTTTGAGTTGTTAGCCTTTTTGGTTAACTTAGAGGGTCTTGCTCTGATATATTTTTAATAAAACAATTTTCAAACATGTCAAGACAGACTTTAATTATTTCAGAAACAAGTTCCAAACATGTCATGACAAGCTTTAATTCTTTCAAAAACAAGTTCCAAACATGTCAAAACAAGCTTTAATTCTTTCCAAATAAGTTACAAACATGTCCCAGACATATTTGAATTCTTTCCAAAGCAGTTTCAAACATGTCCCCGACAGATTTGAATTCTTTCCAAAACAAAAGATTGCAACACAATTATCAGTATTCAGTTAGCATTTCAAACCAAGTTTCAAGATGAGTATAAAAAGAGAACAACACACATAATATCATGGAGGGGACAGTATACACGAATTTAAGGAAGGCGAGAACAGAGTAGAAGAGAAGAAAGAAGAAGCAATCGCAAGCATACCTGCACTACAAGCTACCGAAGATGGGAAATCCGTCGGACTAGTTCCGACCAGTTAAGCTTCCCTCATTTTTTTCTTGTTACTGGCTGGTTCTTCATGATGTATTGAACAAAAAACCTTCATTTTTCTTAAGCACCCATGTTTCACTCTTCTCTTAAAGCTTTTCTAACTAGATTATTTTTTTGCTAACCTTGTTATCTTAATTTTTTTTAGAATTTTGATTTTGGTAAAATTAACATTTATTTTTCTGAACTAGAAATTTGATTGGTATTTGAAATTAATTTTTTAATATTTTGTTCTTACTAGTTAAATCCTTTTTTTAAAATTGTGATTAGAATGTTGATTTAGAGTTTATCTTATAGACTTGTGATTAACTTCTAATTAAAATATGGAGTCTTTTATTTGAATTTGAATTTCGGAGTTTTTAGTATAGTTACAATTAGGATTGTGATATTCTGGTGATTAATTATTCAACGATTTCTCAAGTACCTTGTGTTGCACCCCAAAATTTGCCCAACCTTTTTCTGGCCTTTGTTGCACCCTAATTTTTTACCATAAGATCCCACCTCCTCTGTGCTTTTCTTATGTTATTTGAATTTATATTTCATTGTGATTAACAAGTTTGTGCAGGTACATAAGTTTCAAAGATAAAGTATTGGTTCTCTCAGTTAACAATACTTAGAATGGGCCCTGATATAATTACAGTCCGAAGTTTCAGTACTCATGTTCTTCACAAAGTCAAAATGGGAATGTCATTGGTCCGAGTCAATATCCTAACCATAGTCATAAACCAGAGTCAATTTGTTGACTATATTTTGAGTTTATCAATGAAGAGTCAAGATCCACATTACAATTTCAAATATTTTTAGCCTATCCCGGTTCTTGAAGAGGTCTGTTTGCTACGGAAGGTTTAGCTAGCTTTGTATTATACGGAGGTATGACATTTCGTTTCTTCAAGAAGACAACATCTAGCCTACAAGCGATACACTTTGAAATATTTTGAAATGTTAATAGCCAATGGAAGGCAGGACGTGGAAATTCTCGGCAAGTTTGAAGTATTATCATCAACTCAAGATTTCTTATTTATTTATAACAACGTTTTTCTCCAACACAAAGGCATTGTAAATTATGGGAGACAGAAGTCATTCATATAGTTTAAAACCACAAATTGATTAACGGTTCATAGTAGTCTGTACGAGGGGTGGATAATGTCATATGACTTGTTACAACTCTAAGTTTGGTGATAATAACTACAACTTGATTATGTGACGGTTTAGCAGGAAACTTTAAGCTACCACTACAACTAAAGGAGATGCTGGAAGAAATAATTTATGCTCCAAAGAGTAGTAGTAATAAGCAACGTCACGTCGTCAAGCTATGCGACACAGGAGTTTCCTAACACAAGACGAGGCGCCAAACAAAGTGGAACGGAACGCGTAGAAACAATAGCATGTCGGTTATCCTTGTGGCTTCTCATACCTCTGTTCGAGACTTCTGCATAGCAACATGAAAGCACAGACATTAAACATTCACAACTGAGGAGGAGATAACTGAACCGTAAAATCAAGAAATTCGCATCAGGCTTACCTACGGTGACTTTTCAGGCTACGAAACCTGCGACATAACGCCGACAGCCTCAGCTCTTGTATAAACTACGAAAACACATAACAGTAAAGGAGAAGTCATTCCTATCACAGGTCGTGCGTAAAACTCCGCAACTTCATGCGCGCCGACATTATTTCGAAGCATACTCAAGATAAGAAAGCCACATAATAAAGTAAGATCAACAAAATCAGGAAGTTAAACCGTTTCAGATTCAAGAAATGGATCAAAAGAAGGGTATTCAAATGCAAAGCATGCTTCATATGACTATTGTTCAAAACCAGGAAATTGATACATCTATCTATAGCATAAATCAAAAGCACAATCAAAGGTGAAAAAAAGGATATTGGGTTCATTATTGTGCTATTGACTGTAGGAAGCTAAAACAGCAAGAAACACGAAGTTGTTGCCCAGAGCCACCCAAAACTCCGACTCTGCAAACGAAATTATGACCAGTTATGCATTAGGCCAAGCAAAAGAAATTGAGATGTTAGAATTTGTCGTGACATGTGTAGTTCGCAGTGTGTGAGAGTGATTTGTAAATCAGTACGTATTACCTTAAATCGCAGTGTGTTGCCGTTAGTAACCAACAGTGAGCAGCCCTCGTGGATCCTGATTACACCGTGTCTGCTATACAAAATTTCGGAAGCTTTGAACATGTTGCTACCACAGGCCCTGCGAAGTCCATGAGGTTCACCAGAGTTCCTTCCAAACGACACCCTCAGAAGTTCCTGCGAAGGTAACCAAAGTCAGCAGCTTATATTGGAATTAAGGACCTGCAAAGTACCAAAATTAAGTTAAGGACTGCAACCGGTATTTCGAATGCCATTGCAGAAATAAAACAAAGGATTGAGGTAATAACAGCCCTCAATTTAGTTTTTTTAATCATCATCAGGCAGTTTCGAGCGGCCGAAATGGTGACAAGCAGGGCTGCCCACCTTCTCCCTACCGTGCATCGGAAATCAAAATAATCAAAATTCTGATAGAAAGCAACTAAGCAATGCAAAGCACAACAACATCAAGGCAACAATATTTGCAAGCATCACCCGCAAGAACAGTAGCATTTTTATTCCCTTCATGGTTCAGACTTATAAGTCATCATTACCACGTCAAACCTTTCTCAGCACCAAGACTAAGATCGGCAGCCTCCGAATTACTAACGACACCCTGAGAGAAAAATAGAAATGTCAATGCGACAAGGTAGTTCAGCCACAAATATCAATCTGCAAGCAAAGCATCTACGACAATAGTGCAATATCGATGATAAGCAGCTGCAGACATCATAGCACCATAATATCAGTTCACCAATGCCAACAACAGAATAACATCAACAACGACAATTGCAAGCAAACGTCCATAACGGTAGCGTAACATCATTAAAGCCAACTGCACAATATCAACAATACTAGCTGCGCACAATGTCAATCATGTCAGTTCACTATCTGCACCATTAGCAATACAGAAGAGCGTTATCAACAACAGAGGAGCCAAAAGTTTAAAGTTTAAAAAGAGGTCATATGCTCAGCCCTCAGTTCCCTTCATCATCGGGCTAAAACTCGAGCAGCCAGGAGGACAATAACCAAGGTCGTCGTCAACTCCTTACCGAACATCAAAGGAATCAAATATAAACAAACGAGGCAACCATTTTCAGAACAGCTCTCAACATTAGCGCGAAGACAGCAAAGGTTTCAAAGGCAACGACAACCCTGGCTCATGGTTCAGACCACCATGTCATCATCACCGTTATACTTTTCTCGTCGCCAAAACCAAGACCAGCGGATTCTGAACTTATCAGTAATAACCTGAAAGAAGAAGAGGAAAATTAGCGATAATAGCAGCAGGTATCAATTTCACACAAACTGCATCAGTGAAGGTATCAACAATAACAGGTTCGCAACAAACAACTCCAGGCTACAATTAACATGTCACAAGCTGCGACCAACAATAGAACAACATGCCCTGCACTCAGCTTGTTCACAAAGAGGCGTTTGAAGGATCTCCATGGGAACCACCACCAAAGAGTATCAGACGTTCGTTACAACGTGTTGGCCGAAGCTTTGTGCAAAACATGTCAGATACCGAAGAATCAAGTGGGTGTTACGTTGGGCTGTTAATCTCTCTGGGCCCAAAATCAATCATTATCCGCACCTGCCCACACCAAATTTGAGTTAGCAAAATCAGAGAATATCCACTTAAAAAAAGATTCGATGCAACAGCTAGCAAATCAAAGCATTAACCAGATCGATACAGGATATCACAAGATTGGAATTTTCATTTAGCATATTATTACAATCAGACGAATAAGGAAAGATTTCAAATTATTTTTCATCCCAATTCGGAAAAGCCCATTCAGCATTCAAAGCTCATAACCATTCTCACATCAGCAATCTCATATTGGAGTCTATATAAAGGGATCAAAGAGAGAAGGAAGGAAGGATAACTACAACAAAAAGCCCTAAATTCGTAACCTGAGATTTTGAGTAAAAGCACTTATCTTTCGTTCGTCGGAGCCACCTCCAACCACTGCGAGTCCTATCGGCGAAACGTCCGTCATCGCCACGAATCCACTCCGCCGCCGCTATCACTCAAACCTTCGGTAATCCCCCTACCTTTATTTATGCTATTGCACGATTGATGTTTTGTTTGTTGTTTCAGGTCCAAACGTGAAAGGAGCGATGAATAGGGAATAGAACCAGACCGCTATCGTGAGAGAGAGAGACGCAATCGAAGAGAGAGACGATCGGGGAAATTGGGGGTTAGGGATTTAGGTTCATTTTTATCTCTTTTGTTATTTTGATTGTAATACTAAACACACACACTCACCATGATTATCACCGTAAACCACCCCCTTAATCACCGTTATTTAATTTAACCCCTAACCAACCTTTAATTAATAATTAAAAACTTAATTAATCCTAGGTCAGTAATAATATTTTCATTAAAATAATTTTAATTAAGTATATTCTGTCTGATTTAATTTTAAATCTAAAAACAGATAAACCTATTAAATCTATTTTTATTAATCTAAACTTAATAACCTTTTATTAATACTAACTCAATCTTACCTTTATTATAATCTTTTTTTATTTTTATTAAAAATAATTAGTAAAACCTTTTATCAAAAATATTAATTTCTTTAACTTTTAATCCATTATTTACTCATTAACTCTACTTATTTTATTAATTCCATTTATTAAACAATTTAATAATATTGTTAACCAAAACTCTTTTTAAATAACAAATCATTAGTACTTAATTAACCTTTTTTAGAAATAATAATAAATAAAACATTTTATAACAACTTAAGTAAGAGAAAATAATTTTGTATAATAAAGTCATTCTATAACTTAAATAACATTTGTTAATAATAAAAACTACACTTTTATATTAGAAACTTTTAAGGTAAATTAACTTCTAATATGATAATACCCTTTTTTACTAAAAATCAATCTCATCAAAAAAAATAAAACTTTTTCATGTAAAATTAATACAACATCCTCTCTTAAAATCAATCCTACATCTTAAATCAATCTCTCGACTTAATCTAATCGTGCACACTTCACGACACATCCACTCTCACACACTTCAGCACTTTCATGCGTACATGTATGTTTATTTATCTGCCTTTACCTTCAGCAATTTACATTACAGTAATTTTTATTATCGTCATTTATCATTCTCGCATTGCATCCGTCCAAAGGAAGAATCTGCGCATGATCCCAACAATCGTGCGTATGCATTCACATTTGCATCATTCTCCCCATGATCCTTGATCCCATTCAAGTTGATCTTCTTAAGTTTAGGACCTACCCCATAGGAAGGACCTTTATCTTACAATATAGACAAAACAACTCAATACAACCTATTCAAACACATTAGAGAAAGATGTTAATCATCTTAAGTGAGATAGAATCTCCACCCTACAACAATACAATCAACATGTAGGGACTTTGCCTTAAGAGAGATAAAGGTGTACTCGTCAAACAATCCGAGTACTTGAGCCATTTTCTTATGACGATGCAAAGACTATTTTCCTACAACCTGTGGCGGTTACATCTCCTTTAAAATGATAAAGCATCTCTTCTCTTAAACCTAATCAATCAACTACTCTAAACCCGTAGGAACTTTGACCACAGTCAAAGAACTCCTCTAACCCTTTAGGGGAACTACAAATACTCTGATTCCACTCCCGTAAGGATATGTAGGCATAAGATGCAACATCTTATCGAGTATACTTAGAAATAAACCACTAGGGTCCTTTAAACCTTAAGCAGATAAACCATAGCAATAAACAAACATAAAACAAGAGGTTCCTATAGAGTACTACAGAAACTTAGGATGCTAGCACCTTCCCTAAGTTTAACCGACCCCCGAACCTATAACTCTCTAAACCTTGCATTTGCATTGCATTGTGGGAATTTCGATCTTTATCCCTTCCTTTGGACAAATCAAAGTTCGGTTGCAAAATGAATTAAAGATTCAAATTAATCAATAGTTTGGTATCCGATTTTCACCGCGACAGAAATGGCGACTTCACTGGGGATGGCCTCTAGTGGGTTTCCCTATCTTATTTTATTTGTTTACTGCTTTATATATCTGCTTACTTGATTAATTATTTATTTGTATACTTTCTCTTGTTTTTCTTTTGGGATTGTTATCCTTGAGTGGTGAGATAAAGTTCTACACCCGAACTTGAGAGAAATTAAGATATGATGGTGATATATTCGATGAGGCTTATAGGGAGTGAGTCCCGACTAAGTTGATCCGAGAATCCCGCTTAGTTGAGACCCTTTTGAAAATAGTTCGGTTGAACGAGTTTAGTCATGAAAACTTTTACTATTCTCAATGGGAGTCCATGATACTAAGGACTGTGGTTACCTTTAACCCCACTTTGGCCTTTATTAGAACATAGTGCGAGACTATGAGGGAGTACACCCGAAATAGTGTTACGCGATACTACACTCAAAAGAAGTTCTCTTGAGAATATTATTAATCCCCGAGTTAGTTAGGAAATTGATAATATCCGATAGATGGACTAATGACTTTGGGACCTCCTTAGAACCTTGTTCTGCAGGTACCATCTACCTCTAGTCCTTGTCCCTTGGGAATGGGTATACCCTTGGCTCCATGCTCGTTGCAAACCTAGGACCTTTGTTTGTTTATCTTTGTGTGCCCTTATGTGCTTACTTGTGTTTGCTGCATTCATGTAGCATCATACTACATTGAACTTCATGGGATTTACCCTTTATTTATGAACATTGTAGGACATTATGGATTCCAATAGACGAAATACTTTAAAATATACTTTTAAGAGTCCCAAATTGGATGACCTAAGGGAGTTGGGAGCTTTGATTGAAGACCAAGAGAAGTTCAAGGGTAAATATGGGAAATTACTATCTTTGTTAGGACGCAAGGCAAATGAGGACCTCCTTTCCGTTCTATTACAATTTTATGATCCGATGTATCACTGCTTTACTTTTCCAGATTATCAGTTGTTGCCAACTTTGGAAGAATACTCCTTTTTGTTAGGTCTGCCTATTCTAGAAGAATCTCCTTTTCCGTTCTTGGAAAAGGACCCCGAAGAAAGAGACATCGCTAAGGCCCTTTATCTCAAGGTATCTGACGTTAAGGCCAACATGGTTGTTAAAAGTGGGACTTTTGGTTTGACTACAGATTTTCTATTCAAGAAAGCTTCATTTTATACTGATTTTACGAACAAGGATCCATCCGAGGAAATCTTCGCCTTACTTGTCTATGGGGTGTTTCTATTTCCAAGTTTTGAAGGGTTTGTTGACCTTAATGCAATTAAGATCTTCATGAAGAACAATCTAGTGCCGACTCTATTGGGTAACACCTATCACTCTATACATCTCCGAAACCTTCATGGTGGAGGAATGATTACATGTTGTGTGCCTTTGTTATACAAATGGTTCCTTACCCGCTTGCCCAAGTATGTTTCCTTTTGGCATCTTAATGATAAGCGTTGGTCAAAAAGGATTATGGCTTTGACTCATTCTAACATTGATTGGTACAGCCGTGAGTATGATGGGATTCTAATCATTGATGGATGTAGAGATTTTGTTAATATACCGTTACTCAGCTTTGGTGGAGGGATCAGTTATAATCCGGTTTTAGCTCGCCGACAGTTGGGATATCCGTTGAAGGGACCACCTAAGAGCATACAAGTTGAGAGTATTTTCTTCGAAGATAATCAAGAGCTCCGAGAGAAGATTGTGGAAGCTTGGAAACATCTGCATAAGAAAGATAGGAATAGTTTGGGAAGACCCAGCTGTGTGTCTTTGGAGCCGTATCTTCAGTGGGTAAGGAATAGGGCAATCAAGCTGAGGATGCCTTACTCTCATCAAGATCCTATACCTCCGAGAAGGGAGTCCACTTATGTCTTTATGTCCGAAATTGAGAAGTTAGAGGTTGCTTTAAAGAAGTCGCAACAAGAGTTAGAATCATGGAAGAACAAGTATCTAGTGTCTGTTGCAGAAATTGATGAACTCCAGAAGCAATTACAGTTTAAGGATGAAGAGTTACTCCCCTGCAAGAAGAGGAAAGTCATGGAGGATTTATTTTTCTTCGACCCGCAATGCACTATTTGGAAGCTGATTTTGGACAACCTTATCCGTGAGAAGACCCAATTGGAAGAGCAGCTCAAGCAGCAGAATTTGAAATTTCCTTAGTGTCTTTACTAGCTTTTATTTAGCTTTTATTTGGGACTTTTAAAAGCAATTATTTGTATTCCGTTTCAAAATTAATAAAAACGTTTTCTTTTACCGCAATGTTTATAAATAGTTGGGATCCCATGAAGTCCTACTCGTATTGCATTGCATTCTTTCCTTATACATTTCAAGAAACTCAATTTTATTTCTCAGGTATTGTAACCATGGATTTCACGAGAGAAGCATTGGAGTACACTTTTCAAAGTTCTAACATTGAAAGCTTGAAAGAACTAGCAGATCTCATTGAGAACCGTTACGCCTTCGCAGCAGAATATGGAGAAGTCTTCCGTTTCCTCGAGCTCAAGATGAAAGAAGGGCTGTTGGAGACCCTTGTTCAATTTTATGATCTGCTGTACCATTGTTTCACTTTTCCGGATTACCAGTTGATGCCGACTTTGGAAGAGTATTCTGATTTCCTGAGGATGCATGTGACGGCCCGACCTATATTCACCGGCCAGGAGGACGTACCCAGTCACCAAGAGATTGCCAACGCTACTCATCTCAGCTTAGCAGATGTTCAAGCGCACTTGACCACCAAGGAAGGAGTCCTTGGATTCCCAACTGACTTCTTGATTGAAAAAGTCCGCTACCATGCTGAAAGGAAAGAAGTCCTTATCTTGGAAGCCACCTTTGCTTTATTGGTCTATGGGACCTTTTGGTTCCCTAAGGTTGATGATTTCGTTGATATGGATGCGATTAAACTATTCATACTCAAGAATCCTGTCCCTACCTTGGTAGCTGACACGTACTACTCAACCCACTCGAAGAATGCCGAAGGGGGAGGACATATCGTTTGTTGTACCGCTCTGTTGTATTCATGGTTCATTGCTCGCCTGACTCGGCATCCGTCCATTTGGGAAGAGGAAGAGTCGCCCCGTTGGTCCGAAATAGTTATGGCCCTTACTCACTCTGACATTGTGTGGTACGACCCTACTATAGAGGTATATGTATGATCCATAGCATCAGAGGATTCACTAACATACCACTCATTGGGAGAGAAGGATGCATAAGTTACAACCCTGCTTTGGCTTGTCTCCAATTTGGGCATCCTATGATCGAAGTACCTGACCAAAATCTGTTAGAAGGGATCTTTCTCAATGAAGGAGAAGAACCAGACCTGAAGACCGTCATAATTTATGCATGGAGATACGTCAACAAGGAAGGAAAAGCTGCTTTAGGATACCCCAATTGTGCTGTCTCCGAAGAATATCTCCATTGGGTACGAGAAAGAGCTCTCAACCTCAAGATGTCGTTTCCTTTTCATGAACCCATGGTATTGGCTTTTCATGATCCTAATTGGTTTGATGTGAGTGAAGTAGATCAATTGAAGGCCGCTTTGGATGAGGCTCGAAAACTGAAAGCCGCTTGGAGAAATAAGTTTTTCCCGCTCAAGGTAGAAAGAGAGAGGTCCCAGAGGTTGCCAGAAGTAGAACTTGCAAGGAAAAGGAAGGCGCGAGAGGATTTATTTTCCTCTCACACCTCTTCAAGAGCTGTCACCAGTGGTGATTTTTCCCAAGTCGCTATGGCTTGGAAAGAATGTGTCGATCGAATCATCAATGAGAAGTCCGAGTTACAAGAACGCGTCCGTCAGTTAGAAGAAGAGCTTCACGCACAGAAGGAACGTAAGAAGTAGACCTTTGAGTGTCTCTTTTGCTTTTGGTTCAATTTAATAAAATCTTAAAAGAGTACTCTGTTTTGTAATGCTTCGAATATCAAAATAAAATAAATTTTTATCCAACGTTATAATACCGAAAACAACTTGAGTTTCTTGAAGTTTCATCCTGCATTCTGCATAACATCTAGCATTTTAGCATATGCATGTGTCTCTTCTCCGCTGCGTCCTCATCCGTCTTTCTGTCTTCGTCTGTCAGTTGACATCTCGCCCATCTAATCAAGCTTGAAGTATTACTTAAGGATAGCAAGGAGAACGAAAGATATGGATCGCATGACTAGCTTCAAAGTAAGGACTGATTCGACGTTCGACTATTCCACCGACGACTTTGTGCAACAAGTGGATGTTCCTGTGCAACTTCAACCTTTGCAAGACAACCTGTTTGTTGACCCCCAGAACACTCCTACTGAGAAAGGAGTGGATGATCCTAGATTCATAGCAATGGAGAAAGAACTTCGTGGTCTCCAAGAACAAGTGAAGATGATGAGAGGAGCTACCGCATCAGGTCTTGGTGCTCGTGAACTATGTTTAGTTCCAGGTGTGATTATTCCTCTAAAGTTCAAGATGCCTGTCTTCGAAATTTACAAGGGTATCAGTTGTCCAGAATACCACTTGACAATGTTTTTTCGAAAAATGACTGCTTATATTGACAATGACAAGCTGATGATTCACTGCTTTCAAGAAAGTTTATGTGGGACATCCTTGACGTGGTACATGAAGCTACAAAGTAACCACATTCAGTCTTGGGAAGACTTAGCTGTTGCTTTTGTGAAGCAATACCATCACAATTTGGGTATAGCCCCAGACAATGGAGATGACAGTGGACCTTCCAGAGAATTCATAGCTCCGGTACCCCGTCCTCAACATCAGTATGCAATGTCCGCTCAGCGCGAACAACAACCACCTCCTAAGCAGAAGTTGGCTTCTCCAGATCAACCACATAATCGACGATTTTGGAAAAGGTATCAGAGGATGCCTCTGGATACTCCAAGGGAAGTAATTCATCGGTTTGATCCCATACCTGTGAAGTATGCTGATATGTTTCCAGTTTTGATTCAGAAAGGTCACATCCAGACAAGAGCTCCACCTAAAGTACCCGAGAAACTCCCGTACTGGTACAAAGCTGACAAATTTTGCCCATATCACCAAGGTGCTCCTGGCCATGACATTGAGAGCTGCTATGGTTTGAAGGCAGACGTTCAAGAATTGGTTAAGAGCGGAATCTTATCCTTCGAGGGTTCTAATCCTGACCCCAACATGGCTCATCCTCCGAGGACATGATCCAAGGTTATCAGAAGACTACACATCAGACGATTCCGCAAGCCTCTCCATTTCAAGGCGTAATAAAGAAGGGCTTGTCTGGCTTTTTACTTTGTTTTGTTTTTGTGTTTGTGTTTCTTTGATTAAAAGTATTTTTGGCATGTAAGAACTTGTTATTTTGAATAAGTAATGCAATAAGTGTTTGTCTTGAAGAAATCCATTCGTTTTCACTCAAATTGTTTTTCAAAATAATTTATAATACCGACTTTACCCAATTTTTCTCACTTTGGTGAAGAATTGGAAGGAGGATGATGAAGTAAAACACATGATCTCTTGTTGTATGCTTCGAATAAGAACCCTACTGATGATGTAAGGCATTATTTCAACCATCTAAACACCAACATAGTTAAACCCTCTTTTTAAGCCTTGAGAAAAGATTTGTTTTTTTTCTCAAATCGAAACCTCGTTTTTAGCCTGGGGCAGGGTAATATCAAAAAAATAATGAACATCTTTCAAAATTGGGTGGGCACAAATATACTAACCCTTTATTCCTCCGCTTTACAAGTCATAAATTAAGCCCATATACGACCTTCAAAGTCCTAATTGAAGTAAGGTTTAGTTTGAAAGCATACTCGACGAGATGTTGTTTCCTGACTCCTTGAGCTATGCTCAAATTAATTGGGTTGATAAATAATGTTAAATTTGTATCCTAACTAGTGGTTTCGATCACAAGTTATTGCGATACCCCTTTTTAAAACTTCAAGACAAACGTGTGTTGCATTAACATTTTCGAAATTAACATTTCTGACTTGTTAACTTTGCTTGATATCTTAGAAAGATTACATACAGACATCATTGTTAAAGTTTGAAGGCTGTGCCAACCTGGGGCAAGTTATTTTCCCATGAAGTTTGATTCACACCAATCTTGGCTCCCTCTAAAGCACAAATTGGAAGACTCAGTTATACCGTCAATCAGGGGCAGTTACGTCGAGATTCGGCGAATCTCTCTGAGAGTCTAAAAACAGTGGGGCATTTGAACATCATGTTTTCTCTAAAATCCTCTCGAGATGTTTTTCTCTTAAGCCAGGAGACTTGGGGCATTTGAAACTTTGAAGCGAAGCGAATGTTTATTTCATCCCCAGGAAGCTCAACTCCGACATGTTCAACAACTACGATGACCCAGGGTATTTATTTTATCCTCTATGAAGCTTCGATTTGGATACCTCCGTCTACAAATCCATACAACCTTTCAAACTTATCAAGATGTTACATCCCCAAGTGGAAGGTTCTCTATTCCCCAAGAGAAAATTTGAAGCCCTGAAGCAGGAGTGTGATCCCATATTCAGTTCTCCGTCTATCTCCAGTGGTACTTCTATCTTTGAAGATTGGTCGAGATGCTTGTTTCAAGATGTTTATTTCATCTCCGATCACCGCTTTCTGTTTGTCTCGTCAGCATAGGCATACGCATAGCATATAAGTAGACAGCATGGCATATGCATTTGTTTGCATTCTTTGTGTTTATTTTATTCTGTCGCTTTGGCTGTAGCTACCCCTAGGTGTTTGGGTGCGTCTTATCCCTCCAAATAGGTTTGTCGACCCTAGGCAGAAAAAGCACAATATTTCATTTTTTCCCCATGAAGTTCAACCCTCATGGAAGATGGTTATTTTAGTACAATCCCATTTGAGTTCTTACCTCATTGGACAAGTCTTGCTTGACAGTTTCTTTTCAGTTATTCCCTGAATTGAACTTCGGTTTTTGGCAATCACATCGTGGACGTCTCCAACCTTTGAACGTGGATTAAGTGTGCACTTATTTTGCACCCTATTCCCCAGGAAGAATATTCATAAAGAAGGATATTACTTCTACAATAACATCACAGGATTTTCTCGAACATCTATCTCTTTATTTGAGCAACTCGTTTTGATCAGGATCCTAGTCAAAACGACAAACGACAGTTTCTACAAGACAGTTCATTTACCCTCAGTGGGTCCTCCAACATTATTGATTCATCAGAGAAGACAGTTGCAGACATTTCTCTTTATTTGAGAATTCGCACTTTTTTTACAACTACTAGGACATTCCGCAGGAATGACTTCCCTAGAGAGTTCATCACACAAGTTTACTTCCGTCAAGTGACATCTCCCCGAAGAAGTCGAAGAAGTTTAGTCTCTCTTTATTTGAGAAGACGTACAACCGGCTCACATCTCTTCCGAAGATCCCCGGTGAAGCTCTACACTACAGACTACATCTACATCTACAAATTACACCTACAAGTTCTACAACGAACCACATCTACATTGACAACAACAATTTACAACTACAGTCTACAACGACAACTACAGTCTACAACGACACCTACAATCTACAACAACAATCATTCGAGCATCTTACAGTTCCTGGTTAATCTCGGCAGTAGATTCCCAGAAGACCTCGGCAGTAGGTAGTCCTATTTCAGTTCCTGGTTAATCTCGGCAGTAGATTCCCAGAAGACCTCGGCAGTAGGTAGTTCCTGGTTAATCTCGGCAGTAGATTCCCAGAAGACTTCGGCAGTAGGTAGTTTCCTGGTTAATCTCGGCAGTAGATTCCCAGAAGACCTCAGCAGTAGGTAGTTCCTGGTTAATCTCGGCAGTAGATTCCTAGAAGACCTCGGCAGTAGGTAGTTCCTGGTTAATCTCGGCAGTAGATTCCCAGAAGACCTCGGCAGTAGGTAGTTCTATTTCATTTTCTAGTTAATCTCGGCAGTAGATTTCCAGAAGACTTCGTCAGAAGTATTTCTCCAACAAACTTCAACACAAAATCTCGGTAGTAGATTCCTTACAGATTTTAACAGTGCATACTTTGGCAAAAGTACTCTCAATTACATTTACAAGTCTCGGCAGTAGATTTCTCCAGATGATATCTTAAATCAATTACATTTGACATATACAGTAGATTCCTCAAGAGGATTTCCCTTCCATATTCTTCACAACATATTTACAGACACTTTGCGATTGTCAATCTTTTCCCATGGAGTCTCGCTCTGATGAGCCCGTTCTTCCCGTGTATCGCGCCTAGTTGTTCCCCTGTGGCGCCATTTCTCCACATGACCTCTGTTTTGCATTCTCATATCATTGCATATCATTTGCATTCGGTGGCCTCTTAGGGCCAAAAATTCGTGCAATGTTTGTATTTAAGTCCCTCCTATCTCGTCGAGACGGAGATTTCAATCTCCATATCTCCGGATAGAAGTAACTTAAATAGGGGCATCTGTTGCACCCTAATTTTTGACCATAAGATCCCACCTCCTCTATGCTTTTCTTATGTTATTTGAATTTATATTTCATTGTGATTAACAAGTTTGTGCAGGTACATAAGTTTCAAAGATAAAGTATTGGTTCTCTCAGTTAAAAATACTTAGAATGGGCCCTGGTATAATTACAGTCCGAAGTTTCAGTACTCATGTTCTTCACAAAGTCAAAATGGGAATGTCATTGGTCCGAGTCAATATCCTAACCATAGTCATAAACCAGAGTCAATATGTTGACTATATTTTGAGTTTATCAATGAAGAGTCAAGATCCACATTACAATTTCAAATATTTTTAGCCCATCCCGGTTCTTGAAGAGGTCTGTTTGCTACGGAAGGTTTAGCTAGCTTTGTATTATACGGAGGTATGACATTTAGTTTCTTCAAGAAGACAACAGCTAGCCTACAAGCGGAACACTTTGAAATATTTTGAAACGTTAATAGCCAATAGAAGGCAGGACGTGGAAATTCTCGGCAAGTTTGAAGTATTATCATCAACTCAAGATTTCTTACTTATTTACAACAACGTTTTTCTCCAACACAAAGGCATTGTAAATTATGGGAGACAGAAGTCATTCATATAGTTTAAAACCACAAATTGATTAATGGTTCATAGTAGTCTGTACGAGGGGTGGATAATGTCATATGACTTGTTACAACTCTAAGTTTGGTGATAATAACTACAACTTGATTATGTGACGGTTTAGCAGGAAACTTTAAGCTACCACTACAACTAAAGGAGATGCTGGGAGAAATAATTTATTCTCCAAAGAGTAGTAGTAATAAGCAACGTCACGTCATCAAGCTATGCGACACAGGAGTTTCCTAACACAAGACGAGGCGCCAAACAAACTGGAACGGAACGCGTAGAAACAATAGCATGTCGGTTATCCTTGTGGCTTCTCATACCTCTGTTTGAGACTTCTGCATAGCAACATGAAAGCACAAACGTTAAACATTCACAACTGAGGAGGAGATAACTGAACCGTAAAATTAAGAAATTCGTATCAAGCTTACCTACGGTGACTTTTCAGGCTACGAAACCTGCGACATAACGCCGACAGCCTCAGCTCTTGTACAAATTACGAAAACACATAACAATAAAGGAGAAGTCATTCCTATCATAGGTCGTGCATAAAACTCCGCAACTTCATGCGCGCCGACATTATTTCAAAGCATACTCAAGATAAGAAAGCCACATAATAAAGTAAGATCAACAAAATCAGGAAGTTAAACCGTTTCAGATTCAAGAAATGGATCAAAAGAAGGGTATTCAAATGCAAAGCATGCTTCATATGACTATTGTTCAAAACCAGGAAATTGATACATCTATCTATAGCATAAAACAGAAGCACAATCAAAGGTGAAAAAAAGGATACTGAGTTCATTATTGTGCTATTGACTGTAGGAAGCTAAAACAGCAAGAAACACGAAGTTGTTGCCCAGAGCCACCCAAAACTCCGACTCTGCAAACGAAATTATGACCAGCTATGCATTAGGCCAAGAAAAATAAATTGAGATGTTAGAATTTGTCGTGACATGTGTAGTTCGCAGTGTGTGAGAGTGATTTGTAAATCAGTACGTATTACCTTAAATCGCAGTGTGTTGCCGTTAGTAACTAACAATGAGCAGCCCCCGTGGATCCTGATTACACCGTGTCTGCTATACAAAATTTCGGAAGCTTTGAACATGTTGCTACCACAGGCCCTGCGAAGTCCATGAGGTTCACCAGAGTTCCTTCCGAACGACACCCTCAGAAGTTCCTGCGAAGGTAACCAAAGTCAGCAGCTTATATTGGAATTAAGGACCTGCAAAGTACCAAAATTGAGTTAAGGACTGCACCGGTATTTCGAATGCCATTGTAGAAATAAAACAAAGGATTGAGGTAATAACAACCCTCAGTTTAGTTTTTTTTTAATCGTCATCAGGCAGTTTCGAGCGGCCGGAATGGTGACAAGCAGGGCTGCCACCTTCTCCCTACCGTGCATCAGAAATCAAAATAATAAAAATTCAGATAGAAAGCAACTAAGCAATGCAAAGCACAACAACATCAAGGCAACAATATTTGCAAGCATCACCCGCACGAACAGTAGCATTTTTATTCCCTTCATGGTTCAGACTTATAAGTCATCATTACCACGTCAAACCTTTCTCAGCACCAAGACTAAGATCGGCAACCTCCGAATTGCTAACGGCACCCTGAGAGAAAAATAGAAATGTCAATGCGGCAAGGTAGTTCAGCCACAAATATCAATCTGCAAGCAAAGCATCTACGACAACAGTGCAATATCGATGATAAGCAGCTGCAGAAAGCATAGAACCATAATATTAGTTCACCAATGCCAACAATAGAATAACATCAACAACGACAATTGCAAGCAAACGTCCATAACGGTAGCGTAACATCATTAAATCCAACTGCGTAATATCAACAATACTAGCTGCGCACAATGTCAATCATGTCAGTTCACTATCTGCACCATTAGCAATATAGAAGAGCGTTATTAAAAACAGAGGAGCCCGAAGTTTAAAGTTTAAAAAGAGGTCATATGCTCAGCCCTCAGTTCCCTTCATCATCGGGCTAAAACTCGAGCGGCCAGGAGGACAATAACCAAGGTCGTCGTCAACTCCTTACCGAACATCGAAGGAATCAAATATAAACAAACGAGGCAACCATTTTCAGAACAGCTCTCAACATTAGCGCGAAGACAACAAAGGTTTCAAAGGCAACGACAACCTTGGCTCATGGTTCAGACCACCACGTCATCATCACCGTTATACTTTTCTCGTCGCCAAAACCAAGACCAGTGGATTCTGAACTTATCAGTAATAACCTGAAAGATGAAGAGGAAAATTAGGGATAATAGCAGCAGGTATCAATTTCACACAAACTGCATCAGTGAAGGTATTAACAATAACAGGTTCGTAACAAACAACTCCAGGCTACAATTAACATGTCACAAGCTGCGACCAACAATAGAACAACATGCCCTGCACTCAGCTTGTTCACAAAGAGGCGTTTGAAGCATCTCCATGGGAACCACCACCAAAGAGTATCAGAAGTTCGTTACAACATGTTGGCCGAAGCTCTGTGCAAAACATGTCAGATACCAAAGAATCAAGTGGGTGTTACGTTGGGCTGTTAATCTCTCTGGGCCCAAAATCAATCAGTATCCGCACCTGCCCACACCAAATTTGAGTTAGCAAAATCAGAGAATATCCACTTAAAAACGATTTGATGCAACAGCTAGCAAATCAAAGCATTAACCAGATCGATACAGGATATCACAAGATTGGAATTTTCATTTAACATATTATTACAATCAAACGAATAAGGAAAGATTTCAAATTATTGTTCATCCCAATTCGGAAAAGCCCATTCAGCATTCAAAGCTCATAACCATTCTCACATCAGCAATCTCATATTGGAGTCTATATAAAGGGATCAAAGAGAGAAGGAAGGACGGATAACTACAACAAAAAGCCCTAAATTCGTAACCTGAGATTTTGAGTAAAAGCACTTATCTTTCGTCCGTCGGAGCCACCTCCAACCGCTGCGAGTCCTATCGGCGAAACGTCCGTCATCACCACGAATCCACTCCGCCGCCGCTATCACTCAAACCTTCGGTAATCCCCCTACCTTTATTTATGCTATTGCACGATTGATGTTTTGTTTGTTGTTTCAGGTCCAAACGTGAAAGGAGCGATGAATAGGGAATAGAACCAGACCGCTATCGTGAGAGAGAGACGCGATCGAAGAGAGAGACGATCGGGGAAATTGGGGGTTAGGGATTTAGGTTCATTTTTATCTCTTTTGTTATTATGATTGTAATACTAAACACACACACTCACCATGATTATCACTGTAACCCCCCCCCCCCCCCCTAATCACCGTTATTTAATTTAACCCCTAACCAACCTTTAATTAATAATTAAAAACTTAATTAATCCTAGGTCAGTAATAATATTTTCATTAAAATAATTTTAATTAAGTATTTTCTGTCTGATTTAATTTTAAATCTAAAAACAGATAAACCTATTAAATCTATTTTTATTAATCTAAACTTAATAACCTTTTATTAATAGTAACTCAATCTTACTTTTATTATAATCTTTTTTTTTTTTTTTTTATTAAAAATAATTAGTAAAACCTTTTATTAAAAATATTAATTTCTTTAACTTTTAATCCATTATTTACTCATTAACTCTACTTATTTTATTAATTCCATTTATTAAACAATTTAATAATATTGTTAACCAAAACTCTTTTTAAATGACAAATCATTAGTACTTAATTAACCTTTTTTAGAAATAATAATAAATAAAACATTTTATAACAACTTAAGTAAGAGAAAATAATTTTGTATAATAAAGTCATTCTATAACTTAAATAACATTTGTTAATAATAAAAACTACACTTTTATATTAGAAACTTTTAACATAAATTAACTTCTAATGTGATAATACCCTTTTTTACTAAAAATCAATCTCATAAAAAAAAAAAAACTTTTTCATGTAAAATTAATACAACATCCTCTCTTAAAATTAATCCTACAGCTTAAATCAATCTCCCGACTTAATCTAATCGTGCACACTTCACGACACATCCACTCTCACACACTTCAGCGCTTTCATGCGTACATGTATGTTTATTTATCTGTCTTTACCTTCAACAATTTACATTACAGTAATTTACATTATCGTCATTTATCATTCTCGCATTGCATCCGTCCAAAGGAAGAATCTGCGCATGATCCCAATAATCGTGCGTATGCATTCACATTTGCATCATTCTCCCCATGATCCTTGATCCCATTCAAGTTGATCTTCTTAAGTTTAGGACCTACCCCATAGGAAGGACCTTTATCTTACAATATAGACAAAACAACTCAATACAACCTATTCAAACACATTAGAGAAAGATGTTAATCATCTTAAGTGAGATAGAATCTCCACCCCACAACAATACAATCAACATGTAGGGACTTTGCCTTAAGAGAGATAAAGGTGTACTCGTCAAACAATCCGAGTACTTGAGCCTTTTTCTTATGACGATGCAAAGACTATTTTCCTACAACCTGTGGCGGTTACATCTCCCTTAAAATGATAAAGCATCTCTTCTCCTAAACCTAATCAATCAACTACTCTAAACCCGTAGGAACTTTGACCACAATCAAAGAACTCCTCTAACCCTTTAGGGGAACTACAAATACTCTGATTCCACTTCCGTAAGGATATGTAGGCATAAGATGCGACATCTTATCGAGTATACTTAGAAATAAACCACTAGGGTCCTTTAAACCTTAAGCAGATAAACCATAGCAATAAACAAACATAAAACAAGAGGTTCCTGTAGAGTACTACAGAAACTTAGGATGCTAGCACCTTCCCTAAGTTTAACCGACCCCCAAACCTATAACTCTCTAAACCTTGCATTTGCATTGCATTATGGGAATTTCGATCTTTATCCCTTCCTTTGGACAATACAAAGTCCAGTTGCAAAATGAATTAAAGATTCAAACTAATCAATAGTTTGGTATCCGATTTTCACCGCGACAGCCTTGGTTTATGTTTCATTTGATTGTTCTAGCATATTGCATTGCATAGCATTTTGCATTTTTACAGGGGTTCAAGAGTGTGCAACAAGAGGAATTTGGCAAGTTTTAAAGTTTGTAAATAAAACATAAAAAAAATCCAATTGAAAGTTAGAAATGCACATGGTAAGTATTGAACCCACAACCATTGGGTGACAAGTCTAAAACTTCACCAATTCAGCTAGTGCGCGCGTGTGAATGCTTATGGAGAAGAAGGGTTAAGTATTAAAGCATGACATAAAATGCAAATAGCCAAAAAGAGTTGATCCACACGGATCGAACTCAGGACGTTGGGCAAGACTAATGCATTAGAGCACAGGCCATGAGCACTGGGGTGGTGATACTTCTAGTGATTGAAACCACCCTAGTGTATTATGTACTTCAAAGTGGTGAAATATGGGCAGAACCAAACAAGGCAAAAAACAAAAAACATGGCCAAACGTGAAGCTTCAAATATGGGCAAAACCTCATCATTTTTAACAAACCAAAAGTCTAAATTGTGTGACTTTTAACAAGGAACAAGATGGCATTATTACTTTCCTCAGATTGAATGTGTGAATTAAAACCCGATAGCAGATGCAAGAGGAAGATTTGAGATGCATTTTGGAAATTTGAGTTAAACACACCATGCTATTCCTGATTTAATCTCGTGTGCACATAAAAAACATGCTGTAGACAAGGTCTTTTACCATAACATTCAAAAAATTTATGATGACACATCATTGAAATACCCAGACCTTGGCATGATAACCTTGTTTGTCTGTTTCATTGAATGCTGATTTTCTGCTGCCACTAGCTAACCAAAGCTATTTCCCCAATACCTGCATTGCGGAGCTCGAGACATATGATTGATAGGTTTTGTTTTGGAAGGTTTGTGAAGAAAAGAAAAAGTGGTTCATCAGAAAGGCTCATTTGGGAAGGGTTGGACAGCAGGATCAGAAGGGGAAAATCCCTTGGATTTTGACTTAAACCCTCTTCCTGATATCCCTTGTTTTAAAGGGAGGAGCTGATTTTGGTCAAGATGGAGGTTTTTGATTTCTTTTATAAGAGGATAAGAAAAAAAAGGAAGAGACAACTCCCATTCTATCATTCCTTACATCTGTCTAAAACCCTAAACTACAGCTGAGAGCCTTGGGTGAGGTCTGTCCAAGATTGCCTCTTTTCCTTCAAGAATAAGATTTGCTTTGCTTCCTCAAAAGGAAGCAACAATTTCAAGCTTGCACATAAGGAAGGAGTTCTTGCTTTTATTTAGCTTAAGTGTGGGAAGACTACAAGAGGTATGTAGTTTTGAACATTCTTATCATTATGCATCATGTGTTGTTTTATTTTTGTTGAATATGTTTACACATTTGTCATGCTGATTTGGTTTGTTAACCATGTTGTTAAACTTTGTATGTCATATGCTTTTGCTATTAAACGATCATTAGGATAAGATGTGTATGTTGTTACTTTTGTGAAAGTATGCTATTGAAGTACATGGTGAGTTTAGGCTTTGACATTGTTATGTTGAGTTCATATTCACCAAAACTGTTTTGAATTTTAAAATCTGTCAACATGAAGAGGTCTAGTTTAGTTGTTTAATCTTGAACATTGTTATGTTTAGTGTTTATCATTTGAGAAGTTTAAACTTTGTTCATGAATGGATCTGTCCAACATATGTGGTTTGTATTATTGACTGTCAATAGAGTTTTTTTTTGCATAAAGGTTACTGTCTAGATTGATTGGTACTGTTGTGCCAAGAATGTTCATTTATGCTTTAAAATTCCTACTGCCATAAGGCTTGCAGGTTTGTCTTTGTAAATAAAGTTGTGGATTGATGGTTAATTGACCTAGACATTGTCATGTTGAAATTCATAATTGTTTTATCAAGACTTGTTTTCTGGGTTTAACTCATTGTTTGCTGTTGCTCATGCTAGAGATTGGTTTGTGATTTGTGTGATTGGTGTTTGAGTTTAGCATTGTAAAGACCAATTGTCACTGTCTTGGAATTTGTGGGCTGGCTATTGAAATCAGTTTCCACATTTGATAGGTATGTGTTGAAACTTAGCCTTATATCTGTTTGCTTAGTTGTGAATCTCAGGATGCTTTGTTCAAAGATTTTAGTACTATGACATGTCTGCTAAATGTTTATCAACATTGTTATGTTTGAGAATGCTTTGGTTCTGTTAAGGGCCATTTTGAGTTTGTCAACTCATATGAACTGTCAGTATGCTTGATTGGATTTTTAGCAAATAGGTATGTCAATGTACTGTTTCTGTTGAAATGATTCATATAATGATGTACTGATCCATGAGGATCAACTTGGTCTTGTTCATGATTGTTGGCTTTCAAATTTGTTTCTCATGTTACAATTTTGTTTGAGTTCTTTTTAGGACAAGTTGGCAACTCTTTTTAATGTTTAATGATTGGCAACTAAAATTGTCACTGTCACTTATGTTGGAATTTTGTTCTTGAAGTAAGTTTGTCCTGCCTATGTGTGCTTGTATTAGTGGCTGTCTTGAAAGAAGTATGTTCACACTATAATGAAAGATTCGTTGCTGCTTCTGTTTAAACTTTATACATAGGTTTCGTTAATAATGTGTAGACACTAGCTTGTAAGTTGCTGCATATATCATTCTGAATACAAATGTATGTTTGTCTTTGTGAAGGAAACTGTTGAGATGATTCATTATAAGTGCTGTTGAGCCATAACATTGATCTGTGATGATCAACATTTTGGTATTTATTTGCTGTCAAAACTCAATTTTTAGTTGGTCTGGTTGTGGAAAAACATTGCTCCAAACCGGTCATGTTTGCTTTTGAAAGACATTTCCTTGTGCTTACTGTCCAATTTTTCCTTAAAGGTTTGTCAACCTATGTTTTCATCAGGATTTCAGTATGTTTGTGATCCATGTTTGATAAGTTTGTAAGCTATTTGTTTTGTTCAAAATATGGGATGTATGCATTTGTTTTATGTTGTTGTTGAAGCCTTTGTTGAATGTGTTGTCACTTTAGTCTGCTGCCAATTTCTATCTTGAGGTTTGTCAACTAAGGTTTCAATTGGTCTCATGTCTGAACCCTTGATGTTAGATTTTAGAGCATAATGCTAGGTCTGTCCAGCTTTATAAATGCCATTTGTGATGAGCATGTTCATGTTTAATGTTTGCCAACTGTCTTAAGCATACATGTCATTGCTTTGCATCAACTGTTGAAAACTTAGTTGCCTTGCTTTTATATCTTGGTATGACATGTTTGAATTCTGTTTTTGATTTGCTTATTAGCATCATAGGTCACAATGCTTAGCCTATTGCTAACAGATTTTGTTTAGAGGTTCTTAAAATGCCAATGTCATGTTGGATCTGCCTTGTTTGATGTTGTGACCCTTCTGCTGTGGTTATGTTCAACTCTTGATTCATTATGTTGCAGCTCTTGTACTTCGCTTTTAAACTATTTTGAAGATAAGTTTGTCAACTCATGATTCATGGCTGTTCATTTTAAGACTGGTCTTGTGGTACTAAAATTTGAATTTCTGTTTGTTTTGACAGACTAGTAACTTCCATGTGAAAACAATATATGAATTGGTGTTTGTGTTTGGCATGGTAATAGCCAAACTGTTACTGTCACATGACTTATGGTTTGCCTTTTTGTCTTCAACTTTCTATACATGGTTAACATTGTTATTTTGAGTCCATGTTCATTGCTGTCATGAGTTTGTCTTGTCATGTGAGACTTTTTTATCGATTTGTGTTTGTTAACATTGAGATGGCAACTCTCATTTGAAGCATGTGGTGAATTGGCTTTTGGGTGAATTAGCTTTGTGATAACAAAGTTTGCTGTTATTTTTGTCTTAAGCAAGACCGTGTTTGATTTTGGTTTTGTTATGGAAAAATGCCATTAATCATGATAAACCTGTTTGCTGTTTAGATCAATTTGAGTGCCGGTCTGAGAATTATGTATGTGTATATTGCTTTTGTAAAAGCACTGCTGCAGGGTTATATATTGCTGTCCAAAACTGTTTGAAAACTTTTGTGCATTAGTCTGCTGTCCAGACTTGTCAACTTATCAATCCTTCAAGTTTTATGTTTGAAACCTGCGATGAGTTGTTGGTGGCATTGGTCTCGCTAGTGGCTTGCCTTGGATTTTCAAAACTCCTATATATCACATTTGCAACTCACATGCTTGTTTTTTTATCCAATGTGTTTTAAATGAATTTTCCTGTTAAGAACTCATCCAACCTCATGTTTGTAACTTGCTCAGACCCTTGCATGACTTTGGTTGCACCTGTTTTAGCCATGAGATACCAAATTGCATTTCAAGAATCCTTTTAGCATATGCAATCGTGTTTTGAGTTAGGATTGTTATTTGGGAATTTGAACTGTACCATCGTGTTCCTTATGAAAAATCAAGTCAGATGGACTTTTATTTCACTACATTTGGGTGAGATTTGAGAGAGTTACGATGAAACCGTATTTCATGAGTTTTGCCTTGCCTTGCCTTGAGGCTTGCCCAGAAATCACATGCTTGTTTGGTATATGTACACAAGGGGTGGTGTTATACAATGGATGTATCACCACCCTAGTGGTTAAAGCCTTGCCATGCCATGTTCCAGTCCTGAGTTCGACCCTGCTGGGGCTTTGTTGCCTTCATTCTTTTTTATTTTATTTTCTACGTTTTGTTTTCTTTTTTTTCCATTGTTTCTCATGCGTGTGTGGATGGTTGGAATGGTTTGGTGTTCAGCCTTGAACCCTAGGGTCAAGGGTTCAACTCCTAGGGGTGCACTTTCTTATTTTTAGCATTTTGTTTATTTTATTTTTATTTCTTCTACTTTTGTTTATTTGTTATTTAACTTTTATTTAATTTTTAAAAATAGTTTCTAATGTCTTAAAAACCCCCAAAAAATCATTTTCATGTATTTTTAGTATGTTATTTTATTTTCCATCTTTTTATTTTAATTTATCTTTCTTCTTTTTTATTTTATTTTCATTTTTATTTTGAATTAACAAATTAATGTGTTTTCTCTTCCATTTTATTTTATCATTTCCTTTTCTTTTTTTCATTTCTCTTGTGAGTGAATTATCTGTTGTTTACTTGGCTTTGGCCATGATCCCCCTAGGATTCCTAGTCCCTCCGTTTAGGATGGGAGTAGGAGAGACATTAGATGTTCAATCCAACATTAGGATAGTTTCTTTCCCTTTCATCCCGACTTTAGGAGCATTGTGCATGATAACTTTAGGTTTGAGTTTAGTCCCCTTAGTTTGAGTCTTTCTCTCCTCATCTCCTAAACAATCCAAAACACTTAATAAAGGATAATTTGTGTCATACTCTACGAGCCTTAAGCTACTTGGGAAATGGTTGTTGAAGGGTTTTCTTTAAATGGCTTGATTGTTTAGTATAGCACCCTTTGGGTGATATGCGACACATTCACTCCTAAGTCATAGTCTCTAGTGCGATATGAATTACAAACAATTCAAAAACACTTATTCTCTAAAAAACATAAAAACAAACACTTCAAATTATTTTTCCCTTTGGGGCCTTTAATCATGGAAAATCTTTTCAGAAAAAGAGTGTTGTTAACTCTTAGTTCTACCGCAAACGGTAACGCCTAAGTCTCCCATGCTCGAGCTGCATACACCAACTGCTAGAACTACTTGTTAACCCTACTCGGATAAAAAACCGTTGAACAAACCTGTGTTCCCGCTTAGCTCGAACTACGTTTGCTCTGATCTTTCATACCAGATGAAAGTACGTAGGCACAAGACACGATGTCTTGGCGAGCAACCTTCCCCCCTTTTACCCGTAGTTAGTCGAACTACGTTGACTCTGACTTCTCATCTCAGATGAGATACGTAGGCACAAAGCGCCGTTGCTTTGCCGAGTCAAGCCTGTAGCTAGATAGTTTTAATCACCATTTTAGATAGACAACAAGCGTGGATCCCGTCGAGTACGATGGACGTGAGGGGCGCTAATACCTTCCCCTTGCGTAACCGACTCCCGAACCCGAGATTTGGTTGCGATGACAGATCTTATCCCTCTTTTTGTTAGGTTTTCTCTGAGCGTTTCCTTTCCCTCTCTTGGGATAAATATCGCACGGTGGCGACTCTTCTGTCATTGTCGGCCTCGATTTTTGCAGTAGCGACAGCTGGCGAATCTGCTGGGGACTTTTCCCATCCTCTATGCGAGTCAATCCTAGCGTTAGTTTTCTTGTCTTTGAGTGTGTATATTTGTGTGTTGTATTTTGTATATTGATGTATTTACATTTTCCGCACTATATTATTATCTGTTGTTGTTGTGCTATTGTTCCATTGAGAGATAAGCCAGACCCAGGCTTGAGGATAAACTTAGCATTAGAAGTGGAGATTAGTGGTGAGCCTGTATGCTTTGCATGCACCAGGTAGCCATGAAATTCGCACTCAGACGAGATTCTCTTTAACGATTTTCTTTCTGGCCCTTTGGGCTCGAAGGAATTTTGGATCTGAGGATTGTCGACTCTGGGGACCGATCACTTGGGAGTCAGCTAAGTGAGGCCGCTTCGTGAGACAATGATGCTAAACCAGAAATGGTGAACGTATCATCGTTTCTCAAAAGTTTGTGACGCTGATGACCGCATAGGATGCCGAACCTCATCAGATTAGGTCCATACCTGTGAGAGGGATTGGGTTAAGCAGGAAGCTTGACTTCCAACCTACCCGGTATTTTGGTTTTCTCTTCAGAGCGGGCTTTTGAACTTGTCCAGTCAGCAGCGCAGCAGTTGTTCAGTGCTTTGTGGGATCTTTGATCCTTTGTGTGTTGCATCAACATTTGCATTGCATTTCATATGCATCTCATGTTTGCATGTCCCTCCTCAGCCGGATCAGGAAGCTCACCCATCTTTTGTCCAGCTCCGTCAGTTAATTTCCTGACATTTGCACTTGATTTAGCCTCTGGAAGAAGCATGGACCCAGAAGAGCAGAACTTGGTTGTTACTAGAGTAGAGTTTGGATTGATGAAGAATCAGTTTGGTCAACTCATGGAAGCCATGACAGCTGTGACTAGGGGAGAGACCAATGTTCAGAGGACTCCAATGAACAATGTTGCTCAAGCTCAGCCTGTGCAGATTCATGTTGAAAATCAAGAGCATCCTATTGCCAGAGATAGAGATTTATCTTCTCTTCACGACATGGACTATCAAAATTTCACCTTCCTTGTGCCAGATTCTTAGAGGGTTATTCAAAAGGTTAATGCTAGAGACCCACAGTCTGTTGAGTTTATGAGGAGATGTCAGCTATTGGAAGAAAAGCCTGCTACCCTGATGAGTAAGGATACTCTCAACCTGAATGCTTCAAGCATGTGTATGGTGCCAGGTCTTGTGATGCCTCCGAAATTTAAGATACCAAACTTTGAGAAGTACAAAGGATATAATTGTCCGAAGTAGCATTTGGTAATGTTTTGCAGAAGAATGACTTTGTATGTCCACAATGACAAACTGATGATTCACTGTTTCCAAGACAGTTTGAGCGGAGCATCATTAAGTTGGTATATGCAGTTGGAAAGTGGTAGCATCAAATCATGGTCAGATCTAGCCAATGCCTTCGTGAAGCAGTACAACTACAATCTCAACATGGCTCCCAGTCGCGTGCAGTTACAAGAATTATCTCAGGCGGAGAATGAATCCTTCAGAGGGTATGTGCAAAGATGGAGAGAATTTGCTGCTCGTGTTCAACCACCACTTCAGGATAGAGAACTGATTGACATCTTCTTGGGTACTTTGAAGGGCCGTTACTATGATATATTGATTAGTGGCGAAACGTTAAACTTTGCTGACTTAATAATGGTAGGGGAACGTGTTGAGAGCGGACTCAAGAATGGAAAGATTAGAGACATTCCCTTTCTCTCAGTTGAGGAAAATGGATCAGTTGTCAGTTCACAAGAAGAATGGGAGAAAGGAAGTGATCTTATCTCAAAATCTTCAGTATCTCAGAGTCAGTTTTCAGACGTATCGAGTGTTCAAAGCCAACAGTCATACCGTCATCAGCCGCGTCAGCACGCTCGACGAAGACCAAGGAAACCTGAAAGGCAGTTTACTCAGCTACCGGTGTCGTACAGTCAGTTGTTGCCGGATTTGGTCAAAGGAGGGCTGATAGTGCCAAAAGAGACTAATCCAATGATCCCGCCGTACCATCCAGGTTTCGATGTCAACACCCGCTGTGAGTACCATGTTGGGACACCGGGGCATTCAATAAACGATTGTAAGGTGCTTAGGAGCCAAGTTCAGACTCTGTTAGACTCTAACAGGTTCTCTATCACACCTCAGGGTATTATCCAGAATAATAATTCCCCTTCATCCAGCCATGGGGGTACAACAGTTCTTGTTATGGAAGGATCCCCCGAGAGTGTGTATTCTAAAGAGTTTCAAACTGAAGGCTCATTTGAATATGAGGGAAGTTGCTAGAAGAGGTTTCTGTGTCGGTTGTCGCATCTGTTTTCTCTGCTTACGTGTTTAGCTTTTGTTCATTGCTGTTTACTGACCATCACCAGACTTGTTGGCTGGGGTCATTGTATTTTGTACTCAGTTGTGCTTGTTTGCTTCTTTTGTTGGTTTTGCATAGTTGTGCGAGGTGTTTATCTTCGTGCTTATAGCTTGGGTTTTCTTTGTCTTGTCATAGATTTGTGTTTGCTTTTTGCATTGCATCCTCGCATAACAAGTACCTCATAACCGTGGGTCTTATTTCCTGTACTTCACTAGTTTGTTGCAGGAATCCCCGCAGAGTTATGTAGCAGGTTCAAGCTGAATTGATTGAAGTCCGAGGCCAGCTAGGGCAGATTATGATGGACATACAAGAGTTGCGTCTAGATCAGAAGAGACTCAGAGAAGAAAACCATCAACTAAAGACCCAGGTGGGCCTGATCATGGAGGTGATAAAGAATGTGCTCAGAAAAGAAGGTGATCAGCTACCTGAAACCGCAGCAAAGATGCTTGTTCCGCTTGTGCTTGTGGAACCTGTGCCAAGGTGTGATAAGCCTCAGATATCTCATGCACGACAGAGAGCTCTAGAATTTTCTCGTCAACGCCTTGCTTCTCAGGTTAATCATATGCCTAGGAGGTATCAGAAGACAAGGCTATGCAACAGAGTTTTCGATCAGATTCCTACGACGTATGCTCAGTTGTTACAACCTTTGCTTCAACACCAGGTGATTAAGCTTTGGACCATGAATACTTTGACTAGTGAGCCTCCATCATGTTTTGATGTGAATGCCCATTACGGTTTCCACTCTGGTGCACTGGGGCATAACATTGAGGATTGTAAAGCTTTTAAGCATAAAATCCAGGACATGATTGACTCAAAGGCAATTGAATTCACGCCGAGCGGAAGGTTAGTCATACACGTCAATCGCTTGTCTGCTTGAGTTTGAAGACCTCAAGGGGCGCATCCTCCAATAGCAAATCAGCTTGAAAGCCCAGTTCCCAGGAGCTGGCAATTTTCATTTTATCTTGTCATTTCTTCATATTTGTAGTTTCTTTCCTGTTTAAATTGCAATCTTGTGTGTAAAACTTGTTTTTTTCATGTGATAATGATAATGGAATGAGTATACTTGTTTTGTTTAAATCCATTTGTGTTCACTAGTTATTTTTACAGATATCCAATGCTTGGTTAAGCAGAATCCAGGGAGGATGACGAAGTTTAAAGACGCGTAAGCTTCCGATTGTGTGCTTTCGAATAAAACCTGCTGATGATGTACAAACATTGTTTCAAATCCCTAAACACCAAAGATATAAGGAAGATAATCCCTAGTTAACCCCTTCGAGCCTAGTAGTAGGAGTTCTTTCTGAAAACAAAAAACCTCAATCTTAACCTGGGGCAGGGTAGGTGTTAGCTAATTTGACCAAACATCCAGATTGCAGAAGGAGTGTTCCCGTTCGAGGAACAATCACACCCCTAGAGGTCGTACCTAAAAAACCACAATGGTTAAGCTTCAGGAGTGAGACGGTCACATTATTCCCCAAAGAGTCAGACAACCGGTGTCACACAACTTGTTCAAAAAAAACAGAATCAAAAGGCCGCTAAGTCGAACTTGAAAACAAGTGGCTTAGGCAAAAATTAGGGCATCCCGCTGGACTCCAAAATCAAAAGAAGCTCAAAAGAGCTAATCCAGGAAAAAGTTAGGGAAATAAAAAATGATGATGAAGAACAAGTCGTGTGACTCAGGCACCAAAGATGAAGAGTGAGTGACTGTCACTCCAAAAAAACCTATGGTTTCCTGAACCATCACTCCTGTCATTCAACCTTTAAGAGGTGAGCGCTCGTGTCAGATTAGCTGAACGTAGGATCGGAGAACATCAAGGAGAATGGGTGGGTTGAAATAAATTTTGAGTCTTTATCTTTTCTTTCAAAACCTTGAACCTGACCACATTACAACCTGAAAAAGTCCTAATTGAAGCAGGTTTGTTTTAAAAGCATACTTCGGTAAAGACCGCGTCGAAACTGACTCCTAAAAGGATTCTTCTTACCATGTTGGTATTGATGTCGATATTCTAGTAAATGATTTGTTCATTTTGTGCCGTAAACTGTTTTTCCCTTTCCAGTGAACATATTGGATTTCAAAACCGTCATATGCATTGCATTTAATATATCTTTTATTCTGAACAACTTGTTTTACTTGCGAGTAAGCGCTTGACAGCAGGAAAGTTTCCTACAGTGGAAAGTATGATCAAGATAGAATGTAGAACACCCGAATACTCCGCGCGCCCAGGCAAGCTATATCAAATGATCCCTGGTGAAGTTAACCATCCAAAGTCAGTTGTTCTGAGGCAATCAGGTCGAGATTCGGTAAATCTCTCGAAGCCAGAAATTCTACTCCACTAATCAGCCAATCAGGGGCAAAGTCATTGCAAGACTGGGGCAGGCCATCCCACAAAGTTATTCCTGACTCGGAGGGCATTTAATCTAAAGCACCTCATTGAGGTTCAAGTGCTGAGGCAGTTTATCTTGATCCGTCAGGATATAAGAATTTTCAAATTTCCTTTCGAGGAACATCCCCACGGAGATCCCACAGGCTGGGGAAAATCAGAAGCGAAGGAATTGTTCCTCTCCATGTCATCAGAGCTACTCAAAGCTACTCAAGCAGGTTCAGCTAATCTTCAAGTTCAAGATGAATGTCGGGAAGTCGTGTTATTATCCCTTGACCCTTCAACCAAAAAAACCTTTGAGTTCAGACAAGATATTTTTCCAGCATCAGTCGTACCTGATCCTTTGCAAAATACAATTCCCTTTGGTACGCAGGAAGACTTCGTATGTTTTCCCTAATAAAAGTCCAATCATCATTGGCACGTGTAAGCTATCCCTAGTAGTTTCCAATCATACTTAGCACATCTCGTTATCCCCATCGAAGTTGGTTTCACTTCTTCAATATTTATTTTGCTGGTGTAGTTCTGTTGTACCTAGCTTTCCCCGGCAGCCTGAGCCTGCATTTGCATTTTGCATATTTGCATCATTTTTGCACTTCATCCTCAAATGCGTAGCATTTCCATTTCGTATGGAGCATTACGCCATATTCAAACATACGCATATGCATGTGAAGCATAAGCCAGTTTCTGTCAGCCTTCCGTGGCAACATGAATCGCTCTTCAATAAATACAGGGGAATTTATCCAGCAACTTTGTTCAGACAGCTCAACGGTTTACTCAGGTTTCAGATTATATGTCGGCTATGATTTTTCCATCAGTCATCTGATGACGACAGACTTTTCTTTTCGCCAGTTCCTGTTGACGGCGTGTTTCCCCAACATGGTTTTCTCTCGTCTATCATTAGACGATGCGAGATTTAGATATGATGTTCCTCTCGTCTATCATTAGAGGATGCAAGATTTGGATATGATGTTCGTCTCGTCTATCATTAGACGATGCGAGATTTGGATATGATTTTCCTCTCTTCTACCATTAGACGATGTGAGATTTTTGGGTTGTACGTTTTCTCTCTGTCTATCATTACACGATGTGAGTTTTGGATATGGTTTTCTCTCCGTCTGTCTTTTGACGATGCGAGGTTTCAAGGCGATCTTTCAGATATGGTTTTCTTTCTGTTTATTGGACGAGATGACATTCCAAGAGGGGTTTTTATTGGCTGTCGATTCTTATTGATTTCGAGGCTCTTTGAAAAATGTTAGGATTCCCTAGTTGTCGATTCTTATTGACAACATGGCTCTTTGAAGGTGGTTTTCTTCCTGTCAGTTCTTATTGATGATGTGGCCCCTTTAAAGATATTTTTCTTTCCATCAACTCCTATGGACGAAAGGATTCTGAAATTTGATGGGTGGGTTTGAAGTTCATTGACGTGGTCTATGGTGTCTTCCCGTCTATCTTTAGACGATGTGAGTATGGTTTTCTTGCTGTCTATCCTTAAACAATGTGAAGGGATCAAGTGCATGTTGATCCAATTTTCAGCGGTGACTTTCCGTCTATCCCTAGACGATGTAAGTATTTGGTGTCTTCCCGTCTATCTTTAGACGATGTGAATATGAACATTTTTCTTTCTGTCTATCTTTAGACAATGTGAACCTTCGGGATGGTGACTTTCCGTCTATCCCAAGACGATGTGAGTATTTGGAGTATTTCCGTCTATCTTTAGACGATGTGAGTATGGATATTTTCTTTCTGTCTATCCTTAGACGATGTGAAGGGATCAAGTGCATGTTGATCCAGCTTTCAGTGGTGACTTTCCTTCTATCCCTAGACGATGTGAGTATTTAGAGTCTTTCCGTTTATCTTTAGATGATGTGAGTATGGATATTTTCTTCCTATCTATCATTAGACGATGTGAACCTTCGAGATTATTTTTCTTCCTGTCTATCATTGATCGTGGATTGTTTTTCTTCCTGTCTATCATTAGACGATGTGAAAGGATCAAGTGCATGTTGATCCGGCTTTAGATGATGTGAAAAGATCAAGTGCATGTTGATCTGATTTTGGATAATGGAAAGGATCAAGTGCATGTTGATCCGGTCTGTGGGTTCAATGATTGTGGAGTTACACGGATAACTGGCGGTGAAGTCATGTGTTCAATCCGTTTGTTTCCGTTGTAACTGGATTCAGCTTTCTGGATATTTTCTCCCCAAGTGATTGGCAGTTTATTTCTGTGGTTGGTAAATTTCTGGGTTCTTTGGTATTCAACCGTCTTTTACCTGGAATATTTGAAAGTCGTTCGCTTTTCGCCCATTCAGGTCTAAGTCGCTTGAATAGGGGCAGCTATTGCACCATAAAATTTGCCCAACCTTTTTCTGATCTAGGTTTATGTTTCATTTGATTGTTCTAGCATATTGCATTGCATAGCATTTTGCATTTTTACAGGGGATCAAGAGTGTGCAACAAGAGGAATTTGGCAAGTTTTAAAGTTTGTAAATAAAACATAAAAAAATCCAATTGAAAGTTAGAAATGCACATGGTAAGTATTGAACCCACAACCGTTGGGTGACAAGTCTAAAACTTCACCAATTCAGCTAGTGTGCGCGTGTGAATGCTTATGGAGAAGAAGGGTTAAGTATTAAAGCATGAAATAAAATGCAAATAGCCAAAAAGAGTTGATCCACACAGATCGAACTCAGGATGTTGGGCAAGACTAATGCATTGGCGCGCAGGCCATGACCACTGGGGTGGTGATACTTCCAGTGATTGAAACCACCCTACTGTATTATGTACTTCAAAGTGGTGAAATATGGGCAGAACCAAACAAGGCAAAAAACAAAAAACATGGCCAAACGTGAAGCTTCAAATCTGGGCAAAACCTCATCATTTTTAACAAACCAAAAGTCTAAATTGTGTGATTTTTAACAAGGAACAAGATGGAATTATTAGTTTCCTCAGATTGAATGTGTGAATTAAAACCCGATAGCAGATGCAAGAGGAAGATTTGAGATGCATTTTGGAATTTTGAGTTAAACACACCATGCTATTCCTGATTTAATCTCGTGTGCACATAAAAAACATGCTGTAGACAAGGTCTTTTACCATAACATTCAAAAAATTTATGATGACACATCATGGAAATACCCAGACCTTGGCATGATAACCTTGTTTGTCTGTTTCATTGAATGCTGATTTTCTGCTGCCACTAGCTAACCAAAGTTATTTCCCCAATACCTGCATTGCGGAGCTCGAGACATCTGATTGATAGGTTTTGTTTTTGAAGGTTTGTGAAGAAAAGAGAAAGTGGTTCATCAGAAAGGCTCATTTGGGAAGGGTTGGACAGCAGGATCAGAAGGGGAAAATCCCTTGGATTTTGACTTAAACCCTCTTCCTGATATCCCTTGTTTTAAAGGGAGGAGCTGATTTTGGTCAAGAGGGAGGTTTTTGATTTCTTTTATAAGAGGATAAGAAAAAAAGGAAGAGACAACTCCCATTCTATCATTCCTTACATCTGTCTAAAACCCTAAACTACAGCTGAGAGCCTTGGGTGAGGTCTGTCCAAGATTGTCTCTTTTCCTTCAAGAATAAGATTTGCTTTGCTTCCTCAAAAGGAAGCAACAATCTCAAGCTTGCACATAAGGAAGGAGTTCTTGCTTTTATTTATCTTAAGTGTGGGAATACTACAAGAGGTATGTAGTTTTGAACATTCTTATCATTATGCATCATGTGTTGTTTTATTTTTGTTGAATATATTTACACATTTGTCATGCTGATTTGGTTTGTTAACCATGTTGTTAAACTTTGTATGTCATATGCTTTTGCTATTAAACGATCATTAGGATAAGATGTGTATGTTGTTACTTTTGTGAAAGTATGCTGTTGAAGTACACAGTGAGTTTAGGCTTTGACATTGTTATGTTGAGTTCATATTCACCAAAACTGTTTTGAATTTTAAAATCTGTCAACATGAAGAGGTCTAGGTTAGTTGTTTAATCTTGAACATTGTTATGTTTGGTGTTTATCATTTGAGAAGTTTAAACTTTGTTCATGAATGGATCTGTCCAACATATGTGGTTTGTATTAATGACTCTCAATAGAGTTTTTTTTGCATAAAGGTTACTGTCTAGATTGATTAATACTGTTGTGTCAAGAATGTTCATTTATGCTTTAAAATGCCTACTTCCATAAGGCTTGCATGTTTGTCTTTGTAAATAAAGTTGTGGATTGATGGTTAATTGACCTAGACATTGTCATGTTGAGATTCATAATTGTTTTATCAAGACTTGTTTTTTGGGTTTAACTCATTGCTTGTTGTTGCTCATGCTAGAGATTGGTTTGAGATTTGTGTGATTGGTGTTTGAGTTTAGCATTTTAAAGACCAATTATCACTGTCTTGGAATTTGTGGGCTGGTTATTGAAATCAGTTTCCACATTTGATAGGTATGTGTTGAAACTTAGCCTTTTATCTGTTTGCTTAGTTGTGAATCTCAGGATGCTTTGTTCAATGCTTTTAGTACTATGACATGTCTTCTAAATGTTTATCAACATTGTTATGTTTGAGGATGCTTTGGTTCTGTTAAGGGCCATTTTGAGTTTGTCAACTCATATGAACTGTCAGTATGCTTGATTGGATTTTTAGAAAATAGGTATGTCAATGTACTATTTCTGTTGAAATGATTCATATAATGCTATACTGATCCATGAGGATCAACTTGGTCTTGTTCATTATTATTGGCTTTCAAATTTGTTTCTCATGTTACAATTTGGTTTGAGTTCTTTTTAGGACAAGTTGGTAACTCTTTTTAGTGTTTAATGATTGGCAACTAAAACTGTCACTGTCACTTATGTTGGAATTTTGTTCTTGAAGTAAGTTTGTCCAGCCTATGTGTGCTTGTATTAGTGGTTGTCTTGAAAGAAGTATGTTCACACTATAATGAAAGATTTGTTGCTGCTTCTGTTCAACTAAAACTTTACGAAGTCTGCACATTTTATGACGATCAATAGAAGTTTTCCGTTGGAGAAGCTAGCAGAGATTTACATTCGAGTAATAGTGAAGCTTCATGGTGTTCCTTCAAGTATTGTGTCGGATTGAGATCCGAGGTTTACTTCATAATTTTGGAAGAGTTTACAGGAAGCCTTGGGTACTAAGTTGAAGTTGAGTTCAGCTTACCATCCGCAAACTGATGGTCAGTCAGAGAGGACTATTCAGTCGCTGGAGGATTTGCTAAGAGCTTGTGTGTTGGAAAAGGGTGGTGCGTGGGATACTCATTTACCGTTGATCGAGTTCACGTACAACAACAAATACCATTCTAGTATCGGAATGGCACCATTTGAAGCTTTATATGGTAGAAGGTGCAGAGCTCCTCTGTGTTGGTATGAGACAGGTGAGAATGTAATATCGAAACCATAAATTATGCAACAGACTACTGAGACAATTCAGATGATTCATGAGAAAATGAAAGCGTCTTAGAGTAGGCAGAAAAGTTATCATGATAACCGAAGGAAAGAGTTGGAATTCAGTGAAGGTGATCACGTGTTCCTAAGAGTTAAGCCAGTGACTGGTGTGGGTCGTGCGCTGAAGTCCAAGAAGCTGGATCCTAAGTTTATTGGGCCGTATCAGATTTTGCAGAGAGTTGGTGTTGTAACTTATAGGGTGGCGTTGCCGCCTGAACTGTCGAATTTACATGACGTGTTCCATGTGTCGCAACTTCGAAGGTATGTCTCAGACCCATCTCATGTGATTCAAACAGATGAATTTCAAGTCAGGGAGAATCTTACTGTGGAGACGATGCCGTTGAGGATCGAGGATCGTAAGATGAAACAACTCTGAGGAAAGGAGATATCTTTGGTAAAAGTGGCTTGGGGAGGTGCTGCAGGAGGCAGTGTGACCTGGGAATTGGAAAGCAGGATGCGGGAAGCGTATCTAGAATTGTTTCCATCAGGTAATTTTCGAGGACGAAAATAATTAAAGTGGGGGAGAGTTGTAACACCCATTTTAGTTATTTAATCTTTCCGGTGTTATTTTATTTCGGCATGTCTTTTGTGGAGATTATTTAAGAAACTATATACCTTAATATTAATATAATATAATTGATAATGATAATAATTTGATAATTAATAGTAATAATATTATTAATATTATTATTGTTATTAATATTATTATTATTATTATTATTATTAATATTATTGGTATTATTATTATTATTGGAATAAAAGAAATGAGGAATTAAATGGGTATTAGTGAGTTTTGGAGAGAAGGAAAGAAGAACACGGTCTAGTGGGAGAAAAATTGAGGAAGAAGAACAAGAGGAAGAAGAAGAAGGCTAGGCTATCGAATTCTTGGGAATTCTTCAACGATCGAAGAGATTAATCGAGGTAAGGGGGAGAAACGGATTGGGATTGGTAATTGCTTGAATTGGGTAGTTGGGGATTCCTTAACCCCATAGGGATTTGATGATTATGATTAGTATGTTGTTGTGTTTCTGTTCATTTCTGTCATGGTGAACTCCTTGCATGTGATTGTATAAGGGTTGTTTGGGTGGTTTGGGTAATTCTGAGTAGTTTACCGGTTTGGGTCTAAAATGATTTAATCGATAAAGTTGATGTTTTATCGGGTAAAATCTGGAATAAGTCGTGTAGATTAGTCGTAGAATGTTAGGCTAAGACTACTGAGACTGGTTTGGTGAGAATCAGACGATTTTTGAGCTTCTGATGAATTCTGAACAGTGAGGGTTTTGTGAAATCGCAGACGTTCGCCAGCACCTTCGCTGAGCGAGCTAGTAGAGAGCATTCACTAGGAATTCGCTAGGCGAGTTATGTAGCGAACACTTCCAGTAGCCACTGTCTGCTTTCGCTAGCGAGTTCTCTAGGCGAATGAAGCAGTGGGCGTTCGCTGAGGCCTCGCTAGGCGAGTGAGCCAGCGAGCGTGTCAGAATGTGATTTTTGTGCTGTTTTGCCTTGTGATTCATTTTGTAGGATTCCTTGGGTTGTGATAGGTTGAGAGATGTTGTTTAGTGGTGAAGAGAGTATACTTGGTGTGGAAAGGTGAAATTATGAAATATTGAATTTAATTGACATAACTAATTGGTGGGTAAGACATATATATGTAATATGTATATGATGCATTGTGAGGTGATCGGGAGGATCGTATGTACTCGGTGTTCAATGTAAATTTCCCTATTATTTAATTGATTAACATAATTGATTGGTGTGTATATATATATATATATATATATATATATATATATATATATATATATATATATATATATATATATATATATATATATATATATATATATATATATATATATATATATATATATATATATATATATATATATATATATATATATATATATATATATATATATATATATATATATATATATATATATATATATATCTGATGTATGGTGATGTGATCAGTAGGATCGTGTGCACTTAGTGTGCTTGATGTTTGTGTGTTGTGCATTTGGTGTTGTGCATAGCATGGTGTCTTAGTGGGATGGATCATGTCTCAGGAGAAGCATAAGTGATCCATCCGTACTCCTTTGTGGAGAATGGTGGGGTTGAATCATGTCTCAGGAGGAGCGTAAGTGATTCACCCGTACTCCTTTGTGGAGAATTGCGGAGTTGAATCATGTCTCAGGAGGAGCGTAAGTGATTCACCGGTACTCCTTTGTGGAGAATGGTGGGAATAGATCATGTCTCAGGAGGAGCGTAAGTGATCTATTCCGGGGTTCGATTGAATGAACCAATGAGTCGGTACCATATGCATGTGTTGAGTTGCATTCTTGCATTATCGTATGTTGTGTTGATGATTGGACAGTAGGTCGTGTTTGATGTTGGTGGGGTGATGATTTGTTTATTTACTGCCTTTTATTCATGTATTCTATTACCGATAATTTTGATCATGTTTTCTCACCCCTTTGTTGTTGTTGTGGTCTTTGCTTCTTCGGAAGTACAGATAATCCAGGTGCATAGCTAGCTTGGATAGTGGTGTGCGAGTTGAGTCCTAGGATGCTCTGATACGTAACACGGGACTTGGGTGTTTATTTTTCTTATGACTGAATTTGTTGTATTCCTGTGACGTATCTTATTTTGGTGAATTCTCTTAGTGAATGTTTTATGTAAATTGGTGGATGGCCGAGAATGATGTACTAATGACAATCTTCTGCTACTTTATTTTGAAAATCATGTAATGAAGTGTTTTGTTGAATTTTGTGAATGTGATATCCCACTTTTGATGGAAAACTCTGATATTTATTTGATTTAATCATGTTTTATTTTAATTCGGGAAGTGAGGTGTTATAGTAATCCCTTTCTACCTTGAATGTCTGAAAATCGTTGCTCTTTATACCTCCGGGTTTCAGTTGATTGAATAAGGGCAGCTGTTGCACCCCAAAATTTGGCCTCTTATTTCTAACCATAACTAGCTTGTGTTTCACATTCAAGTGCATTTTCCATTAGGGCATATCCTTGCTATCATTCATTTACATTGAGCTCTTAAAGACGTGGATTAAAGCATTTTCTTGTGATTTGAGTTTTCCCTATTCAGAGGTGATTTATCTGGCTACTGCGCTCGAGTTGAGAGAAAGGTTGAGTTCCAAACATCATGATTATCTTCTTTACCAAGGCTAATCAGATATCAAGGTCATCTTCATGATTTTTCAAGAGGATCGTTTGCACTCAAGGGCAGTAATTTTGGTTTCAAGTCAAGTGTGGTTATTCATTCATGATCAAGATTAGATGGAAGTTTGACCTAATCTTGGTCAAACCATCAAGAGTTCGCTTCAACTGTTATCAAGCAGTGATTTATGAGAAGATTGGGTTTAAATCAGGTTCATCATGGTCCATTAGTCTAAATTATGTTCATCTGTGGATTTATTTTCCCAAAGATCGATTCAGATAATTTCAAAGTGTCAGAACTTATTTAATGTTAATAAAAAATTCAGAGAAATTATGGAAAGGTTCAAGATTGATTCAAAGATAGTTGTTTCAGTGTAAAAGGTTCCAGTTTGGTTTTTGGATTAAATTCAGTCAAGGTGTGCATCAGTGGAAAATATTGGTGGAGGGTTCATTCAAGTTCATCAACTATTATCCACCTTTCATATCCAAACCAAAACCAATATCCAAATATCCATTACCAATTTTACATTCTTCATTATCCATTTTCCACATTTCAAAATCCTTATCCATTTTTTCCATAACCATGTTCATACTAAAACCATTTTCTCGTATTCAAATCCATATCAAATATCCATTTCATAATTTATTTCCTAACCATATCCATAAACCAATTTCAAAATCCATTTTTCTAACCATTTATTCAAACTCACATCAATATCTATTTTTAATAAAACAAGTTCCAAACATGTCAAGACAGACTTTAATTCTTTCAAAAACAAGTTCCAAACATGTCAAGACAAGCTTTAATTCTTTCTAAATAAGTTCCCAACATGTCCTAGACAGATTTGAATTCTTTCCAAATCAGTTTCTAACATGTCCCTGACAGATTTGAATTCTTTCTAAAACAAAAGATTACAACACAATTATCAGCATTTAAATAGCATTTCAAACCATGTTTGAAGATGGCTATAAAAAGAGAACAACACACACAATATCAAGGAGGGGACAATATACACAAATTGAAGGAAGGTGATAACAGAATAGAAGAGAAGAAAGAAGAAGCAATCACAAACATACCTGAACTACACGCTACCGAAGATGGGAAATCTGTCGAACTAGCTCTGACCAAGTAAGCTTCCCTCTTCATGATGTATTGAACAAAAAACCATCATTTTTCTTAAGCACACCATGTTTCACTCTTCTCTTAAAGCTTTTCTAACTAGATTTTTTTTGCTAATCTTTTTATCTTAATTGTTTAGAATTTTGATTTTGATAAAATTACCATTTATTTTTCTGAACTAGAAACTTGATAGGTATTTAAAATTAATTTTTTAATATTTTGTTCTTACTAGTTAAATCCGTTTTTTTAAATGTTATTATAATGTTGATTTAGAGTTTATCTTTTAGACTTGTGATTAACTTCTAATAAAAATATGGAGTCTTTTATTTAAGTTTTAATTTGGGAGTTTTTAGTATAGTTACAATTAGGATTGTGATATTATGGTGTTGATTACTCGATGATTTCTCAAGTACCTTGAATGAAAAGTTGTGATTCCCTTTGATGAATAGTGATGCTTGTATGATTTGGACAGTCCCTTAGGATATTCCATTAAGTGATTAGATCCCATCTTGACCACTTAAGTTGAAATAGACATTAAAATTAATCCTTTGCATGATAACATTAGGATAAAATTCCTTCTCTCAATCTCAACTATAGGACCATTTGGCATGACAACATCTAGGTGTGAGATCTCTTATATTTTTTGTGTCTCCCTCTTTCCCTCTCTCAAATAAATTCAAGATACTTAATAAATACGACATGAGTGGTGCATCATGATCCTTAAGCACATGGGAAAAGATGAACGAGTTCATTTCTAACCTCATCTTAGGGTACTTTATGTGCGAGACATTTGGATCGTTTGCGCGAAGTATTCGATCCTATGTCATAGACTTTAGTGCAACACACATCTATAACAAAGTCAATTCACTTCTTTAAAACTCTTGAAAAAAATCAAATCATTTTGTCCTTCGGGATTTTCATTCAAACCCTTTCAGAAAGGGAATGTTACTTCCGTTCTACCGCAAATAGGAATCAACCCTAACTGCTGGAACACGAACTTAGCATCGCTCTAAAAGACACTAATCAACCCGTAGTCCACCGAACTATGAACGCTATGATTTCTATGAATAAGGATATGTAGGCACAAGACGGTGAAGTCTTGGTAAGCATAATCCTCTCATTCATCTGTAGTCCTCCGAACTACGTTGACTCTGACTTTCCTATTGCACGAGGGAATACGTAGGCATAGGACGGAGAAGTTCTGTCGAGTGTCCTTTTGTTCTTCTCCATTTTCGTTTTTGCATTCCCTTAGCAAGTAAGCCTTTAGATGTACACACCCTTTGATTAGAATAACAAGAGTGGATCCCGTTGAGTACAATGGACGCGAGGGGTGCTAACACCTTCCTCTCGCATAATTGACTCTCGAACCCATGATTTTGTTGCGAGACCATGTCTTATCCCTTTTTTTGAGGTTTTCTTTGATCGTTTCCTTTCCTCGTTGGGATAAATAGAGTTCGGTGGCGACTCTTCTATTTTTTCTGCCGGGTGTTTTTCGCGGTTGTGATAATCTGCTGCATAAGTACTAACGCATGACAAAACCCAAAGTCAGATGCAACCAAACCCATCAAAAGTCACACATTGTTCATTGGTGGTGTTCGGCATCTAGTGTGGCATTCGCCACACCACCAGAAAAAATAAAAATAAAATAGGATTTAATTTCATGGCGTTCGCTACCTAATCTGGCGTTCGCCATGAACCTGATGCTGGTCAGACTGCCAGCACACTACACAACACAAAATTGCCCCCTTTTCTCCAACTTCCATACGAAATTATACCCATTTGCCCATTTACTTACCAATATTCGTTTCCCTCATCATAAATTATTCCTCTCCACAACTTTCAACCATCCCTACTTCCTATCATTACACCGCCACTAACACTCATCTTCCAACTTCCACCCACTCACCAATTAATCCCACCATTTTCCCATAAACCTCTCATAACTTCCACCACCCACTCTTCCACTCCTATAAATACCCACTTCCATCACTCATTTCTCACACCTTTTACCTTTATTATCTCCAAATTCTTCATATCTTCAAATTCTTCAAATATCTCATCAATGGCAAGTCTCAAAAGCATTGTGTTTAGGGCATGAAAAGATGGAGAAGATCAACAAAGAAAAATCCAAGCTCTTGCTCAGTACCCAATTTATGCGACAAGGTATGTAGATGATTCTTATTTACACACTTTAGGATTAACTGATAGTGTAAATTAGATGTTAGAAAGGGATGAATGATTTAGCAAACTTATATACACGTAGAGATATCACTTATGTCTACCTTACATTAGAATTTTTGAGCTCTCTAATTTACACCACAAGGTCCGACTGTAACACCCTTTTCTACCCCACAATTTTCATGGCAAAATATTCACATTTATCAGAGTAAAATATTAAACTACAAAAAAATCACCTCAAAGGGCGTACATTTCCCAATAAATCAAATATAGGTTAAGGATCCGTAAACAACAAGCTTTCCCAAAAGTTATCAAAGATTGCTCAAAAGGCAGTGGAACTCAAAAATGGCATAATCCAAAGTTTTCCTTGTATGGAAACATAATCAAAATAACAAAAAATCAAATAAAATATGGTTTAACTCAAAGGCCCCAACCCGATATTACACTATAAGAGCAAGACCCTCTAAGTTAACCAAAATGGCCAACAACTCAAAACTCCAAAATATCCTCGACGGCGTCCACGGCTAAACCTGGTCATCTGCACGTTACCCACGTGGAGGCAACATTCAAACAGGCAGGGTGAGTAAAACGATTCATAATAATCAATGTAGGAAATCAATATATAAAATGGCGTCATTTTCATATTCAACATCATCATATTCATCAATGGACATCAAAGGCCACAACATCATAAATTACTCAAGATCATCTCATAAATGCAAATGCAACAAGGCTCATGCATGCAGTACCAATCATCACAGTTCAGTGGACACTGGGCCATCAACCCTCCATAGATCCTCATCAATAGGATCGATTCTACTCAAGAACTGGAGCCCATCAAAATACCTCACATCCGCACAATGGGACTGAAGCCAAAGAAATCAAGGTCCTAAACCGAAGTCCATATGCATATGAATGCATGATTCACAAGTCAATAATCATCCTCATAATAACATCATAGGTGCATCATCATTCATCAAAATCATCATCATCGAAATCATCATCATAATTCATGTCATCATAGAATTAACAAAACTCATGGAAATATCATCTTAGCTCATCAATCATTACATCATAGGAATCATCATATAATCATGTACTAATCACTTAGAAATCACATTCATACTTATATTAATTCGTCAAAGAAATCACAACATCAAAATATCAAGGCATCACTACACAAAATCAGAAGCAAGTTTGTTGTGCGAGTCTGGGGCGAGTTTATTCATTGTGCGAAGGATTCTTCGTTGTGCGAGTCTGGGACAAGTTTCGTTCTTTGTGCAAAGGATTCTTCGCTGTACAAACACACGATTATAGCAAAACACTATTACGTACCAGAACCTAAAATCAACCCAAAAGTCCAACGATTCTTTCCCCTAATAACCCAAAAACATCCCTAAATCATCCCTAAGGTCTTACGGCGATAAAGGCACAAAATCAACGACTTATTAGGCCAATCCCGTATCATATTCGCACTCTAATTACCATAAATCCTTATAACTATACCACCGTTATTAGATTTTCTCACAATCTAATTACCCTACCAAGTTGAAACCTTAACAACAGATTTTGGCCACGAAGGCCTACTTTCCCTCAAACTCAATTCGACCTTAAAACCTCAATAATAGGATTTGGCCACGAAGGCCTAATTCCTTTTATCTCAAAATCAGCCTCAAACCCTTTAAACCCTTAAATCGGCTTTAAACACATTGAAATCACACATTGAAAACAATGAAGGCAATACTCCCCATACCTTAATTGCCGACTCTAAGCCTTCTCCTTGATTCTCAGAAAACCTTGCGAAGCTTTTGCCTCAATCCTCTTTCTCAAAGCTATGGCCTCTATTTCTTCTCTTTTCACGATCTAACAAGAATGAATCCTAATTCCCTCAAAATTCCTTTTTGTTAAACCTAACTTTGGGCTTATAAATTAGGCTTTTCCAATATTACCCTCACTAACTTTTCCTTAATTGTCCAATTTGCCCTTAGTTAACTTATATTTATTTAAATTAATAATAATACCAATATTTTCATATTATATACTATTATTTAAATAAATAACCTAAAATCCATAATTCTAAATGTTTCACACCAACCACTGAAAATTACCAAAATGAAAATATTCTTATTTAAATAAATAAAATAAATATTCCAAGAATTTGGGGTGTTACAACTCTCCCCCACTTAAAAGAATTTTCGCCCTCAAAAATTACCTCAAGGAATAGAGTCGGATAAGACTCTCTCATCTGATCTTCACGCTCCCAAGTCCAACTTTCTCCAGCTGGTCCTCCCCACAATACCTTTACTAAGGCAATCTCTTTACCTCGTATTTGCTTCACTTCTCGTTCATCAATTCGAACTGGCAACGCCTCAATAGTCAAGTCATCTCTCACTTATACATCATCCATCTGAATCACATGCGATGGATCTAGAATGTACTTCCTCAACTGAGACACATGAAACACATCATGCAAATTCGCAGGCGACGCTGGTAAAATAATCCAATATGCTACTTCCCCCACCCTCTGTGAAATCTGATACGGACCAACAGAATGCGATGTGAGCTTTCGAGACTTCAAAGCTCGGCCAACCCCAGTTACCGACGTAACTCTCAAAAACACGTGATATCTTTCTTGGAATTCAAGTGCTTTCCTCCTCTTATCATGGTAACTTTTCTGACGACTCTGCGACGCTTTCATATTTTCTTGGATCATCTTGATCTTTTCAGTCATCTCTTGCATAATATCAGGTCCGAGTACAACACTCTCGCCTGACTCATACCAACACAAAGGAGTCCTATACCTCCTACCATACAAAGCCTCATACGGTGCCATTCTGATACTAGAATGGTAACTGTTATTATAGGTAAACTCAATCAATGGCAAATGACTATCCCACGATCCACCTTGATCCAACAACCAAGCACTCAACAAATCCTTTAAAGACTGAATAGTTCTCTCTGACTGTTCACCCGTCTGCGGATGATAGGCAGAACTCAACCTCAACTTAGTACCCAAAGTTGTCTGCAAACCCTCCCAGAACCTCGACGTAAATCTCGAATCTCTATCAGACACAATACTTGAAAGAATACCATGCAGTTTCATAATCTGATCAATATATAATTCGACAAGCTTCTGCAACGAATAATTGATCCTTATTGGTATAAAATGAGCCGATTTGGTCAATCTATCAACAATCATCCAAATCGAATCATATCCCTTCAAAGTCTTCGGCAAACCTATCACAAAATCCATAGAAATTCTATCCCATTTCCATTCTGGAATATTCAACGGTTGCATCAGACCCGACGATCTCTGATGTTCAATCTTTGACTTTGGACAAGTCAAACAAGCATACACAAACTCTACAGTTTCCTTCTTCATATCCGGCCACCAAAACAAATTCTTCTAATCTTGATACATCTTTGTGGCACTAGGATGAATACTTAGCCCGCTTCTGTGACCTTCCTCAAGAATGCTCTTCTTGATTTCTGGCACATCAGGAACAAACACTCTATCTCTGAACCTCATCACACCATTCTCATCGATCCAAAAATCACCTTCGTTACCTTGTTTGATTAACATGAGACGATCCACCAGTCTCAAATCAGATTTTTGACATTCTCTAATTCGTTGGAGAATACCACTAGTCAACTTCAACATACTATTGTACCCCAAATTTTGACCCTTAGATCTTCATCATCATTCTAGGAGCATCATCATTTTTTTATCTAACCATAACCTATTTCAAGTTTGTCTTTGTCAAGATACAGGTGAATTAGGGTTCCATATAGTCAGTAATCGAGGTTTCGATGGCCTGATCAGTCAATGTCTTGAATTGGTTCTCCATAAAAAAAGTCCCCATACAATAAAAGATACTATATTGGGTCATGTATGAATCCAATTTGAGGTTGTCACCCATAGAACGAGAGTAGTGCAGTCCAGGACTCCCGATTAGGGTTTCTGATCAAGAAAAGTCAACTGTAGTTTGACTTTTGATTTAAATGGTACTCCAATGATGGGATCTTGGTCCATGAAGCTTATATGACTCATTGAAGTCCACTCAAGAAGTTTCAAGACCTCAGGAGACGTAGAACACCAACAGTCGATTCAGGGTTTTTCGATTGATCGGTTTGTTTGACTAAAAAGTCAACTCATTGACCAACAGGGTTTTGACCCAAAATTGAAGGCAATCTTGTTTATAATTTTATATCACACCTAGTAATGAATTTTGGTGACCATTGGATCAAGGATTGAGGAGTAATCGAAAAATCAGGAAATTAGGGTTTTGAAAGGGCAAGACGATAACTTCTTAACCACACATCCAATTGGAGTGGTTCAAAGCTTGTTGGAAAGGCTTGAGGAGTCCTACAAAATTTCAAAAGTGGCCTATGTGTGAAAAATGAATAGATTTTGAGTTATGATAAAAAAACAATGCAAGAGGGAAAAACACTTAGTAAAATTTCATGGTTTTAGCACTTTTCAAGTCATGTTTTAAGCCAACTTCAAGGGTGTTTTTAACCTAGTTCCACTTGGAATTTGGAGAAATCCAAAACAAAAAAGTTGTATAGAATGATGAGGGCTTTCCAAAAAGTACAAGAACTCCTCCATAGCATTTGTGAACTAGGAGTTTCGAAGGAGGGAAGTTGGGGTCTAAACACTTGAAATGCACCATTTCAAATTAGTCATAAACCAACTTGCTAACCATCTAATTGATATTTAACCATTAATTAGCCTTTGATATGATGTCTAAAGTTTATTATGATTAGATATGCAGAAGGATTGAAGGATTGAAAGGAATGGCGAGTTGTTAAGTCAAGTGGCATTATTTAATTCAAAGAAATCCAAGAGGAAAGAGAAACTTTTCTTGAAGAAAATCTGTAGCAGCAGTCCCCCTAGTCTCTAGCCACACTTCAATCACTTCCTATTTCATGCATACAACTTTTATTAGGCATCAAAATGAGTCAAGAACCATCAAGACCAGCAACATCAAGATCTTGGATAGATTTGCTCCATTTTCTATCCAAAACCAAAAACTCCAAATCTGTCCGCATTTTTGATCACTTGGATTTGCCTATAAATAGCATAGCTTCTATACATCATAAGTACACAAAAAAACCAAGAAACCATCCGCAAACACTCCATAATTTGTTGCAAACCTTCTTGCAAATCAAGCAACTTGTGCAAAATTCCAAAAAACTGTCTTGGACAGAACTTGTGCCAAACCAATTTCCAGCCATTCTACACTCCTACCAACACTCCACACAACTTACAAATGATCCTCTAGAATTGTCTAAACCACCATTTGCACCAGAAACCATTCCATTCTCAAAGTCAACCTCCAAAACCAAAAAAGTCAACATTATGCATTTTTCAACCCATAACTCACTACAGACCATTTCCAACTCTTTCAACACCACTAACACTTCATAAATAATATATAGAAGTTGCCCAAATCATGTTCACACTTTTGTAACAAAGATTGAACCATGTTGCTTTGTAAAACCATGGATTTTTGAGATTTTTTCCCATTTTTCAAGCCATTTTGTGTGACAGTGGAGTTGTGGATCATTGAAGCTGATATCCATGATTCAAAGACCATTTTCAGGCTATAGAAAAGCATTAAGGACCTTTGGTTTTCTTATTTAACAAAGTTGCTTCAAGAGGTAAGCCTAAATCCTTGAACATTGAAATTTTGCTTTGCATTTCACATGCTATGTTGAGTTGTAATCATGATTTTGTGTTAGACATTGTTTGATCATGTTATATGTGTGCTATATGTCATGTATGAACCCTTGCTTGCACTATAAATTGCCATTTCTTGACTGTCCAAAATGCTGGTCATAAACTAGGTCCAACCAAGTCATCATATGCATGTTGATTCCAATCTGCCAAACTATGTGTGCATTTTCTGATTTCTCTTGAGCCAATCACTATAAATGATGTATATTTAGTGTTTTCATACTTGTTTCATCAAATCTTGCACAGTTTGAGACTGTTCATATGCTCATGCTCTTTGTTGTAACGAAAATGGCCTAAACAATGGTGTTATCGAATTTTTAGTGAGTGTGGTGTATTGAAAAAAAATTGTACCATTGAATTCCTTGTTCAAAAACACACAATTTTCACTTTTGTTTCTCTCCATTTGGTTAAGAATTGACTGATTTCCACCCTTCATGCAAATGACCTTAAATTGGTGACCTTGCCTTGCCCTAGGTTTGCCCTCATTGGTGCACCAACTTTGAATGATCATAACTCGCTCCTTTTTTATGCTATTGATGCCATTCATTTTAAAAACTAATATTTATCATGTCTACTTTCATTGAGCTAATATCAAGGATTATTATCCTAGAAAGACTTTGATCCACTTGAGAAACATGTGTTTTTAAGGGTTTTTACCTTGGTCTTTGTAAACCTTTTCAACTTGAAACTTGATCTTTCTTATGATATTGATATTTTATGATTCACACATGTTTTTTGACATGTTTAAATGCTCAAGTTTGTTTGGTTCATTGCCTTACCATGTTCATACTTGCTTTTTGTGGATGTATACATGAATCATAACTTTTCAAACTTCATCTGTGAACTTTACCATGATTTTGGATGTTGTAACCTCTTGAACATGTTTACCATACCTTATCCTACTTGCTATTTTTTCTAGTTAGAACCATAACATGTTTAGGGTTTGTTTCTTTCCTTTGTGAAAGTTTGAACATAAATGGTGTACTTTAAAACCTCTTTGGTGCATAACATGATTTTGGATCTTGTAACTTCTTAAATGTGTTTGCCATGCTTATTTAAACTTTTTATGAACATTGATAGGATCATAATATGCTAGAATTTGTGTTTTGTCTTGGTTTTTACCATGAGCTTTTATTTTTTTCCATGAAACCATGAACCTATACTTAGATGTTGTTTTACATTTCACATCTTTGCATTGTTGATTGTCATCTATTTGCTCTCTCATGTTGTCACATGGTTATCTTAATCTCTTTTGGTTGCTACCATGCTTCATGCCTTCATCATGTTAAATGTTGTCACATTTAGTCTTACTTGATTCATGTCCCATGTTTGGTTTAAGTTGTAACTTATATGCTTGATTTTTAGTTGGTCATGTTTATCTCTGTGTGTTCCTTGATGTTGTAATCTCTTGAACATGATACCATGTCCTTACCTTACTTGTTATGATGTCTTGTTAGAACCATAACATCCTTAGGGTTGACTCTTGCTTTTAAAGTCACCTTTGAAGTTGTATGATTCCTCATGAACTTTGAACTTCTTACTTGAACTGTTGTAACACTTCTTATATGTTTACTTATACTTGATTGTCATTAATATTGGTCTTATGTTGCTAAATTTTACATCCCTTAATCCATGATATGCTTCCCCTAAGTTGTTACTTGCTTGCACTTAAACTTGTTTGAACTACATGTCTTTGTCTTGATGGTTGTTACCTCATTCCCCTTCATCTTTGTTAAGATGCTTCAAGTTGGTTTTTACCTTGTATGATTGGTCTTGTAAGAACCTCTACCATGTTCCCTCTCTAGATATTGTAATATCTTTGTGCATTATTGGTTGTAACCATTTGCTTTGATTGTAATCTTTGCTTATTGTTGTCACATACTTACATCTCCTCCTTGGTTGTTACCATGCTCTTTATATGTTCATCATTTTTGAATGAATGCATATGTGTGTTTAGGATTTGTTAAGTTTCCCCAAGTGATGTGGCTTGTTAGCTCTCATCCAGTTGCCTTGTTATCCCTTATTCCAAAGGGAAGTCTTTCTATTGACCCTTGGGTCATAGATATCTCATTACCCCCCCCCCTTTGACTTTGTTAAGTCATCTTGAACCCTAACTTAGTTAAGTTAGAACACATAGCCATTAGACTTTGGCTTTAAGTCTAAGAGACCTACCCCTTGTTATGAGTACCCTTCAATTAGAACCTTAAGATAGAGTTTGTTAACTCTATGTAGGAATCACAATGATGATTACTTAATGCCCCCTTGGCTTTTATCAAAGTCAATCCCTTTGAGTGTATAACTTAGATTATAAAGTTTTGTTAAACTCTATGCAAGCATTGTTATGTTTGTTCCCCTAGATTCTTGACCATAGTCAAGTACTTTTTGATCCTCAGTAAGGGGAACTACGGTTGCTCTGATTATATCCTATTTAGGATACGTAGGCAGAAGATGCGATATCTTTGCAAGCAAACTTAGAAACTATCCTTAGATCTTTACCTACAACTTAACCTTGTACCCAATCCTAAGCCATAGCAAAAATTTATCAAGCATAGCATACAAACATACAAAAGGTTCCTGTAGAGTACTACAAATGTTTAGGATGTGAAATACCTACCCTAGGCATAACCAACCCCCGATCCCCGATCTCTTAGCGTTGTTGTCACATCGTACAAAAGGTCTATCTTTCTTTAACCTTTCCTTTGGATAAATTAAAGTCCAGTTGTGAATTTAATGAATTAAGATTCAAGTTAATCAATAGCTTGGTATCACGATTTTCACCATAACAAAAATGACGACTTCAATGGGGACTCACTTAAATTTGAGGGTTTAGCCTATTTTGTTTGATTGCATGCTATATTTGTAAATATTTGCTTACATGTATATTTGTCAATATATTTGTTTGTTTTGGGTGCTTTGAGTGGTGAGATAAATCCTAGCCCGGATTTGAGTGACACATGAGATAGGATTGTGATAGGATCAATAGTTGGCTGTTGGGAGTAATCCTAACAAGTCTGACATATGATGCAATCACGCTCAGTGGAGACCTCTTTGAGATGGTTAGTGATGCATGAGTAGTCGTGTATTCGTTAATTGTTTCAACCTGAGAGTCTGTGAAGTTGAGGACCTTTAGTAACTCTTTTACCCCACTTGGCCTTTTTAGGACGTAGTGCGGAAACTGTTAGGGAGTAGTCCCTCAACAGTTGTCACTGTAACACCCATTTTATTTATTTAGTCATTTTGGTGTTAATTTAATAATTTTATGTTGGTGTGCCCTTAGGTGGGGTGGGTTTGTATATGATTGGTGAGTATCCTTGATATATAAGGATTATTTGTGGAGATGTGGTGTTGAGATAATAATATAATAGTTAATAGTAATATTGGTGGTATTATTATTATTATTATTATTATTATTATTATTATTATTATTATTATTATTATTATTATTATTATTATTATTATTACTACTACTACTATTAGTATTAATATTATTATTGGTGGAATATTATTACTATTATTATGAATATTATTATTAGTGGGAGAATAATATTTGTAGTATTATTATTATTGGATTTAAATAATAAAATAAGAAATAAGGGATTAAAGGAAATAGAGAAGTTTTTGGGAAAGAGAGGAGGACACGATAAACTGCTAGAGAAAGGATTTTGGGAGAAGAGAAAGGAAGTTATGATAAACAATTGTGGGAGAAAGAGCAAAAGAACGATAAACTGCTCAGAAAACTAAAATTGAGGAAAAAGGTTGAGGAGAAGGAAAACGGAACGTGACTGTGGAGAAAGTAAGAAGAAGAATTTTCCATCGGTGAAATTGGAAGAAAGTTGCAAGAGAGTTACCGTAGAACGGAACCAGAACCAGAAAGCTTGGAATTGGCCTCTATTCAAGGTAAGGGTGGGGTTCAATTCTATAACCGTGGGTATGATCAATTTCATGTAGGCAATTGATTCATAGGTATAATTTTCGTTAATCGATAAATGTTAGGAACGAGGTTTTTCTATGTAAGAATGAATGTGTTATATACGATGCTCTAAGGTTTCCCTAATGGGGCAAATACGTAGTAACGTTCCCGTAGTAACGTTACCGTAGTAATGTTCCCGTAACGATGTTGTTATTATGTCCCTATTTAAGTAAATTAGAAGTTGTAGTTATATTACCCGTATGAAAGTATATGAAAATGTGTTGAGTCCTTATTTGTAGTAATGAGGTTGTCAGTTGTTCTCGGACATGAAAATGCTGTTGAGTTCTCAATTGTAGAGACGAGGTTGTTTTAATTGTTCTCTGCAAAAATGTGTTAGAGTCTTATTCATAGGAACGATACTGTTGGTAGTTCTCTGATATGAACAGATTGAAGTGGTGAGTACATGATGTATGCGAAATATGATGTTTCTGTTATGGATAATTGGTTGTAGGTGTGATGCCTTGTTGCACAGTTGTTGCTGTTGTGTTATAGTCCATAATAGTTGCATCTCATAGCATATCATTTGGCCTGGATTGGCGACGGTTGTGTCTTTAATGACAAAAATGAATGATTGTGGAGAGTTGTCTCCCGATTTATTGTGGAGTGTTGTCTCCCGAATTATTGTGGAGAGTTGTCTCCCGAATTATTGTGGAGAGTTGTCTCCCGAATTATTGTGGAGAGTTGTCTCCCGAATTATTATGGAGTGTTGTCTCCCAAAATGGTACCACATGCATATGCACAGTTGAGTTGCATTGTTGAGTCGCATTGTTGAGTTGCGTTGTTGAGTTGTTTTGATGAGTTGCTGAGATATGATGATAATTGTTGTGGGTATGAATAAAGGGTGGTTGCAGTTTAATTATTACTAATATTTATGCGAACTGCTGGAATTATAATGCTGTGATAATATTCTGACATGACTTTTATCATGCCTTATGTTATATTGTTGATATCTCACCCTCTACGTTGTATGTTACCTCCGTTGGTGGTAATTTGCAGGTAACTCGGAAGAAAGTGTCGCTTTATGTTTAAGGTCGTTGGTTGCTCTGATACGTAGCACTCTGGGGGGGATGAACGATTAATGTTATTATTTTAATTGAATTCCTTGTTGCTGAATTTTATTAAGTACTATGGCAAATAGATTGGTTGTTTTTGATAATGCCAAATGTTGCTTGGATGCATAGTTGTTTTAGTGAATTGATGCAAGATAATTACTTGCCAAATTTTAATGAAATTTAATTAGTACGAATCATTGGAAGTGTATTATAACATGGCATTTATGATTAAAATGTTAAACAAGTTACCGTTGTTTGTTCATCCGAATTTTGTGCTACGTATGTTAGTAAATGATCTTTTGCAGGTGTATGTGTTTTGGTTAAGTGTAGAATGTGACACCTCTGCTGCGTCTGAGAATTTGGGAGTGTGACGGTCGTCACAACTCCATGACGCTCGTCATGACCGTGACGGTCGTGACATCCATGACGGTCGTCATGAGATTTTAATTGCTGCACTCTGAAGTGTTTCTATTGTTTATCTTATTTTTCCGCGATAGTTTAGAGTGGGGTGTTACAATTGGTATCAGAGCAGGTTGGTCCTTCCGGCCAAGTTGTTTAATGTTGTGTATTCCCTGGTATGCGACATGTGTGTGAAAACACTGTCGGTACATGTTTTGTTGTGGAACCTTTGTCTGCATGAGTGAGAATGATTCAAGTGGGGGAGAAGCTGTGCTTCTCCAGGATGCTGCAAGTGTAGAGTTGTAGCTCGGTGTGTGTGTCGCTACTGCGAAAATCGGCGCCGGCTATGACAGAAGAGTCGCCACCGTGCGTTATTTATCCCAAAGGAGGGAAAGGAAACGCTCAGAGTAAACCTAACGCAAAACGGGAAAGGAATGGTCGTTGCAACCAAATCCTAGATTCGGGAGTCGGTTACGCAAAGGGAAGGTATTAGCACCCCTCACGTCCGTCGTACTCGACGGGATCCACGCTTGTTTTCTGTCTAAGGGATTGTTACTCTATCTACACTAAAGGTCAAGGGATAAAAGGAAAGAAAAGAGAAAAGAGACTCGATAGAGCCTCGCCGCTCTATGCCTACGTATTCCCTCGTGCAATGGGAAAGTCAGAGTCTACGTACTTCGGCTAACTACGGATGAAGGTCGGAAGGTTGCTCGCTAGGATACGACATCCTATGCCTACGTACTTTCATACAGCATGAAAGATCAGAGCAAACGTAGTTCGGGCTACGTAAGACACAAGTTTGTCTGACTGTTTTTTATTACCTTATGAAAGGGTTTTTCTTGATTAAGAGTCCAAGCGGACAAAAATGACACTTTGATGTTTGTTTTGAATCTTTTACGAAAGAAGTGTTTTTTAGTTTGTTTGCAATCTCTGACGCACTAGAAACTATGATTTGAGAGTGACTACGTCGCGTGTCACCCAAAGGGTGCCACACTAAGCAGCCAGACTACTGGAAAGAAGCTCTCCAGCAACCCTTTCCCAAATAGCTTAAGGCTCATAACGTATGACATCGATTAACCTTATTACTGTGTGTTTGAGTTGTTTTAAGATGAGAAGAGAAAGAAGCTCTAAAAAGCCTAGGGTTGAAAAGGGAATATAAACTAACCTAATGTTGTCATGCATGGATAAGAATCCTAATGTCTGTCATAATTCCCTCCTGCACAGAGGAAATCAGAGATCCTAGGGGATAAACAGAAAAGAAAGCAAGCAAATACAGTAAAATGCATGCAATGCAGCAATACAAGCGAGGCAAGGGAGTCCTGCTCTACCTCGAACCTAGGAAAACAACAGGCAAAGTGAATCAACATTCACTTCAAACCTTAAGGGGGAAAGCTGTACAAGCCAACAAACAATACAGAAAAACCAAAATAAAACAGAGGAGGCAGCCCAAGCAGCAACATCAAACTCCCACAGTTGACAGCACAAGCAGCAGCTCTGACAGCAAGAGTTGGTTAAACGGCAAAAAGTTGACAGCAACAACCTTCATCTTCATGAATAGCTTCAACAAACAAACTTCAATAAGCTTCTATCTTCACACTCAAGATACTTCAACAAGCTTTAACAAACACCTAGCTTCAACCAGCAAACAACTTCATCAAGCAAGCAGCTTCAACAAGCAAATAGCTTCAACAAGCAACTGGCTTCAACAAGCAACACTCCTAGCTTCCACAAGCTTCTAGCTTCAACAAGCACAAACTTCATTCTCAACAAGCTTCAACAAGCAACCTCCAAAGGGGAATCAATTAATAAGATCAGGTTGAAATGTTAAGTAACTTAATGACAACCAAAGGAAGCCACTAAGAACTTAACATTATAAGAGAATGGCATCCTCAAAGTTCTACTCTTAAAGCATGCCATTCATCCCTCCAAAGGAGATATGTGACTTCTTTAAGAGGACTTTATGTCATTGGATTGAATGGAGATGAACAATATACTCCATGTTTGAAGAAACAAGCAAACTAATCTAATAAAACCCTAGTTTCCCTAAGCTCCTGACAAGCATCCACAAGATGAGAAATTCTTCATGTCCATGCTCTTTCAAGCTCTCCAAAGCATATTCAAGTTGTCTTCATGTTCATCCAAAAGCAAAGGCACCACCACTCAAGTCTAATGGGAACTATTGGGTTAAACTAGTCAAGTTAGTTCATTAGAAATACCTAGAAGTTAGTCCTAAAACTAATTCTAATTAAAATACCAAAAATTATTGTAAAATCCTATAAAAAATTCTAAGGGTTCCTAAACCTCTTAAGAATCACTCCATACAAAAACCAGGGGGTTAACCAATCATTAAATCCTAAAACTATGCCCTAAACCTAAGGGTACTATCTTAAAACCCTAAATCTACATCACTTAAAGTTTAATGTTCAAAACAGCCTATAGTTATCTCACAAAATTATGAGAAAAATACTAAGGGTACATGCTTCTCTAATCTAAACAATCCAGAAAGAATCACCTAAAAAATCCTAACCAATCACTCATACTAAAATCAGCAAAAACAAGCACTAAACAAAATGAAATCAAAACCAATAAAAATACAAAAATGCAATTAAAATATAAAATGCATGAATTAATTATTTTTTAATCCTAGAAAATTATACACTCTCTAACGAGTCCAGGGGAAAAAACCTCACCTAAAAATACTAATTTTTCTATTTATGGTGATTTATTTTCTAACCTATATGCAATGAAGAAAATATAAGAAAATAATACAAAAATGATAAATGCGCGTGGTATATAGCAATTATTCTACGTGTGTTCTCCAGACATGGGCCCAAGGGGGGTGCGCGTATCAAATGAGTAACTAGGCCCAAGCGAGATTAAAAAGAAACCAGAAAATGAATGGAAATTGGAGAAATGTTTGTGCTGAATAGTAAGGTTTCTACGTTGTACTTCACCATGGGCCTAACTAGAGGGTGTTGATAGTAAAAGAATCACTAAGCCCATACAACTCAGTTTAATGAAACGGTGAGTTTCATCAACTCACTTCCATTCAGAAATCCATAATGCATCGTGGCCGTTGGTTTGAGTTAGTGGTCAAGGTCAAGCATGGATCTAACGTCTGAGAAGTCATCTTCTCCAAAATTCAAATATGAGAGGGAAGCAGCGGGGGCGGTGGCCTAAGCTTGCGCCACCGTCGTCTCCGGTTGCAGGCAAACAAAAGTGTATCAAACAGCCAAACTGGACATTCATTTTTACTCAAAATCCATCACTGAATCCAATTCCACCCTCCAAATTTCCTGATTCTCCTTCTAAACCAAAATACGATCCAAAGTTCAGACAATGATCAATTCTTGAACGGCTCAATTCTTGCATCTAAAGGGTCTAAACTCATCTACACCTATCACTGATCAGAACTAACCATTCAACCATGCTTAAATCCTCAAGAATTGTGAGTTATACTCCTCCACAGAAATTGCAATGCACCTAGTTTTGTCTCTAAACCTCAATCTTTTGTACTAGAAACCTTCCTAGCATCATCACTAATCTATCCCCCTATCAAATCCTAATCAATTTCCTATGAATTATGCTGAAACTTGAAAGATGCATACCTGGTGTAAATGGATGAACAAAGTAGGTTTTGCTTCAATTCAGCCTCTAATCTCTTCCAGATTCGTTCAACAACTCCTTCTGAAGCTTCTCCAATCAACAATTTGCCTTGAATTCGCCTTGATTCCCAAAAGCGATTCTTGATGCAATGATGAAATTTTCAATTGCTCTCTCTCGATTCTCTTCAATGCTTGCCCCAAAAAACCATCTGAATGCATTGTATATGTTATATAGAAAGTGTTAGAACACTCCAGAAAATTCTGGAACACACCAAATGAAAAATTGAAATTCTCTTGCAACTTGAAAATCTCATATGCCACTTCTGCGAATTGCTCTGTTACAGCTCTCCATTCACTTGAATTTCTCATCTCAGGACATTTAGAATTGAATGGGATGTGTATCTTCCTTGTTTCTGATCTTATGGAGTGGATTGGATATGTTACTTCCATCTTAAGTTACAAAATGGAACCATGTGAAATTGACCCCAAATGCTAAATATGTTGTTGCCATCATTCTTAAAGTGTTAAATCTGATCAAAATGATATATAACATGACCTTGTTTGACCCTAAATCAAGAAATGCCAAGTTTGGCCTTTTAATGTGTATTTTTCTCTCCTTTCAAAGCCATTTCAAGCAACTTTGTGTTCCAAGCCAAACAAAACTCTCATGACCACTTGGTTGCACTCAAAACATCATTTTGAACAAGTTCGATGTTGAAAAAATTTCCATTTGAAGCTTGCAAGTTGGAGTTATAGACCTATAATCCAAAGTGACCTATAATCTCACTTTCCCAAAATACCCCTGGCTTGCAAAGATCATAACTTGAGCTCCACAAATCAGAATGAGGTGTTGTTCTATACCTTTTTGGAAAGCTAAGATCAAGAGGAACAACTTTCATGTTCACCAAAAGTCCATTTGAAAACTCCTTGAAGGGAAAAAGTTGCTTGGAAGTCAAGTGACTTTCACAGATAAATTTCATAGTCATCTGATGACCTGTAACTTGTCTGGACCATAACTTGAGTTCTATAACTCCCCTTGAGGACTTCTAGTACTCAAATTAAAGGTATTGAGATGTTCTACAAGTTTCATGTTGGCCAAAGATCCATTTGAAACTTGTATTTTGACTTATGTGGCTTTGAAGTTAGGCATTAAACAGGGGATTTTACACTGAAACCCTAATTTTGCAACTTCCCACATCCTTGATTCTTCTTTGCTTAACCTTGGCACAACACCACACATGTATCAACATACCATTCCATGAACCCCATGACCTCAAAGTAGGTTTTGATGCTCTTCAAATACTCAATTGACCTAGGATTGACCCGGATGAAACCCTAGTTGACTGCACCTCAACTGTGGCTCTTGTACTTGAATCAATGACTTGTCTCAGCTTCAATAGGGCCCTCTAGGCATTCCATGAGATCCATACACACCTAAAATTCACATTCTATGTTTCACATCCCACCGATGATTCTCAATATTCCTCAAGATAGGAGCAAAACCCACATGTAGGCACTCAAACTTCTCAAGACTTCAAATTACTTCTTGATGGCCTGGATGACTTCTCATACTTGGATAAGACCTCTTGCTAGGCTCTTTTGATAAGAATCACACTTGATCCCCTATTGGGTGCATGTTATGCTATGATATGCCAATGATTGAACTATGTACATGATGTAACTATGCAAATGACAATGCAATGAAACATAAACCAGGTAAGAAAAGGTTGAGCAAATTTTGGGGTGCAACAGTTGCCCCTATTCAAACGGCTTGGACCCGACTGGGTGAAGAGCGAACGACCTTCAAACAATCGAGGTACGAGACGGTTGAATACCAGGAAACCCGGAAATTTGCCCACCGCAGAAATGAACTGCACTGCTTAGGGAGCAACATCCCCTATCTGAATCCGGTTGTTACGGCAACAACTGATCCAACGTCTGATAATAATTCTGATTTCAACTTCAACCACCTATGTAACGCCACAGGTACTGAACAATTTTTGCAAAAACACCTTCGTCCACAACTGGACTAACCTTGTCAACACAAGAAGAGAAACAAATTCGTCAACACGAATAGAGATTCTGTCGTCACAGGAGTAACCTTGTCCACATCTGGACCCAAATTTCGTCAAATCACGAGTAAATACAAATCTGTCCACGTCAGGACTCACATTTCGTCAACCCGAAGAAATCTCAACAACACAGGAATAGAACTTTGTCCATGTTAGGACGCTTGTTTCGTCAACACGAAGAAATCCCCTCAACAAGAGCAAAACTTTGTCTACGTTAGGATGCACACTTCGTCAACACGAAGAAATCCCATCATAAACTTGTCCACGTTAGGACTCAAATTTCATCAACCCGAAGAAATCCTATCGTCATAGGAATAAAAATCGTCCTCATCAGGACTCCACATTCCGTCAACACGGAGAAATCCTATCATCATAGGAATAAAACTTGTCCTCATCAAGACTCCACATTCCGTCAACACGGAGAAATCCCGACGACTTCGCTGGGGATGAGTTATCCGCATCTCGGCAACACGAGGATATCCTATCAACATAGGCAATAAAATCTTATTTGCGTCTCGTCAACACGAGGAACTCCTATCAACATAGGAATAAATTATCCACATCAGGACTCACATCTCGTCAACACGAGGAAATAAACCCGTCACCATGAAGAGAAATAAATTTGTCCACGTCAGGATTCCATCTCGTCAACACGAAGAACGGTAAACTTGTCCACGTCAGGACTCGCATCTCGTCAACATGAGGGAAGGTAACTTGATTTGTCCACGTCAGGACTCACATCTCGTCAACACGAGGAAATCCTATCAACATAGGAGTAAATTGTCCACGTTAGGACACCGTTTCGTCAACACGAAGAAAGATAAATTTGTCCACGTCAGGACTCGCGCATCTCGTCAACACGAGGAACTATAAACTTGTCCATGTCAGGACGCACATTTCGCCAATACGAAGAAAGATATCTGCTGGGGATAAATGGTCCACATCAGGACACCATTTCGTTAACACGAAGAGTAATCAATTTGTCCACGTCAGGACTTCACATTCCGTCAACACGGAGAAATCAAATCTGCCCGCGTTAGGACTAGCACATCTCGTCAACACGAGGAAATAAATCTGTCCACGTTAGGACGCACACTTCGCCAACACGAAGAAATCCCGTTAATATAGGAATAAATTGTTCACGTCAGGACTCATATCCCGTCAACATGAGGAACTCCTATCAACATAGGCAATAAAATTTTGGCGACTTCCGGGGAAATACTTCTGTCAACCAGTAGGAAAATACATCCGTTTATCCACACGGGAAGATACTCCGAATACAGTTTCTCTGCTTATCTCTGCAGTAGCTAACTCCATTGGTCCCAACCCACAAACCTTTTAGCGCTGACGTGACAGCGACTTTGAGGAGGACTCTACTGGGGATATTTGGAAACCAAACTGCTAGACGCCTGTCTCGATAACCAGCGACAACTTCTGAAATTTTGATTCATGAAACCCTCTGACGCTGACGTAATAGCAAATTTGAAGAAAATAATTCGCTGGCCGGATAAGAGAAACTTCAACAAGAAACTCTGTGGGGGAAAATAGTAAGATGAATCGTATCATCACACGTCTCACGGAGAGACCTCGAATACTTGGTAATAGATCTGAGCTAGAACTCCATACTCCTGCTGAGAAAACACACCTGAAAGCAAAAGGTTACCCAACCTGATTTATGTTTCAAAATGCGTATGTTCGAAAATGGCGTAATGCTCCGTACGGCACGGAAATACTACGCGTTTGAGTAGATGCAAATATGACGATATATGCAAATGCAGGCTCAGGCTGCCGGGACCACTCTGATAATGATGTCTCAACAACATGAATGCTAAGGATAAAGCCCACTCCGCTGGGGGAGAACAAGTATCATAAGGTATTCCGGTAAAATAAATTCCGGAAACACGGTCAACTTGCCGGGGAGAGATTAAACATCAATTTCCACTGGGAGGAAAGAACAAACACCCTGCTGGTGAACAAACTTAGCTGGGGAAGAAGCGACAATTCTGGGAAAAGCACACTGTTTGGGTACAGTTTACACATTCAGAGTTACCACTCTGCTGAGGATCAACATCTTGTCAATGGCATGACGACCTGCGGGGAGCAAGAAAACCCACCCTTCGCGGATATAAACCTTTCGAACCAACAACTTGGTTAACTATTGCGGGAATCTCCCATGCTGGAGATTGAACGTGCACATCTTCGATTCGCTGAGGAGCGCAACCTCTGCAGGGACATTGATTTTGACTTGCTAGGATTAATCCTATGGACGGCCTTCCATGAGGACACTCTCCTGGGGAAAATAATTCCCTCCTCCGGGAAGGGATAAATGTCATCTCAACTCTTTGGGGATAAGCTGCGACTAGCTGAGGAATGACATCAATGGGAGTCAGGTCTTACGTCAAGCGACCTTGGCTGGGGAATACAATTTCTGACTGTTTGCTCCAAAGGTAAGAACCCTGCAAAACACAAACGAGACAAAACAGGCCTATACAACAGAATCTATATGGGTTAGCATCGGTGACCTTACTTCAGTCAATTCGAAGTTTTAGCAATTATTGGCAAGGGCCAGCAAGATTATGTAAGTGCAAGTTTATCAAAAACATCGGCGTCTTTCACAAACAAAACAGTAAAGAACAAACATCAAGTCCTGAATAACATGTTTTATTGATAACAGGCCTCTGAATAGGCAAAGTTTTGTACACTGGATGCAACTCCTGAAAAGAGGAAGTTACGCACAAACACACATAAATATATGCACAAGAAGCATAAAGAAAATACAAAACAATATTTGTATACATGTCGGCAACGGGGCACGGACAAACACCATGAGTTGATCCTCATATGACTCGCCTGACTCTGTGCTTTCCCAGTATTCGATCTTCGGAAGAGATTGTTTTTGGATAGACGGCCCCCAGGTACTCCCAAACCACTAAGCAATGCCGTATCAAATCCGGACCGCAGTCATTTGCTTTTTCAATCCCTAACTTTTGCGTGAACCGCCCTTTGCGGGTTTTCAATTCACCGGGATACCCTTTTTTTTCCGAAGTCGCCCTGTTCAGGTTTTCGACTTCGCGGGCGTACATCTTTTCAATTTTATCCCTAACTTTTGCCCGAACTTTTTATTCATTTTTTACGGTTCGCCGGGATGCCCCATTTTTGCCTGAACTCTCTTTTTACTGTCCAGCGGGTCACTTTCAAGCAAAGTATTTTTTAACTGCGTCCGAATTCACAGGAGACGTAAAGTCCTCACCATCCATGGTGGATAGTAACAAGGCTCCTCCAAAGAAGACTTTTCTGACAACGTAAGGACCTTCGTAATTGGGGGTCCATTTGCCCCTGTGATCTGATTGTGGTGGGAGAATCTTTTTCAACACAAGATCTCCCGTCTGAAAGCTTCGAGGGCACACCTTCTTGTCGTAAGCTTTCTTCATCCGGCTCTGATATAACCGACCGTATGCTAGAGAAGCCAGTCTCTTCTCATCCATTAAGCTGAGCTGATTCAGTCTATCTTTAATCCATTCTGCCTCGTCGAGTTGGACATCACGTAAAACCCTCAGGGAAGGAATCTCGACCTCCAACGGTAACACCGCCTGCATTCCGTATACCAATGAGAAAGGGGTTGCCCCGGTTGATGTGTGTACCGTTGTACGATAACCGTGAAAAGCGAAAGGTAACATCTCGTGCCAGTCCTTATACGTAACAACCATCTTATGAACAATCTTCTTTATGTTCTTATTGGCCGCTTCGACAGCGCCATTCATCTTGGGCCGGTAAGGAGAAGAGTTGTGATGCTCAATCTTAAAATTCTGACACAGCTCTTTCATCATTTTATTATTCAAATTTGAACCGTTGTCGATGATAATCCGCTCGGGGATTCCATATCTGCAGATAATATCTCGTTTGATAAATCTGGCTACCACTTGTTTGGTCACATTGGCATATGATGCTGCTTTCACCCATTTGGTGAAGTAATCGATTGCCACCAAAATGAACCGGTGTCCGTTTGATGCCGTGGGCTCGATCTTGCCAATCATGTCAATCCCCCACATCGAGAAAGGCCACGGTGATGACATCACATTCAGAGGGCTTGGAGGCACATGGATTTTTTCCGCATAAATCTGGCATTTATGACACCTCTTTACAAACTTGAAACAGTTGGTTTCCATAGTCAGCCAATAATAACCTGCCCGCAGCAGTTTTCTCGTCATAGCATGCGCACCAGCATGTGTACCAAATGTACCCTCATGTACCTCTTCCATGAGCAACTTCGCCTCTTTCTCATCTACACAGCGTAGCAACACTAAGTCGTGATTTCTTTTGTATAGGACACTGTCCGGATTTAGATAAAAATTGCCAGCCAATCCCCTGAGAGTCTTCTGATCTCGACTGGATGCTTCAGCCGAATACTCCTTGTTCTTCAGGAAATTCTGGATGTCAAAGTACCAGGGTTTACCATCGGGAGCCTCGTCAATGGCAAATATGAATGCAGGCTTATCGAGCCTAGAGATGACAATCTGGGGAGCCTCGTTCCAGAAGTTAACTTTATACATTGAAGACAATGTTGCCAGGGCGTCAGCCATTTGATTTTCTGCTCGTGGTACGTGATGCAATTCCACCTTGTCAAAGAAAGGCAACAATCTCCTTGCATAATTCATATAGGGTATCAAATTGGGCTGACGTGTCTCCCATTCTCCTTTAATCTGATTCACCACTAGAGCTGAGTCTCCGTATACATCCAGATTCTTGATTCGCAAATCAATGGCTTCTTCGAGACCCATGATGCAAGCCTCATATTCCGCCTCGTTATTGGTAACAGGAAAGGTCAATCGGGCAGTAAATGGGATGTGCGACCCATGAGGAGTAGTGATAATTGCACCTATTCCGCTACCATAGGAATTTACAGCTCCGTCAAATATCAACTGCCATTTGGAACCCAACTATGGTCCTTCGTCCGACAACGGTTCTTCACAATCTTTCATCTTCAGGTACATGATATCCTTGTCAGGAAAATCAAACCTCATCGATTGGTAGTCCTCAACCGGCTGCTCAGCAAGGTACTCTGACAGAACGCTACCTTTAATAGCCTTTTGTGAGACATATTGGATATCGTATTCTGTTAACACCATCTGCCATCGGGCAATTCTTCTGGAGAGTTCTCGCTTCTCAAACACATATTTGATTGGATCCATCTTTGAAATTAGCATGGTTGTATGATTCAGCATGTATTGCCTCAAACGTTTGGGGCCCAGGCTAGCGCGCAACACGTCTTCTCGAGCATTGAGTATCTGGACTCACATTCGGTAAACTTCTTACTCAAATAGTAGATCGCATGCTCTTTACGTCCGGTCTCGTCGTGTTGACTGAGAACACAACCCATACTTTCCTCAAGAACCGTCAAATACATGATCAAAGGTCTCCCGACCACTGGGGGTATCAAAACAGGAGGTTCCTGCAAGTATTCTTTTATCTTGTCGAACGCCTTTTGATAATTTTCATTACAGGTCAACACCTGATCCTTTTTCAACAACTTGAATAACGGCTCGCATGTCGCAGTTAGGTGAGATATGAACCGAGCAATGTAGTTCAACCTCCCTAAAAACCCACGCACTTCTTTTTCCGTTTTAGGCGTCGGCATTTCTTGTATAGCTTTTATCTTTGCAGGGTCAACCTCTATTCCTTTTTCGCTCACAATAAACCCCAGCAGTTTACCCGATCTCACCCCAAAGGTGCACTTGTTAGGGTTCAGTCTTAACCTGAACTTCCTAAGTCTTTTGAACAGTTTCAGCAGATTAACCAAATGCTCCTCCTCTGTCTGAGATTTGGCAATCATATCATCAACATAAACCTCGATCTCTTTGTGCATCATGTCATGAAAGAGAGTCGTCATAGCACGTTGATATGTTGCCCCAGCTTTCTTCAGTCCGAAAGGCATCACTTTGTAGCAAAATGTTCCCCAGGGAGTAATGAAGGTAGTCTTCTCCATGTCTTCTGGCGCCATTTTGATCTGATTATAGCCTGAGAAGCCGTCCATGAAGGAGAATACAGAGAACTGAGCATTGTTATCAACCAGCACATCAATGTGAGGAAGTGGAAAGTCGTCTTTCGGGCTCGCCCTATTCAAATCACGGTAGTCTACACACATTCGCACTTTACCGTCTTTCTTCGGCACGGTACTATATTAGCGACCCATGACGGATAAGTTGTAACGGCTAGGAAACCGGCATCCCACTGTTTTTGAACTTCCTCTTTGATTTTCACAGCCATGTCTGGTCTGGTTCTTCTGAGTTTCTGCTTAACAGGCGGACATTCCTCTCGCAACGGCAGACGGTGCACAACCATGTCCGTATCCAACCCAGGCATATCCTCATACGACCAAGCAAATATATTACTATACTCTCGCAGTATCTCAATCAGCCTTTGCTTGATGTCGCTCTGCAGCGCAGCCCTATACAGATATTTCTCACAACTTCTTCCGACCCCAAGTTGATAATCTCAATTTCCTCCTGATGAGGCAGAATGATTTTCTCCCTGTTTCAACAAACGAGTCAGCTCCTCTGGCAAGTCTCTATCCTCAACAATCTCTTCCCCTGCTTGGAATACCGGGTGCTCGAATTCGAAACGAGTCATAGGCAGTTCGTAGGAGATGTCATCTGAAATATTAGTCCTGCAAAGGAAATGGTTAAATGTTTCAAAACGCAAACAAAATAAATAACCACGTTGCCATTTATTGTTAAAGAAAAAAACAAGAAAAACAGGGATTACAATATTTGTATATGAAAAACGCCTTTATTTCATGATTAAAACAGTGCAATACACATAATCAAGTAGCCCTAAGGTAAAATCACTATTCCTCGGGTAGGACATAGGATTATTCAACAATTGATAAAACAAATCATTACTGTTTAAGAGTCACTAGGACAGTTTCCCGGATGGGCCAGTTGCAGAGACTTTGTCCTGGCACGCTTGGCTTTATCCACGCGTCCATATCGCAGTCACTGTCTCCGTCTTCAGCATCAGAAATAGCGTTGATTGTCTTAAAGCACACCCTGCTTGGCATAATCGTGATCGGTCCTTTGAACCTGAGCGCTCCTGAAGATGACGCTGACGACGTCGGTCGATACCCTAGTTCGAACTTTTCATTCTTCACGGGAATCTCCAAAACCGGCCCCCAACCTTTAGTCTCACCAGTCTGCACTAAAGCATGAGCTTCTTTGTAGGATGACACTGCCACTTCTGGTGTTTTGCTGGGACCTTAAGCTTTGTCTTTAATCCGCAACCCTTCGAAGGCTTGACAAGGTGTCTCGTGTATTTCTCCGTTGACTTCAACATATCTGAACGATGACAGGTGACTGACCAAAATGTCCTCCTCCCCGCAAACGGTAACAACACTATCACCCACCATGTATTTCAACTTCTGATGCAATGTGGATGTTACGGCCCCTGCAACGTGGATCCATGGACGTCCAAGAAGGCAGCTATAAGCTGGATGGATATCCATGATGTAGAATTCGGTATCAAAAATTTCTGGCCCCACCTGAAGCGGTAATGTTATTGACCCAAACACTGATCTTTTCGTCCCGTCAAACGCCCTCACAACCAAATCGCTGGGCGTGCAAATAATTCCCCGTATGTCCAATTTCATCATGGCTTTCTTTGGCAATACGTTCAACGACGATCCAGTATCCACCAATACACGCGACATTACGGTGCCCTGGCATTCCACCGATATATGCAAAGCCATGTTGTGCTCTCGACCCCTGGTGTTAGATCAAAATCTGTGAAACCCAGGCTATGTCCAGCATTGACATGTGCCATTACCCCCTCTAACTGATTTACAGAAACTTCTTGGGGCACAAATGACGTATCCAGAATCTTTAGCAAGGCGTTCCGGTAGGCCTCGGAACATAACAACAACGACAAGATAGAGATCTTCGACAGCGTCTGCTGTAGGTGTTCAACAATTTTGTAGTCGCTTTTGCGAATCAATCTCATGAACTCCTCTACGTCCTTGAGTGACGTATCCTTTTCTTTCGACTGAGTAGGCCCGCTTTCATTGACTTTGCCTTTACCTTTGGCCAATCTCTCTGCTTCTATTTCAGGTGAGGTAAAGATCCTTCCGCTACGGGTCATGCCCCCCGTTCCAACGATATTGTCAACAGCCCCAGCTGGCTGGCTATTCATCACAATCTTTTCACCGTTGCAATACGCTTCTAATCCGTATGTCCACGGGACAGCTTTCGTACTCTCAAAGGGAACAGGTCCTGCTTTGGTAATTGTAATAGTTGGCCGTTGGGCGGGCGCCGTTATCGTTATAGTCTTCCTCGGGATCATCACTGTTGCAATATCATTCTGCTTATCACATAATGCCTCCACAGGCTTCTCAACCGCAGTTCGATCAAATTGCAAGGTCCCTTCGTCGATCATGGCCTGAATGCCCTGCTTCAAATCAGCACAACCCTCGGGCTGGGTCCAACAATCTAAACAGTATTCATCACAACCGGGGAATACTCCCCCTCTGAGCAACCTGTTTTTCACCTCCCTCAATGGTGTCTTCAGTTCGTTAACATCCATCACCAAGTTCAAACTCTCTTCTGTTAAGATAGCATTTGCCCCATGATTAGGCATAGGCTGTTGTACAATATTGGGCCCCGCTTGGCCAAAGTTGATGGCTTTACTGTCCAACAAGTCTTGAACTTTATGCTTGAAAGCATGACAAGATTCTACATCATGTCCGGGCGCCCCGGAATGGAATTCACAGTGCTTATTAGCGTCATATCCATAACGAAGTACCGGTCCTGTAGGCGATTCTAATGTTCTTTTCTCAACCAAATTCAACCCCAGCAGTGTCTGAAGAAGCTCTGCCTATGTCGACGGAGGCTTATCAAATACCCTCTTCGGCTTTGCATTCTGAAACCTTCTCTGACCCTGATTCTGCCTTTGCTGCTGCTGTGGTTGTTGTTGTTGTTGTTGAGGAATTGGAATAGTAACACTAGCTATTTGTTGAGGTTGACTGTACTGATTTCTACCTCTGCCCCGACCTCTACCACCAAACACAGCGCTTGTATCACCTTGTCGTCTTCCGCCGAACGCTTTTCTCGCACCCCCAGTTGAAGTAGATTCGCCTGCCTGAATCTTTCCAATTTTAATTCCATTTTCAATCCTTTCTCCCATAAGGATCATATCGGAGAAGCTACCCATCGAAACATTGAGTAACTTGTCATAGTACATTCCTGTAAACGTCCCCACAAACATGTCATTCATCTCCCTTTCGACCAAAGGAGGGTGCACCCGAGCTGTCATATCGCGCCACCGCTGCGCGTACTCTTTGAAACTTTCACCACTTTTCTGCGACAGACTCTGCAACTGAACTCTGTTTGGCGCCAAATCGCTGTTATATTTGTAATGCATAACGAAAGCATCAGCCAACTGCTTCCAGCTTCTAATCTGAATGGGCTCCAGTCCTATGTACCATTACAATGATGGTCCTGATAAGCTATCCTGAAAGAAATGCATGAGCATCCTTTCATCATTGAAATATGCAGACATCCTTCTATAATAAGAACGTACATGGACCTTTGGGCAGGTATCCCCTTTGTATTTGTCGAATGTTGGAGCCTTGAATTTTAATGGCACCCTCAGCCCTGGTACCAACCCCATAGTAGTCATATGTAACCCAGCGGAGTTCTGATTAACCACACCTTTCATCTGCTCTTCTAGCATTTTGATCCTCTGAACAGGGTCAATGGGGCCCTCCGGTCTCATACCTCTTCCCAAAAAAGCGTCGTCCTGGTGATCCACTTTCCAGTCATTGCCATACCCATCGTAATACATGTTACGGCCAAATCCTTGCTGATTGAACATAGGACCCTGTCCTCGGTTGCCGAACCCTAGATTGACCCCAACAGGTCCAAAACCATTGTTGAAAGGAAATGCTCCAGTGCCGTTGTTAATCACATTACGAATCCACCATTACCATGGCCATACCCCTGATTGTTGCCGTAACCGTCATTACCAAAGCCTTGATTGTTGAACCCGAAGTTCCCGTCCTGATTGACATTGCCATACCCATTGTTTCTAAATCCAACATTGTCATCGAATCCTTGATCGGCATCCCCAGTGTTGCCTTTGTTGTTAACAACATGCCCATCACCACCATTTCCAGTATTTCCATTACCAGCGCCAGCACCTGCACCAGTACCGGTGTTTCCGTTGACAGTCACAAAAGGTGGAGTAACTAACAGTATCTCATCCTCCCGGCGAGGAGTTTCAACAGAAATGTGGTCAGTATTGCCATTTCCGTTTGTCCGCGTCAGCAGGGGCTGCACCAAGGTTTGAAGGTTCTCCTGGCCCTTGGCCATGCTCTCCATAGCTTGCATGAAGAGAGTCAGCTTCTCACAGATTTCCTACATCTCGACCTGAACTTGATCCATTGCTTTCTTACAGTTATTTCTAGTTGAGTAGCGGTGGATTCTTTGTTCGTCAATCCTGAAAAACCTGTGAGATGCAGGAAATAAGATACAGATTCAACCAGTAACTGGCAATGCAAAAATGAATATGCAGATGCAATATGTGTCTGTGCGTTAGGGAAATCAACCCCTGATTCTAGTGCCAAAGTGCTAGTGCAGTGACAGTGCTAAGAAGCTTGGATTCATCAATGGAGAAAACATCTCATATATTGCTGAAAAGCCCATCAAGGCAGAAATACAAGATCACTGAGTGTACAGAATAACAAGAAGGCATGACCTCGACCAACAATCCTGGTGATGGCCAGCACAATGCAAATAAAGCATATACAACAGTACATAAGGTAATCAAGTGCGACCATATGCCTGATACTCCTCTAACAATCTCTTAGTCTTGGGATGATCTGGCTGGGAAAGCAACCCTTCAACGAGCGAGTCTCTTTGCCTGATAACACGCTGGAGATCCCCAATGGATTCCTCCCAAGCACCCTCTCCAAAGCACTCCTCTAGCTTCCGCTTCTGGGATGCAGACTCTTTCTTGCGCTTGATAACTTTGTTCAACAAATTCTGAACGGCGTATCTCCGCATAACCTCTTCTTCAAACTTTTTATGGCTAGCTTTCAACTGATCTTCCAGTTCAGAGATCTGCAACTTCAGTTTGTCTTCTCTTTCTTTGTTATTTGCCAGTGTAGCATTCCAGGTCTTGTTGAATGTGGAGATCTCCCGGTAGGCTATATCAAGTGCTTTCTTCTTGGACTCCAGCATATCATGGGAGCTCTTGAAATTTATCCCCAAACGTTCACGCTTCTTTCGTTGTTCAGTCAGTTCTATGCCTAACTGGTTCACCAGTTTTGTTTGCTGCTCGAAGGAATATACGGCTTCATTCCTTTCGTTCCTGAGTTGAACTAGCTCTTCTTCCAACTTCTCGTTGGCTTTCATCAACTCTTCTTTCTCCTTCACAACCTGCTCATATCTCTCAATAGACACAGTAGTTGGCTCCTCAACCACGAGGGGCGCAGGAGGTAATACTGCAGGAAATGGCATCAGCGCCTGCTTTGCCCTATCTTGGATCCAGACTTGGTACGGAGGATAGGCTTGACTATCATTCTTAACCAACAATGGCTTACCCTTCTTGTTGATATTATTCCAAGCATGCCGAAGCTTGGATAACAATTCTCCCTTCAAATCACCCGTGAAGTACAGAGATTCCTGCACTTCTTCCTCTTTTGGCGGGCTTCTTAAAGCATAACCGAATTGCCTGATCAACAAAGACGGATTGTAGTTAATGCACCCTTTCCTCCCAATCAGGGGAACGTTAGGATACCTGGCGCAGCTGTAGATAATCTCAGATCCCAGTAAATCCCTATCAAACCAGACAACATCTTCTGAAGAAAGCCCCATCAGACGCTCAGACCAATCCACCGTAGTTGCATACTCATCAAAGATACCCTTCTTGGGCAGGCGACTATCAAACCACATATACAACAAAGGCACACAACAAGAGACGTTCTTGCCCCTCCTACTCTCACTCTTATAATGCAGAGAATGATAGAAGTCTCCAATCAGTGTAGGCATAGGATTGCCGGAAGCAAATATATGGAATGCATCCAAATCAACAAAGTCAGGCATATTAGGGAACATTACAATGCCATATATACACAAAGTAAGGATAGCATTAAACACAATCCAACAGCCACTCTTGGCATACTCTTGTGCTTTCCCCACTAGGAACTTGAGAGAAAAACCAGAAACTCCATTCCACGAGGTTAACAACAACTCTGAGGAGTCTAAATGCAAAGCAATAGCCAAATCCTCCAGCTTGGGCTCAACACCCATATGAATGAAGGGTACCCTGTTCTGAATGGTTAACTCCAAAATCTCAGCATATTCCTCCATGGTCGGAGCCAGAATGAAATCAGGGAAAGTAAAACACCTCAGCGGGGGATCATAAAACTGCATAAGTGCATATAATCCGTTCAGCTCATATGTGGATGGTTTGCAAACCAACCTAAGCAGTTTCCCATAACTCTTCCCGAAGCTTCTCTTCACACCATCATCAGCTAGAGACATCAACCCAAGCAAAGAAGAAACATCTAGAGTAGGCAACTTGTATGCCACAGTCTTCTTCAAAGTACCCATAATAGCAGACAGACAGAAATCCGGGCAACTAGAATCAGAGGGTATGAAATGCACCTGCAGTACAGACACACGTTAATGATATGCAAAATGAGTATGCAACAATGCAATATGCAAATAATGCAACAGGGATCAAGTGATATATTGTTGCAAAGATCCATCTACAATATCTGTCTCAACAGACCCACAATACTGCTCAAACCTGGTCTCAACAGACCCACAATACTGCTCAAACCTGGTCTCAACAGACCCATAACAATGCTCCACTTTGGTCTCAACAGACCTACAACACTGTCATGATGAAGAACCCCAAGTAACCACACATACTGATCCAGTATCAAGAAAACTGGGTAGTCTGGAGGTCAAGTTTCCTGCATGCCCCAATCCCTCTCACAGGTAGGTGTCCTATTAACTAACACAAGGTACGACATCCTATGCGGTCGTCGGCGTCACAGACTTTCAAGACTGATGATACGATACCCAGAAGGTGTGGCATCATCATGTCCTGAAGAGGCCTCACTTAGCCAACTTCCAATTGATCGGTCCCCAGAGTCGACAATCCAACTAACCAACAACCCCCTCAATCCAAAGGGTTGAAAAAGAAGTCAACCAGAAGAACCTCGTCCGAGCATGGATTTTGTGGGACACTAGTACATGCAAAGCATGCACGCGCCCACTACTTTCCACTACTAATTCTAGGTGCACTTAAGCCCAGGTCCGGCTTATCTCTCAACAGATCACCCCCTCCCCACAACAGCAATAACAATATAAAGCTGACAATAAAAATGCAGAAAGTAAAGACAGAAGTGTAAATCCATACAAAACCCCAGACGGGAAAACAAGCGCTAGGATTGACTCGCGTAGGGAACCGTTAGAGTCCCCAGCATAGTCGCCAGCTGTCGCTACTGCGAAAATCAGCTCCGGCTATGACAGAAGAGTCACCACCGTGCGTTATTTATCCCACGGAAGGGAAAGGAAACTATCAGAGTAAACCTAACGCAAAACGGGAAAGGAATGGTCATCGCAACCAAATCCTAGATTCGGGAGTCGATTACACAAGGGGAAGGTATTAGCACCCCTCACGTCCGTCGTACTCGACGGGATCCACGTTTGTTTTCTAGTAAGGATTGTTATTCTATCTACTCTAAAGGTCTGGATGAAAAAGAAAAGAAGATGACTCGACAAAGTATCGCACTTTATGCCTACGTATTCCCGTTTGGAACGAGAAATCAGAGGCAACGTAGTTCGCCTACCTACGGGAAAGGAGGGGAAGGTTGCTCGCTAGGATACGGGATCCTATGCCTACGTACTTTCATACAGCATGAAAGATCAGAGCAAACATAGTTCGGGCTACGGAAGACACAAGCTTGTCTGACTGTTTTTTATTACCTTATGAAAGGGTTTCTTGATTAAGAGTCCAAGCGAACAAAAATGACACTTTGATGCTTGTTTTGAATCTTTTACGAAAGAAGTGTTTTCTAGTTTGTTTGCAATCTCTGACGCACTAGAGACTATGATTTGAGAGAGACTACGTCGTGTGTCACCCAAAGGATACCATACTAAGCGGCCAGACTACTGGAAAGAAGCTCTCCAGCAACCCTTTCTCAAATAGCTTAAGCCTCGTAACGTACGACATCGATTAACCTTATTACTGTGTTTTTGAGTTGTTTTGAGATAAGAAGAGAAAGAAGCTCTAAAAAGCCTAGGGTTGAAAAGGGAATAAAAACTAACCTAATGTTGTCATGCATGGATAAGAATCCTAATGTCTGTCATAATTCCCTCCTGCACAGAGGAAATCAGAGATCCTAGGGGATAAAGAGAAAAGAAAGCAGGCAAATACAGTAAAATGCATGTAATGCAGCAATACAAGCGAGACAAGGGAGTCCCACTCAACCTCGAACCTGGGAAAACAACAGGCAAAGTGAATCAACATTCACTTCAAACCTAAGGGGCAAGCTGCACAAGCCAACAAACAATACAGAAAACAAAAACCACAGCAGAGGAGGCAGCCCAAGCAGCAGCACCAAACTCCTACAGCAAACAACACAAGCAGCAGCTCTGACAGCAACAACCTTCATCTTCATGAATAGCTCCTATCTTCAAGCTTCCATAAACTTTCAATCTTCAACAATAACCAAGCTTCAACAAGCTTCAAACTTCAACAAGCAACCAGCTTAAACCAGCAAACTTCAACCAGTAAATAGCTTCAACAGGCTCCTAACTTCATCTTCAATAAGCAGCAAAACCCTAGCTTCAACAAGCAACCAGCTTCAACAAGCACACACTCCTAGATTCAACAAGCTTCTAGCTTCAACAAGCACAAACTTCTCTTTACCAAGCTTCAACAAGCACCTCCAAGGGAGAATCAAGTAATAAGATCAAGTTGAAATGTTAAGTAGCTTAATGACAACCAAAGGAAGCCACTAAGAACCTAATCATTGTAAAGGAAATGTATCCTCAAAGTTCTACTCTTAAAGCATGCCATTCATCCCTCTAAAGGAGAGATGTGACTTTTTTAAGAGGACTTTGTGTCATTGGATTAAATGGAGGTGGACAACATACTCCATGTTTGAAGAAACAAGCAAACTAATCTAATGCTCTTCCTGAAACCCTAGTTCCCCTAGCTCCTGACAAGCACTCCACAACAGGGCAAGGCTTCATCTCCAATCTCCTTCAAGCTCTCCAAAGCATCTTCAAGTTGTCTTCATGTTCATCCAAGCACAAGAGCACCACCACCCTAATCTAAAGGGAACTATTGAATTAAACTAGTCAAGTTAGTTCATTAGAAACACCTATAAGTTAGTCCTAAAACTAATTCTACTTAAAATACCAAAGGTGATTGTAAAATCCTACAAAAAATTCTAAGGGTTCCTAAACCTCTTAAGAATATCACCATACAAAAACCAGGGGGTTAACCATTCATTTGGACCTAAAACTATGCCATAAACATAAGGGTACTATCTTAAAACCCTAAAACTACAACACCTAATGTTCAATGCTCAAACTAGCCTAAAATTCTCTCACAAAATTATGAGAAAATTACTAGGGGTACATGCATATCTAAGCTAACTATCCCAAAACGAATCACTTCAAAAATCCACACCAATCATCCATACTAAAATCAACAAAATCATGTACCAACCATATTCAAAATAAAAGCAATTAAACTATAAAAATGCAATTCAATTCTAAAATACATGAGTTAATAATTTCTCAATCCTATTAAATTCTAGACTCTTTAAGGAGTCAGAGGAAAAAAATCTAGGTTAAAAATGTTAATTTTCCTATTTATTGTGAATTTAATCCTAAACTATAATCTAAACATAAAAATAAAAGAAAAACAATGAAAATTGACAAGGGCGCGTGCTGAATAGCAATTCTATCAGGTTGTAATCCAGATATGGGCCCAGTTGGGGGTGCTACTAGCAAGCGAAGGCTGAGCCTAAACTAAACCAAACAAATCAGAAAAAAGAAATGAAAAAATGGAAAATCCTTGTGGCAAATAGTAACTTATTCACGTGCATATCAGATCATGGGCCTAACTGGAGGTGTGGTTAGCAAGAATTCCTTAAGCCCACCCAAACTGAATTACTGAAACGCAGAGTTTTGATCTTAACTCAACTCTTCAAGAATTGAAACGCAATCGTGGCCGTGGATTCATGCTTCCAGTCAAGAGTCAACCCTAATCTAATGGATCTTGTTCATCTTCTCCAAGTATTCAAAATTGAGAGGGAAAAATGGGACGGTGGCCTGAGCTGCAGCGCCACCGTCGTCTCCGGCGAGGGCATCCCAAAACTTCATCAATTCTTGCAACTAAACACCCTATCCCACTCGTTTTTCTCTCCTGAGCACAAATATAACCTCCAAATTCATTGATTCTATCCCTAACTCCAAATCCGATCCAGAGTTCAGAAAATTCATCCAACTTCAATTGTCACAATTCTTGAAATTAATGGTCCTATTCTCATCTACACGCATCACTGATCAAATCTTGATATCTAAACACCATTAAAACCTTAAGAACTAGGAGTTATTCTTCTCAACAGAAATTGCAATGCACCTAGCTTGGTCTCTAATCACTCCAATTTCGTATTGAAATCCATCCTAGCCTCATCCCTAATCTAACACATAAGAAATTCTATGCATCTTCCTATAAATTAAGCTAAAAGAAGAAAGTTACAAACCTGGTTTTGAGGGATGAACAGATGATGGTTTTGGCTCGAATCAAGCTCCAATTCTTTCCAGAATCACTCAACAACAACTTCCCAAGCTTTTCCAACAATCAATTTGCACTGAATTCTCCTTAATCTCCAATCACGATTTCTGGTGCAGCTTGAGAAATTTCAATGGCTTGCTCTGGTTCCTTGCTTAATTCTTCCCAAAAAATGATCTGAATCAGTTGCAGTGGTTATATAGAATGTGTTGGAAACCTCTAGAAACTTCTGTAACCAACTGAATGAGATTTTCAATTTCTCATGCACTTCCAATTTCTCATATGTGACAGTCACCAATTGCTCTGTTCTTGGCCTTGATTTCACCTGAAATTCTCCCCTTATGACATTTATAATTGAATGGCTATGATTGTTTCCTTGTTTTTGATCCCATGGCCATGTATTGATGTGTTACTTCAACCTTAAGTAACAAAATGGAAATACTTGAAATTGGCCCCAATTCAAAAATGTGACAATGTCATTGTCTTTAAAATGCCTTTTCTGATCAAAATGACATATAACTTTGCTTTGTTTGGCCATAAATCAAGAAATCACATTTTTGGCCTTTTAAATGACTTTAATTTCCTCCTTTTCAAAATTTCTCAAACCAACTTCTCCTATGAGCCATTTCAATGCCTCCTTGATGAATGTTCAAGGTTAAAACGCTATTTTGAGCAACTTTCTAGTTGAACAAAATTTCATTTGAGGCCTCTAAGTTGGTGAAAATGGCCTATGATCACAAATGACCTATAATCACCAATACCCAAAATACCCCTGGCTTGCCAAGATCATAGCTTGAGTTCTACAAATACTCTTCAGGACTTCTAGTACTATATGGAAATCTAAGATCAAGATCTACAACTCTCATGTTGGCCAAGAATCCATTTGAAAAATCCTTGAAGGGAAAAAGTTGCTTGGAAGTCAAGTGACTTTCACAGATAAATTTCAGTGTCCTCTGATGACCTATAACTTGCAAGGACCATAACTTGAGTTCTATAAATCCCCTTGAGGACTTCTAGTACTAAAATTAAAGGTATTGAGATTCTCTACAAGTTTCATGTTGGCCAAAGATCCATTTGAAACTTGCATTTTGACTTATGTGGCTTTGAAGTTAGGCACTAAACAGGGGATTTTACACTGAAACCCTAATTTAGCAACTTCCCACATTCTTGATTCTTCTTTGCTTGATCTTGGCACAACACAACACATGTATCCACATACCAATCCATGAATCCCATGACTTCAAAGTAGGCTTTGATGCCCTCCAATTTGCACAATTGACCTAGGATTGACCCAGATGAAACCCTAGTTGACTGCACCTCAACTGTGGCTCTTGTACTTGAATCAATTACTTATCTTAGCTTCAATATGGCCCTCTAGGCATCCCATGAGATCCATACACACCTCAAACTCACATTCCATGCTTCTCATCCCACTGATGATTCTCAATATTCCTCAAGATAGGAGCAAGACCCACATGTAGGCACTCAAACTTCTTAAGACTTCAAATCACTTTTTGATGGCTTGGATGATATCTCAAACTTGGATAAGACCTCTTGCTAGGCTCTTCTCTTGATAGACACCCTTGATCCCTTGTTGGATGAGTGATATGCTATGATATGCAAATGGTTGAACTATGTACATGATGTAACTATGCAAATGAAATGCAATGAAACATAAATCAGGCAAGAAAAGGTTGAGCAAATTTTGGGGTGCAACACCACCTGGCCAAAGTTGATGGGTTTACTGTCCAACAAGTCTTGAACTTTATGCTTGAAAGCATGACAAGATTCTACATCATGTCCGGGCGCCCCGGAATGGAATTCACAATGCTTATTAGCGTCATACCCATAAGGAAGTACCGGTCTTGTAGGAGGTTCCAATGTTCTTTTCTCGACCAAATTCAACCCCAGCAGTGTCTGAAGAAGCTCTGCATATGTCGACGGAGACTTATCAAATACCCTCTTCGGCTTTACATTCTGAAACCTTCTCTGACCTTGATTCTGCCTTTGCTGCTTCTGTGGTTGTTGTTGTTGTTGTTGTGGTTGGATTGGAATAGTAACACTGGCTATTTGTTGAGGTTGAATGTACTGATTTCTGCCTCTGCCACCAAATACAGCGCTTGTATCACCCTGTCGTCTTCCGTCGAACACTTTTCTCGCACCCCCAGCTGAAGTAGATTCTCCTGCCTGAATCTTTCCAATTTTAATTCCATTTTCGATCCTTTCTCCCATAAGGATCATATCGGAGAAGCTACCCATCGAAACATTGAGTAACTTGTCATAGTACATTCCTGTAAATGTCCCCACAAACATGTCATTCATCTCCCTTTCAACCAAAGGAGGGTGCACCCGAGTTGCCATATCGCGCCACCGCTGCGCGTACTCTTTGAAACTTTCACCACTTTTCTGCGACAGACTCTGCAACTGAACTCTGTTTGGCGCCAAATCGCTGTTATATTTGTAATGCATAACGAAAGCATCAGCCAACTGCTTCCAGCTTCTAATCTGAGTGGGCTCCAGTCCCATGTACCATTCTAATGATGGTCCCGATAAGCTATCCTGAAAGAAATGCATGAGCATCCTTTCATCATTGGAATATGCAGACGTCCTTCTATAATAAGAACGTACATGGACCTTTGGGCAGGTATCCCCTTTGTATTTGTCGAATGTTGGAGCCTCGAACTTTAATGGAACCCTCAGCCCTGGTACCAACCCCATAGTAGTCATATCTAACCCAACGGAGTTCTGATTAACCACACCTTTCATCTGCTCTTCTAGCATTCTGATCCTCTGGACAGGGTCAATGGGGCCCTCAGGTTCCATACCTCTTCCCGAAAAAGCGTCGTCCTGGTGATCCACATTCCAGTCATTTCCATACCCATCGTAACCCATGTTACGGCCAAATCCTTGCTGATTGAACACAGGACCCTGTCCTCGGTTGCCGAACCCTTGACTGACCCCAGCAGGTCCAAAACCATTGTTGAAAGGAAATGCTCCAGCGCTTTGTTATTCACATTACCGAATCCACCATTACCGTGGCCATACCTCTGATTGTTGCCGTAACCGTCATTACCAAAGCCTTGATTGTTGAACCCGAAGTTCCCGTCTTGATTGACATTGCCATACCCATTGTTTCCAAAGCCAGCATTGTCACCGAATCCTGGATTGGCATCCCCAGTGTTGCCATTGTTGTTAACAACATGCACATCACCACCATTTCCAGTATAGCCATTACCAGCGCCAGCACCTGCACCAGTACCAGTGTTTCCGTTGACAGTCGCAACAGGTGGAGTAACTACCGGTATCTCGTCCTCCCGGCGAGGAGTTCCAACAGAATTGTAGTCAGTATTGCCATTTCCGTTTGTCCGTGTCAGCAGCGGCTGCACAAAAGGCCTGAAGGCTCTCCTGGCCCTTGGCCATGCTCTCCATAGCTTGCATGAACAGAGTCAGCTTCTCACGAATTTCCTGCATCTCATTTTGAACTTGATCCATTGCTTTCTTACAGTTGTTTCTGGTTGAGTAGCGGTGGATTCTTTGGTCGTCAATCCTGAAAAACCTGAGATGCAGGAAATAAGATACAGATTCAACAAGTAACTGGCAATGCAAAAATGAATATGCAGATGCAATATGTGTTTGTGCGTTAGGGAGATCAACCCCTGATTCTAGTGCCAAAGTGCCAGTGTAGTGCCAGTGAAGTGATGTGATAAGAAGCTGGAATCCACTCATGGAAGAAACATCTCATATATTGCTGAAAAGCCCAACAAGGCATAAATACAATATCACTGAGTGTTCAATAACAAGAAGGCATGACCTCAACCAACAAGCCTGGTGATGGTCAGCACAATGCAAATAAAGCATATACAACAGTCAAGTGTTACAATGAGCACGGTACTCTTCTAACAACTTCTTGGTCTCTGGATGATCTGGCTGAGTGAGCAACCCTTTGATGAGCAACTCTAACTGCCGTATAGTGAACTGGAGGCCTTCGTTGGAGTTTTCCCAAGCTCCCTTAACAAAACAGTCTTCTAACTTCCTCTTCTTGGCTTCAAAGTTCTGTCTGTGCTCCTTCAGGTTTTTGACAGCTTTGTTCAACGAGGCTTGAATGGAAAAACTACGTACAACTTCTTCCTCAAACTTCCTCTGGCTAGCTTTCAACTGATCCTCTAACTTGGAGATTTGCAACTTCAGCTTATCTTCTCTCTCCTTATTGTTGGTCAATGTAGCGTTCCAAGTTTTGTTGAATGTAGAGATCTCCAAGTAAGCTATATCAAGTGCTTTCTTCTTAGACTCCAGCATGTCATGAGAGCTCTTGAAATCTATCCCCAAACGTTCACGCTTCTTTCGTTGTTCAGTCAGTTCTATACCTAACTGGTTAACCAACTTTGTTTGCTGCTCGAAGGAATATACGGCTTCGTTCTTTTCGCTCCTGAGTTGCGCTAGCTCTTCTTCCAACTTCTCGTTGGCTTTCATCAGCTCTTCTTTCTCCTTCACAACCTGCTCATATCTCTCAATAGACACAGTAGTTGGCTCCTCAACCACGAGGGGAGTAGCAGGTAATACTGCAGGAAATGGCATCAGCGCCTGCTTTGCCCTATCTTGGATCCAGACTTGGTACGGAGGATAGGCTTGACTATCATTCTTACCCAACAACGGCTTCCCTTTCTTGCAGATGTTATTCCAAGCATGCTGAAGCTTGGATAACAATTCTCCACTCAGATCACCTGTGAAGTACAGAGATTCCTGCACTTCCTCCTCTTTTGGCGGGCTTCTCAAAGCATAACCGAATTGCCTGATCAACAATGACGGATTGTAGTTAATGCACCCTTTCCTCCCAATCAGAGGAACGTTAGGATATCCTGTGCAGCTGTAGATAATCTCAGATCCCAGTAAATCCCTATCAAACCAGACAACATCTTCTGAAGAAAGCCCCATCAGACGCTCAGACCATTCCACCGTAGCTGCAGACTCAGCAAAGATACCCTTCTTGGGCAGGTGACTATCAAACCACATATACAACAAAGGCACACAACAAGAGACGTTCTTGCCCCTCCTATTCTCGTTCTTATAATGCAGAGAGTGATAGAAGTCTCCAATCAGCATAGGCACAGGATTGCCTGAAGCAAATATATGGAATGCATCCAAATCAACAAGGTCAGGCATATTAGGGAACAATACAATGCCATAGATACACAAAGAAAGGATAGCATTAAACACAATCCAACAGCCACTCTTGGCATACTCTTGTGCTTTCCCAACCAAGAACTTGAGAGAAAAACCAGAAACTCCATTCCACGAGGTTAACAGCAACTCTGAGGAGTCTAAATGCAAAGCAACAGCCAAATCCTCCAGCTTGGGCTTAGCATCCATATGAATGAAGGGTACCCTGTTCTGAATGGTTAACTCCAAGATCTCAGCATATTCCTCCATGGTCGGAGCCAGAATGATGTCAGGGAAAGTAAAACACCTCAGCGGGGGATCATAGAACTGCATCAGCGCGTACAATCCGTTCAGCTCATACGTGGGTGGTTTGCAAACCAACCTGTTGCGGTGAAAATCGGATATCAAGCTATTGAATTAACTTGAACCTTAATTCTTTTACAACCGGACTTTAATTTATCCAAAGGAAAGGTCTAAAGAAAGAAAGAACCTTTTGCGCGATGTTACAACAACGCTAAGAGATTCGGGGATCGGGGGTTGGTTATGCATAGGGTAGGTATTTCACATCCTAAACATCTGTAGTACTCTACAGGAACCTTTTGTTTATTTGTATGCTAAGTTTGTTAAATATTTGCTAAGGTTTGGGTATTGGGTAAAAAGGTGAAGGTTATGATAGATGAAGACCTAAGATTGTTTCTAAGTTTGCTCGCAAAGGCATCGCGTCCTCTGCCTACGTATCCTAACTAGGATAGAATCAGAGCAATCGTAGTTCACCTCACTAGGGTTGAAGAACGCTTGATTGCGATCAAGGTTCAAAGGGGAACAAACATAATAATGTTTGTGTAGAGTTTCACAAAACTCTCTATGTCTATGTTGTAACACTCAAAGGGGAAGTAAGTGATCATATCCATGATCCTTACATAGAGTTAACAACTCTATCCTAGGGTTCTAGTTGTAAACACTCCTAGTAAGGGGGAAGGTTGCTCGTCAAGATATCGTATCTTGTGCCTACGTATTCTCATTGTCCAATAAGAAATCAGAGCGGTCGTAGTTCGGGCTCGAACTAAGGAATCAATTGGTTCTTTCCAGACCAAAAGAGGGGAAGGTTCTATCCAGACCTATGAGTTTATATCCTATTGGTTCTATCCAGACCAAAAAGGGGGTTAAGGCTCTTTCGAGGCCAATGAGGGTATTGAGCTATCTATTACCCAAGGGTCAATAGAGAGACTTTCCTTTGGAAGGGAGGAGATGAGGCAACTTGGATGAGAACTAAAAAAGTTCTATCACTTGGGGAAGAAATAATTAACAAAGTAATCAATACTTTAAACAAAAGGGGCATGGTTACAACCAAAGATCATGTATCTTAACAAAGATGAAAGCATATATTAACAAAGATTAAAGGTATATCTTAACAAAGATTGAAGGTAACAACCACATGTATCGATGACAGTCAAATACAAGCAAATTAGTTTAACCTCATAATTTAGGAGGAAAGCAATATGAAATAATGGTAACAACCAAGGGAGAGTACCCTAACATGTTAACTAACACAATATAAATGAGAATGAGTGAATATCATAACACAAATGATCACGGTGAAAAAGAAATTCATCTGCATACGCGAGATAACGATCTCAATATAAAGGCAACTTACAAGCAACCAAAAGGCATGAAAATATGAACAAACATGGAATTAAAAAATATCACATGAAAGTAGGCATCAAGACAAACACAATGCAAAAAGAATGGGTTCAAAATGATGAAAAATGGATGAGTTATGATTTTTTGAAGTTTGGATGAACAAAACATGAAAATCTAAATGATAAAAGGAATAAAATGCACATGGTAAGACAATGAATCAAACAAATTTGATTATTTAAACATGTTAACAAAATTTTAAGAATAATACAAGATCAATCTCACAAGAAAAATCAAGTTACAAGTTGAAAATTTTCAAGATCATCATGGTAAAAAAATAGTCATGGTAACATGTGGAATGCAAGTGGAAAGTTCACATTTATGAGTTTTAGGTTTACCTCTTGAAGCAAGCTTAAGCAATAAGAAAACCAGAGATCTTGAGAGCTCTTCCAAGATCTTGTTACATAAGTGTGGAAGTGAATTGGATAGCTTCAATACATCATACTTTATGTATTTGAAGTGTTTCTTGAGTTGGAAGAAGTTTGGAAATGGTTTTGAAAGGTGTTTTTCAAAAGCAAATTTTGAGGGATTTTGGAAACTTAATGAGATTTTGTAAGAACTTGTGATTGTGTAAGGAAGAAAGTTCTAGATGGTTTCTAGCATGGAACTTGTGTTTTTTTGATGTAGTAAGTGAGTTCTATTTATAGCCAAAGGCCTTGAATCAAGGTATGGGCAAAAGTGAAGCAAATTGTCAATTTTAACCTTCCATCATGACAATCTTTGAGTTTTCCAATGAAATCTTCACCTTTATCTTTAAGCCACTCTACTAAGATATTCCCCATGCCCTATAGATTTTTTCATCATGCTTCATAGGATAGGAGGTGACTTGTTGAATTAAAGTTGATGATTTGACAATGGTAGCCACCTTTTTTCTCTTTCTTCATTATTCACTTTTGCAACTTGCATTAAATAATGATTTCCTTTAATCTTTGTGCCATTTTCGTGGGAATTGATGTAAAAATGTTAATTATCAATATAAACATCATAAATGAGGCTTAGTATTTAATTAGCATCAATTTGGAGAGGTTTTGGAATAAAAAAAAACTCATGCTGACCTGGTTTTTCCAATATGAGTTTTTGCCAACTTGTGGACCTTGGTTCTCTCTAAACAGGAAGAGTTATGGAACCCACTTGTACTTTTTAAAAAGCCCCAATTAGGTACTACAATATTGATGCTTGTGTTAGGAACTCATTCCTCTTGAAACTAGGTCAAAAACCCTTGTGTGGTTAAGGAGTTATGACTTTGCCCTTTTCAAAACCTTGATTTCCGAACTTTTTTATTACTCCTCAATCCTTGATCCGATGGCCATGAAATTTTATGGGGAAGTGTAATATGACATAAGGAACATTTTTTATTCACATCATGAAGTCCAATTCCTTAAGATTGAAGAGTTGACTATTCGGTCAACCGTACGATCGATCGATGACTATCGGACCGTCTGTTCTTGTTTCGGGACTTCCAAGACCTTGAAACTCTTTTAGGGGACTTCACTAAGCCTTATAAACTTGTTGGACCAAAGTTGCATCATTGAACCTTCCTTTAAATCCAAAGTCAAACTACGGTTGACTTTTCCTGCTCGAAAACCCTAATCGGGTACCCTAAACTGCACTGTGCTTGATCTGGGGGTGGCAACCTCCGATTGGATTAAAATATGACCCAATGTGATATCTTTGACTTTGTTTTATGGAGAATCAATCCAAAACATTGATTGATCATACTGTCGAAGTCTCGATTTTTGACGGTGCAGAACCCTAATTCGCATGTATCTTGACAAAGACAACTTGAAATAGGTTATGGTCAGATAATCAAACGAATATGACCCTAAAATGATGATGAGGATCTAAGGGGTCAAAATTTAGGGTGCAACAGTTGCCCCTATGTAAATATCTTCACTAGATGGCAATGAGAGATGACAATCCTCATAGAATCGTAGTGAAAGGTATTTAAATATAGAAAACCAAAAATTTTGTCCCTTAGATCCGGTGGTATGCAAAACGACAAATGTGAATATGCCATGAATCTAAATGGTGCTTTATGATGCTTGAATGCAAGCCAGATGCAGACACACGAGCAAAAACAAAAGAATGGTCGACACAACGAGTAACTACTCACAGGGGACCCGACGCACTGGGGAAAACTCCACTGGGGAAAACTTCGCTGGGGAACAATTCCACTGGGGAAGCAAAACTTTACCGGGGGACAGACGGAATGAAGATACGAACCTCACTGGGGATAACCAGATGAGAAATTTCCTATAACGAAGAGTTCAAACGGGATCTTCAGGAAAAGTTTAGGAACAAGACCAGACGCACCGGGGAATCTAGTATCCACTAGTCCTCCGAGACTCGACTGGGGAAAGCAAAAGCTTCAAAAGGGGTACTGGTGATGACCAGAACAACAGACAGTTTCCAATAGTGCTAGTTACCACTAGACTTCCTGGGGGTGATGGTGATAACCAAACCAAAGTTCCAATCACAGTTGGGAATTTCGGACAAAATAGGACTTCAGCTGGGGAAATTGGTAACAACCAAACCTCACGGTACTAATATCGATTAGTTTTCAAGCAATGCCAGTAACCACTGGACTTAGAAAGAACTGGTGACTACCAAATCAGTGTTCCAAATACGATTGGTTATGATAATGCTAGTAACCACTAGACTTAACTGGGGAGATTGGTAACGACCAGAATCAAAGAAGATCAATAACCATTGGATTTTCAAAGGGTTTGGTGACAACCAAATCAAAGTGACGATAACAATCGAGTTTAGACAACGTCAATAACAATTGGACTTTGAAGATTATTGGTGACGACCAAATCAAAGGATACCAATACAATTGGATTTAACAGATAAAGTTGGTAACGACCAAATCCAATACCAATAATAATTGGATCCGAAGGATGCCAGTAACCACTGGGTTTTTAGAATGATGTTTGGTAGCAAACAAATCAGACGATATCAATATCAATTGGTTTTGAACAAAGCTAGTAGCTACTAGGCTTTCTAATGATAGTTGGTAACGACCAGATTAGATGATACCAATAACAATTGGGTTTGAAAGATGCCAGTGACCACTGGGCTTTGGAAAAGATTGGTAACGACCAACTCGAAGGATACCAATAATAATTGGGCTTTTAACAATGCTAGCCACTACTAGGCTTTTGAATGATAGTTGGTAACGACCAGATTAGATGATACCGATAACAATTGGACTTTAAAAGATGTCAGTAACCACTGGGCTTTCAAAGGGTTTGGTGACGACCAAATCTTCAAACAGGAAGCACAAATATATATATCTCAAAACCTTATGAACAAAAGCTAATATCCTTAAAGCGTTAGGATACAGCGGAGACACAACCCTTAACACCTTAGGATTGGACGCAGACCCTCAAAACTTTAGGACCAAAAACTAATACCCTCAAAACATTAGGATATAGTAGAGACACAACCCTCAACACATTAGGATTGGACGAAAACCCTCAAAACTTTAGGATAAAAAACTAATACCCTCAAAATATTAGGATATAGTAGAGACACAACCCTCAACACATTAGGATTGGACGAAGACCCTCAAAACCTTAGGATCAAAAACTAATACTCTCAAAACATTAGGATATAGTAGAGACACAACCCTCAACATATTAGGATTGGACGAAAGCCCTCAAAACTTTAGGACCAAAAACTAATACCCTCAAAACATTAAGATATAGTAGAGACACAACCCTCAACACATTAGGATTGAAAACTAATACCCTCAAAACATTAGGATATAGTTAGAGACACGACCCTCAATACATTAGGTTCGAAAAGAGATACAACCCTCAACACATTAGGATTGAAAACTAATACCCTCAACGCGTTAGGATATGGTTAGAGACACGACCCTCAATACATTAGGACCGAAAAGAGATACAACCCTCAACACATTAGGATTGAAAACTAATACCCTCAACACATTAGGATATAGCAGAGACACGACCCTCAATACATTAGGATCGAAAAGAGATACAACCCTCAACACATTAGGATTGAAAATTAATACCCTTAACACGTTAGGATATAGTTAGAGACACGACCCTCAATACATTAGGACCGAAAAGAGATACAACCCTCAACACATTAGGATTGAAAAACTAATACCCTCAACACGTTAGGATATAGTTAGAGACACGACCCTCAATACATTAGGATCGAAAAGAGATACAACCCTCAACACATTAGGATTGAAAACTAATACCCTCAACACGTTAGGATATGGTTAGAGACACGACCCTCAATACATTAGGACCGAAAAGAGATACAACCCTCAACACATTAGGATTGAAAACTAATACCCTCAACACATTAGGATATAGCAGAGACACGACCCTCAATACATTAGGATAGAAAGGAGATACAACCCTCAACACATTAGGATTGAAAACTAATACCCTTAACACGTTAGGATATAGTTAGAGACACGACCCTCAATACATTAGGACCGAAAAGAGATACAAACCTCAACACATTAGGATTGAAAACTAATACCCTCAACGCGTTAGGATATGGTGAGAGACACGACCCTCAATACATTAGGATCGAAAAGAGATACAACCCTTAACACCTTAGGATTGGACGCAGACCCTCAAAACTTTAGGATATAGATCACCTCATGCAAATGCAACCATTTTAGTTTCTGGGAATTTCTGAACTCAGGATTCAAATTATACATCTCCAAAGGTACACAACCTGTGCTCGGGATGGCAACAAACATCTATCTCCAAAGGTAAACAACCTGTGCTCGGGATAGAAGCAAACATCTTCCAAAGGTACAAAACCTGTGCTTGGATAGATACATCTCCAAAGGTACGAAACCTGTGCTTGGAATCAAACGATACATCTCCAAAGGTATACGACCTGTGCTTGGAAACAAACCATTGTGACTTAATTCGGAATGATACACAACCAAATTGTCAGTATCTGTCGTCCATTGATTTTCATAATGTCAATTACCAACGGGCCTTATTTGTAACATGATTGGTCACCACCAAATTACTTATACCAGTATCCACTGGATTTTCAAACAATGCTGGTCACAACCGTGCATCGATGTCCTTAAGATAAGCTTCTCTGAATGAGATTGCCACTTACCATTGAAGACGAATAAGCTTCTCTACAGAGACTGCCACTTATTGTTGAAGATGAATAAGCTTCTCTACAGAGACTGCCACTTATTGTTAAAGATGAATAAGCTTCTCTACAGAGACTGCCACTTACCATTGAAGATGAATAAGCTTCTCTACAGAGAGTGCCACTTATTGTTGTGTAAAATTTTCTTCTTGATAGATAGTGCAAAATAAATGCACGTCCAGGTAGATTTTAGCGACCGACAGGGACCAAAGTTCAATCTAGAATGGAACTAGAAAGAATCTGTCACCAAGACTCCAATCATTGAGAAATGAACTCGAATGGTGACTCACCTTATCCAATCATGGAAAAGATAACTGAAGCAACCATCATCCACGAGGATTAAACTTTGTGGGGAATTGAGAAATAATGGACGTTTTATGCCTAAGGGCTGACAACTCTATTGAAGAGAGACGAAACACCCAATCACTGAGGAGAACACCAAAGTGAAATAAAGCAGGTAACAACCAGAGATAGCAAAAAATGCACAGATGCTATGCATATGCATATGCCATGCTTATGTTTATGTTGACGAAACAGACAAAACAAAACTGGAGATGAAATAAACATCTCGACACGGAGACCCAACCAAACTTTACCAAGATTGGACATCAAAGGGATGATCATGAAGAACAATTCCACTTCAAGGTTACCACCTTATTTGGGAGAGAGTAATCTTCTTAGGCCAGAATGTCATGACTTCACTTGGATTGCCATCATGAGTTTGAATTCTTTGCTGAAGGAAAATCACGTCGAGAGATTCCCAGATCAACTGAAGTAACAACTTAACTGGAGAGTTGACAAAGGGTATCATGAGACCAAAACATTTATGCCCTATTATGATAACAACCCTCTTCAAGTGAGCGACGGCTCTTGTGACAAACAGTCTTCAAACCTTTTCTGCCCCAAATTACACGGTCTGTGAGAAGAAGTCATAAGGATGCCTTTACAAAAGAACTGGCATAACGATGCTTCAATGTCTTCAAACACTTAAAGAGAGATTTACAAATATCGACGTGATTGCCCCAGCTTAATGGTGCTTACACGACAAAGTCTTCAGACTGTGGAAGTAACGACTGGGGAACAAACTTGACCCTGCTAGCTGGTAACTGTAATAGAGTTGCCCTGGACTAAACCGCTCTTTCAAGAGATTCAACTGATCTTGACCTGGTCGGCTCTGATTAACTAAATTTTATGACAAATGATTAACAAATCCTTCAAATTGGTCGCCCCAGGCTGAGCTTCCTTTATCAAGTCAAATTCCCTAGCTAACAGCGTTTGTTGGGATTCCTTTGACATTGGATCGTTTTGCACGCAATGTTGTTCATTAAAAATTGGCAATTTTCAATGTAAAATTCATGCAATCTTTTGAAAACATATTTGATGAAACACACACGGCGGAGTGATCAAGTGATCAAAGTGAAAGTGATCCAATCATTTTACAAATGATGGATAAAGTGATGAATACACACAATTAACAAAAATCATTAGGAGTCAGGTTATCCAACCTTGCTGTAATATGCTTTCAAAACAACCTTACCTCAATTAGGTCTTTTAAGGGTTGTAACGTGGCTTGGTTCACGGTTCATGAAACAAAGGATAAAGGCTCAAGGTTATTTGGTCCCACCCACTCACCATGATGAACTCCAATCCTACGCTTAGTTAACTCAAACTATACATTCAGGTTCTTACAGGCTTAAGACTTGAACTGATGATAGTTGGTGATGGTTTACAAACCTAGGGTAGTCACAACTCCCTTACAGCATTTGATAGCTTTTTGCTATTTGAGGATTTTTAAAAGTGAAGAATCTTACAAAACTCCTTTCTTTTTATCCCTGACTTTTGTCTCTTTTGAACACACAGTCAGCGAGATGCCCCATTTTTGCCTAAGTCCCTTTCATAGGTTTTGAGTTAGCGGGCTTTTCTTTTTTCATTTTTTCTTCTTCTCTTTTTTTTTTTGAAAGAAGGTGACTACCTTGTTTAATGATTACGGTGAACCATCATCGTCCTTTAAGCTGAAAAGCATCTTCGACACTTTCTTGTTGTGTGCGAAGAAAAACCTGAATGCACCACTCTTATATGAAAAGTGTCTTGTATGCACATATCTCCGAGTTAACTGAGAACTACCCGCCCCAGGTTTGAGATGTAAGGTTTTGTTTTTGTAAAGAAAGAAACTCCTACTTCTAGGCTCGAAAGGGTTAACGAGGGATTATCTTCCTTATTTCTCCAGTGTTTAGGGATTGAAAAAAATGCCTTACATCATCGGCAAAGTTAAATTGAAAGCATATCAACAGCAATTATGGATATAGTTTTCATCATCCTCCTCAATCTTTGTTTTAAACAACAGTTTAGTAAACAAAAGAAATTTTCTTGCATTTTTGGTATTTCATAACAATGAAAAAAGAAAGAGTGAAACGAATGGACTTAATCAAAAGATGCACAAACATTTCATTAAATATTGCCAAATTCAAATAAACAACAGTTTACAAGCAACACAAATGCAAAGAAAATGCAACAAAATACTGAAACAATCTATAGCTGCCAGCCTTAGGGAATTAAAATTGTTTAACAAAACAAAATTTAAATTTCAGGCCCATGCGGGGAAACACCTCCAAACACCACTTGCTCCTTGTGATATAGAATTGTGAGGGGTCTCACGGGTCCTTTGCCTTTGGATTTAGGAATCGCAGCACTGTCATTTGATTTATCCTCCCGAGGTTTCAGCAACTCTTGCAGTCTCAGTTTAAAACCTTCACACTCTTCAACTAGGTGCCCTGTTGTCCCAGTATGATATCCACATTCTACTTCTGGGTGGTCTTCCTCGAGGATCAAGTGTTTGTCAATGATTAGCTCTTGTACAAGATAACTTAATGCTATACATGCATCTAAGTTGTGTCCTTCGGCTCCTTTGTGAAATTCACAGTTTAGGTTCGCATTATGCCATGGTCCTGGAACCGGATTGGATAATCGTGGAGTCACTAGTGAGTTCTGAATCAGTAGCGGGTAAAGCTTGCTTAACGGTACTGGAGTTTGTCTACCGCAAGTCTTATTTTTCCTAACATGATCCTTCTTGTTCAATTTCCAGCTTTGAGAAGCTTGAGGAGGAACAAACACTGAGTGTTGGGCGTACTGACGCGATTGACGGTTATCTGTTCGTTGATGCCGAGGATGTCCTTGAGTTGGAGGAACCATCGGAGATAATGCATCCCTAGTTTCTCTGGACGCAACATGGTCAAGGTGACCTTCTTTTTTCATCATGTTCTGCAATGTCTCTAGAACCCAATTCATCTGACACTTGAGAATTCTGGTGTCCTCTTTCAACATTTCCTGGGCTTTCAAAAGTCCCTCCATTGTTGCCATTTGTCCTAGATATGTGCTAGGTATCCCTTCTCTATCTCTGATCAAAAGCGACGCAAGGCTGAGAAATGCAAATGCAATGCGAAAGCAAACTGGTTTTACAAAACTCAGAAGATTGACTAAGTTAAAAGCCCTCATTTCATCAATCGTTGGAAAAGTTACAACTTTTAAAAATACCAGAGATCGACTGAGTTTTACAAAACTAGTTGCGACATGATATGTTTATGGTGATATGATGAGATGATGCACACATAACATAAAGGCAAGTATTCACAAATACAATGCATACACAAAGACCTCCTAGGCTCAAGATCAAAGCAAGGAATCAAAGGTCTACCCATCCCCAAGGATTTATACTATGGATTGATTTGTACCTGCCAAACGGGTTCTTAACAAAGTTCCCAGAGTCATCGACCCATCTTTCAGATATTATCAACTTCCCACATCACTTGGTAATCGATAATATTCTCAAGAGAGTCTCGTCCAAGTGTAGTATCGCGTATCAACTACTTCGGAAATACTTCCTTATAGCCATCGCACTACGTCCTAATAAGGCTAAAGTGGGGGAAAATGTAATCTAAAAGTCCACAATGTCATGGGCTCCTTCGTCGAAAGTAGCATTGTTTTCACGAATACTCGATCAACAATACTAAACTTTCAAGAGGGCCTACACTGAGCGGTGGTTTCTCAAGTTAGCTTGGTCGGGAATCAACTCCCTATAAGCCTTCTTGAATATACCACCATCCTATCATAAGTGCACTCAAGTCCGGGTATAGGACCGTCTCACCACTCAAAGCACCCAATACCCAACACACAAACAAATATATTGACAAATATACATGTTAAGGAAATATTTACAAATATAGCAAGCAATCAAACAAAATAGGCTAAACCCTCAAGTTTTAAGTCAGTCTCCCCAGTGAAGTCGCCATTTCTGTTGCGGTGAAAATCGGATATCAAGCTATTGAATTAACTTGAACCTTAATTCTTTTACAACCGGACTTTAATTTATCCAAAGGAAAGGTCTAAAGAAAGAAAGAACCTTTTGCGCGATGTTACAACAACGCTAAGAGATTCGGGGATCGGGGGTTGGTTATGCATAGGGTAGGTATTTCACATCCTAAACATCTGTAGTACTCTACAGGAACCTTTTGTTTATTTGTATGCTAAGTTTGTTAAATATTTGCTAAGGTTTGGGTATTGGGTAAAAAGGTGAAGGTTATGATAGATGAAGACCTAAGATTGTTTCTAAGTTTGCTCGCAAAGGCATCGCGTCCTCTGCCTACGTATCCTAACTAGGATAGAATCAGAGCAATCGTAGTTCACCTCACTAGGGTTGAAGAACGCTTGATTGCGATCAAGGTTCAAAGGGGAACAAACATAATAATGTTTGTGTAGAGTTTCACAAAACTCTCTATGTCTATGTTGTAACACTCAAAGGGGAAGTAAGTGATCATATCCATGATCCTTACATAGAGTTAACAACTCTATCCTAGGGTTCTAGTTGTAAACACTCCTAGTAAGGGGGAAGGTTGCTCGTCAAGATATCGTATCTTGTGCCTACGTATTCTCATTGTCCAATAAGAAATCAGAGCGGTCGTAGTTCGGGCTCGAACTAAGGAATCAATTGGTTCTTTCCAGACCAAAAGAGGGGAAGGTTCTATCCAGACCTATGAGTTTATATCCTATTGGTTCTATCCAGACCAAAAAGGGGGTTAAGGCTCTTTCGAGGCCAATGAGGGTATTGAGCTATCTATTACCCAAGGGTCAATAGAGAGACTTTCCTTTGGAAGGGAGGAGATGAGGCAACTTGGATGAGAACTAAAAAAGTTCTATCACTTGGGGAAGAAATAATTAACAAAGTAATCAATACTTTAAACAAAAGGGGCATGGTTACAACCAAAGATCATGTATCTTAACAAAGATGAAAGCATATATTAACAAAGATTAAAGGTATATCTTAACAAAGATTGAAGGTAACAACCACATGTATCGATGACAATCAAATACAAGCAAATTAGTTTAACCTCATAATTTAGGAGGAAAGCAATATGAAATAATGGTAACAACCAAGGGAGAGTACCCTAACATGTTAACTAACACAATATAAATGAGAATGAGTGAATATCATAACACAAATGATCACGGTGAAAAAGAAATTCATCTGCATACGCGAGATAACGATCTCAATATAAAGACAACTTACAAGCAACCAAAAGGCATGAAAATATGAACAAACATGGAATTAAAAAATATCACATGAAAGTAGGCATCAAGACAAACACAATGCAAAAAGAATGGGTTCAAAATGATGAAAAATGGATGAGTTATGATTTTTTGAAGTTTGGATGAACAAAACATGAAAATCTAAATGATAAAAGGAATAAAATGCACATGGTAAGACAATGAATCAAACAAATTTGATTATTTAAACATGTTAACAAAATTTTAAGAATAATACAAGATCAATCTCACAAGAAAAATCAAGTTACAAGTTGAAAATTTTCAAGATCATCATGGTAAAAAAATAGTCATGGTAACATGTGGAATGCAAGTGGAAAGTTCACATTTATGAGTTTTAGGTTTACCTCTTGAAGCAAGCTTAAGCAATAAGAAAACCAGAGATCTTGAGAGCTCTTCCAAGATCTTGTTACATAAGTGTGGAAGTGAATTGGATAGCTTCAATACATCATACTTTATGTATTTGAAGTGTTTCTTGAGTTGGAAGAAGTTTGGAAATGGTTTTGAAAGGTGTTTTTCAAAAGCAAATTTTGAGGGATTTTGGAAACTTAATGAGATTTTGTAAGAACTTGTGATTGTGTAAGGAAGAAAGTTCTAGATGGTTTCTAGCATGGAACTTGTGTTTTTTTGATGTAGTAAGTGAGTTCTATTTATAGCCAAAGGCCTTGAATCAAGGTATGGGCAAAAGTGAAGCAAATTGTCAATTTTAACCTTCCATCATGACAATCTTTGAGTTTTCCAATGAAATCTTCACCTTTATCTTTAAGCCACTCTACTAAGATATTCCCCATGCCCTATAGATTTTTTCATCATGCTTCATAGGATAGGAGGTGACTTGTTGAATTAAAGTTGATGATTTGACAATGGTAGCCACCTTTTTTCTCTTTCTTCATTATTCACTTTTGCAACTTGCATTAAATAATGATTTCCTTTAATCTTTGTGCCATTTTCGTGGGAATTGATGTAAAAATGTTAATTATCAATATAAACATCATAAATGAGGCTTAGTATTTAATTAGCATCAATTTGGAGAGGTTTTGGAATAAAAAAAAACTCATGCTGACCTGGTTTTTCCAATATGAGTTTTTGCCAACTTGTGGACCTTGGTTCTCTCTAAACAGGAAGAGTTATGGAACCCACTTGTACTTTTTAAAAAGCCCCAATTAGGTACTACAATATTGATGCTTGTGTTAGGAACTCATTCCTCTTGAAACTAGGTCAAAAACCCTTGTGTGGTTAAGGAGTTATGACTTTGCCCTTTTCAAAACCTTGATTTCCGAACTTTTTTATTACTCCTCAATCCTTGATCTGATGGCCATGAAATTTTATGGGGAAGTGTAATATGACATAAGGAACATTTTTGATTCACATCATGAAGTCCAATTCCTTAAGATTGAAGAGTTGACTATTCGGTCAACCGTACGATCGATCGATGACTATCGGACCGTCTGTTCTTGTTTCGGGACTTCCAAGACCTTGAAACTCTTTTAGGGGACTTCACTAAGCCTTATAAACTTGTTGGACCAAAGTTGCATCATTGAACCTTCCTTTAAATCCAAAGTCAAACTACGGTTGACTTTTCCTGCTCGAAAACCCTAATCGGGTACCCTAAACTGCACTGTGCTTGATCTGGGGGTGGCAACCTCCGATTGGATTAAAATATGACCCAATGTGATATCTTTGACTTTGTTTTATGGAGAATCAATCCAAAACATTGATTGATCATACTGTCGAAGTCTCGATTTTTGACGGTGCAGAACCCTAATTCGCATGTATCTTGACAAAGACAACTTGAAATAGGTTATGGTCAGATAATCAAACGAATATGACCCTAAAATGATGATGAGGATCTAAGGGGTCAAAATTTAGGGTGCAACACAACCTAAGCAGTTTCCCATAACTCTTCCTGAAGCTTCTCTTCACATCATCATCAGCTAAAGACATCAAACCAAGCAAAGAAGTAACATCTGGAGTAGGCAACTTGTATGCCACAGTCTTCTTCAAAGTATCCATGATAGCAGCCAGAAATCCGGGCAACTAGAATCAGAAGGTATGCACCTGCAGCACAGACACACGTTAATGATATGCAAAATGAGTATGCAAAAATGCAATATGCAAACATGCAACAGGGATCAAGTGATATATTGCTGAAGAGATCCATCCACATCTGTCTCAACAGACCCGTAATACTGCTCAAACCTGGTCTCAACAGACCCATAACAATGCTCCTACCTGGTCTCAACAGACCTATAACAAAGCTCCAACCTGGTCTCAACAGACCTATAACAAAGTTCCAACTTGGTCTCAACAGACCCATAACAATGTCCTGATGAAGAACCCCAAGTAACCACACATACTGATCCAATATTAAGAAAACCGGGTAGTCTGGAGGTCAAGTTTCCTGCATGTCCCAATCCCTCTCACAGGTAGGTGTCCTATCAACTGACACAAGGTACGACATCCTATGCGGTCGTCGGTGTCACAGACTTTCAAGACTGATGATACGACACCCAGAAGGTGTGGCATCATCATGTCCTGAAGAGGCCTCACTTAGCCAACTTCCAATTGATCGGTCCCCAGAGTCGACAATCCAACTAACCAACAACCCCCTCAACCCAAAGGGTTGAAAAAGAAGTCAACCAGAAGAACCTCGTTCGAGCGTGAATTTTGCGGGACACTAGTACATGCAAAGCATGCACGCGCCCACTACTTTCCACAGCTAATTCTAGGTGCACTCAAGCCCAGGTCCGGCTTATCTCTCAATCTGACCCCCTACCCAGCGTAACAACAATAATATAATGCTGAAAGTAAATACAGAAAAGTAAATCCATACAAAACCCCAGACGGGAAAACAAGCGCTAGGATTGACTCGCATAGGGAACCGTTGGAGTCCCCAGCAGAGTCGCCAGCTGTCGCTACTGCGAAAATCGGCGCCGGCTATTTCAGAAGAGTCGCCACCGTGCGTTATTTATCCCAAAGGAGGGAAAGGAAACGCTCAGAGTAAACCTAACGCAAAACGGGAAAGGAATGGTCGTTGCAACCAAATCCTGGATTCGGGAGTCGGTTACGCAAGGGGAAGGTATTAGCACCCATCACGTCCGCCGTACTCGACGGGATCCACGCTTGTTTTCTGTCTAAGGGATTGTTACTCTATCTACACTAAAGGTCAAGGGACAAAAGGAAAGAAAAGAGAAAAGAGACTCGATAGAGCTTCACCGCTCTATGCCTACGTATTCCCTCGTGCAATGGGAAAGTCAGAGTCTACGTAGTTTGGCTAACTACGGATGAAGGTGGGAAGGTTGCTCGCTAGGATACGGCATCCTATGCCTACGTACTTTCATACAGCATGAAAGATCAGAGCAAACGCAGTTCGGGCTACGGAAGACACAAGCTTGTCTGACTGTTTTTTATTACCTTATGAAAGGGTTCTTCTTGATTAAGAGTCCAAGCGGACAAAAATGACACTTTGATGTTTGTTTTGAATCTTTTACGAAAGAAGTGTTTTTTAGTTTGTTTGCAATCTCTGACGCACTAGAGACTATGATTTAAGAGTGACTACGTCGCGTGTCACCCAAAGGGTGCCACACTAAGCAGCCAGACTATTGGAAAGAAGCTCTCCAGCAACCCTTTCCCAAATAGCTTAAGGCTCGTAACGTACGACATCGATTAACCTTATTACTGTGTTTTTGAGTTGTTTTAAGATGAGAAGAGAAAGAAGCTCTAAAAAGCCTAGGGTTGAAAAGGGAATAAAAACTAACCTAATGTTGTCATGCATGGATAAGAATCCTAATGTCTGTCATAATTCCCTCCTGGACAGAGGAAATCAGAGATCCTAGGGGATAAACAGAAAAGAAAGCAAGCAAATACAGTAAAATGCATGCAATGCAGCAATACAAGCGAGGCAAGGGAGTCCTGCTCTACCTCGAACCTGGGAAAACAACAGGCAAAGTGAATCAACATTCACTTCAAACCTTAAGGGGACAAGCTGTACAAGCCAACAAACAATACATAAAAGTCAAAATAAAACAGAGGAGGCAGCCCAAGCAGCAGCGTCAAACTCCCACAGTTGACAGCACAAGCAGCAGCTCTGACAGCAACAGTTGGTTAAACAACAAAAAGTTAACAGCAACAACCTTCATCTTCATGAATAGCTTCAACAAACAAACTTCAACAAGCATCAATCTTCACACTCAACATACTTCAACAAGCTTTAACAAACACCTAGCTTCAACCAGCAAACAACTTCATCAAGCAAGCAGCTTCAACAAGCAAACATCTTCAACAAGCAACTGGCTTCAACAAGCAACACTCCTAGCTTGCACAAGCTTCTAGCTTCAACAAGCACAAACTTCATTCTCAACAAGCTTCAACAAGCACAAACTTCATTCTCAACAAGCTTCAACAAGCAACCTCCAAAGGGGAATCAATTAACAAGATCAGGTTGAAATGTTAAGTAACTTAATGACAACCAAAGGAAGCCACTAAGAACTTAACATTATAAGAGAATGGCATCCTCAAAGTTCTACTCTTAAAGCATGCCATTCATCCCTCCAAAGGAGAGATGTGACCTCTTTAAGAGGACTTTATGTCATTGGATTGAATGGAGATGAACAATATACTCCATGTTTGAAGAAACAAGCAAACTAATCTAATGCTCTTCCTAAAACCCTAGTTTCCCTAAGCTCCTGACAAGCATCCACAAGATGAGAAATTCTTCATGTCCATGCTCTTTCAAGCTCTTCAAAGCATCTTCAAGTTGTCTTCATGTTCATCCAAAAGCAAAGGCACCACCACTCAAGTCTAATGGGAACTATTGGGTTAAACTAGTCAAGTTAGTTCATTAGAAACACCTAGAAGTTAGTCCTAAAACTAATTCTAATTAAAATACCAAAAATGATTTTAAAATCCTATAAAATATTCTAAGGGTTCCTAAACCTCTTAAGAATCACTCCATATAAAAACCAGGGGGTTAACCAATCATTAAATCCTAAAACTATGCCCTAAACCTAAGGGCACTATCTTAAAATCCTAAATCTACACCACTTAAAGTTTAGTGTTCAAAACAGCCTATAGTTATCTCACAAAATTATGAGAAAAATACTAAGGGTACATGCTTCTCTAATCTAAACAATCCTCACCAATCACTCATACTAAAATCAGCAAAAATAAGCACCAAACAAAATGAAATCAAAACCAATAAAAATCCAAAAATGCCATTAAAATATAAAATGCATGAATTAATTATTTTTTAAGCCTAGAAAATTATACACTCTCTAAAGTGTCCAGGGGAAAAAACATCACCTAAAAATACTAATTTTTCTATTTATGGTGATTTATTTTCTAACCTATATGCAATGAAGAAAATATAAGAAAATAATATAAAAATGATAAATGCGCGTGGTATAGCAATTATTCTACGTGTGTTCTCCAGACATGGGCCCAAAGGGGGTGCGCGTATCAAATGAGTAACTAGGCCCAAGCGAGATTAAAAAGAAACCAGAAAATGAATGGAAATTGGAGAAATGTTTGTGCTGAATAGTAAGGTTTCTACGTTGTAATTCACCATGGGCCTAACTAGAGGGTGTTGATAGTAAAAGAATCACTAAGCCCAGACAACTCAGTTTAATGAAACGGTGAGTTTCACCAACTCACTTCCATTCAGAAATCCACAATGCATCGTGGCCGTTGGTTTGAGTTAGTGGTTAAGGTCAAGCATGGATCTAACGTCTGAGAAGTCATCTTCTCCAAAATTCAAATATGAGAGGGAAGCAGGGGGGCGGTGGCCTGAGCTTGTGCCACCGTCGTCTCCGGTTGCAGGCAAACAAAAGTGTATCAAACAGCCAAACTTGACATTCATTTTTACTCAAAATCTATTACTGAATCCAATTCCACCCTCCAAATTTCCTGATTCTCCTTCTAAACCAAAATACGATCCAAAGTTCAGACAATGATCAATTCTTGAACGACTCAATTCTTGCATCTAAAGGCTCTAAACTCATCTACACCTATCACTGATCAAAACTAACCATTCAACCATGCTTAAATCCTCAAGAATTGTGAGTTATACTCCTCCACAGAAATTGCAATGCACCTAGTTTTGTCTCTAAACCTCAATCTTTTGTACTAGAAACCTTCCTAGCATCATCACTAATCTATCCCCCTATCAAATCCTAATCAATTTCCTATGAATTATGCTGAAACTTGAAAGATGCATACCTGGTGTAAAAGGATGAACAGAGTAGGTTTTGCTTCAATTCAGCCTCTAATCTCTTCCAAATTCGTTCAACAACTCCTTCTGAAGCTTCTCCAATCAACAATTTGCCTTGAATTCACCTTGATTCCCAAAAGCGATTCTTGATACAATGATGAAATTTTCAGTTGCTCTCTCTCGATTCTCTTTAATGCTTGCCCCAAAAAAACCATCTGAATGCATTGTATATGTTATATAGAAAGTGTTAGAACACTCCAGAAAGTTCTGGAACACACCAAATGAGAAATTGAAATTCTCTTGCAACTTGAAAATCTCATATGCCACTTCTGCGAATTGCTCTGTTACAGCTCTCCATTTCACTTGAATTTCTCATCTCAGGATATGTAGAATTGAATGGGATGTGTATCTTCCTTGTTTCTGATCTTATGGAGTGGATTGGATATGTTACTTCCATCTTAAGTTACAAAATGGAACCATGTGAAATTGACCCCAAATTCCAAATATGCTATTGCCATCACTCTTAAAGTGTTATTTCTGATCAAAATGATATATAACATGACCTTGTTTGACCCTAAATCAAGAAATGCCAATTTTGGCCTTTTAATGTGTATTTTTCTCTCCTTTCAAAGCCATTTCAAGCAACTTTGTGTTCCAAGACAAACAAAACTCTCATGACCACTTGGTTGCACACAAAACATCATTTTGAACAAGTTCCATGTTGAACAATTTTCCATTTGAAGCTTGCAAGTTGGAGTTATGGACCTATAATCCAAAGTGACCTATAATCTCACTTTCCCAAAATACCCCTGGCTTGCAAAGATCATAACTTGAGCTCCACAAATCAGAATGAGGTGTTCTATACCTTTTTGGAAAGCTAAGATCAAGAGGAACAACTTTCATGTTCACCAAAAGTCTATTCGAAAACTCCTTGAAGGGAAAAAGTTGCTTGGAAGTCAAGTGACTTTCACAGATAAATTTCATAGTCATCTGATGACCTGTAACTTGTCTGGACCATAACTTGAGTTCTATAACTCCCCTTGAGGACTTCTAGTACTCAAATTAAAGGTATTGATATGCTCTACAAGTTTCATTTTGGCCAAAGATCCATTTGAAACTTGTATTTTTACTTATGTGGCTTTGAAGTTAGGCATTAAACAGGGGATTTTACACTGAAACCCTAATTTAGCAACTTCCCACATCCTTGATTCTTCTTTGCTTAACCTTGGCACAACACCACACATGTATCAACATACCATTCCATGAACCCCATGACCTCAAAGTAGGTTTTGATGTTCTTCAATTAATCAATTGACCTAGGATTGACCCGGATGAAACCCTAGTTGACTGCACCTCAACTGTGGCTCTTGTACTTCAATCAATGACTTGTCTCAGGTTCAATAGGGCCCTCTAGGCATTCCATGAGATCCATACACACCTCAATTTCACATTCCATGTTTCATATCCCACCGATGATTCTCAATATTCCTCAAGATAGGAGCAAAACCCACATGTAGGCACTCAAACTTCTCAAGACTTCAAATCACTTCTTGATGGCCTGGATGACTTCTCATACTTGGATAAGACCTCTTGCTAGGCTCTTTTGATAAGAATCACACTTGATCCCCTGTTGGATGCATGATATGCTATGATATGCCAATGATTGAACTATGTACATGATGTAACTATGCAAATGACAATGCAATGAAACATAAACCAGGTAAGAAAAGATAGAGCTAAGTGTGAAATTATTGTCGTACGTCGAATTCCGAGATCGCAGCTTTTTACGGAATCGATGTTTTTACGGACGAAAGTTGGAATAGATTACGTAGTTGTGTCGGGTAATGTTAGGCCGTGATCGAGTATACTTGTTTTATCAAATTTGATGGATTTTTGTAAGTTTTTGCATTTTTGGAGATTTGAGGATTTAAGATTCGGATTGAAATCGAAAGTCGTAGATTTCACGTTTGATGGTTCTAAATCACTAATATATGTTTGGTATGAATGAGTATGTGGTTGTTTCGAAGAAAATAATTTAATCGGTCGGATTTTCGGGCGAAAATGCTCAAACCCGTAGTAGCCTTTATGCAGAAAAATTCTGTTTTGGAGAAACTTCGAAAATTCACATCTCTTGATCCGTAAGTCGGTTTTAGTCCCCGTTCGAAGCGTTGGAAAGCTAACGAGATGCTCTTTCTAGGAAAAATTGTTTTGAGGCCTGTACCTGGTTCAATTATAGCAGAAAATTGAAAACATATCGTGTGCTAATTTTTGCCGAACCCGACAGGACCATTTGTTGTGTTTTGTGATGCTTTGTTGATATGATTGGGAGATATGTTAAGTGAAACTTCAGAGAGTCTTGGTTATGCTTTAAGGCAAATTGAAGTACATAAAAGGAATCACCTGAAAAGTGATTTAGACTTGGTTGCTGTTGTGGTTGTACCGGAGTTGGAGGCTTCAATTAGTTAGTGTGAGACTTGGAATGTTTGGTGATCTCAAGAGCCTAAGGTATTTGCTTGAGTTGGAAGAGTTGAATACGAGGTAGAGAATAATTGGAACTCCTGAAGGGTTATGGTTTTGTGTTGAATCACCATTCGGGTGAAGCGAACGTGGTAGCTTATGCATTGATTTGGAAATCTTTGCATATACTGATGATGATGGTGAAAAGAGTTAGAACTGATTGAGCAATTTTGTGGTATGAGTTGGTTTGTGAAGAGACTTCTTATGGAGTTAAGCTTAGTATGTTGGACCTTACTAGTGGTATTCTTGACGAGATTCGATAAGGTCAGAACTCTGGTTTGAGTTGGTAGATTGGTTGAATCTGAGGAATTAAAGTCGAAGGGATGATTTTCAGATTTATGGAAATGGTACCATGAGATGTCGTGATAGAGTTTGTGTCCCAGATATTGTTGAGTTGGAATAAAAGTATTATTGAAAAAGGACATTGAGGTAGATTGAGTATTCATCCCGGTGATATGAAGATGTAACCGGATTTGAGAAAATTATTTTGAGGGCCATAGTTGGAGGAGATAAGTGGTTGAGTTTGTATGTACTGATTAGACTTGTTGGAAGTCGAAGAATAAACGCCAGAGACCGTTGGGTCCGATGCAACCGTTGAATATTCCAGAGTGGAGATCGGATAGTATTCCCATGGATTTTGTGTTGGGTTTTCCGGAGAATTTGAGGGATATGATTTTACTTGGGTGATTTTGGATAGAATGACTAAATTGGCTCTTTTCCTAACAAGGAAGAGTAATCATTCTATGTTGAAGCTAGCTGAGATTGTGCAAGAGACGACTGGAAAAAAAATCCAAAGGATCCAAGAATGGATGTGTTTTGAGAGTTACGCTGGTAACTGGTGGTGGTCGAGCTTTGAAATCTCGGAAGCTCGCGCCGTGTTTTGTAGTCTGTGGGAGAGTGGCATGGTGAGGTGCTGCAGGAGGCAGTGTGACCTGAGAATTGGAGAGCCGAATGCGGGGAGCGTATCCAGAATTGTTTCCATCAGGTAATTTTCGAGGACGAAAATAATTAAAGTGGGGGAGAGTTGTAACACCCTGTTGCACCCCAAAATTTGACCAACTACTCATTGCAATTTGGCTCATGTTTCTACTCATTTCATTTTGCATTTGCATACCGCGTACATTGCATTTTTTCAGTCAGATTGACTTTATCGGGATTACAACCTTCTGATCACGTTTCAGGCAACTTCATACCATTTCGAGTACGAGGACGTATTTTGAGAATTGGTGCTCATCCCGATGTTTTCAGCTCTCGCTGGGGTTTTTTAGGACATCTCGATGTCCGGTTTTTACCGCTTATTTCGCTGTGTTCGCGTATCTGTTTTCTAATCGATTTAATCGGCTTCCTCGCATGTTTTAGATTTTTCCCTTTATTTCCTAGAATTTTAAATGAATTTTAATTGTTTCTCTAGGATTTGTTAAATAGATTTTATATGTTAATTGTTTTTAGATATTAATAGATAGTTTTTTTAATAGATATTAAATAGCTTCTTCTAGAATATTAATAGATAATTCTTTTTTTAAATAGTTTTGATAGATATTTTTTTCTAGATATTAAATAGGAATTTTTAATATATGCTTATAGATTTAATTGTTTTTAGAATTTTAAATAAATAATTGGTTCTAGATATTAAGTAGATCTTTTAAATGATTTTTAATAGGATAATTCTCTTACTAGGGTTTTTTAAAATAGGTTTAATAAATCTTTTTCTATTTTTAATAGGGTTAGGAATTAATAGAGTTGATTAGAGTTTATTTTCTTTTAGAATTAATAGAGATTAATTAGAGTTTAATCTTTTTTATTTATTAGGATTAATTAGGAGAATTGATTAGTGGTTTTTAATTACTTAGCATTTATTTTCGTTGTACATTTAATTGAGTTTTAATTAGGTTTAATCATTAGGTGCAGTCATTAGATCTAAGTGAGTCATGGCATTAATTAGTGTTAATTGATTCAGAATTAATCCAATTTTCGTGGGCCATGTATCTATTTTGGAGGCCCACAGTCCGATATGCCACATGTCATGCGTATAAGTAGTCCACGCGTGTGTTTTCTCTTCCTTCCACCTCACTTCAGCACTCACCACTTCCCTGACACCTGTCCCACACTTGTCTCTCTCTCTCTCTCTCTCTCTCTCTCCGCATGGCCCCACGTGGCTTCATATCTTCTCCCCTTTCCACTACCTATACCACGTGTCCTCCCCCTTCCTCCCTTCACCGGTCGGCCATGCAACCGTCGCCGGAGCCACCGCAACCGTCGCCGGAGGCTCGCCGGGAACTGCAAATTATCAGACATTCATCTTCTTCATCCATCATTTTCGTCCAACTACTCGCCGGAAACTGCAGAAGCTTCACCGGAAAATTCATCCCAGCACCGGAACCTTCATCCAACCTCCATCCGTTTTCCAGTTTTTTGCAAGATTCACCAACAACTTCATCTACTCGTCACCGGACCTTCATCGAAATTCCCCGAAATCCCTCAGAACCTCAAGAACACTTAACCTTCTCACGATTTCTACAAGATATCCATTCAAGATCCACCGTCCGATCATCATCTTCATCGCATGTTCGTCCAAATCTCCAGAACTTTCTCCAAATCTCCAGAACTTCAACAACCTTCATCCAAGATTCGTCTTCGTAACCTTTGCATCAATAAACATCATCAGTCTTCAATCGAATCTTCAAATCTTCATCAGATCTTCAAATGTTCAAAGTTATCAAGAACTTCATCGATCATCATAACTATTCTTCAAATCATCACACAAAGTTCATCGAGTTTCCAGATCTATTCAGCAATCTTCAAGATTCAGTTCATCCATTCAACACGTTTTTTAGAATTTCCAGAAACCTCAAGAACGAACGTCGCCTCCAGATCTTCGTCAGCGATCTTCAAGAGACTCGTACATGTATCCAAATTTCCAGAAATCTTTCAAGATCTTCAACGAGCAACATGCAAGCCACAGATTAAGTTGTTTTCAGAGATTTGCAATAATTTTGTTGCTCTAGTTTGTTCATTTGTGTTGTAGGTTATGAAATGAAAGTTGAGGATGATAGAAACTGAAATATTATGGGAGAGGTTGAAGTGTGATTGGAGACGAAGGTGAGAAAAGTTGAGACGGAGGTGGTGAAATGAGAGAGAGGTTGAGAGGAGGTGAGGTGACGGTGACGGCGGCGGGTGAAGTGAGAAGTAGAATTAGGGTTTCTGAGGAGTGGGAGAAGGGAGAAGGCTTGTGGGTGGAGATTGGGCCTCAAGCCCAACGGGTTGTTTGGAGCTACACCCTCCGTTTCCTATTGGACCCCTGGTCCACACGTTTTTTGGTTGTGTTTTTTTGTGATTGTAGCGGGCTGAGGCCCAATTCATCTTTTCTGACTCACACACCCAATTCCTGAGCGAACCCCCCCTGATGGAATTTTGGAAGTTACTGGGTTGGGCCCAAATGTTTGGTTTGCTTCTGCCTACGCCCAGTCTACCTGGTGCACCCCCCTGGGCCCTTAGTTTTTATTTTGTTTTATCTTTCTGAATGTATTGTGGGCTGGGCCCTGTTTTTTCTGCTTTACCCCTATTTTTTCAGGATGTACCCCCCTCCCCTTTGCAATTTAATTTTCTTGTATTGGAGGAATGATTGTAATAGATATAGTTCTATTTTTTCTTTAGGATTATAGTTTTATTTTTCCTAGGACACTAGTGCATAGTTTTCAATATAGAATTTATATTCCATTATTTTTAGCATATTATAGGATATATAGATCGTAATATAGAATTTTCCATTCTAGTTTTCCTTATAGAATATTATAGATTTTAATATAGAACTTCTATTTTCTTTAGGATATTAGGGATTTTAGATAGAATTTTTTTATGCTATTTTCCATTATGCACTTCCTTTTAATATTTCTTTAGAATATTTTCTAGTAGAATTTAATTGTCGTATTTTAGGAGTAGCATTTTATTTCCATTTTGTGATTGGATTTCTCTCCTATTTTTGTTTCTTACCTGATTTTATCTCTGATTTTATTTTTGGCTGGCCGTGTGGCATGATTCAATTGGAGAATGATTTTCGATATCATTTCTCTATCTTGTCTTTGAGACGGACATCAATATGCTACCTCTGAGAGTTTGATTTATCGTATAAGTCAAACCATGACGGTCTAAGCGTTATATTGGTACTGATTCGAGCGTCCTCGTCAAGGATCCAAAGAGGAGAAGATTGGAATGGAGCTTGCGCGCATGTCAGGAGCCAACGGAGCCGCTTCGTTCAACATCATCTTTCTTATTCGAGTCTTCAGGCAACCGTCGAGTGTTGTGAGCTGTATCATTAGATACGTAGGAAATGATAGTTGAGGAGTTTCTTCTCAATCGTCTAGGATGTCTAGTATGGTACCCTTTGGGTGACATGCGACGCATTCGCTCCTACGCCTTAGGTTCTTGCGTGTGCGTCCCGAGTTCCTTCTCGTTTAGGCGTAGGCCTGCTTCCTCTTTGTTCTCGCCCCCGTGCGATCGAAACCCTTTTCTCTCGCTGCCGTGCGATTGAGACCCCTTCTCTTGCCCCTGTGCAATCGAGAATTATTTTCCCGTCGAACTATGTTTGCTCTGATCTCTCGTGCCGGACGAGAGTACGTAGGCATAGGATGCGATATCCTAGCGAGCATACTAACAACTAACTTCTTTGTTCTCTCGCTGCCGTGCGATCGAGACTTTCCCGTTAACGACTGATGTTCCCTTTCTCTTGCCCGAGTGCAATCGAGACCAGACCGTAGTTCTAGTTCCCGTAGGTCCCCGTAACTCTAAACCCGACATACTACGTACGTTCTACCGCAAACAGGTAACGCCTAAGTCTCCAATGGTCGAGCAGCATACACCTAACTGCTAGAATGCATACGCTAGTATCGTCAATCCTTTCTCTCACCCCCGTGTGATCGAGAACTCTCTGTCTAGCCGTAGTTTCCCGAACTACGTAAGCTCTGATCTCTCATACCTGTTGAGAGTATGTAGGCACAATACTGACGTATTGGCGAGCCACCTTCCCCCCCCCACCACCCGTAGTGAGCCGAACTACATTGACTCTGATTTCTCATTCTCTGATGAGAATACGTAGGCATAAAGTGCGATGCTTTGCCGAGTCATTTTATTTTCTTTTTAAGCCAGTCTTGATAGGTAGATAGTTAAAACCAACCCGTCAGATAAACACAATAAGCATGGATACCATCGAGTATGATGGACGTGAGGGGTGCTAATACCTTCCCCTTGCGTAACCAACTCCCGAACCCAGACAATGGTTGGGATGACTGTTGCACCCCAAAATTTGACCAACATTTATTTACCTAGCTTGTGTTCACTAGCATTATCATCTGCATCTCATTGATATGTGTGCAGTAGATCAAAAGGTATGATTACCCAGCAAGAGTTATGCAAGACTTGGAAGCTAGCCAAGAAGGTTATTCAGATGATTAAGGGTTGATATCCTTGTCAGAGAAGTTAAGAAATCCTCAGAGAGATTGGTTGAAACCAAGATGGTGTGCCTCCTAACTTAAGAGTTGTGGGAGGTTCTCAGATGATTCTGAAGCTATGAGGATGGACTTGAAGCTTTGAGAGAGCTTATGAGATGTCTTGAAAGCCATCATGAGGCCTATAGAGGTCATTGTACAATGATAAGAAGACTCAGCCATGAGTGGTGCAATTAGGGTTTGACTGGGTCAACCCTAGGTCAACTGATGATTTAGAGAGGGTTGAGACCTAATCCAAGATCCATGTGATCATGGATTGATGCATTGAGATGCTATAAGGATGATTCCTAGATCAACTCATCATGATTGAAGAGTTTGAGAAATTTTAAGCTAGGGTTTCTAATGCTTGACAGTGTAAAATCCCCTAGTTTGATCCCTATCTTCAAGGCAGTTTAGCTCAAGATGTGATTGTCATCTCATCTTACCCCCAACATGAATGTTGTAGAGCTTGTTCTTAGATTTAATTTGAGTACTAGAAGTCCTTGATAGGATTTGTAGAGCTCAAGTTATGACTTTGACAAGTTACAGGTCATCTGAGGTATGTGAATCTGGATCCTTGAAAGTCACCCAACTTGCATCCATCTTTTGCCCAAGAAGGATGATTCCTATGGACTCTTGGTCAACATGAATGTTGTTCCTCATCTTCTTATCTTTCTAGAGAGTACTAGAAGTCCTTGATAGGATTTGTAGAACTCAACTTATGGCTTTGACAAGACAAGGGCATTTTGGTCATTTGGATATTATAGGTCATTTCAAGCATAAGGCCATATCTCCTATTTCTAAGCTTCAAATGAAAAAATCTTCAACATCAAACTTTCTTAGAATGATGTTTTAAGGCTAGTAGGGAGGTCATGAGGTGTTGAAAAGGCTTGTAGCAAAAAGTGATAAAAATGACCTAAAATGGAGACATAAGTTAAATAAGTTGAAATTGGAAATTGGAAATCCCAAGTTACACATTCAAACCATGGAATATAATAGGTCATTTTGACTCTAAAAGACATTCTAAGAACAATGGTTCAGCCACAATTTTGATTTTAGGCCTAGATCATGGGGCTGCTTTGGAAATTGGTTGCTTGCATCTTAAGGTTCAAAAGCAAAACTTAAGGGAAGGCAATGTACAAGCTTGCTAAGGGTTTTAACACATCCTATATCTCATATGAGGAGAATTTCAGGTCAGTTGCAAGGGCTGCAAGGGCTATGGCATGAGATAGCACTTGAGAAGAAGTGAATTCATAAACTAATGACATGAGAATCCCAATTTCTCATGGGATGGTTCTAGATGGTTCTAGATGATTCTAAACCACTCTATATAATGTATAGAACTTGCTCAGATGCAAGGTTGGTGTAAGATTTGAGAGAAGAGAGAGTTGGCCATTTCACTTGCTTCCATTGCAAGTTGAAAGCAAAATCCACATTCTGATTAAAATCCATCCATTCTTTCAATCTAAACATATTCCTCTGATCATAGTGAAGCTGTGCAGATCAATTTGAGAGCAAAACCATGGAGATTTGAAGAGTTGGCAATTGGATTTTCAAGGTTGCAAGTCATAATCAGTTTTGAAGATTGAAGCTTTCTTGGTCCAAACTTTTGCAAACAGTAGCAAGATCATCATTAAAGGAGTGATTTTGGAGAGTTTGAAGGCTTGCAGTGAAGGTTTACTCCATCTGTTAATCAAGAAATACCAGGTTAGTAACTTTTCTTCTACACCATGATTTAGGCATGATTAGCAAGAATTGTTAGGTTAGAACTATTAGAGACCAATAGGAGATGGATTCTGAATAGTTTGGGAGAAATTGGTGAAGTTTCAGTTGGTGTCACCATTTTTGTTTGGACCAAGAACTCGAGTTATGGTAAGCTATAGAATGAATTAGATATCAAGAATCAATCAGTGTGAGTTGGTGATCAATCTGAGGTATTTAATTTCAAGAATGGTTGAAGTTGATGTCTGAGCCTATCTTTGATATTGGATCGGGTTTGAAGATTTAGGATGTTTCAATTGATTTCAAGGCCATGGTTAGATTCAGCATGAAATTCTGGATGGATTAGGGTTTTGAATTTTAAGTTTTCATGGAGATTTGAGGTTATACGAGTTAGGGTAAGTTGGAGCTTGAAGCTCTGCATTTCCATGGCTTCTCCATAAGAACCCTAGCTGGAGGAAGAAGATGAAGCGTGGCCATTGGATGAAGCAAGACCATTGACTGAGAATTGGATCCCACGGCTGAGATTCAATTTCAATTTGAGGAAGGAGTCTGAAGACACCATGAAACGCATCGTTTCATTAAAAGGGATTTGGGCTGGATTGCTAATCACACCCCCAATTCATGACCCATTGGTTTTTGTACTGAATTTCATTACTTTTTACACCGTGTGTTTTTCTTTTTCTTTACACTTTATTAATTGATTTTTCTGATGATAATTGGGCCTAGCGCATTTGATAGTGACACCCCCCATTTTGAGCCCATTCATGAATTGAACTGAACATAGTTGCTATCTGCACCCAATATTTCTCATTTTAATTTCTTTTTCTCCATTTTTCATTAATCTTTGAAAAATCATAATAAATAGGAAATTAATGATTTTTGCATGGGGATTTTTTCTCCCATTTCATGTTCATGTCTAGAAAATTATGAAACCAAAATATTTGCATTTCATGCATTTTTAATATTTTTTGTGTATTTTCTATTTTAATAGCTTTTTAATTCTTTTATGTTGATACATGGTTTTGTAGAATTTTGTTTAGCTAGTTCCCTTCATATTTTTAGGCCATTATTTTTAGGATAGTTAGATTAGGACTTTATCTCCCCCCTGGATTTATTCCATAATTTTGTGATGAATTTTAGGTTAGTTTTGCTTAGATGATTTTAGGTTGTGTAGAATTAGGTTACTCCTTAACATAGGTCCATAATAACACTAAATTTTGGGTTTCTAGGTCAAGATAGACATTGGGACATATAGGGTATTAAGGGTAGGTATATAGGATCCCCTAGAAATTATATTAGGTTAATATAGTAGTATACTATTTTTAGATGATTTTTGTAGTTGATGATTGTTTGAGTTGCCCTTGGGGGCTTGTATTTTTTGTTTGCTTTGCTTTGTGGGCTTGGAGAGCTTGGTATTGCTTTGAGGAGCATAGAAGGAGCATTGAGGAGCATTGAGGAGCTTGAGAGCTTGATCTTGTTTGTTTTGTTGTTGTTTTAGGGTTAGGAGTTAGGAAGAGTTTAGACCTAGTTAACTTCTTTCTTAAACATGGATGGTATCTTTCACCTCCATTCCTCCCTATGATTCAAAGTCCTTCCATGGTATTCACCTCCCTCCTTGGGAGGGATAAGTGATTGTACCTAGGAAGTATAACTTTTGAGGGAACCATTCCTTTGATGTTGAACCCTTATAGGTCACCTTTGGTGGTCAATAAGCAGTTTAACACCCTAGCTTATCCAGTTAAGTGATTTCCTCTGGTTTGAGTATCTTGAGAGATGTGGAACTTGAGTGGGAAGATGAAGACTTCATTGAAGAGTATGGAGGAGGATGAGTCCTTGAGCATTGTCATTCCAGCTGAAGCTTGAAGAGCAACAAGAGCAAGTTGATACTTGAAGACCCCTGAAGATGAAGTAAAGACTGAATGAGGAGCTGAGGCTTAAAAGACTGAAGGATGAAGTTGATACTTCTAAGTGATTGAAGATTACTCTAAGAAGCTGAAGCTTGCAGGAGGAGAAGACCAAGTTGAGACTGGTAAAGCAAGGAGAGCTTGAAAGCTTGAAGACTAAGTTGACACTTAGGAAGAGGATTCAATTGAGATTCTGAAAAGCTGAAGCTTGAAGAACAAAGGAAGTTGATACTTACTTTGATACCTGGAGACCCTGAAGGGATCAAGTTGATACTTGTGGTTAATAGTGAAGCCTGAAGGTGGAACTGATCAAGGAGCTGAGGCTCAGAGAGAAGATAAGTTGAAACTTATGTTGAAGGGTTGAAACCTGGAAGAGCAACTTAATATTTGTCAAGAGTGATTGAAGTCTGAAGACTGAGTTGCTGTTGGAAGAGCTGAAGCTTGGAGTTGAGAGAGGAGTTGATCTGCTTTCTTTTCTGTCTTCTTCTGTATTGATGTGTTTTGTTTGACTTGCTTGATGCATTAGAATAAGTTCATATCTAGACTAGGTAGAATCTAGGAGCATGATTGCACTAGAGGTTGAGTTGCTCCCTCTTCTTGTATTGTTACTGTGTGGCTTTGCTTGCGGGTATTCGGTAGAGCCCAGATCCCTTGCCCATATGGTTTGGTTGCCTGATGGCATTTTATTTCATTTCTTCTGTATGATTGCAGTTTACTGTATTTTGCTTGATAGCATGTTTTACTTTTCAGTATGATTACTGTTATTCATTCTGACTTGAGGTTGAGATGAGCTTGTGGAGGCTGAAGCCCCACACACATTTCCTCCCTCACTTGCATTGCATGCATTTTACTGTTTAAGCTGATGCTTTGTCTGTTTTGGTGTATCATTGACATGATCCCTTAGGACTCTCATTTCCTTTGATAAGGAATTGATGATAGAACTTTAGGTTGAAACCTATGCATGACAACTTCTAGGAGTTCCCTGTTCAAACCTCAACCATAGGATGAATCCTTGGCATGACAACAGTAGGACTTGATAGTCTCCCTCCTAGTTGGGCCTGTTCTCTTCTCATCTCAAAACAGTTTAAGATACAGTAATCATGAATGATTTCTTTCGTACGTTACGAGCCTTAAGCTATCTGAGAAAGGATTGTGGGAGAGTTTATTTTCCACAGTCTGGATGTTTAGTATGGTACCCTTTGGGTGACATGCGACGCATTCACTCTTAGGTCATAGTCTCTAGTGCGATTGAAATTGCAAACACAATAAAAAACACTTCTTTCGTAAAAGACAGGAAATAATGCGTAGTGTCCCGAACTACGTAAGCTCTGATCTCTCATACCTGTTGAGAGTACGTAGGCACAGTACTGATGTATTGGCGAGCTACCTCCCCCCATAACCTGTCGTAGGTCGAACTACGTTGACTCTGATTTCTCGTTCTCTGATCAAAATACGTAGGCATAAAGCGCGATGCTTTATCGAGTCATTTTTCTTTTCTTTTTAAGCCAACCTTGATAGGTAGATATATAAAACCCACCCGTCCAAGTAAAAACAACAAGCGTGGATCCCGTCGAGTACGACGGACGTAAGGGGTGCTAATACCTTCCCCTTGCGTAACCGACTCCCGAACCCAGACAATGGTTGCGACGACCTTGTCTTACCTTTTTTTCGTCAGGTTTTTTCGATCGTTTCCTTTCCCGCTCCGAGGGATAAATAACGAAAGGTGGCGACTCTTCTGTTGTGCCGACACCTTATTTTTGCGAAAGCAACAGCTGGCGACTCTGCTGGGGATCGAACCCAAAATCTCTGGTTCTCCGGTTCCCCTGCGAGAGTCAATCCTAGCGCTTGTATGATTACTTGTTGGGTTGCGTTTATTTATCGCATTTTACTTCTCGCACTTTATTTCCCGCATTTTATTTTCAGTATGATATGATTATCTGCGCTGTTGTGGGAGGGGCATTTTGATGAGTGGGAAGCCAGACCCAGGCTTGAGTGCACCATAGCATTAGTTGTGGAAATTAGTGGGCGCTGTCGCTACTGCGAAAATCGGCGCCGGCTGAACAGAAGAGTCGCCACCGTGCGTTATTTATCCCACGGGAGGGAAAGGAAACGCTCAGAGTAAACCTCGCACAACATGGGAAAGGTATGGTCGTCGCAACCAAAACCTGGATTCGGGAGTCGGTTACGCAAGGGGAAGGTATTAGCACCCCTCACGTCCGTCGTACTCGACGGGATCCACGCTTGTTTTCGGGTATGGATTGTTATTCTATCTAAACTAAAGGTTAAGGGTTAAAAGAAAGTAAAATGAAAATAAAATGACTCGGCAAAGTATCGCACTTTATGCCTACGTATTCCCGTCTGGAACGAGAAATCAGAGTCAACGTAGTTCGCCTACCTACGGGAAAGGAGGGGAAGGTTGCTCTCTAGGATATCGCATCCTATGCCTACGTACTTTCACACAGCATGGAAGATCAGAGCAAACGTAGTTCGGGCCACGTACGACACAAGTCTGTCTTGGTTGTTTTTATTCCTTCTGAAAAAGGTTTTTCTGATTAACAGTCCAAGCGGACAAAAATGACGTCCTGATGAGTTCACATTCTTTTACGAAAGAAGTGTCTTTTATTGTGTTTGAAATCTTTGTGATGTTTTTCTGTTTGTTTTGAGGAAGAAGAGACAGAACTCTAATCTACAGTTGCGAAGGGAATCAAACTAAACTAATGTTATCATGCGTGGGTTAAGACCTAGAGTCTATCATGCTCCTCTCTTGCGCAGAGAGAAACAAAGATCCTAAGGGATAGGCAGAAACAAAAACAATATCAGATATATACAGTAAAACAGTAAAATGCATGAATGCAACAATACAAGCGAGGCAAGGGAGTCCCACTCAACCTCGAACCTGGAAAACAATGGGCAAAAATGAACAGACTTCACTTTCAACCCAACAGGGTAGACAGCAAACAATACAGTCAGGAAAACCAATCAATACATCAGAAATGAAGTACAACAAAATGAACAGCCACAGCAGCTCTGCATCAATATCCATCTTCAAGTCATCTCTCATCAGCTACAAGCTTCAGTCAGCAGCAGTCTCAATCTTCACAGTCTTCAAGCAAAGGCTTTGGTTGCCAATCTTCAGTCTACAATGGCTTTTCTTCAAGTCCTATCCTCCAAGCTGAGGGATCAATCACCAGAGTGGATTGGGTGTTAAGCAATTAGTTGACTACCAATGGTGGTAAACCAACTGCCACTGACACATAAGACATTTTCTCTCAAGAGTTCTATCCCTCAGACAATAGCACCAAGCCTTCCAAAGGAAGGGGGTGAGTGTCTCAGAGAGACTCTGCATCACAGAGAGGAATGGAGGCAGTCAAAACCTTCCATATTTGAGAATCAGGCTTTCTAACCTAGAGCTCTGCCTAGTTCCTAAACCCTAATCTCCTTAACAGCTGATGGCAAAAATCTCCTCTCCAACTTTGGAAGTTGGTCTGCAGTCTCTGGATCTCCAATGGCTTCATCATCACAAGTCTTCAGCTTCCCCAATCCCCAGACAGTCCCAATACCCACACAGACAAACAGTAATCCCCAGAGGGCACACCACACCAATCAGACAAATATAGACAGTATATTAATAGCAGTAGGGGAATCTTGACTTTTCTAAGGGGATTTAATAACTACCCATAGCCCCTATAGTCCCATAGCTAAACTATTTAATCCCTAAGATTCTAAGGGAAAGGAACTAATTCACCTAAATTATCACTTAAAACCCTAATTTGTTCATGTTGTTTACACTCAAACTAATCACCTAAAACTAACTCCTAAAAATATGAATTAAATTGCATCCACAAGTTGAATATCTAAACTAAACAACCTAAAAAGAATGGACAAAAAATATTAAAGCATTGATTAGAACAAAAATTAACAAATTTATATATGAAATGAAACTATTCAAAATGCTATTTATTTGGAAAATATGGGAAAAATATCAAATAAAAAATAAAATGCAATTTTTATTTTTTATAATTTTCTAGACTCTTCAAAGAAAATTATGCAAAAAGAATCATCAAAAAATAATGATTTTTCAATTTTATGTGATTTTTATAAAATGCATGAAAAAATGAAAGAAATTAAAAAGAATTAAAAAGAAATAAATGGGAGGGGTGAGAATAGCAGGGCCAAACATTTCAAGCTAATGGGCTTTCACGCGCGTGGGGTGTCAATAGCATCTGAGCCCATTTCCTTCTACTAAATGAAACGGTGCGTTTCATTATTTGAAATCTCCCTCCGTTTTGAACTTTTGATCGCGTCCGTTAGATGAGTCTCCAAGTCAAAGGTCAAAGTGAGATCGTGTGGCCCAGGGATCATCTCCTACCTCCAGCAAACCCTAGACTCTGAGATTGCAACACCATGCACGCATCTTACACCTTTCTGTTCTCCTTCAACTCTCCATGGATTCATTCGATGTCAAGAGTAAAATTGCTCTAAATCTCTCCCTCTACACAGCCATACCCTTAGTTCCTTCTAACACTCAGCCAAACTCCAAACCCGATAAGCATAACAATTAGGTTCCACCATAATCATCTGTTATCAAATCTCTCAATGCTTGCTCAATTCTATCCTATCATGCTCCACATCTCACACTGATCATTTCAAGCTATTAACCTATGATTATCGTGCTTTAATTCAAGAGTTATAAGCCTTAACAGAATTGATACATCATGCTCAAACTTCATGAAACTTCTCCAAAATCATCACAATCAATCCCCTATCCTATCTTAACCATTCTACACTATCAAATTCCTAAGATTCTAACTAAATCATGCAATATGAAGAGAAGACAAACCTGGTGCAATTGGTGAAAACAGGTATGGAACTCTTTGAATTTGATGCTTGCAGTAATTGAAACTTGCTCAGTAACCTTGATGAAGAATTCTATATGCAGTGATTCGTGTGTAAACCTCCTGAATCTGATCCTTGAGAAGTTCTTGCAATTTGGATGGTGATCTTGAATAGCACGATTCTTCCTCCAATTCTACCAATCTTGATGTGGATTATGGTGTTTGAATGATGATGATGAAGATTCAATCAAAAGATATGAAGATTGATAGAGATTGTAGAGAGTTTGAGGAGCTTATGCAAAAATGAGAAAGTGTGTATAACTTGGGGTTTTGAACAAATGGAGTCACCAACCATGGCATGAACTATCTTGCATCAATATATACATGAGGTTAGAACCTCCTAGAAACTTGGAGAAGTTTCCCTTGCATTCTTTCCCTTGAATTTGGTTTATGTTTCTTTTATTGCAAGCAACCATGGATAACTCTTAAAACATGAACTAAGCTAAAAATTCTACTTTAGACAATGTCTTTAAAATGATCTTTCCATTCAAAATGACCTATAATTTTGCTTCATTTGGCCAATATATGAAAAATCTCATTTTTAAGTCCATTTTTATTCATTAAATCCACCAATTTTGAAACCTTGTGCTATGAATCTTCCCAATCTCTCATGGTCACTTTTCTAGACTCAAAATGTCATTTGGAACAAGTTTGGTGTTGTAAAGTTTTCCATTTGAAGCTTCCTTATATGAGTTTTGGGCATAGGTTAAAATGACTTGTAATTCACAAATGACCAAAATACCCTTTGCTTGCCAAGACCATAAGTAGAGTTCCACACATCCTATGAAGGCATACCATACCATTCTAGAAAGCTAAGACAATAAGGAACAACTCTTATGTTGACAATAAATTCATTTGAAATCTCCTTGAGGGGTAAATATTGCTTTGAAGTCAAGTCACTTTTACAGACAAAATTTCAGATACCTCAGATGACCTGTAACTTGTAAGGACCATAACTTGAGTTCTATAAATCTCCTTGATGTCTTCCACCACTCAAATTAAAGGTATTGAGATCCTCTACAAGTTTCATGTTGGCCAAGGATCCATTTGAAGCTTGCATTTTGACTTATCTTGCTTGGAAATTTGACCTAAACTGGGGGATTTTACATAGAAACCCTAATTTAGAACCTCCTCTTCTCCTTGATTTCTCTTGATTTCTTCTTAGCATAACAACATATCCTTATTATCCATGTCAAATGGTGAACCCCACATCTCTCCAATAGCCCTTAATGCCTTCCAATCAGTCAATTGACCTAGAGTTGACCCAGAGTTGACCCAGATGAAACCCTAATTGACTGCCTTCAACTGCAATACTTGTGATCACACCAAGGACTTGCCTCCTTCTTCCAATGACTTTCCAAGTCTCCCATGATTCCCACATACTCTCCATGCTCTATCCACATCTTACTTGTTGATCCTCAGACACTCTCAGATAGGAGCTAGAAGCCCTGCTTGATCCATTGACTTCCCAGCTTTCAAATTCTTTCTGATGACTTGAATGAGATTGAATTTGGATAATAACCTCTTGATAGGCTCATATAGATGAGAATAATGATTGGTCCCCTGTTGGATGACTTGCTATGCTTATGCTATGCAGATGGTTAGGCTATGTACATGACTCTATATGCAAATGCTAATGATATTGAAATATAAACCAAGTGAATAAGGTTGGGCAAATTTTAGGGTGCAACAGCTGCCCCTATTCAAGCGACTTGGACCCGATTGGGTGAAGAGCCCGGAGCCTTCAGACATTCGCGGTACGAGACGGTTGAATACCAGTGAAACCAGAAATTTGCCAACCGCAGAAATAAACTATGCTCCTGCTTGGGGAACGACATTCATCAGCTGAATCTGACTGTTATGACAACCCACTAGTCTCGCGTGACCGTGCTGGGGACTATTTTCATCGTTCTGAAAAAGATTTTATCATTGCAGAGATAGAATTTTGTCCACGTTAGGACGCCTGCTTCGTCAATTCTAGAAACTTCAACAACTTTGTCGGGGATGGCTCGTCTGCCTTCTCGTCGGAAATAAATCGTCCACGTTAGGAGCAAACTTTTCCACGTTAGGAATAACACCGTCCACGTTAGGAGTAACCGTTCCACGTAAGTGATAACCGTTCTTTCCATATCAGGAATCTCCATCTGTCCACGTTAGGAATTGATCTTGATCTGAATCTGTCCACGTCAGGACTAAACTTTTTCCACATAAGGAATGCATCTTCGTTCCACGTAAGGAATCAAACTTGTCCACGTTAGGACTACATCGTCCACGTTAGGACCCACCTTTCCACGTAAGGAATCACAATCTCTTTTCTGAATCTGTCTACGTCAGGACTACACTTTCCACGTAAGGAATACATCTTGATTTGAATCTGTCCACGTAAGGACTCCAATCTTTCCACGTAAGGAATATCATTTTTCCACGTAAGGAAACCACACTCTTTCCACGTCAGGAATAACTTTTCTTTCCACGTCAGGAATCACCATCTTTCCACGTTAGAAAACCGTATTCTTTCCACGTAAGGATTCTCATTTTGATATGTCCACGTAAGGACCCAATCTTTCCACGTAAGGAAACATATTTTGATTCGTCCACGTAAGGACTCACATCTTCATCTGATGAAATAATAGCACCTGTCCACGTCAGAACTCGCGCGTCTTCGACTTGCTGGGGAAATAAACCCCGTCCACGTCAGGACACACATTTTGCCAATAACACGAAGAAGGATAAAATTGTCCCCGTCAGGATTCTCGCGTTTTGACGACACGAAGAACTACAAACTTGTCTACATTAGGACACCCCTTTCACCATTACAAATAAAGCTATTCGTTGGAAATAAATTGTCCATGTTAGGACGCCAACACGAAGAGTAACGAACTTTGTCCACGTCAGGACTCCACACTCAATCAACACCGAGAACTCGAACCTGTCCACGTTAGGACTAACACACATCGTCGACCTGAGGAAATGTCCACATTAGGACCCCACATTCCAACAATCTTCTCTAGCACAAAGAAATCCCGTCAATAAAATTGTCCACGTTAGGACTCATCCTTCCATTGGTCCGCAAACTTCTTATCACTGACGTGACAGCAACTTTGAAGCTGACTCTACTGGGGACATTTGGAAACCAAACTTCCGGACGCCTGTTCTGATACCCGGCGGTAGCCTCTGAAATTCTGATTCATGAATCCTTTGATGACCAATAGTTCTGCTTGGGGATAAGGGGAAACTTATCCTGCTGACTCTGTGGGGGGTAGCGCCAAAGCTGCTTTTTGCTTCACTTGAGCAAGGGCTCTTTCTACCTGCACGAGAAACAATACTTGAAACAAACGGTTGGCCAACCTAGTTTATGTTTCAAAAATGCGTGCGTTTGACAATGATGCAATGCTCCCTTCGACGGGGGAATGCTACGCCTTTATTTGGTGAATGCGAATAGGACACTATATGCCAATGCAAATGCAGTTTAGAGCTGCTGAGATACAGGAACTGCTTCAACAAAATAAATGCTGAAGATGATGCCGACTCCGCTGAGAAACGGAACTTGAACCAAGCACCTTGTTGAAGGAACACCCTGCTGGGGGATATAACTCTGCTGGAGACTAACAGATGCGCCTGGTATGATTGAACTTCTGCGGGAAAGTGAACGGGTATCATACGGTGTTCCGGCAAAATACATGCCATGATCCACCCCAACTCTGCTGGGGAGGGTCTTAATCTTCGAGTTCCACTGAAAGGGATACTTGCTGAGAAAAGAATTCCGCTGGGGATGGGATGATTCTCTCGAGAAAACCAACCGACTCCACTGTGGGGAGGGTAAATGACCCTGCGGGGAAAGGTAAACTGCCGGAATACAGCTCACAAATATTAATCCTCTGCGGCTAAACCACTCTGCTTGAGATGCATTGTCTGAATACAGCCTACAATTTTGGAATCGCCAATTCTGCTGAGGATAACTGGCTTTATTGGAGCAGGCCTTCTGGATAGGTTACGACTAACTGGGGAATTCGATCCTTCTTCAGGAAGAACATGCATGACCTGCGTGGAGATCAAGTCTTTCGTTAATGCAATCTTTTGATCCTCTTCCTCGTACGGCTATGAAACCTGCAACAACACAAACAAGACAAGACAAGCCTATGCAACCAAACCGATTCAGGTTAGTGACGTTATTTTCAGTTAATTCAAAGCTCTAGCAGTCGTTGGCAAGGGCCAGTGATGTTATACACATGCTAGCTTCAGTAAACTTAGGCGCTTTATCATGCACAAAACAGTAAAGGACTAGCATCAAGTACTGAATAACATATTTTATTGATTGGGCCCCTGAATGGGCGGAGTTTTATACACGGGATGTAACTCCTGAAATGAGGAAGCTACGCAAAGCAAATACACAAGTATGCACAAGAAGCATAAATATTTTGACAAATTAAATTTTGTACACATGTCGGCAACGGGATGCAGATGAACACCACGAACTGATCCTCCTATGACTCATCCGACTCTAATGCTTTCCCGGTATTCACACTTCTGAAGAGGTTGTATCAGATAACCGATCCTTTAGGCATTCTCCCGCACTAATGCTTACTGAAATGTCAAATTCGGACCGCAGCCATTTGCTTTTCAAATCCCTAACTTTTGCGTGAACCGCCCATTACGGGTTTTCAGTTCACCGGGATACCCCTTTTTGCCGAAGCCGCCCAGTGTAGGTTTTCAACTTCGCGGGTGTACATTTTTTTCAAATTTATCCCTAACTTTTGCCTGTACCTTTTATTCTGTTTTTGGTTCGCCAGGATGCCCCATTTTTGCCTGGACTCTCTTTTTTTTTTTCTGTCTAGCGGGTCTATTTTAAGCAAAGTATTTTTTAACTGCGTCTGAATTCACAGGTGACGTAAAGTCTTCACCGTCCATAGTGGACAACAACAACACTCCTCCTGAAAAGACTTTCCTGACAACGTATGGCCCTTCGTAGTTGGGGGTCCACTTGCCCCTGTGATCTGCTTGCGGCGGGAGAATCCTTTTCAGCACAAGGTCGCCCGTCTGAAAGCTTCGCGGATGTATCTTCTTATCATACGCTTTCTTCATTCGGCTCTGGTACAAACGACCGTATGCTAGAGAAGCTAGCCTCTTCTCATCCATCAAACTCAATTGGTTCAACCTGTCTTTCACCCATTCTGCCTCGTCCAGCCGAACGTCTCGCATTACCCACAGAGAAGGGATCTCAACTTCCAATGGTAATACCGCTTCCATTCCGTATACTAACGAGAACGGGGTCGCCCCGGTTGATGTGCGTACCGTCGTACGATAACCGTGCAATGCAAAGGGTAGCATCTCATGCCAATCCTTATAGGTCACCACCATTTTCTGAACGATCTTCTTGATATTTTTATTGGCCGCTTCGACAGCGCCATTCATCTTGGGTCGGTACGGGGAGGAGTTGTGATGTTCGATCTTGAAATTCTGACAGAGCTCCTTCATCATTTTGTTGTTCAGGTTCGAACCGTTGTCCGTGATTATCCGCTCGGGGATCCCGTATCGGCAAATGATATCTCTCTTGATGAATCTAGCTACCACTTGCTTCGTTACATTTGCGTAAGACGCCGCTTCCACCCACTTGGTGAAGTAATCGATTGCTACTAGAATGAACCGATGCCCGTTAGAAGCTGTCGGCTCGATCTTTCCGATCATATCGATTCCCCACATCGAGAATGGCCATGGTGATGACATCACATTCAGAGGACTTGGAGGCACATGGATCTTGTCAGCATAGATTTGGCACTTGTGGCACTTCCTCGCAAACTTGAAACAATCAGTTTCCATAGTCAGCCAAAAATAACCTGCCCTCAGCAGCTTTCTCGTCATAGCATGCCCACCAGCATGCGTACCAAAGGTACCTTCGTGTATTTCCTCCATGAGCAGCTTCGCCTCTCTTTCGTCTACACAACGCAACAGCACTAAATCGTGGTTTCTTCTGTATAAGACGCCATTTGGATTCAAATAGAAATTACCCGCTAATCTCCTGAGAGTCTTCTGATCTTGACTGGATGCCCCAGCCGGATACTCTTTATTCTTCAGGAAATTAAGGATATCAAAATACCACGGTTTGTCGTCGGATGCTTCATCAATAGCAAACACATAGGCTGGCCTGTCAAGCCGAGAGATAATGATTCTGGGAGCCTCGTTCCAGAAATTGACTTTGTACATGGAAGACAAAGTGGCCAGGGCGTCAGCCATTTGATTCTCTGCCCGCGGTACGTGATGCAACTCAACCTTATCGAAGAAAGGCAACAATCTCCTTGCATAATTCATGTAATGTATCAAGTTGGGCTGACGTGTCTCCCATTCCCCTTTGATCTGATTTACCACCAGAGCTGAGTCTCCGTATACGTCAAGATGCTTGATTCGCAAATCGATGGCTTCTTCAAGCCCCATTATACAAGCTTCGTATTCGGCCTCATTATTGGTAACGGCAAAGGTCAATCGGGCAGTAAATGGGATGTGCGACCCGTGTGGCGTAGTGATGATTGCCCCTATTCCGCTACCGTAAGCATTCACAGCTCCGTCAAATATCATCTTCCACTTAGAACCCAACTCTGGCCCCTCGTCTGGCAACGGCTCTTCACAATCTTTCATCTTTAGGTACATGATATCCTCGTCAGGAAAATCAAACCTCATCGATTGGTAATCTTCAATAGGCTGCTCCGCCAGATACTCGGACAGCACACTCCCCTTTATAGCCTTTTGCGAGACGTATTGAATGTCATATTCAGTCAAGACCATCTGCCACCGGGCAATTCTTCCTGACAACGCCTGCTTTTCGAATACATATTTGATAGGATCCATCTTCGAGATGAGCATGGTTGTATGATTCAGCATGTATTGCCTCGAACGCTTGGCGGCCCAGGCTAGCGCGCAACAAGTTTTCTCCAACATTGAGTATCGAGATTCACAATCTGTAAATTTCTTACTCAAGTAATAGATTGCATGCTCTTTTCTCCCTGTCTCGTCGTGCTGACCGAGAACACAACCCATGCTTCCCTCAAGAACCGTCAAATACATGATCAAGGGTCTGCCCGCCACTGGGGGTATCAGAATAGGAGGTTCCTGCAAATACTTCTTTATTTTATCGAACGCCTTCTGACAATTTCCGTTCCACGTTACAGCTTGATCTTTCTTCAACAGCTTGAATAATGGTTCACACGTAGCAGTTAGGTGAGATATGAACTGAGCGATGTAGTTCAACCTCCCTAAAAACCCGCGCACCTCTTTTTCTGTTTTAGGCGTCGGCATTTCTTGAATCGCTTTTATTTTAGCAGGATCGACCTCTATTCCTCTTTCGCTAACGATAAACCCCAGCAGTTTACCCGACCTCACCCCGAAGGTGCATTTGTTAGGGTTCTGTCTCAGCCTGAACTTCCTAAGCCTTTTAAATAACTTCAGCAAATTCACCAGATGCTCTTCCTCAGTCTGGGATTTGGCAATCATATCGTCAACATAAACTTCGATCTCTTTATGCATCATATCATGGAAAAGAGTCGTCATCGCACGCTGATATGTTGCCCCAGCATTTTTCAAACCAAAGGGCATCACTTTATAGCAAAATGTCCCCCAAGGCGTTATGAAAGTGGTTTTCTCCATATCCTCTGGCGCCATTTTAATCTGATTATAGCCTAAAAAGCCATCCATGAAGGAGAATACGGAGTATTGAGCAGTATTATCAACTAACACGTCAATGTGAGGAAGTGGAAAATCGTCTTTTGGGCTTGCTCTATTCAAATCTCTATAATCCACGCACATTCGAACCTTGCCATCTTTCTTTGGCACTGGTACGATGTTAGCAACCCATGAGGGATACTTTGTCACAGCAAGGAAACCAGCGTCCCACTGTTTTTGGACTTCCTCTTTGATCTTCACTGCCATATCTGGTCGAGTTCTGCGAAGCTTTTGTTTGACCGGCGGGCAATCTTCCTTCAGTGGCAGGCGGTGCACAACCATATCTGTATCGAGCCCCGACATATCTTCATATGACCAAGCGAATACATCACTATATTCTCGGAGCATTTCAACCAGTTTTCACTTGATATCACCCTGCAGTGCGGCCCCGATGCGGATATTCTTCTCAACCCCTTCCGACCCTAAGTTGATAATTTCGATGACCTCGTCGTGAGGCAAAATGGCTCTTTCCTCCTGCTTCACCAACCAAGACAGTTCTTCAGGAACATCACTATCTTCGACAACCTCTTCTTCGGCCTGAAATACAGGACGCTCAAAGTCGGGACGAGTCATAGGTGGTTCAAGGATGTCATCTGAAAATGTTATCCTGCAAAAGGAATAGTTAAGTGCTTCAAAATGCGTCTAAAGCGAATAACCACGTTGCCATTTTATTGAGAAATATAAAACAAGAAAGACAGGGATTACAGTATTTGCACATGAAAAAACGCCATTTATTTAATGAATAACACGCAATGTTCATAACAACACAGCCCTAAGCACATCCTGATGCCCCGGGCAAGACATCAGATGATTCAACAATTAATAAAGCAAAGCATTACTGTTTAAGAGTCACAGGAACAAGCTCCTGAATGGACCAGTTGCACAGTCCTTGTCCTGGCGTGCTTGGCTGAATCCAGGCATCCATATCACAGTCGCTGTCTCCTTCGTCAGACTCCGAAGCAGCATTGACAGTTTCATGACATACTCCACTGGCAGAGATTGTGATCGGCCCTCTGAAACGGGGTGCCCCCACAGCAGGTGTTGACGACGACGGTCGGTATCCCAGCCCGAACCGGTCCATCTTCACAGGAATATCCAGCACTCTTCCCCAGCCTTTTGCTTCCCCGGCCTCCACTAGAGCTTGAGCTTCTTTATACGATGAAACGGCTATCTCCGACGCTTTGCTCGGCCCGGGACCTTTGTCCTTGATACGCAACCTTTCAAATGCCTGGCAGGGTGTTTCGTGGATCTCTCCGTCGACCTCCACATATTTAAATGACGATAGATGGCTGACCAGGATGTCTTCTTCTCCGCATACGGTGACTACGCTGTCTCCGACCATATATTTCAACTTCTGATGCAGGGTGGACGTGACTGCCCCAGCCCCATGAATCCAAGGGCTTCCTAGCAGGCAGTTGTACGCAGGCTGTATATCCATGATATAAAATTCAGTGGCAAACACCTCCGGCCCCACCTGTAGAGGCAATGTGATCGATCCAAAGACTGTTCTCCGCGTGCCGTCGAAGGCTCTAACTACCAAGTCACTGGGCGTGCACAAAATTCCTCTAACGTCCAGCTTCATCATCGCCTTCTTAGGCATCACATTCAAAGACGATCCGGTGTCGACCAATACATGCGACATTATTGATCCTCTACACTCAACAGATATGTGCAGCGCCATATTATGATCTCTCCCTTTCGGGGTCAAATCAAAGTCAGTAAAGCCCAGGCTGTGGCCTGCATTTACATGTGCCAACACTCCTTCCAGCTGATTCACGGAGACGTCTTGAGGTACAAAAGAAGTATCCAGGACTTTCAGCAAAGCATTTCTGTGAGCTTCCGAACATAAGAGCAATGACAAGATGGATATTTTGGACGGCGTCTGCTGCAAATGCTCCACAATCTTATAATCACTTTTTCGAATCAAGCGCATGAACTCTTCTACATCTTTCGATGCCGATTCTTTTTCGCTTGCCTGCACTGGGACATTCTCAACCACTTTTCCTTTTCCTTTCGCTAGTCTTTCGGCCTCCACCTCAGGTGATATAAAGATCCTACCACTCCTTGTCATACCTCCCGAACCAACAACATTATCCACAGCCTCGGCTGGCTGCTTATTAACATCAATTTTTATCCCGTCACAATACACCTCCAACCCATACGACCAGGGGACTGCTTTCGTGTTCTCGTACGGGATCGGCCCGGCCTTCGTTATGGTGATCGGTGGTCGCTGAGCTGGTGCTGCAATAGTGATTGTCTTTCGAGGAATCGTTACCATGGCCACATCACTCTGATCATCTGCTATTGCCCCTGCGGGCTCTTCGATCGCTGCTCGGTCAAACTGCAATGTGCCTCCATCGATTAAAGCCTGAATGCCTTTCTTCAAATCATCACACCCCCCAGCTAGGGTCCAACATTCTAAGCAATACTCGTCACATCCCGGGTAAACACCCCCTTGTAACAGTCGGCTCTTTATCTCGCTCAGCGGAGTCTTTAAATCGTCGACATTCGTAATCAGATTTAACCCTTCCTCAGTCAGAATGGCGTTTGCCCCATGATTAGGCATGGGTTTCTGCACTATGTTCGGCCCTGCCGTTCCGAAATTGATAGTCTTATTGTCCAAAAGATCCTGCACGACGTGCTTAAAAGCATGGCAACCCTCTATATCGTGGCCCGGAGCCCCAGAATGGAACTCACAGTGCCTGCTTGCATCATAACCATACGGAGGAGTTCCCGTTATCGGTGCCAGAGTTCTTTTCTCTACCAGGTTCAATCCCAACAATGTCTGCAATAAATCAGCATATGTCGTGGGAGGCTTCTCAAACACTCTTCTTGGTTTACCACCCTGGAATCTTCGCTGAGCCTGCTGTGCCCCCTGCTGAGGCTGCTGCTGCTGCATAGGCTGCTGCTGAGACGGTTGTTGCTGCTGAAGTGGTTGTTGCTGGTACGGGATATTAACACTCGCCACCTGCTGCGGCTGATGATATTGGTTTCGTCCCCTGCCTCGGCCTCGGCCTCGGCTTCCAAACACTGCGCTTGCCTCGCCCTGACGGCGCCCACCAAAAGCCTTCCTATTACTGCCAGATGCAGTTGATTCCTCAACCTGGAATTTTCCTTGCTTGATGTTACGCTCAATCTTTTCTCCCATCAGAATTAGGTCTGAAAAACTGGCCAGAGATGTGTGAAACAGCATGTCATGAAACAAGCCTGTGAATGTGCCGACGAACATGTCATTCATTTCCTTATCTTCTACAGGAGGACGGACCCTGGCAGCCATATCGCGCCACCTTTGCGCGTACTCTTTAAAGCTCTCTCCCTTCTTCTGCGACAGCCCTGCCAATTGGACCCGATTGGGCGCCAAATCGCTGTTATACTTGTAGTGAGCTACAAATGCCTCTGCCAATTGCTTCCATGTCTTGATATCGGTTGGCTCCAATCCCATATACCACTCTAGGGAAGGACCCGACAGACTATCTTGAAAGAAATGCATTAGCATTCTTTCATCAGTTGAGTATGCCGACATCTTTCTGTAATAAGCTCGTACGTGCACTTTCGGACATGTATCCCCTTTATACTTATCAAACGCAGGAGCTTTGAATTTAATTGGCACCCTTAAGCCAGGTACCAGACCCATTGTTGTCATGTCCAAGCCCACAACACTTTGGTTCAGGACCCCCCTCATCTGCTCTTCCAGCATTCTGATCTTCTGGGAGTCATCCATCGGTCCTTCGAAACCTCCGCCGGAGAAAGCGTCCTCCTGCTGATCTTCTTGCCATATACCATTCCCAGCTCCATACCCGTCATATCCATTATTACGTCCAGCCCTGATCTGATTCATCCCCGGACCTCGTCCTCTGTTGCCGTACCCTTGAACACCTCCAGCAGGCCCAAAAGCCATAAACCCAGCGCCGTTTCCATTTCCAAAACCTCCGTAGCCCTGATTGGCCACACCATAACCATCTTGCCCAAAGCCTTGAGCATTGAAACCATATTTCCCCGCATTATCGAATCCCTGATCGTTGAATCCGAACCCAGCATTGACAAAGCCATTGCCTCCCATATTATCACCCAAGTTGACGTCCCCAAGCCCAACGTTATGGACAGCAGTCTCATTCCCAACTCCGACGTTACCATTCACAGCAGCGGTAGCGTTAGCGGCAGGTATATTGACTACAGGCGGAGCCACTGGCGTGGGAGTTCCATCTCCATGAGCAGTGTTGACTCGCACAGACTGATGATCCTCGTTACCATGACTAGCATTTCGGGCCAACAGAGGTTGGACCATGGCTTGCAAATTCTCCTGACCTTTTGCAATAGCTTCCATGGTCTGCATGAAGAGAGCGAGCTTCTCGCGCACATCTTGCATCTCGTTCTGCATTTGATCCATGATTCTTCAACAGTTGGTGCGGGTAGAATAGCGGTGCGGGTGCTGATCGGCAATCCTGAAAAGTACCTGGTACAGAGCAGGAAATAAGATACCATCCAGTGATTACCTGTAATGCAATATGAATATGAATGCAATGCAATGTGTGTCTGTGCATTAGGGAAATTCATTCCCCGATTCTAGTGTGAAGGTACCGGTGCAGTGACAGTGATATCAATATAAAGATAGGAGCTGAATCACAGAAAGCCTCATATATTGCTGAGAAACCAATAAGCCAAGAATACAATATCACTGAGAGTACAATAAGAGAAGGCATGACCTCAACCAACAGTCCTGGTGATGGTCAGCACTATGCAAATAAAGCATACAAGTTACTACATGAAATGATCAAATCCTCCCATAAGTCTGGTATTCTTCTAACAGCTTCTTGGTCTCCGGATGACTTGGTCGATCAAGCAGCCCTTCAACAAGTTGGTTCCTTTTCTTAAGAACACGTCGCACGTCTTCAGCAGTTTCTTCCCATGCCCCCTCTCCGAAGCGATCTTCTAGCTTGCGCTTCTGAGACACAGCTTCATCTCTGCCTTTGATGGCCTTGTTCAGTGCGTTCTGGAGACTGTACCGGGTCATCACCTCTTCTTCACACTTCTTGATGCTGGACTTCAACTGCTCTTCGAGGTCGGAGATTTGCTGCTTCAACTTATCTTCCCTCTTCTTATTGTTGGTGAGCGTGGCATTCCAAGTCTTATTGCAGGAAGAGATCTCTCGGTGAGCGATGTCAAGCGCTTTCTTCTTGGATTCGAGCATGTCATGGGAGCTTCTGAACTCTTTCCCCAGACGTCCGCGCTTCTTCCTCTCCTCAGTCAACTCAGCTCCTAATATGTTCATTAGCTCAATCTGCTATTGGAAAGCATACACGGCCTTGTTTTTCTCACTGCGTATCTGGGCTAGCTCCTGCTCTAACCCTTCGTTGATCTTCAACAAGGCTTCTTTTTCTCTCACAACCTGCTCATAGGCTTCCCTAGAAACAGTAGTTGGCTCCGCTACCGGAATAGGAACAAGAATTGGTGCATCTGGAAATGGCATCCTCAACTGACTGGCTCTCTCCTGAATCCAAACTCTATAAGGTGCATAGGCCTGACAATCATTCTTTCCTAACAACGGCTTCCCTCTTCGGTTAATGCGCGTCCAGGCATGCTGCAACTTAGCCAATAACTCCCCCTTCACATCTCCAGTGAAGTACAGAGATTCCTGTACTTCTTCCTCCTTTGGTGGGCTCTTCAGCGCATATCCGAACTGACGGACGAACAGAGAAGGGTTGTAGTTGATACACCCTTTCCTTCCCATCAACGGAACATTAGGGTACCCAGAACAACTGAAGATAAGCTCAGATCCCAGCAGATCTCTATCAAACCATTCAACGTCTTCGGAAGATAACCTCATCAGGCGTTCTGACCAGCTAGCTATGGTTGCATTCTTCACAAAAGATCCCTTCATGGGAAGGTGGCTTTTAAACCACATATCCAGCAATGGTACACAGAAATGAACATTCTTTCCTCTTCCCTTCTCATTCTTATAATGCAGTGAGTGGTAGAAATCTCCGAGCAAGGTCGGTACAGGATTACCAGCGGCAAACAAGTAGAAGGCATCGAAGTCCACAAAATCCGGTACATTGGGAAACAATATTATGCCGTAAATGCACAGAGCCAGCACAGCATTGAAGGCAATCCAACATCCGCTCTTAGCGTACTCCTGAGCTTTGCCGATCAAGAATTGGAGTGAGAAGCCGGGAACTCCGCGAGAAACAGTAGTCAACAGTTCAGAAGCATCCACATGCAAAGCCTTGGCCAAGTCTTCCGGCTTGGGCTTAATGCCAGAATGAATGAATGGAACCTGGTTCTGCACGGGTAACTCAGTAAACTCCACATACTCCTCAATGGTAGGCCCCATAATGAAATCAGCAAACGTAAAACATCTCAACGCGGGATCATAGAATTGTATCAAAGCGTACAGCCCGTCTAGCTCTATCTCCGTGGGTTTGCGCACCAATCTCAATAGTCTTCCATAGCTCATTCTGAAGCTCCTACGAACATCCTCATCAGCCAGAGAGATCAACCCAAGCAGGGGGACGACATCAGGAGTAGGCAGTTTGTAAGCGACTGTCCTTCTTAAGCTGGCCATGATCAAACACTCAGAAATCCGGACACTAGAACTCGGGAAATGCAAATGCACCTGCAGCACAGACACACGTTAGTGGGATGCAATGATGATGAGTATGCAAATGCAATGCGAGTAACATGCAACGGGGACCAACTGCCGTAGCTGAATAGCCTGAACCATATCAAGAAGTCTCAGATATATTCTCTAGAAGTCCTCAAACCCTGGTCTCAGATAGACCTAACACAGAGATCCAAAAATGGTCTCTGACAGACCCACAGCATAACCCTGGCTGGTCTCTGATAGACCTCAAATCATATCTCCAATAGGTCTCTGACAGACCTCAGAACTCCTCAACTGGTCTTTGACAGACCTCATAATACATCTCCAAAATGGTCTCTGACAGACCTCAGAACTATCCAACTGGTCTCTGACAGACCTCGTAACACATCTCCAAAATGGTCTCTGACAGACCTCATAACTCATAAATACCCAGGATCTCTGATCAAGAAATAACCGGTATCTGAAGGTCTAGTTACCTGCATATCCCCAAACCCTCTCACAGGTGGATGTCCTAGTAACTGACAAAGGTATGGCATCCTATGCGGTCGTTGGCGTCACAGACTTTCAGGATTGATGATACGATTCCCAGAAGGAGTGGCATCATCAAATCCTGAAGAGGCCTCACTTAGCTAACTTCCAAATGATCGGTCCCCAGAGTCGACAATTCCACTAACCAGCAACCCACGCCAACCAAAGGAAGGGGCAGGAGGCCAACCAGAGGAACCTCGTCTGAGTGTAGATTTCGCGGGACACCAAATCAAGCAAAGCAAGCGGGCGCCAACTAATCTCTACTCTAATTCTAGGTGCACTCAAGCCCAGGTCCGGCTTCTCACTCAGTACCAGAACACCCGTCACACCCCAATACAGCAATAATAATCAATATATAGAAAGCTTAAAATAAAGGTCAGAAAATATAAATCCATACAAAATCCTCGACGGGAAAACAAGCGTTAGGATTGACTCTCTTAAGGGACGTTGGATCCCAAATGCATAAGAACTATCGCAGTCCTTAGCAGCCAGGGGACGTTGGGTCCCCAGCAGAGTCGCCAGCTGTCGCTACTGCGAAAATCGGCGCCGGCTGAACAGAAGAGTCGCCACCGTGCGTTATTTATCCCACGGGATGGAAAGGAAACGCTCAGAGTAAACCTCACACAACATGGGAAAGGTATGGTCGTCGCAACCAAAACCTGGATTCGGGAGTCGGTTACGCAAGGGGAAGGTATTAGCACCCCTCACGTCCGTCGTACTCGACGGGATCCACGCTTGTTTTCGGGTATGGATTGTTATTCTATCTAAACTAAAGGTTAAGGGTTAAAAGAAAGTAAAATGAAAATAAAATGACTCGGCAAAGTATCGCACTTTATGCCTACGTATTCCCGTCTGGAACGAGAAATCAGAGTCAACGTAGTTCGCCTACCTACGGGAAAGGAGGGGAAGGTTGCTCGCTAGGATATCGCATCCTATGCCTACGTACTTTCACACAGCATGGAAGATCAGAGCAAACGTAGTTCGGGCCATGTACGACACAAGTCTGTCTTGGTTGTTTTTATTCCTTCTGAAAAAGGTTTTTCTGATTAACAGTCCAAGCGGACAAAAATGACGTCCTGATGAGTTCACATTCTTTTACGGAAGAAGTGTCTTTTATTGTGTTTGAAATCTTTATGATGTTTTTCTGTTTGTTTTGAGGAAGAAGAGACAGAACTCTAATCTACAGTTGCGAAGGGAATCAAACTAAACTAATGTTATCATGCGTGGGTTAAGACCTAGAGTCTATCATGCTCCTCTCTTGCGCAGAGAGAAACAGAGATCCTAAGGGATAGGCAGAAACAGAAACAATATCAGATATATACAGTAAAACAGTAAAATGCATGAATGCAACAATACAAGCGAGGCAAGGGAGTCCCACTCAACCTCGAACCTGGAAAACAATGGGCAAAAATGAACAGACTTCACTTTCAACCCAACAGGGTAGACAGCAAACAATACAGTCAGGAAAACCAATCAATACATCAGAAATGAAGTACAGCAAAATGAACAGCCACAACAACTCTGCATCAATATCCATCTTCAAGTCATCTCTCATCAGCTACAAGCTTCAGTCAGCAGCAGTCTCAATCTTCACAGTCTTCAAGCAAAGGCTTTGGTTGCTAATCTTCAGTCTACAATGGCTTTTCTTCAAGTCCTATCCTCCAAGCTGAGGGATCAATCACCAGAGTGGATTGGGTGTTAAGCAATTAGTTGACTACCAATGGTGGTAAACCAATTGCCACTAACACATAAGACATTTTCTCTCAAGAGTTCTATCCCTCAAACAATAGCACCAAGCCTTCCAAAGGAAGGGGGTGAGTGTCTCAGAGAGACTCTGCATCACAGAGAGGAATGGAGGCAGTCAAAACCTTCCATATTTGAGAATCAGGCTTTCTAACCTAGAGCTCTGCCTAGTTCCTAAACCGTAATCTCCTTAACAGCTGATGGCAAAAATCTCCTCTACAACTTTGGAAGTTGGTCTGCAGTCTCTGGATCTCCAATGGCTTCATCATCACAAGTCTTCAGCTTCCCCAATCCCCAGACAGTCCCAATACCCACACAGACAAACAGTAATCCCCAAAGGGCACACCACACCAATCAGACAAATATAGACAGTATATTAATAGCAGTAGGGGAATCTTGACTTTTCTAAGGGGATTTAATAACTACCCATAGCCCCTATAGTCCCATAGCTAAACTATTTAATCCCTAAGATTCTAAGGGAAAGGAACTAATTCACCTAAATTATCACTTAAAACCCTAATTTGTTCATGTTGTTTACACTCAAACTAATCACCTAAAACTAACTCCTAAAAATATGAATTAAATTGCATCCACAAGTTGAATATCTAAACTAAACAACCTAAAAAGAATGGACAAAAAATATTAAAGCATTGATTAGAACAAAAATTAACAAATTTATATATGAAATGAAACTATTCAAAATGCTATTTATTTGGAAAATATGGGAAAAATATCAAATAAAAAATAAAATGCAATTTTTATTTTTTGTAATTTTCTAGACTCTTCAAATAAAATTATGCAAAAAGAATCATCAAAAAATAATGATTTTTCAATTTTATGTGATTTTTATAAAATGCATGAAAAAATGAAAGAAATTAAAAAGAATTAAAAAGAAATAAATGGGAGGGGTGAGAATAGCAGGGCCAAACAGTTCAAGCTAATGGGCTTTCACGCGCGTGGGGTGTCAATAGCATCTGAGCCCATTTCCTTCTACTAAATGAAACGGTGTGTTTCATTATTTGAAATCTCCCTCCGTTTTGAACTTTTGATCGCGTCCGTTAGATGAGTCTCCAAGTCAAAGGTCAAAGTGAGATCGTGTGGCCCAGGGATCATCTCCTACCTCCAGCAAACCCTAGACTCTGAGATTGCAACACCATGCACGCATCTTACACCTTTCTGTTCTCCTTCAACTCTCCATGGATTCATTCGATGTCAAGAGTAAAATTGCTCTAAATCTCTCCCTCTACACAGCCATACCCTTAGTTCCTTCTAACACTCAGCCAAACTCCAAACCCGATAAGCATAACAGTTAGGTTCCACCATAATCATCTGTTATCAAATCTCTCAATGCTTGCTCAATTCTATCCTATCATGCTCCACATCTCACACTAATCATTTCAAGCTATTAACCTATGATTATCGTGCTTTAATTCAAGAGTTATAAGCCTTAACAGAATTGATACATCATGCTCAAACTTCATGAAACTTCTCCAAAATCATCACAATCAATCCCCTATCCTATCTTAACCATTCTACACTATCAAATTCCTAAGATTCTAACTAAATCATGCAATATGAAGAGAAGACAAACCTGGTGCAATTGGTGAAAACAGGTATGGAACTCTTTGAATTTGATGCTTGCAGTAATTGAAACTTGCTCAGTAACCTTGATGAAGAATTCTATATGCAGTGATTCGTGTGTAAACCTCCTGAATCTGATCCTTGAGAAGTTCTTGCAATTTGGATGGTGATCTTGAATAGCACGATTCTTCCTCCAATTCTACCAATCTTGATGTGGATTATGGTGTTTGAATGATGATGATGAAGATTCAATCAAAAGATATGAAGATTGATAGAGATTGTAGAGAGTTTGAGGAGCTTATGCAAAAATGAGAAAGTGTGCATAACTTGGGGTTTTGAACAAATGGAGTCACCAACCATGGCATGAAATATCTTGCATCAATATATACATGAGGTTAGAACCTCCTAGAAACTTGGAGAAGTTTCCCTTGCATTCTTTCCCTTGAATTTGGTTTATGTTTCTTTTATTGCAAGCAACCATGGATAACTCTTAAAACATGAACTAAGCTAAAAATTCTACTTTAGACAATGTCTTTAAAATGATCTTTCCATTCAAAATGACCTATAATTTTGCTTCATTTGGCCAATATATGAAAAATCTCATTTTTAAGTCCATTTTTATTCATTAAATCCACCAATTTTGAAACCTTGTGCTATGAATCTTCCCAATCTCTCATGGTCACTTTTCTAGACTCAAAATGTCATTTGGAACAAGTTTGGTGTTGTAAAGTTTTCCATTTGAAGCTTCCTTATATGAGTTTTGGGCATAGGTTAAAATGACCTGTAATTCACAAATGACCAAAATACCCTTTGCTTGCCAAGACCATAAGTAGAGTTCCACACATCCTATGAAGGCATACCATACCATTCTAGAAAGCTAAGACAATAAGGAACAACTCTTATGTTGACAATAAATTCATTTGAAATCTCCTTGAGGGGTAAAAATTGCTTTGAAGTCAAGTCACTTTTACAGACAAAATTTCAGATACCTCAGATGACCTGTAACTTGTAAGGACCATAACTTGAGTTCTATAAATCTCCTTGATGTCTTCCACCACTCAAATTAAAGGTATTGAGATCCTCTACAAGTTTCATGTTGGCCAAGGATCCATTTGAAGCTTGCATTTTGACTTATCTTGCTTGGAAATTTGACCTAAACTAGGGGATTTTACATAGAAACCCTAATTTAGCACCTCCTCTTCTCCTTGATTTTTCTTGATTTCTTCTTAGCATAAAAACATATCCTTATTCTCCATGTCAAATGATGAACCCCACATCTCTCCAATAGCCCTTAATGCCTTCCAATCAGTCAATTGACCTAGAGTTGACCCAGGGTTGACCCAGATGAAACCCTAATTGACTGCCTTCAACTGCAATACTTGTGATCACACCAAGGACTTGCCTCCTTCTTCCAATGACTTTCCAAGTCTCCCATGATGCCCACATACTCTCCATGCTCTATCCACAGCTTACTTGTTCATCCTCAGACACTCTCAGATAGGAGCTAGAAGCCCTGCTTGATCCATTGACTTCCCAGCTTTCAAATTCTTTCTGATGACTTGAATGAGATTGAATTTGGATAATAACCTCTTGATAGGCTCATATAGATGAGAATAATGATTGGTCCCCTGTTGGATGACTTGCTATGCTTATGCTATGCAGATGGTTAGGCTATGTACATGACTCTATATGCAAATGCTAATGATATTGAAATATAAACCAAGTGAATAAGGTTGGGCAAATTTTAGGGTGCAACAGGCGCGTGCTTGCTTTGCAGGCACTAGTGTCTCATGAAATCCACGCTCAGACGAGGTTCTCCCGGTTGGCTTCTCTTTCAACCCTTTGGGTTGAGACGGTTGCTGGTTTGATGGATTGTCGACTCTGGGGACCGATCATTTGTGATTCAGCTGAGTGAGGCCGCTTCATGAGCGGGTGATGCCACACCTTCTGGGTATCGTATCACCCCTCTTGAATGTCTGTGACGCTGATGAACGCATAGGATTCCGAACTTGAGTCAGTTTAGGTCCATACCTGTGAGCAGGGTTGGGTTCATTGCAGGAAACTTTGACCTTTCAGACCACCTGGTTTTCTTGACAGTGAATTAGTTTTGTTGGTACCGGAGGTTCTCATCTGCAGATATATGACTGTTCTCGATAGAGCAGGTTTTGATCAGAGGATCTTATCATCAGGTGTGTATCTGTTCTTGATAGAGCAGGTTTTGATCAGAGGATCTTATCATCGGATGTGTACTTGTTCTTGACAGAGCGGGTTTATGACTGAGGTCTGAAGATCTCATTATCAGATGTTTGTTCTTGATAGAGCAGAGTTCTGGTTATTTGTCCTTGATAGAGCAGATTTGTGATTGGGGTCTGAAGATCTCATCAGCAGATGTATGTTTGTTCTTGACAGAGCAGATTTCTTGGTCCTACATCAGAGGTCCTTATTATCAGACATTTTTTCTTGACAGAGCAGAATTATGATCCTATGTATATGGCCCTATCTGATGGTTGCTCTTGACAGAGCAGATCTGTGGTCCGATACCAGGGTTTTCTTCTTATCAGATATAGTGGTTATTCTTGATAGAGCAGGATTATGGTTTTGTTGATACAGAATCTCCACAGTACAGTTGCCTTGATCTCCTGCTGCATGATTGCATTTTACATTATTTTGCATATATTTGCATTTCATTAACGTGTGTCTGTGTTGCAGGTACCGTTTTCCCCGATCTAGGATTTCTTGCCTCCTATTGTATTGTTATGGGCTCTCTGAGGAAGACCGTGGCTTACAAGTTCCCGGCCCCTGATGTGGTTAAGTTGACTGGTTTGATAGCTTTAGCAGATGATTCTGTAAGGGATGAGTTCAGAAAATTTTACGGCAGGTTGCTCAGTTTGGTTCATAAACCTTCTGCGTTCGAGGTGAATGGGTTGCACGCTCTGCTGCAGTTCTACGACCCTCCATTGAGATGTTTCACTTTCCAGGATTTTGCTCTCGCACCCACGCTGGAAGAGTATGCTGATTTGCTAGGTGTGCCTATCAAGAGGCAGATGCCTTTTGTTCATATGGATGCTGAGCCTGATCTGGCTGGTTTAGCTCCGTCACTTCATCTGGATGCCTCCGAGTTAGTATTGACTATTTGGAACAAGGTTCCCGGGTTCTCCTTGCAGTTTCTAGTGGGTAAGGCTCAGCAGTGCGCCAAAGACGGATGTTGGGTCGTGTTCAATGCCATCCTCGCTCTGTGCATATATGGCATCATTCTGTTCCCCAATATGCCCGATTTTGTAGACTTTGATGCGTTTCACATCTTTGCTTCAGGGAATCCAGTCCCTACCTTGATCGGGGATGTCTACCATTCTATCCACTACAAAAACGAGAACAGGAGGGGGAAGAATGTTTCATGTTGTGTACCCTTGCTTTATAAATGGCTTGATAGTCATTTGCCCAAGAGGGGTCCTTTTGTCTCGTCTGCAGCCACAACCGAGTGGCCCGAGCGTCTGATGAGTTTATCTGCAGAGGATATTGACTGGTTCGACAGAGATAGGTTGGGTACTGAGGTGATCTTCAGTTGCAGCGGGTTTCCAAATGTGCCTTTGATAGGCAGGAAGGGCTGCATAAACTACAATCCGTCTTTGCTGGTCCGACAGTTCGCGTATGCTTTAAGAACTCCGCCGAAGGATGAAGAGGTACAGGAATCTCTGTACCTCACTGGTCTTCTAGAAGGGGATCTGTTGTCCAAGCTTCAGCGCGCGTGGAATGGTATCAGTAAGCGAGGAAAGCCATTGCTGGGAAAAAGCAACAATCAAGCCTACCCTCCGTACGTGACTTGGATCAGAGCCAGGGCAGATGCTATAGGGATGCCGTTTCCTCATGCCAAGCCAAAAAGCCCTCCCATGATTGAAGAGCCTACTACTGTGCCCTTTCAGCAGCATAATCAGGTGTTGGCTGAGCGAGATGAATTGAAGCGGGCAAACGAGGAACTGGAGAAGGAATTGTCTCAACTCCGAAGCGAGAGGAACGAAGCCGTTCATTCTTTCAAAAGGCAAACAGAGCTGGTGAACCGGCTGGGGACAGACTTGACTAAGCAGATAGCCGAGCGTGAGCGCATGGGTCAAGACTTTAAAGCTGTCAACGACGTACTGACTACGAAAAAGCAGCACTTGGACAAGGCATATCGGAGGATATCCAAGTTCAACCAGCACTGGAAGGCTTCCCTAGCCACCAGGAAAGAGTGGGAGGATAAGCTGATGCTACAGATCTCCAAGCTGGAGGCCCAGGTGAAGGACAGTGAGAAGAGGTTTGATGAGGAAACCGCCCGCAGATACGCCGCCGAAGGCCAGCTCAACAAAGCTCTCGCTAACCTGAAGGAGCGCAAGCTGACGTTTGAGTCCAAGAAGCGAAAGTTAGAAGATTGCTTCGGCGAATGAGCATGGGAAGGTTCGGTCGAAGGTCTTCAGTATACCATTGTGCAGAGGGAGTTACTCGTCGAGAGGTTACTCATGCTGCCAGGTCATCCAGAAACGAAGGAGTTGTTGGAAGAGTATCGCACCCGTGGCCGTACTTGACTATTTGTATTCCGTTTGTTTTGATCATTGTTGTACGCTGACCATCACCAGGCTTGTTGGCTGAGGTCACGCTGTTGATTCATCTTGTACTCGCTGATGCTATGTACTGCCTTGATAGGCTTTCTTTATATATGAGATTGTTATTTCCATGATTGGATTCAGACTTCTTCTTATTATCAGCACTGGCACTCAGGCACTAGGATCGGGGGAGATCTCCCTAACACACAGACACACGCATGAATTTTCATGAAGCATTTGCATGACGAGCATTTTGTTGTTTTTCCTAACCCTTCTGTGTTTTACAGGTTGTCACATGTCTTTACAGGTTGTCCCAGGTTGTTTCCGGTGGTTCTAGGATTGATCAGAGACCAGTTCACCGCTATCCTACTAGAGCTAATCAGACCAGGATCATGGAGCAAGTGCAAACTGATGTTCAGGAACTCCGCGAAAGGATGGATCGCTTCATGGAGCTCATGCAAGTGGTCGCCAATGGCCAGGATCAACTCAGAACCTTGGTTCAGCCTTTGATTTCCCGGGTTGATAGCAACGGCGTACTCTATGGTGGGATCGTGCCTACTTCTCCACCAGTTGAAACTCCACAGAATGGTGTTCCTGTGACCGGGGGCAACGGCAGTGCTAACGACAATGTGATGGCCAACATCAGACTCAATAGGACGGGTGTCGGTAATGGGAGTCTGGGAGCTAATGTCAATATCGGGCCGGGCAACGGCAATGCAGGCGTCGGGAATCTGTTCGTGCCTCAGCCATGGATAGAGGATCGTCAGGACGATGTGTTCTCTCAGAAAGGTGCTGAAGGGGAGCTGAATGCTGAAGCGCGACTTAGATTCAAGGCACTCGAAGATAAAATGAGAGATATCGAGAATCAGAATACTTTGGGCGTTGATATGTCCAAGCTGGGATTAATTGCTGATTTCAAGGTGCCTCCTAAGTTCAGGGTACCTGACTTTGAAAAGTATAAGGGCACCACTTGCCCTCGTGTCCACCTGAGATCGTATTACAGGAAGATGTCTGCTCATTCCGAAGACGAGAAGTTGCTGATGCACTTCTTCCAAGACAGTCTTTCCGGGCCATCCCTTGAGTGGTACATGGGTCTGGAGCCCACTAGTGTGCGCACATGGAAGGATCTTGCTGAAGCATTTGTGCACCACTACCAGTACAATAGCGACTTGGCCCCGAACCGAGTTCAGCTGCAGAACCTGTCGTAGAGGAACAATGAAGGGTTTAAGGAATACGCCCAGCGGTGGCGTGAGTTGGCAGCCAGAGTTCAGCCGCCGATGGTTGAACGTGAGCTCGTGCAGATGTTTGTAGCCACCCTCCCAGGGGTTTACTATGAAAAGTTAGTCAGCGGTATGTCTGGGAAGTTCTCAGATCTCATTATCATGGGTGAACACGTCGAGAACGGGGTCAAGATCGGGAAAATTCAGGGTGAGTCATCCTCAGCTGGAGGAGGAGGAAAGAAACCTTATGCTGGCAAACGACAAGAAGGAGAAGCGAGCGCTGTGACCAACGCTCGAAGGAAGGGTAAAGGCCCTCACCAGCAAGTGGCCAGTATAAATATCCCGGCAGCTCCGCAGCAGCAGCAGCAACAACCGAATCAACAGGGATACAGGAAGTATCAGAATCGGGCATCTTTGGCAAACCGCCACTTCGAGGCACCGCCTATGTCGTACGCGCAACTCTTGCAGACTTTGCTTCAGCCACAATTAATCCAGAAGAGGATGATGGCTCCCTTGACAGGGGTACCTCCACCAGGGTACGACGCCAATGCCACCTGTGAGTTCCACTCAGGGGCACCAAGCCACACAATCGAGAACTGCAAAACCTTCAAGCATAAGGTGCAGGACATGGTAGACCCCAAGATCATTAACTTCTCCGATAATGTGCCTAATGTCACGAAGAATCCTATGCCGAATCATAGGGGAGGCGGAGTGAACGCCATTATCGAAGAAGAGAGTGCGGATTTGTTGACTGACGTCAGCGATCTGAAGACGCCGCTTAGCTTCATTAAAGCTAAGTTGTTGAAAAAAGGGTTCTTTCCAGGTTGCGGAGAGCTATGTATGGACTGTGCCACACGTTCTGATGGATGTGAGCAGTTGGTCGAAGGAATCCAAAGTCTGATGGCTGAAGGGATTTTACAGTTTAGCCAAAGGGCTGAAAGTGGATCAGGAGAGGTAGTGCTGAAGCAGGCCGATGAAGTCGCCACCATTACCATCCCTCGCCGACCAATAACTATCTCTGCGCCCAGACCGCCTATAATAACTATCCCCAAAGCTGGGCCGATACCCTTCGAGAGCACTAACACCGTTCCGTGGCATTATGGGGCTGAAGTCTACTGCAACGGACAGAGGTTGGAGCTAGAGTCGTATGGGTCGACTGTGGAGAACCTTGCAGGAATCAGTGGTATTACTCGCAGCGGAAGAGTGTTTGCACCGCCGGAGGTCGTAGCGGATAAAGCGGGCAGAGCTGATGCGGCCGATAAAAGTAAAAGTAAAGTCGTTGAAGAGGTCTCATGTGGGGTAGAAAAAGACATGCTTGTTAAAGGTGCCGAGGAGTTCATGCGGTTGATTAAAAAGAGTGACTACAAGATTGTAGATCATCTCCATCAGACGCCCTCGAAGATTTCCATTCTCAACCTGTTGCTGTGTTCTGAAGCACACCGCAATGCGCTGCTGAAGGTGTTGAACGCCGCCTATGTACCGCAAGAAATATCGGTAAATCAGCTAGAAGAGGTGGTAGCCCATGTTAATGCCGGAAATGGGCTAGGTTTCACAGACCTAGAGCTGACGCCAAAAGGGAGGAATCACAATAGCGCCCTGCACATCTCGATAGAGTGTAGGGGCACGATCATGTCGCACGTGTTGGTGGACACGGGTTCGTCACTTAATGTCCTTCCGAAGAAGGCATTAATGAAGTTGGACACTCGCGGAGTGATTTGCACACCCAGTGATCTGGTTGTAAAAGCGTTCGACGGAACCAAACGCCACGTTTTCGGGGAGGTGACCCTGCCGATCCAAGTTGGTCCGGAAACGTTCAACGCGGTCTTTTATATTATGGACATCATGCCTGCCTACAGTTGCCTCTTGGGTCGGCCATGGATCCATGCTGCTGGTGTCGTGACCTCCACGTTGCACCAAAAGCTCAAGTATGCTGTCGGGGGAAGCATCGTAACTGTCTGCGGCGAGGAGGACATAATGGTGAGCCATTTATCATCCTTTAAGTATGTGGAAATGGATGGAGAAATCCATGAAACTCTATGCCAAGCGTTCGAAGCTGTCAAAGTGAAGGACGTAGCTCCTGTGGTCACTGAAAAGCCAGAGATGACTCTCTCCTCGTTCAAGGAGGCTCGGGCCGTTGTCCAAGCCGGGTCTACCCCAGGCTGGGGGCGAATTTTGGAGATACCCAACAAGCAGGATAAGTTTGGGTTGGGATATTCTCCTGGAGCTGAAGCTTCTCCTTCGTCTAGCAGTGCGTCTCGAGGTAAAGGGCCGATCCAATTTACCAGTGGCGGAATGATTTTCGAAAGCATCAACGCGGTGTCTGAAGACAGCGGAGATAGCGACTGTGACCTCGACTCTTGGATCCAGCCAAGCAAGCCAGGCGAGGGCCTTACCAACTGGTCCGTCAAGGATATCATCCAGATGACAAGCGAAGAGTAATGATTTACTTTTTTCAATCATTGTACAACCCTATGTCCTACCCGGGGCATAGTGGTTTTATTGTCAGGGCCTTATTGGATTATGTACATGCATTTTCTTAATAAATCAAAGGCGTTTTCTTCGTATTCAAATATTGTGATCTCTGTTATTCCTGTTTTATATTTGTTCTGAAAAACAATAAAATGGCAATGGGGTTTGTGCTAACCTGCACGTCCTTGTTTTAAACTTAACCCTTGTTATTGCAGGATCCACATAACAGATGACATCGACTCTGGACCTTCTACGACTCACTTCGACTTCGATTGCCCGATCTATCAAGCCGAAGAAGAGATTGATGAAGACGAAGACCTTCCTGAAGAGTTGGCCCGCTTGTTGAAACAAGAGGAGAAAGTTATTCTGCCTCATGAAGAGGAGATCGAGATTGTGAATTTGGGTTCTGAAGAACTTGTCAGGAACGTCAGGATAGGGGCTGCGCTGCAGAGTGATGTCAAGCAGAGATTGGTCGAGATGCTAAGAGAGTATAGTGACGTCTTTGCTTGGTCATACGAAGATATGCCCGAACTTGATACGGACATCGTGGTCCACCACTTGCTGCTGCGAGAAGATTTTCCTCCCGTTAAGCAGAAGCTTAGGAGGACGAGACCAGATATGGCCGTTAAGATCAAAGAAGAAGTGCAAAAGCAGCTTGATGCTGGCTTCTTAGCGGTCACCAATTACCCTCCGTGGGTCGCCAACATAGTGCCTGTACCGAAGAAGGACGGTAAGGTACGCATGTGCGTCGATTATCGGGATTTGAATAGGGCGAGCCCTAAAGATGATTTCCCGCTGCCTCATATCGATGTGTTGGTCGACAACACAGCCCGGTTCTCCGTGTTTTCGTTCATGGATGGCTTCTCCGGTTACAACCAGATCAAGATGGCACCGGAGGACATGGAGAAAACGATGTTTATCACTTCTTGGGGATTATTTTGCTATAAGGTAATGCCTTTCGGTCTGAAGAATGCAGGGGCCACTTACCAACGAGCAATGGTTACTTTGTTTCATGACATGATTCATCATGAGATTAAAGTCTATGTTGATGACATGATTGCGAAGTCCCAAACGGAGGAGGGACATCTGGTCAATTTGCTGAAGCTTTTTGAGAGGCTTAGGAAGTTCAGGTTGAGGCTGAATCCTAACAAATGTACTTTCGGAGTACGGTCCGGAAAGTTACTGGGGTTTATCGTGAACGAACGAGGCATCGAGGTTGATCCTGCAAAAATAAAAGCCATACAAGAAATGCCAGCGCCAAAAACAGAAAAAGAAGTTCGTGGTTTCTTGGGCCGAATAAACTACATTGCAAGGTTTATCTCTCAGCTCACGGCCACGTGTGAACCGATGTTCAAGCTTTTAAAGAAAGATCAGGCGATTATCTGGAACATGGATTGCCAGAAGGCATTCGACAAGATAAAGCAGTATCTTCAGGAACCTCCAATCTTGATACCCCCAGTGGCTGGACGGCCATTAATCATGTACTTGACAGTTCTTGAGAATAGTATGGGGTGTGTTCTCGGATAGCACGACGAGACGGGAAGAAAGGAGCATGCCATTTACTATTTGAGTAAAAAGTTCACAGACTGTGAATCTCGCTACTCGATGCTGGAGAAAACGTGTTGTGCACTAGCTTGGGCTGCCAAACGTTTACGACAGTACATGCTCAATCAAACCACCATGCTAATTTCGAAGATGGACCCGATCAAGTACGTCTTCCAAAAACAGGCTCTTTCAGGCAGGATTGCCAGATGGCAAATGGTGTTGACGGAATATGATATTCAGTACGTTTCCCAGAAGGCCATCAAGGGAAGCGTATTGTCTGATTACCTTGCCGAACAGCCGATCAAGGATTACCAGCCGATGAAATTTGAATTCCCCGATGAGGATATCATGTTTCTCAAAGCGAAGAATTGCGATGAACCGTTGCCCGACGAGGGGCCAGATAGGAAATCCCAGTGGAAATTGATATTCGACGGGGCGGTTAATTCCTATGGAAGTGGCATTGGGGCGATCATCACGACTCCCCACGGATCCCACATCCCGTTCACTGCGAGACTGACGTGTCCAGTCACCAATAATGAGGCGGAGTACGAAGCATGCATTATGGGTCTAGAAGAGGCAATTGATTTGAGAATCAAGAACCTAGACGTATATGGTGACTCGGCGCTTGTGATCAACCAAATTAAAGGGGAGTGGGAGACTCGTCAATCGAATTTGGTGTCGTACATGAATTATGCCAGAAGGCTGCTTCCGTTCTTTGATCGAGTGGAACTCCATCATGTGCCCAGAGCAGAAAATCAGATGGCTGATGCCTTAGCCACGTTAGCTTCGATGTATAAAGTCAATTTTTGGAATGAAGCTCCAAGAATTGTCCTTTTTCATCTTGATAGACCTGCATTCGTCTTTGCAATCGAGGAAGCCGCCGACGGCAAGCCATGGTTCCATGACATCCAGACTTTCCTTATGAATAAGGAATATCCTGCGGGTGCGTCAACCCAAGATAAGAAGACTCTGAGGAGGCTGTCTGGAAATTTTTATCTCAATCCTGATGGAGTGTTGTATAAAAGAAACCACGATCTCGTGCTACTCAGATGTGTAGATGAGAAAGAAGTGAGTATGCTCATGGAAGAAGTCCATGAAGGCACATTTGGTACGCACGCCGGCGGGCATGCTATGACGAGGAAGATCCTGAGAGCAGGATACTATTGGCTGACGATGGAATCAGATTGCTTTAAATTCGCGAAGAAATGTCATAAATGCCAGATTTATGCTGATAAAGTTCATGTGTCGCCGTGCCCGATGAATGTCATGTCCTCCCCGTGGCCGTTCTCCATGTGGGGCATCAACATGATAGGCAAGATCGAGCCCACTGCATCTAACGGTCATCACTTTATTCTAGTAGCTATCGACTACTTCACCAAGTGGGTGGAGGCAGCCTCGTATGCTAATGTGACCAAGCAGGTAGTGGCTAAATTCATAAAGAGGGACATCATCTGTCGTTACGGAATTCCCGAGCGGATCATTACTGATAATGGTTCGAATCTGAATAACAAGATGATGAAGGAGCTGTGCCAGAGTTTCAAGATTGAACACCACAACTCATCTCCTTACCGGCAGAAGATGAATGGCGCCGTTGAAGCAGCCAATAAGAACATAAAGAAGATTGTTCAGAAGATGGTTGTGACCTACAAAGATTGGCACGAGATGCTGCCATTTGCACTGCACGATTATCGTACGATAGTACGTACGTCGACCGGGGCAACTCCTTTCTCCTTGGTGTACGGTATGGAAGCAGTCCTACCGTTAGAAGTGGAGATCCCTCCTTTGCGAGTTTTGGTGGATGTGAAACTCGACGAGGCAGAATGGATTACGAACCGAATGAACCAACTCAGCCTGATGGACGAGAAGAGGTTAGCATCGATTGCGTTTGGTCGCCTGTACCAAAACCGAATGAAGAAAGCTTATGATAAGAAGGTGCATCCTAGAAGCTTTCAGACGGGTGATCTCGTCCTGAAAAAGATTCTTCCTCCACACTCCGATCACTGGGGCAAGTGGACTCCGAATTATGAAGGTCCATACGTCATCAGCAAGGTATTCTCGGGAGGAGCTTTGTTGTTATCCACGATGGATGGTGAAGATTTTGTATCCTTGGTGAACGCGGACGCAGTTAAAAAATACTTTGTTTGAAAGCGACCCGCTGGACAAAAAAGAGAGTCCAGGCAAAAATGGGGCATCCTGGCGAAACAAAAACAGAATAAAAGGTTCGGGCAAAAATTAGGGATATAAATTGAAAAAATGTACACCCGCGAAGTCGAAAACCTACACTGGGCAGCTTCGGCAAAAAAGGGTATCCCGGTGAACTGAAAACCCGCAAAGGGCGGTTCAGGCAAAAGTTAGGGATTTGAAAAAGCAAATGACTGCATTCCGCATGTGGACTTTCTTTGTTTAGTGGTTTGGAAGACCGGAGGGCCGTTTATCTGAATCAATCTCTTCCGAAGCCGAAGCGTCGGAGAAGTATCGAAGTCGAGTGGGTCATAGAGGGATCAACTCATGGTGTTCGTCTACGCCTCGTTGCTGACATTTGTATATACTGATGTATATTTATGTTTTATTTTTGCGCGGCTTCCTCATTCCAGGAGCTTGCATCTGTTGTAAAACATTTTTACCCATTCAGGGGTTCGTTATCAATAAAATGTGTACTATTCAGCAATTCTGTTTGTCTGTTTAGCATTTACCTGTTTTGTTTGCGGAAAAGAACGCCGATGTTTTTGATAAAATGTGCATACATAAACTTACTGGCCTAGGCCACTGATTATTGAGACAATGAATTACTTGAACATTGCCCCAAGATGATAACCTTGATAGGTCCCTTTGAGAAGGGTATCTTGTCTGTTTGTTTGTGTTGTTACAGGTGTAGCATTTTCCAGATAGTACGCCGTGCGTATCCCGAAGTAGGATGATTCCTCTTTCTCCAGCAAAGTTCAACAGCCTCTCCCCGCAGAGTCTGAACACGAGATAGTGAGCATTGATATGTCTCCCCGGGCCGATAAGATTCTCTCCCCAACCAGATGCGTCCTGAAGGAACGTCATCTCCTCAGCTGAGTCAGGCGCCGAAGCGCGTGTTCATCCCCCAGCACCGGGTCACAAGTGCAGGTCTCGTAGGAAACTATCCGTTCACTGAAGTGTGCAGCAACTGATGGTGCAAGACTGAAGTCTCCAGCGGAATTAAAATTCCCCACCAGAGTCGTACTCTCCCCCGAAGTCAGATGATTCCTTCTTCTCCAACGGAATTGAGATTCCCCACGGAGCTGTACTCTCCAGCGAAGCAGAATAATTTATCCTTCCTCAGCCGAGTTTGCAGACCCCCAAGAGGGCCGAATCCTTGGAAGCTTCTCAGACCATGATTGGTTTTCCCCAGTAGCGTGTTGAACAGCTGATGCTGTGTTTCCCCGCCAAAGCCGTCATCTCCAGGGAAGTAGCCGTGAAGGCCACGCAGTTTATTCCCGCGATTGACATTGCTTTCCCTCAGTAGGTCCAGGTTCTTGTAGAGCTTCGTTCCCCCGCAACAGTCAACTGAAGTTGTTTCCCCCGCGGAGTCTAATTAAGATTGGCGTGACCGTGTTCTCCTCAGCAGGATGATTCCTCTATCTGAGTAGTTCTTTCTCCTTGACAGGAGGATTCTCCCTTCGGCATTTATTTTGCTGACGGGATCGCATCATTTTGCATGATTGCATAACATTTATCATAAACGCATAGCATGTCCACCGTGTGGAGCATTGCGCCATTGCCGAAGCATATGCATAATAAACATGATCCAGGTTGTTACCGTTCTTGTTTTGCAGGTGTTCCACCGCAGAATTGATTGCTCAGGATGATTCCTGACATTCTCCCCAACGAAGTCGCTTGCTCAAGATGATTCTTGAAGTCCCCAGCGAAGTCTTCGGTTCAAGATGATTCTTGAATTCCCCAGCAGGGTCGTTTGCTTAAGATGATCCTTAAGGCCCCCAGTGCAGTCTCCAGAGTTGGTTGCTCAAGCTGATGCTTAGAGTCTCCGGCAGAGTGTTTGCTCAGGATGATTCCTGAAAGCTCCAGCATGGTTATCGGTTCAAGATGATTCTTGAAGTCCCCGACGGAGTTATTTGTCCAAGATGATTCTTGAAGTCCTCAGCAGAGTTGATCCATCCAGAATGATTTCTGGATCCCCGAAGCGGAGTTACTTGATAGTTCTCCAGAATCCCCAGCGGAGATGCGACATCCCCAACAGGTTTTTGAACGGCGAAGTTGAAACCTCCCTTGAAGACTCCATGATTGAAGTCTGACCGGGTTAATGAAGCAGTTCTCTCAGCTGATGCGGAGTGCCTGATGGCAGAGGTTTAGATATTCCCAGTTGGCTCATGATTGACCAAGAATTCTATTCCCGGCTTGCTGATGAAGTCCGACTGATGCCCGATAGTTTTCTTTGAATGCCTGATGGCATGTTCAACCTGATGGTTGACCTAATGAAGTCCGGCTGATGCCCGACAGTTTTCTTTGAATGCCTGATGGCATGATCAACCTGATGGTTGACCTGATGAAGTCCGGCTGATGCCCGACAATTTTCTTTGAATGCCTGATGGCATGTTCAACCTGATGGTTGACCTGATGAAGTTCGGCTGATGCCCGACAGTTTTCTTTGAATTGATGGCATGATCAACCTGATGGTTGACCTGATGAAGTCCGGCTGATGCCCGACAGTTTTCTTTGAATGCCTGATGGCATGATTAACCTGATGGTTGACCTGAAGAGTCCCGAGGAATCGTGATGCCTGATGGCATGATCGACTATGTATTACCAGTTACGTTTGACCAATTCTCCAGCTAGTTGCCATGCAGCTATTATTTCAGTTCTCGAAGATTTGTTCCCATCAGAGTACTGTGTACTTATGCAGTTGGCAAATTTCCGAGTTTATCGGTATTCAACCGTCTCGCACCTCGATTGGCTGAGAGCCGTTCGCCTCACCCAGTCAGGTTCAAGCCGTTTGAATAGGGGCAGCTGTTGCACCCCAAAATTTGACCAACATTTATTTACCTAGCTTGTGTTCACTAGCATTATCATCTGCATCTCATTGATATGTGTGCAGTAGATCAAGAGGTATGATTACCCAGCAAGAGTTATGCAAGACTTGGAAGCTAGCCAAGAAGGTTATTCAGATGATTAAGGGTTGATATCCTTGTCAGAGAAGTTAAGAAATCCTCAGAGAGATTGGTTGAAACCAAGATGGTGTGCCTCCTAACTTGAAAGTTGTGGGAGCTCCTCAGATGACTCTGAAGCTATGAGGATGGACTTGAATCTTTGAGAGAGCTTATGAGATGTCTTGAAAGCCATCATGATGCCTAGAGAGGTCATTGTACAACAATAAGAAGACTCAGCCATGAGTGGTGCAATTAGGGTTTGACTGGGTCAACCCTAGGTCAACTGATGATTTAGAGAGGGTTGAGACCTAATCCAAGAGCCATGTGATCATGGATTGATGCATTGAGATGCTATAAGGATGATTCCTAGATCAACTCATCATGATTGAAGAGTTTGAGAAATTTTAAGCTAGGGTTTCTGAGGCTTGACAGTGTAAAATCCCCTAGTTTGATCCCTATCTTCAAGGCAGTTTAGCTCAAGATGTGATTGTCATCTCATCTTACCTCCAACATGAATGTTGTATAGCTTGTTCTTAGCTTTAATTTGAGTACTAGAAGTCCTTGATAGGATTTGTAGAGCTCAAGTTATGACTTTGACAAGTTACAGGTCATCTGAGGTATGTGAATCTGGGTCCTTGAAAGTCACCCAACTTGCATCCATCTTTTGCCCAATAAGGATGATTCCTATGGACTCTTGGTCAACATGAATGTCGTTCCTCATCTTATTAGCTTTCTAGAGAGTACTAGAAGTCCTTGATAGGATTTGTAGAACTCAACTTATGGCTTTGACAAGACAAGGGCATTTTGGTCATTTAGATATTATAGGTCATTTCAAGCATAAGCCCATATCTCCTATTTCCAAGCTTCAAATGAAAAAATCTTCAACATCAAACTTGCCTAGAATGATCTTTTAAGGCTAGTAGGTAGGTCATGAGGTGTTGAAAAGGCTTGTAGCAAAAAGTGATAAAAATGACCTAAAATGGAGACATAAGTTAAATAAGTTGAAATTGGAAATTGGAAATCCCAAGTTACACATCCAAACCATGGCATATAATAGGTCATTTTGACTCTAAATGACATTATAAGAACAATGGTTCAACCACAATTTTGATTTGAGGCCTAGATCATGGGGCTGCTTTGGAAATTGGTTGCTTGCATCTTAAGGTTCAAAAGCAAAACTTAAGGGAAGGCAATGTACAAGTTTGCTAAGGGTTTTAACATATCCTATATCTCATATGAGGAGAATTTCAAGTCAGTTGCAAGGGCTGCAAGGGCTATGGCATGAGATAGCACATGAGAAGAAGTGAATTCATAAACTCATGACATGAGAATCCCAATTTCTCATGGGATGGTTCTAGATGGTTCTAGATGATTCTAAACCACTCTATATAATGTATAGAACTTGCTCAGATGCAAGGTTAGTGTAAGATTTGAGAGAAGAGAGAGTTGGCCATTTCACTTGCTTCCATTGCAAGTTGAAAGCAAAATCCACATTCTGATTCAAATCCATCCATTCTTTCAATCGAAACATATTCCTCTGATCATAGTGAAGCTGTGCAGATCAATTTGAGAGCAAAAACCATGGAGATTTGAAGAGTTGGCAATTGGATTTTCAAGGTTGCAAGTCATAATCGGTTTTGGAGATTGAAGCTTTCTTGGTCCAAACTTTTGCAAACAGTAGCAAGATCATCATTCAAGGAGTGATTTTGGAGAGTTTGAAGGCTTGCAGTGAAGGTTTACTCCATCTGTTAATCAAGAAATACCAGGTTAGTAACTTTTCTTCTACACCATGATTTAGGCATGATTAGCAAGAATTGTTAGGTTAGAACTGTTAGAGACCAATAGGAGATGGATTCTGAACAGTTTGGGAGCAATTGGTGAAGTTTCAGTTGGTGTCACCATTTTTGTTTGGACCAAGAACTCGAGTTATGGTGAGCTATAGAATGAATTAGATATCAAGAATCAATCAGTGTGAGTTGGTGATCAATCTGAGGTATTTAATTTCAAGAATGGTTGAAGTTGATGTTTGAGCCTATCTTTGATCTTGGATCGGGTTTGAAGATTTAGGATGTTTCAATTGATTTCAAGGCCATGGTTAGATTCAGCATGAAATTCTGGATGGATTAGGGTTTTGAATTTTAAGTTTTCATGGGGATTTGAGGTTATACGAGTTAGGGTAAGTTGGAGCTTGAAGCTCTGCATTTCCATGGCTTCTCCGTAAGAACCCTAGCTGGAGGAAGAAGATGAAGTGTGGCCATTGGATGAAGCAAGACCATTGACTGAGAATTGGATCCCACGGCTGAGATTCAATTTCAATTTGAGGAAGGAGTCTGAAGACACCATGAAACGCATCGTTTCATTAAAAGGGATTTGGGCTGGATTGCTAATCACACCCCCAATTCATGACCCATTGGTTTTTGTATTGAATTTCATTACTTTTTACACCGTGTGTTTTTCTTTTTCTTTACACTTTATGAATTGATTTTTCTGATGATAATTGGGCCTAGCGCATTTGATAGTGACACCCCCCATTTTGAGCCCATTCATGAATTGAACTGAACATAGTTGCTATCTGCACCCAATATTTCTCATTTTAATTTCTTTTTCTCCATTTTTCATTAATCTTTGAAAAATCATAATAAATAGGAAATTAATGATTTTTGCATGGGGATTTTTTCTCCCATTTCATGTTCATGTCTAGAAAATTATGAAACCAAAATATTTGAATTTCATGCATTTTTAATATTTTTTTGTGTATTTTCTATTTTAATAGCTTTTTAATTCTTTTATGTTGATACATGGTTTTGTAGAATTTTGTTTAGCTAGTTCCCTTCATATTTTTAGGCCATTCTTTTTAGGATAGTTAGATTAGGACTTTAGCTCCCCCCTGGATTTATTCCATAATTTTGTGATGAATTTTAGGTTAGTTTTTCTTAGATGATTTTAGGTTGTGTAGAATTAGGTTACTCCTTAACATAGGTCCATAATAACACTAGAATTTTGGGTTTCTAGGTCAAGATAGACATTGGGACATATAGGGTATTAAGGGTAGGTATATAGGATCCCCTAGAAATTATATTAGGTTAATATAGTAGTATACTATTTTTAGATTATTTTTGTAGTTGATGATTGTTTGAGTTGCCCTTGGGGGCTTGTATTTTTTGTTTGCTTTGCTTTGTGGGCTTGGAGAGCTTGGTATTGCTTTGAGGAGCATAGGAGGAGCATTGAGGAGCATTGAGGAGCTTGAGAGCTTGATCTTGTTTGTTTTGTTGTTGTTTTAGGGTTAGGAATTAGGAAGAGTTTAGACCTAGTTAACTTCTTTCTTAAACATGGATGGTATCTTTCACCTCCATTCCTCCCTATGATTCAAAGTCCTTCCATGGTATTCACCTCCCTCCTTGGGAGGGATAAGTGATTGTACCTAGGAAGTAGAACTTTTGAGGGAACCATTCCTTTGATGTTGAACCCTTATAGGTCACCTTTGGTGGTCAATAAGCAGTTTAACACCCTAGCTTATCCAGTTAAGTGATTTCCTCTGGTTTGAGTATCTTAAGAGATGTGGAGCTTGTGTGGGAAGATGAAGACTTCATTGAAGAGTATGGAGAAGGATGAGTCCTTGAGCATTGCCATTCCAGCTGAAGCTTGAAGAGCAACAAGAGCAAGTTGATACTTGAAGACCCCTGAAGATGAAGTAAAGACTGAATGAGGAGCTGAGGCTTAAAAGACTGAAGGATGAAGTTGATACTTCTAAGTGATTGAAGATTACTCTAAGAAGCTGAAGCTTGCAGGAGGAGAAGACCAAGTTGAGACTGGTAAAGCAAGGAGAGCTTGAAATCTTGAAGACTAAGTTGACACTTAGGAAGAGGATTCAATTGAGATTCTGAAAAGCTGAAGCTTGAAGAACAAAGGAAGTTGATACTTACTTTGATACCTGGAGACCCTGAAGGGATCAAGTTGATACTTGTGGTTAATAGTGAAGCCTGAAGGTGGAACTGATCAAGGAGCTGAGGCTCAGAGAGAAGATAAGTTGAAACTTATGTTGAAGGGTTGAAACCTGGAAGAGCAACTTAATATTTGTCAAGAGTGATTGAAGTCTGAAGACTGAGTTGCTGTTGGAAGAGCTGAAGCTTGGAGTTGAGAGAGGAGTTGATCTTCTTTCTTTTTTGTCTTCTTCTGTATTGATGTGTTTTGTTTGACTTGCTTGATGCATTAGAATAAGTTCATATCTAGACTAGGTAGAATATAGGAGCATGATTGCACTAGAGGTTGAGTTGCTCCCTCTGCTTGTATTGTTACTGTGTGGTTTTGCTTGCGGGTATTCGGTAGAGCCCAGCTCCCTTGCCCATGTGGTTTTTTTGCCTGATGGCATTTTATTTCGTTTCTTATGTATGATTGCAGTTTACTGTATTTTGCTAGATAGCATGTTTTACTTTTCAGTATGATTACTGTTATTCATTCTGGCTTGAGGTTGAGATGAGCTTGTGGAGGCTGAAGCCCCACACACATTTCCTCCCTCACTTGCGTTGCATGCATTTTACTGTTTAAGCTGATGCTGTGTCTGTTTTGGTGTATCATTGACATGATCCCTTAGGATTCTCATTTCCTTTGATAAGGAATTGATGATAGAACTTTAGGTTGAAACCTATGCATGACAACTTCTAGGAGTTCCCTGTTCAAACCTCAACCATAGGATGAATCCTTGGCATGACAACAGTAGGACTTGATAGTCTCCCTCCTAGTTGGGCCTGTTCTCTTCTCATCTCAAAACAGTTTAAGATACAGTAATCATGAATGATTTCTTTTGTACGTTACGAGCCTTAAGCTATCTGAGAAAGGATTGTGAGAGAGTTTCTTTTCCACAGTCTGAATGTTTAGTATGGTACCCTTTGGGTGACATGCGACGCATTCACTCTTAGGTCATAGTCTCTAGTGCGATTGAAATTGCAAACACAATAAAAAACACTTCTTTCGTAAAAGACAAGAAATAATGCGTAGTGTCCCGAACTACGTAAGCTCTGATCTCTCATACCTGTTGAGAGTACGTAGGCACAGTACTGATGTATTGGCGAGCTACCTCCCCCCATAACCTGTCGTAGGTCGAACTAAGTTGACTCTGATTTCTCGTTCTCTGATGAGAATACGTAGGCATAAAGCGTGATGCTTTGCCGAGTCATTTTTCTTTTCTTTTTAAGCCAGCCTTGATAGGTAGATAGATAAAACCAACCCGTCCAAGTAAACACAACAAGCGTGGATCCCGTCGAGTACGATAGACGTAAGGGGTGCTAATACCTTCCTCTTGCGTAACCGACTCCCGAACCCAGACAATGGTTGCGACGACCTTGTCTTACCTTTTTTTCGTCAGGTTTTTCCGATCGTTTCCTTTCCCGCTCCGAGGGATAAATAACGAAAGGTGGCGACTCTTCTGTTGTGCCGACACCTTATTTTCACGAAAGCGACAATGACCTTGTCTTATACCTTTTTCGTCAGGTTTTTCCGATCGTTTCCTTTCCCGTTCCGAGGGATAATTAACGAAAGGTGGCAACTCTTCTGTTTTGCCGGCACCTTATTTTCGCGGTAGCGACAGCTGGCAACTCTGTTGGGGAGCTGCGATAGTTTCCTGGGGATCCAACGTCCCTGCGAGAGTCAATCCTAGCGCTTGTTTGCTTGTCTTTGGGTGTTTATTTTTGTGCGTTGTATGTTGTATATTACTGCTGTATTTACTTTCCGCACTCTTATTTTTATCTGTTTCTATTGTGCTGTTGTGGGAGGGGAACTCTAATGAGTGAGAAGCGAGACCCAGGCTTAAGTGTACCTAGCATTAGTTGTGGAAATTAGTGGGCGCGTGCTTGCTTTGCAGGTACTAGTGTCTCATGAAATCCACGCTCAGACGAGGTTCTCCCGATTGACTTCTTTTCCGGCCCTTTGGGCTTGAGGGGTTGTTGCTTTGGAGGACTATCGACTCTGGGGACCGATCATTTGGGATTCAGCTAAGTGAGGCTGCTTCAAGAGATGATGATGCCACGCCTTCTGGGTATCGTATCATCGTTCTTGAAAGTCTGTGACGCTGATGAACGCATAGGATGCCGAACCTGTGTCAGTTTAGGTCCATACCTGTGAGTGGGATGATTTTTGCAGGAAACTTGACTTCCAGCCTACCCGATATTTTGGTTTTCTCTCGTCAGAGCAAACTTATCCCGTCAGCAGCGCAGCAGTAATCAGAGCTTTGTGGGGGCTGTGATCCCATGTTTGCTGCATCTTGCATTGCATTTGCATAATCATCTTGGCATCATGTTGCATATCATTCTCCAGTTAGCCAGAGCTCTTATCCAACCTTTGTTTTGCTTCAGAGGGTGATTCTCCGGTGTTTGGTCTGAGCAAGGGTTGATTGTTAGAAGACGACCAAGGGGTTGAAGCAGATTGAGCAGAATTAAGTAGTGAAGTCAGTTGAAACTTGTTGGTAGTTATGTTAGAGAGCAACTTCCAGTTTGTTGATACCTTGTCAGGTTTCACTGTGACGTCCAATCCTTTGTATGGTTCTATGCCTGATGAAGACTTTCCGCAAGTGAACAACCTTACTGCAACTCGACTTGTACAACCTTCTGTGGAAGACCGAGATCTACATGAGCAGTTTGTTGTCCGAAGTGAACGCTCTCCTTCTATTGATACCTCAGACTATCAGGGTGTTGTTTTCCCGGTGCCAAATTCCTGAAGAGAGGTCCCGATAGCAAAGACTGAAGACCCATTGGCCCTCGTGTATGCTAAAAGGTTTCGTGCGTTGGATGAAAGATTCAAAGCCTTGGAAGTTAAAGATGCTGTTAACCCCAATGCTGCAGACATGTGTCTGGTTTCTGGCCTAGTGTTAACTCCGAAGTTCAGAGCGCCGAGGTTTGGAAAGTACAAAGAAGATAGTTGCCCGAAGCAACATTTGGTGATGTTCTGCTGAAGAATGACTTCGTTTGTGCATGATGACAGGTTGATGATTCACTGCTTTCAGGATAGTCTGATTGGGGCATCTCTAAGTTGGTATATGCAGTTAGAGAGTAATCAGATCCGATCATGGGTGGATTTAGCCAATGCTTTTCTGAAGAAGTATGACTACAATCTTGATGTAGCTCCTAGGCGCATGCAGCTGCAAGAATTGTCTCAAGGGAACAATGAACCTTTCAGGAAGTATGTTCAGAGATGGAGAGAATTTGCTGCTAGAGTGCAACCACCGCTTCTAGACTGAGAGTTAAAAGGCATGTTCGTAAACTCCTTGCAGAGCCCGTACTTCGAAAGAATGCTTGGAATTGCACCAAATTTCTCTGAATTGGTAAGGGCAGAAGAACGTATTGAGTATGGTGTAAAGACTGGAAGAATTCAGAATGTTTCAAGCATTCAGGCTGGTGAAACCGAATCTCTTTGTAGCTTTCAAACTGAAGATGAAACTGTGGTCAATGCAGTCATGACAGATGTTCGGTATCCTAAATATGAATCGGTGAGATCTGTTGGTTCTTCGTCTTCTCAGCGGTCAGTATCCTCTGTGGCTCGTTATTCTGGGCAGACAATTGTGCCTAGGGCACCACATCGGGAACATTATGTCGCTCCTCTTGCAAATCCATGAGCCCGTGGCCGAGGTTATCAGAATCAGCGTCAGAATCAGAGCCGACCTCGTAACAACTTGGAACGAAGGAATGCTCCTTCTCATCCAGTGCCTGTGCCGTATAGCCAGATTCTGCCACATTTGATTCAGAATTCTTTAGTGGAACCTAAAGCTCTTAAGCTCGTGCCAGAGCCTTATCCCCCTGGGTACAATCCCCATGCTCAGTGTGGATACCATGGTGGATCCCCGGGGCATTCAACTGAAGATTGCAAAGCTTTCCAGGCAAAAGTGCAACAGTTGATCGACAAAGGGTGCATTTCCTTTCCAAAAGGAGTTTTGGTTGTGCATGACAACCTCTCAGCTGTCTGAGCTCGCAGATTCAGAGGGTTATTTCCAGAGGCCAGTGGTCCAGACGGGAAGACGTCCTTAACATTGGCAGTCCTCATACTTTTTATCATTTGCATTTGTAGTTTTCTTTCCGTTAGTTACTACTTGTTGTTAAACATTGTTTGCTTCGAATGGTAATATTGATAAAGTGACTATGCATTTTTCTGAATTAATCATGTCGCTGTCACTCATTTACTACATTGCACTGACACTTGAATTTTATTCACTCCACTTTATCACTATGATTAGTAAAGATTGGAGGGAGGATGACGAAACTGAATACTCATAACCGAGGATCGTATGCTTTCGGATAAAACCCTGCCTATGATGTACAGGCATTGTTGCAAATCCCCTAAACACTGGAGATATAAGGAGTTAGTCCCTCGTTAGCCACTTCGAGCCGAGAAGTAGGAGTTTCTTTCGGGCTTTTAAACCCTCTCATCTTAACCTGGGACAGGGTAGTCATCAGTTAGCTTGACCGAGCGTTCAAGCCTTATAGAGGAGTGTCTCCATTCGAGGACCAATCACAGTTTATTCCTCTCAAGAGGTCGTACCTCGCCAACCGCAACGGTTAAACCTCACCAATCAGGAGTGAGATAGTTACAACCCTTTCAGAGCAAGCAAGACAACTAGTGTCACACGACTTGTTCCAAGCAAAATAAAAAAAAGAAAAAAAAGAGAGCCCGCTAAGTAAAAAGAAAAAAAAGCTGGAAAGCAAATACTTAGGCAAAAACCAGGGCATCCCGCTGGACTTCAAAAGAAATCGAAAAGAACTCAAAAGAGTCAGTCCAGGAAAAAATTAGGGAATCAAAAGAATAAAATGAAAGGATCTCAACAGAAAAATCCTCAAACAATGACAAAGTCGTGTGGATACAGACACCGAAAACGAAAAAGGAGTAACTGTCACTCCGAAAACCTTGCGAGTTCCTTAGCCATTGTTCCTAACATTCCTCAAAGAGGCGAGCGCTCGTGCTAGGTTAACTGAACATTAGGATCGTAGATCATCACATAGAAGGGGTGGGTACGAATCATGACTTGAGCCTAATATCCCTTGTTTCACGAACCGTGAACCCGACCATGATACAACCCTTAAAAGACCTAATTGAGGCAGGGTTTATTCTGAAAGCGCATTACGATAAGGTTGAGTAACCTGACTCCTACATAATTTTCTAACCATATCCTTGTTGTATTTTTCACTAATCAAATTAGCACTACGTTTGAACTGTTGGTTCATTCATCACTCACTATCATGACACGTAAATGAGTGACAACACTTTTTTCGAAATTTGCATGAACACTGCATCAAAATTACCATTCATGAATAGACAATTTTACTTGCAGGTCAGTAGTTGATACGAAGGAATGCCAACAGGGAATAGTCAATCAGGACTGAATCGTTCAGCGGTCTGGATCAGAGTGGGGTATACTATGAAACCCTGTGAATTTGGGGCAGGGACTTCCAGAGAGTTTGGAATCAGTCAGTCTGAGGACAAGTCCCGAAGGATTGGTTGATTACAGGACAGCTTGTTCGAGAAGCACTTGATCAGAAGTGAATCTTCTCGAGACCTAATCAGGGGCAATCCCCCAGAGTTTTTGTAGGTTGAGGGCAAATCCCTCCAGTGTTCAATCAGGGCAGGTTAAGTCGCTCAACGCTCGTTCAGGGGCAAGCTACTTCAGATGTATACTGAAACCAACCATGTTGAGAGTTGGTTAGTTGAGGATGAATCCTTCCATTGCACAAATGTCGGGGCAAGCCATCTCGAGGTCGCCTCATGGCGAGTTGCTTTCTGTTCAGAATGAGTTTTCCCAAGAGTCAGATTGGGGCAAGTTGAATTGCACTGGGGCAAGTTGTTCAAGCGAGTTTGTTCACCCAAGCAAGAGTTTAGTGTCAGGGAATCGTGTCATTACCCTACCAGATAACCTGAACCTTCTGAAAAGGCCTCGCTGTTATTGGATTGTTATCCTACAGCCTAAACTTGTTACTTACCGTGTAACCAAAGTCATTTCCAAAGCCCAGTTCTCGCCTGGCAAACCTCCAAAGCCCATTCCTCGTCTGGCAAACCGGTAACCAGTTCTCGCCTGGTCCACCTTTTTCAGAATACCAGTTCTCTTCTGGTGCGTGTCAGCTTTTAAACCAGTTCCCGTCTGGTCACCTTTTCCTCGACCCACTGTTTAACCAGTTCTCGTTTGATATCCAAAACCTAGAAGTCAGTTCTCGTTTGACAACTTAAACTCTTTTGCCACCAGTTCTCGTCTGGTAGTCTACCCTCGAATTCTAGTTCTCGTCTAGTATGTCCCTTTCAAATCCACTTTTGTTGGTAACCAGAAATAAATCCCTATCACCATAAACCTATCCCTAAACTAGAAAAAGCCTAACTGTACCTGGCCCGATATTCCCGGTGACATGTGCTATCACGTTCCCTGACACGAGGCTCGAATGATCCCAGTTCTCCATGATTGGTGTTCTGTATTCCCTTAGGGGCGATGTTGTTAAATCAGGAAATTTCCTTCAGCAGAGATGTGCAGTTAAGATTGACTCCCCTCAGCAGTTTGAGATGGCAGCAAGTTGAGATGGCACTTGTCCTTTATCGGAGTAGGGTCAAGATTATCCTCAGCAGGGCGATATTGATATACCCGGCAGAGTGTAGCCATCCCCGGCAGATTGATTGTACATTCCCAACGGTTTAGGATCGAAGTTCTCCCTGACAAGCGGATTTGGGTGTATTTCCCCAGCACTGGGTCAATGCGCAGTTTCTCGTAGGAGACTATTCACAAGTGTTCAGCTTTCGATAGCTCGGACTGAAGTCTCCAGCGGAATTGAAATTCCCCACAGAGTTGTACTCTCCCCAGCAAGCAGGATGATTCCTTCTTCCCCAGCCGAGTTTACAGTTCCCCAAGAGAGCAGAGTCCTTGGAAGCCGTGCGGGCCATGATTGGTTGCCCCTAGTAGAGTGTTGAATAGCTGATGCTGTATTTCCCCATCGGAGTCGTTATCTCCAGGAAAGTTTTGCTGTGAATGTCGTGCAGTTTATTTCTGTGATTGATATCGTTTCCTCGACAGTTTGTGGTTTGAATACCTGGTTGAGCGGGCTCAGGTTCTTGTAGAACTTTGCTCCCCTGCAGCAGTCGAATGAAGTTCGTTTCCCCAGGCGGAATCCAATTGAGATTGGTGTGCCTTCTTCTCCTCGGTAGGATGAGTCCTTTCTCCACTAGAGTGGTTCTTTCTCCTCGACCGGAAGATCTTCCCTTCAGCATTTATTTTGCTGATGGGGCCATAGAATTTTGCATGATTGCATAGCATTTACCCTAAAAATGCGTAGCATTTCCACCGTGTGGAGCATTACGCCATTGTCAAAGCATATGCATACGAAACATGAGCTAGGTCATTACCGTTCTTGTTTTGCAGGTGTTCCTCCGTAGAATGGTTTGATCAAGATGATTCTTGAATTCCCCAGCGAAGTTATTTATCCAAGAGGATTCTTAAAATCCCTAAGGAAGTCACAAGAGTTGGTCGCTCAAGTTGATGCTTAGAGTCCCCGGCAGAGTGTTTGCTTAGGATGATTCCTGAAATCTCCAGCAGAGTTATTGGTTCAGGATGATTCTTGAAGTCTCCGACGGAATTATTTGTCCAAGATGATTCTTAAAGTCCTCAGCAGAGTTGATTCACCCAGAATGATTTCTGGATCCCCGAAGCGGAGTTACTTGATGGTTATCCAGAATCCCCAACGGAGATGCGTCGTCCCCAGCAGGTTTTAAACAGAAAAGTTGAAATTTCCCTTATTGACTTACTGATGAAGTCCGACAAGGATGTTGTCGACGTTCTTAGCAACATGATGAGTCCATAGGCGACGATAAGGAATCCAGCTATCCTTCACCAGTTACTGTGTAACCGTGACCCATTGATGACTTGAGGGCGAAGATCTATAGCAAAATCAGATGATCATCCCGACGGATATTTGAGATTATACCCTTCACCAATTACCGTGTGACCAATTCTCCAGCAGAGTTGTCGTGCAACTGTCATGCTCAGTTTCGAAGATGTTCCTACCAATTAGAGTATCGTTTACCTGTGCGTTTGACAAATCACCAGTTACCATGTAATCAGTGATCCCTCGATGATTTGAGGACGCAATGATATCGGATAAATCAGAGAATCATCCTGACGGAGGTTCAGATCAGTATTTCTCCAGCTAGTTGCCGTGCAGCTATGATTTCAGTTTCCGAAGGATTTGTCCCATCAGAGTACCGTGTACTTGTGTAGTTGGCAAATTTATGGGTTCTTCTTTTGTATTCAACCGTCTTCTACCTTTGAATGCTTGAAAGTCGTTCGCTTCTCAACCCTTCAGGTCCAAGCCGTTTGAATAGGGGCAGCTGTTGCACCCCAAAATTTGACCAACTACTCATTGCAATTTGGCTCATGTTTCTACTCATTTCATTTTGCATTTGCATACCGCGTACATTGCATTTTTTCAGTCAGATTGACTTTATCGGAATTACAGCCCTCTGACCACGTTTCAGGCAGCTTCATACCATTTCGAGTACGAGGACGTATTTTGAGAATTGGTGCTCGTCCCGGTGTTTTCAGCTCTCGCTGTGGTTTTTTAGGACATCTCGATGTCCGGTTTTTACCGCTTATTTCGCTGTGTTCGTGTATCTATTTTTTAATCGATTTAATCGGCTTCCTCGCATGTTTTAGATTTTTCCCTTTATTTCCTAGAATTTTAAATGAATTTTAATTGTTTCTCTAGGATTTGTTAAATAGATTTTATATGTTAATTGTTTTTAGATATTAATAGATAGTTTTTTTAATAGATATTAAATAGCTTCTTCTAGAATATTAATAGATAATTCTTTTTTTAAATAGTTTTGATAGATATTTTTTTCTAGATATTAAATAGGTTTTTAATATATGCTTATAGATTTAATTGTTTTTAGAATTTTAAATAAATAATTGGTTCTAGATATTAAGTAGATCTTTTAAATGATTTTTAATAGGATAACTCTTTTACTAGGATTTTTTAAAATAGGTTTAATAAATCTTTTTCTATTTTTAATAGGGTTAGGAATTAATAGTGTTGATTATAGTTTATTTTCTTTTAGAATTAATAGAGATTAATTAGAGTTTAATCTTTTTTTTATTAGGATTAATTAGGAGAATTGATTAGTGGTTTTTAATTACTTAGCATTTATTTTCGTTGTACATTTAATTGAGTTTTAATTAGGTTTAATCATTAGGTGCAGTCATTAGATCTAAGTGAGTCATGGCATTAATTAATGTTAATTGATTCAGAATTAATCCAATTTTCGTGGGCCATGTGTCTATTTTGGAGGCCCACAATCCGATATGCCACATGTCATGCGTATAAGTAGTCCACGCGTGTGTTTTCTCTTCCTTCCATCTCACTTCAGCACTCACCACTTCCCTGACACCTGTCCCACACTTGTCTCTCTCTCTCTCTCTCTCCGCGTGGCCCCACGTGACTTCATCTCTTCTCCCCTTTCCACTACCTGCACCACGTGTCCTCCCCCTTCCTCCCTTCACCGGCCGGCCATGCAACCGCCGTCGGAGCCACCGCAACCTTCGCCGGGAACTGTAAATTATCAGACATTCATCTTCTTCATCCATCATTTTCGTCCAACTACTCGCCGGAAACTGCAGAAGCTTCACCGGAAAATTCATCCCAGCACCGGAACCTTCATCCAACCTCCATCCGTTTTCCAGGTTTTTGCAAGATTCACCAACAACTTCATCTACTCGTCACCGGACCTTCATCGAAATTCCCCGAAATCCCTCAGAACCTCAAGAACACTTAACCTTCTCACGATTTCTTCAAGATATCCATTCAAGATCCACCGTCCGATCATCATCTTCATCGCATGTTCGTCCAAATCTCCAGAACTTCAACAACCTTCATCCAAGATTCGTCTTCGTAACCTTTGCATCAATAAACATCATCAGTCTTCAATCGAATCTCCAGATCTTCATCAGATCTTCAAACGTTCAAAGTTATCAAGAACTTCATCGATCATCATAACTATTCTTTAAAATCATCACACGAAGTTCATCGAGTTTCCAGATCTATTCAGCAATCTTCAAGATTCAGTTCATCCATTCAACACGTTTTTTAGAATTTCCAGAAACCTCAAGAATGAACGTCGCCTTCAGATCTTCGTCAGCGATCTTCAAAAGACTCGTACATGTATCCAAATTTCCAAAAATCTTTCAAGATCTTCAACGAGCAACATGCAAGCCACGGATTAAGTTGTTTTCAGAGATTTGCAATAATTTTGTTGTTCTAGTTTGTTCATTTGTGTTGTAGGTTGTGAAACAAAAGTTGAGGATGATAGAAACTGAAATATTATGGGAGAGGTTGAAGTGTGATTGGAGACGAAGGTGAGAAAAGTTGAGACGGAGGTTGTGAAACGAGAGAGAGGTTGAGAGGAGGTGAGGTGACGGTGACGGCGGCGGGTGAAGTGAGAAGGAGGATTAGGGTTTCTGAGGAGTGGGAGAAGGGAGAAGGCTTGTGGGTGGAGATTGGGCCTCAAGCCCAACGGGTTGTTTGGAGCTACACCCTCCGTTTCCTATTGGACCCCTGGTCCACACGTTTTTTGGTTGTGTTTTTTTGTGATTGTAGCGGGTTGAGGCCCAATTCATCTTTTCTGACTCACACACCCAATTCCTGAGCGAATCCCCCCCCCCCCCCCCCGATGAAATTTTGGAAGTTACTGGGTTGGGCCCAAACGTTTGGTTTGCTTCTGCCTGCGCCCAGTCTACCTGGTGCACCCCCCTGTTGCATCCTAAAATTTGCTCAACCTATTTCACCTGGTTTATGTTTCAATTGCATTTATCATTTGCATAGTCACATCATATACACAATCTAATCATTTGCATATCATAGCATAGCATCCCTCCAACAAGGGGTCAAGTGCCATCCTTATCTAAAGAAGCACATCAAGGGGCCTTATTCAAGCTGAAGAACATCCAAGTCATCAAGGAATGGGTTGAAGCTTTGAGGAGATTTGAATGTCAACAAGTGGATTCCTCTCCTAATTTGAGGTGTATTGAGGGTCATCAATGGGGTATGAAGCATGGAATTATGAATTTGAGGTGTGTATAGATCCCATGGGAGGTCTAGAGAGCCCTATTGAAGTTTAGACAAATCATGGTATCAAGTTCAAGAACCACAGTTGAGGAGTGTACAAGTAGGGTTTCATCTGGGTAACCCTAGCTCAAGGAGAGCAAAGAAAGGGGCATCAAGACCTAGTTCTAAGTCATGGAAGTCATGGGTTGAGATGTTAAAGCATGTGTATGGATGAGTCAAGATCAAATTCAAGAGAATCAAGAGTGGTTAGAGGGGTTTGAGACAGGGTTCTTAGGGTAAAATCCCCTGTATGGCACTAGACTTCCAAGCCACACAAGTCCAAATACAAGTTTCAAATGGATTCTTGGTCAACATGAAACTTGTAGGGCTTCTCAATATATTTAATTTGAGTACTAGAAGTCTTCAAGAAGATTTGTAGAACTCAAGTTATGGTTCTTGCAAGTTATGGGTCACCAGGGGACACTGAAATTTATCTGTGAAAGTCACTAGACTTCCAAGCAACTTTTTCCCATCAAGGAATTTTCAAATGGATTCTTGGCCAACATAAGAATTGTAGGTCTTGATCTTAGCTTTAATTTGAGTACTAGAAGTCCTCAATAAGACTTGTGGAACTCAAGTTATGATCTTGGCAATCCATGGGTATTTTGGGAAAGTTGAATTATAGGTCATTTTTCAACATAGGTCAAAATCTCTATCTTCTACTCCTCAAATGAAAAACTGTTCAACATGAGATGTGCTTAAAATGATGTTTTTAGGTCAGATAATAAGTCATGGGTAATTGAAATGGCTTGCTTCACCAAGTGATCCAAAATGGCCTAAAAATAAGGTTTTTTCAAATGATTCAAAGGAGGGAAATTAGGATTTTTGAGATATGAGGCATACACATGGCATATGGGTAGTCATTTTGAATGGAAATTAGATTTCAATCACATTGTCAATTCCACAATTTTGAGATGAGCCATGGTTTTATGAGTTGCTTTGGAAATGGCTTTCTTACATCATAAGTAACATATGCAAAACCATTCTTTAGAGCATAACCAAGGCCTTAACCCTTGCCAATCCATTCAATTTGTCATTAGAGGAGAATTTGGATCAAAATAAAGTGTTACAACAAGCTAGAACTCAGCTGCCACATACAAGCATGAGATGGTAATTTCAAATGCAAGAGATATTGAATTTCTCCCATAGGTCATTCCAGAGCCTTCTAGATGATTCCTACAGGTTCTATATAAGGTTTGTGGTTGATTCAAGGCATTGGTTGGTGAAAATTGAGAGAGATTGGAGAGATAGAATTCTGAATTTGCTCCTTGCAAAATAGAATCGGTTACATCATTTTGATCCATTTCCATCCAAACTTTTGCACTCAGTATCTTTATCTTGAGTTGTTGAGTGAATTCAGAGGGATTTCTGGCCAAGATTGTTGAAGAATCAAGAGATTGCAATTTGAGTTTGAAGCTTGCAACTCAAAATCGTATTTGGTGATTCAGAGAGATTCAACACAATCCATTGCATACAAAAGCTTTATCAAGCATCATTGATCATATCTGGAAGGTTTTGGAGTGTGGCTTGAAGGATTCATCACTCTGTTCATTCAAATTTCACAGGTATGTAAATCTCATTGTGTAGCTTGATATAGATAGAATTGTTAGGTTTTGAATGGTTAGATGTAATGTAGATCATGACTAGGTCGTTTCTGGTAGGAAAATTCAATGTTTAGAGACAAAATTAGGTTGCATCAATTTTCTTGTGATGGACTGTTCTTGCTGATTTTGTTGAATTTAGCTTAGTTAGGTATTAGTGATTACTCAGTGTAGCACGTGGATGATGTTGGGCCTCTTAATTTTGAGATTGGAGAGGTTTGAATCTTGAGCATGTTCTGAAATTTTGATTGGGTTTTGAGATTGAGTGATATTCAGTGAGAATGGAAGGTGGATTCTTGTTCAGGATGGAAAAACGAGTGGAATGTGATGTTTAGGTTTGATTATTGGTGAGGTTTTGTGCGTGTGCTACCGGAGAAGACGGTGGCGCCACCTCAGGCCACCGTCTCTGTATTTTCCCTCCCAAGTTTGAAATATGGAGAAGATGAACATTTCACCCTTAGATCGTGCTCTGACCTTGACTAGATTATTGAATGCACGACCAGGATATGTTCTGAAATTTAAGGAAGTGAAACTCACAGTTTCACTTAAGTGAGTTGGATGGGCTCAACGCATAGTTTGCTAACCACACCCTACCTGGAGGCCCAATGGAAAATAGCACATGATATGATTGCTATTTGACACAGACTTTTGTCAATTTTCCTTGATTTTCCATAGTATTTTTCTGAGTTATTTTGGGCCTAACACGCGCATGATATCCACACCCCCTCCTGAGCCCAACTTCATTTTTGAACTGGATAGTATTGCTATTTGACACGCCTCATTTGCATTTTTCTTTTATTTTCTTCTATTTTCACATTTTATTTTTGATTAGAAATTAATTCATAACAAATTGAAAAATAATCATTTTAGGATGGGATTTTTTCCCTAGTTCCCTTAGGACCTCTAGAAAATTATGAAATAATAAAAATATTAATTTCATGCATTTTATTTTTTTTGGTATATTTTACACAATTTTATTGCTTTTATTTTACATTTGTTTGATACTTCTTTTTTCTGAATTTAGTATGAGAGATTGGTGCATGATTTTTGATTGATTCTTGTGAGGTTGATTAGATTAGGGAAGCATGTACCCTTAGGAATTTTGTCATATTTTTGTGACTAAAACTTAGGTTAATTTGAGAGGTAGATAGGAGAGGTATTAGAATTAGGGTTTCACAACACTTAGGTGTAGTTTGGAAACCTAGGGTTTGATTTAGGCCTTGGGGTTTATATGGGGTATTGGGTATAGGGTTAGGTTCCCTTAGAAATTAATCTAGGTTTTTTAATGAGTATTACTATTTTAATTGATTTTTGCAATTTGAGTGGTGATTGTGTGTTTTCCCTCTTGGGCATTTTGCTTGTTTGTTTGGTTTGGGTTATTTCAATTGGGCTTGGGGTTTGAGTTTTGCTTGTTGGAGCTTATGAAGACATTGGAGATGATTGGAGACAAAGGATGGAGCTTGGAGCATGAATTTTCTTCTCCTTGAAGGTTGCTTTTGAAGACTTAGGAGATAGGAAATATAGGGAGAGCTTTAGATTAGATGGATTTCTTTTTGCAAACATAGAAAGCATCTTGTGCTTCTATTCCTCCCTATGACCTAAAGTCCTTTTAGGGTATTCATATCCTTCCTTTGGAGGGATAAGTGACATATTTAGAAGTAGAACTTTGAGGGAACCTTTCCCCTACAATGCTAAGTGCTTATAGGCTTCCTTTGGTTGTCAATAAGCTGTTTAGCATTTCAACTTAATCTGATAATTGATTCTCTTCTGGAGTGGTGGCATTGAAGATGGGAACCTATTGAAGAATGAAGTTCATTGAATATTGGTGAAGATAGAGCCTGTTCCTGTCAAAGAGAGTTATCTGTTGAAGCTAGGGCTTTGCTGCTGTTTGAAGCTGTTTACTGGTTGGGGTTCAGTGCTTGCCAGAGCTTGGAGATTTTTGGAGACAGGAGCTTATCTAAAGCTTGAGGATCATTGAAAAGTGAAGATGGGATCTTACTTGAAGGTGTTACTGTAAACTTTTTTGCTGTTAATCAACTGTAGCTGTAGGAGCTGGTGTTGCTGTCAGAGCTGGTGTTGGGTTTTTATTTCTTTTTCTGTATTGTTTGTTGGCTTGTTCAGCTTGCCCCTTAGGTTTGAAGTGAAGCTGTTTCACTTTGCCTATTGTTTTCCCAGGTTCGAGGTTGAGTGGGACTCCCTTGCCTCGCTTGTACTGTTGCATTGCATGCATGTTTACTGTTTACTGTATATATCTGTTTCTTTTCCGTTTATCCCCTAGGATCTCTGTTTCCCTCTGTGCAAGAGAGAAATATGATAGACATTAGGTTTTAACCCATGCATGACAACATTAGGTTAGCTTTATTTCCTTTTCAACCCTAGGCTTTTTAGAGCTTCTTTCTTTTCTTATCTCAAACAACTCAAAAAACACAGTAATAAAGTTAATCAATGTCGTACGTTACGAGCCTTAAGCTATTTGAGAAAGGGTTGTTGGAGAGCTTCTTTCCAGTAGTCTGACCGCTTAGTGTGGGTTTTGTATGGATTTACTTTTCTGTATTTACTTTCAGCATTATATTATTGTTGTTATGCTGGGTAGGGGGTCAGATTGAGAGATAAGCCGGACCTGGGCTTGAGTGCACCTAGAAGTAGTTGTGGAAAGTAGTGGGCGCGTGCATGCTTTGCATGTACCAGTGTCTCGCAAAATCCACGCTCGGACGAGGTTCTTCTGGTTGACTTCTTTTTCAACCCTTTGGGTTGAGGGAGTTGTTGGTTAGTTGGATTGTCGACTCCGGGGACCGATCATTTGGAAGTTGGCTAAGTGAGGCCTCTTCAGGACATGATGATGCCACACCTTCTGGCTGTCGTATCATCAGTCTTGAAAGTCTGTGACACCGACGACCGCATAGGATGTCGTACCTTGAGTCAATTGATAGGACACCTACCTGTGGGAGGGATTGGGGCATGCAGGTAACTTGACCTCCAGATTACCGATTTTCTTAATTGAGGTTCATTGGTGTTTGAGGACAATGTTATTGGGTCTGTTGAGACCAGGTTGGAGCATTGCGGTTGATCTTTTAAGACCAGGTTTTGAGCAGTTTGTGGGTCTATTTGAGACCAGCATGGTGGATTGGGCTTCTCAGCCATGTGCACTTCATCCCTGTTGCATGTTGCATATTGCATTGTTGCATACTCATTTTGCATATCATTAACGTGTGTCTGTGCTGCAGGTGCATTTTCATAATTCTGATTCTAGTTGCCCGGATTTCTGTCTGCTGATATTATGGATACCTTGAAGAAGACTGTGACGTACAGGTTGCCTACTCCAGATGTTTCTTCTTTGCTTGGTTTGGTATCTCTAGCTGATGATGATGTGAAGAGAAGCTTCAGGAAGAGTTATATGAAGTTACTTAGATTGGTTTATAAACCATCCATGTATGAGCGTAACGGATTATACGCGCTGATGCAGTTCTATGATCCCCCGCTGAGGTGTTTTACTTTCCTTGACTTCATTCTGGCTCCGACCATGGAGGAATATGCTGAGATCTTAGAGTTGACCATTCAGAACCGGGTACCTTTCGTTCATATGGATGCTGAGCCTAAACTGGAAGATTTGGCTGTTGCCTTGTATTTAGACTCCTTAGAGTTGCTGTTAACCTCGTGGAATGGAGTGTCTGGTTTTTCTCTCAAGTTTTTGGTTGGGAAAGCACAAGAGTATGCCAAGAGTGGATGTTGGACTGTGTTTAATGCTATTCTTGCTCTGTGTATCTATGGCATTGTACTGTTCCCGAACCTGTCTGACTTCATTGATCTGGATGCGTTCTATATATTTGCTTCAGGCAATCCTGTGCCTACTTTGGTTGGAGATTTCTATCACTCGTTGCATTATAAGAACGAGAACAGGAGGGGCAAGAACGTCTCTTGTTATGGGCCTTTACTGTATATGTGGGTTGAGTCATCTGCCCAAGAAGGGTATCTTCGCTGAGTCTACAGATTCGGTGGATTGGTCTGAGCATCTGATGGGACTTTCTTCAGAGACATTGTCTGGTTTAATAAAGATTTACTGGGATCTGTGATCATCTACAGCTGCACCGGATATCCTAACGTTCCTCTGATTGGGAGAAAAGGGTGTATTAACTACAATCCTTCATTGCTGATCAGGCAATTCGGGTATGCTTTGAAAAGCCCGCCAAAAGAGGAGGAAGTACAGGAATCTCTGTACTTCACAAGTGATTTGAAGGGAGGACTATTGTCTAATCTTCAACATGCTTGGAATAACATCACCAGAAAGGGTAAGCCATTATTGGGTAAGAACGATAGTCAAGCCTATCCTCCGTACAAAGTCTGGATCCAAGATAGAGCAAAGTAGGTGCGGATGCAGTTTCCTGCAGTATTACCTCCTGCTTCCCTCGTGATTGAGGAGCCAACTACTGTGCCTATTGAGAGGTATGAACAGGTTGTGAAGGAGAAAGAAGAGCTAATGAAAGCCAACGATAGGCTGGAAGAAGAGCTAATGCAACTCAGGAGCGAAAGGAATGAGGTCGTATATTCCTTCGAGCAGCAAACGAAGCTGGTGAATCAACTAGGCACAGAATTGACTGAGCAACGAAAGAAGCGTGAGCGATTGGGGATAGATTTCAAGAGCTCTCATGATATGCTGGAGTCTAAGAAGAAAGCACTTGATATAGCCTACCGGGAGATCTCTGCATTCAACAAAACCTGGAATGCCACGCTGACCGGCAATAAGGAAAGAGAAGACAAACTGAAGCTGCAGATCTCCGAGCTAGAAGGTCAGTTGAACGCTAGCCAGAAGAGGTTAGAAGAATACGTTACGCGGAAGTATGATGTCCAGAATGCCTTGAACAAAGTTATCAAGCGCAAGAAGGAGTCTGCATCCCAGAAACGGAAGCTGTAACACCCCCTTCTATACCCCAAATAAATGCATACAAAACAATTAAGCACATACAAATTATCAGAGTAAAAATTTTAGGATAAGGTATAAAAGAAGAATGCCACAATTTCACCAATAAAACACTTTCACATTTTGCTCCATAAAATATGTAACATTTTCAAAATTAAGCGGAAGATCAAATCATTTAATAGTTTCCAAAATATTAATTCAAATGCACATAAGTCATCCAGATTAATACATCATATCAGTTAGATTACAAAACCACATCAGCTGATACATCGCAATGTATCACAAAAGAATGACTATACTAGTCTAACTACCCGGTGTTACATATCAGAGCAGCCGACTCAAAAGAATGAAGACTAACTTCACAAAGGACTCCAGCATCCTAATCTGCAATGCCTCATAGAGCATTATAAAACAGCAGAAGGGTGAGAAATATAACCATAATAATCAAAGCATAAGATTATATATATATAGGTAATCATGTAACACATATTCACATTTCTCACCACACTTCATTCTCTTAGTCATATATATTTACCACACGTGTATATATATACAAACATGGATATTCACAAAGCATTCCCATATTATGTATACACTTACAATTTCCACAGTCTCATCATTCACACATAAGCATCACTTCATGCATATGTCATATATCAATGTGACTCAACAACTCAATGCAACTCATGCAATGCGGTACCGACTCTCGTTATCTTTTTTCGGTTTTTACATTAAACCGGGTCCACACTTCTAGACCGATAACACGTTATCTTTTTTCGGTTTTTACATTAAACCGGGTCCACACTTCTAGACCGATAACCACAAAGGCCCGTCCTCTAAGCCTTCAAACCCACACTTCTAGGTTTGGGACAAGCCACTAGTTTCCACGAAACTAACAGACATTGCCTCTTGACTAAATGATGCATGTACAATCAACCACAACAAATGCACTTAAGACCGACATCTTAATCTCATGCATTCGAATAATTCACCCCTTCGAAAATTTCATCATGATTGCACATACAACATATATCAAACATTTATCAATGTATTCATTTCACACATCATCATATTCAACAACAATGCACACATATCACATATGTTCCCATGCATTCACACCACAATCACATACATATATGCACTCACAATTCATTAGACGATACACATACATTTCTCATTGTATTCCCATGTATCTCTAATTATCACAAAAATCAAGGTATTCTCATTACAATACCAATCATACAATTATAAGTTATGCACACATATTCAAAATGTTCTCATGCATACTCATTACATAATTGTATACACATCAAGCATTCGCAAATTCATTAAATAATACACACATAATCACTTATTATGTTCACATGTATTTTAACCGATTACAATTAATCCTTCATATCACAACTCTAGGATTCACGCCCGAAGGCTACCCACAACACATGTTATCACAATAGATCATATCTATATTCATATCATAAGGTATCCACCTATGTGGAACAACCAAACCATCTCCACATGATCAACACAACAAAAGAAAAATGCTGTCAAACTCACCCACATTCGCCTGGCAAACCCTCGCAGCGAACCTTCGCCTGGCGAACTCCCTCAGCGAACACTCGCTAGGCTTCGCTTGGCGAGACTTCCCAGCGAACCCAAGTCAGTAGCTACTGACTTCATTCGCCACCATTCGCCAGCACCTTCGCTGGGCGAACCTTCGCTATCCAACCTCGCCTGGCGAACTCGCCAGCGAAGTCCACTGGGGCTTAATCATAATTATTCGCCAACATTCGCTAGGCTTCACCCGGCGAAGCTTCGCCTTCGCTCGCCTGGCGAGAGCCAGCGAACCTGCGCAGAACAGAACCCTATTCTGTTCCACCTCCACAATCCACCATCATCCAACTTCTCACACAACAAAATCAGTACAAACAGCATCAACACATGTTACCCAACTATTCTACGGCATTATTTCTCAGTTTCATCCGATTAAATCATCAATCTACCGATTATTCCAACTTTTGCCCTAATTGGAAAGTGATGGAAACTCTACCAAAACCCTAACCCAACATACATAACATCATACAATGATCAAATAGAAACATTTCTCACCCTTACCTCGATTAATCGGAGCTTTGATGTTGGTTCTTGATGATTTCCACTTTTCCTCTTCTTTTCTTCTCTTTCTCTCCTTTCTTCTTCTTTCCTCTTTCTTTCCAAATGTTTTCTATCTTTCTTTTCTTTTCTTTCTCTCATATATATTTCCTTCATTTTCCTTCCCCTCCAATTCCTTCTCAATTCTCTATTAATTCCAATTAATAAAAATTAATTTCCCACATTAATAAAAACCCCACTAAATCAATTAATTACTACAATTAATTATTTAATGAAATTTGGGCTGTTACAACTTTCCTCCACTTTAGGAATTTTCGTCCTCGAAAATGTTACCTGATTCAAACAGCTCTGGATAAGACTCTTTCATCCGACTCTCAAGCTCCCAAGTAACATTTCCACCAGCTGGTCCTCCCCAAGCGACCTTCACTAAAGCAATCTCTTTACCTCGAAGCTGCTTCAATTTCCGATCCTCAATCCGCATAGGTGATGTCTCAACAGTCAGGTTATCTCTCACCTGCACATCATCTATTTGGACTACATGAGACGGATCCGCAATGTATTTCCTCAACTGAGATACATGGAATACGTCGTGAAGATTAGCAAGCGACGGTGGTAAAGCCACACGATAGGCCACTTCTCCTATCCTTTGCAAAATCTGATAAGGACCAATGAAACGCGGCGACAACTTGCGCGACTTCAGTGCCCTACCAACACCTGTCATCGGAGTGACTCGAAGAAACACATGATCTCCCTCTTGAAATTCAAGTGCCTTCCTCCTCTTGTCATAATAACTCTTCTGACGACTCTGAGTAATTCTCATCTTCTCTTGAATCATCTTGATCTTATCAGTGGTCTGTTGAACTAACTCGGGTCCAACAACCGAACTCTCTCCGGACTCGAACCAACACAATGGTGTCCTACACCGCCTACCATACAACGCCTCAAATGGTGCCATACCAATACTCGAATGGAAACTGTTGTTGTAGGTAAACTCAATCAAAGGCAAGTAGCTGTCCCAAGCTCCTCCTTTTTCCAATACACAAGCCCTCAAAAGATCTTCAAGCGACTGAATCGTCCTCTCCGTCTGACCATCAGTCTGAGGATGATACGCTGAACTCAAACGCAACTTAGTACCCAAAGCACTCTGCAAGCTCTCCCAAAATCTCGAAGTAAACCGCGGATCTCTATCCGAAACAATACTTAACGGAATACCATGCAGACACACAATCCTCTCAATATACAACTTAGCCAACTTCTCCAAAGGGTAATACATACGCATAGGAATAAAGTGAGCAGATTTAGTCAACCTATCCACGATAACCCAAATAGCCTCAAAATTACTCGGCGTCCTCGGCAAACCCGATACAAAATCCATGGAGATACTATCCCATTTCCACTCAGGAATAAACAACGGCTTCATCAAACCCGATGGCTTCTGATGCTCAATCTTTGACTTCTGGCAAGTCAAACAAGAATATACAAATTCCGCGATATCCTTCTTCATACTAGGCCACCAAAATACTTTCCTCAAATCCTGATACATCTTAGTAGCCCCCGGATGAATACTCAATCCGCTACGGTGTCCTTCCTCAAGGATACTCCTTTTCAGCTCAACCACATTTGGAACACAAACTCGATCCCGACATCTCATAATACCATTCTCATCAATCCGAAAATCACCACCTTGGCCTTGGTTGATTAAAGTCAACTGATCAACTAAGCTCAAATCCGATTTCTGTCCTTCTCGAATTTCGTCCAAAATACCACTTGTAAGCTTTAACATACCCAACTTAAATCCAAAAGAAGTTCTCTCACATACCAAACTCAAATCTCGAAATTGCTCGACCAATTCTAACTCTTTCACCATCAACGCCGACATATGCAATGATTTCCGACTCAATGCATCCGCTACTACATTCGCTTTACCCGGATGGTAATTCAAGCCAAAATCATAATCCTTCAAAAGTTCAAGCCATCTTCTTTGTCTTGCATTCAATTCCTTTTGATCAAAAAGATATCTCAAACTCTTGTGGTCACTAAACACCTCAAATCTTGCGCCAAATAAATAATGCCTCCAAAGTTTCAACACGAACACAACGGCGGCCAACTCTAAGTCATGCGTCGGATAATTCTTCTCATGCACTTTGAGTTGCCTCGAAGCATAAGCTACAACTTGGTTATTCTGCATCAACACACCTCCTAAACCCATCAAAGAAGCATCACAATACACAACGAATGGTTCTTCTGGATTTGGCAGAATCAAAACAGGAGCTGTCGTCAACCTTCGCTTAAGTTCTTGAAAACTCGCTTCACACTTGTCGTCCCAAACAAAGGCTTGACCTTTCCTAGTCAACTGTGTCAACGGCAACGATAACTTAGCAAATCCTTCAATAAACTTCCGATAATAACCGGCTAAACCAAGAAAACTTCTGATCTCAAAAACTGACTTCGGAGTCTCCCATTGCGACACCGCTTCAACCTTCGACGGATCGACCGCAATACCACTACTAGAAATCACATGACCAAGGAAACTAACTTCCTTCAACCAAAATTCACACTTAGAAAGCTTCGCGAACAACTGCTTCCCTCTCAGCACAGATAACACAATCTTCAGATGCTCGGCATGCTCTCCTTCGCTCTTCGAATAAACCAAGATGTCGTCGATAAACACAACCACAAACGTATCCAAATACGGATGGAAAATCCTATTCATGTACTCCATAAATACACCTGGTGCATTAGTCACACCAAATGCCATCACGGAATACTCATAGTGTCCATACCTCGTCCGAAAGGCCGTCTTCTGAATATCCTCAGCTTTCACGCGGATCTGATGATACCCAGATCTCAAATCAATCTTGCTGAACACGCTTGCACCAACCAACTGATCCATCAGATCATCAATCCTTGGAAGTGGATACTTATTCTTAATGGTCACCTTGTTCAACTGTCTGTAATCCACACAGAGCCTCATAGAACCCTCTTTCTTCTTAACCAACAACACCGGTGCACCCCACGGTGACACGCTCGGACGAATAAACCTCTTTTCAAGCAAATCCTCAAGTTGACTCTTCAACTCTTTTAACTCCGAGGCCGACATACGATATGGAGCCATCGATATCGGACTAGTTCCAGGAATCAAATCTATCGAAAACTCCACTTCTCGCTCCGGCGGTAAATCCTTTATCTCTTCAGGGAATACTTCCGGAAAATCCCTAACAATGGGCAAAGCATCAATCTCTTCACTTTCACTAGTCCTCAAAGTTGCCATAAGCATAAATACCTTAGCCCCATCTTATACCGATTCGTTCACTTGTTTCCTCGTCATAAACAATTCCCTTTCAACATCCGAGTCGGGAAAAATAATCGTTTTGTCAAAACAGTTAATATACACAAGATTGAATTTTAACCAATTCATTCCAAGAATGACATCCAGTTGATCTAAATGAAGACACACTAAATCAATCCCAAAATCTCTACCGAAAATACTCAACGGGCAATTCAAGCAAACATACGGTGTAGTTGCCGAACCCATAGCAGGAGTATCAATAACCATACCGCCACCAATCACAGACAACTCAATATTTAACCTTCTAACACAATCCAAAGAAATAAAAGAATGCGTAGCTCCGGTATCAATTATAGCGATCAAAGGTGTACCATTAATGAAGCACGTACCTCGGATTAATCGATCGTCGCTAGCAGTCTCAGATCCAAATAGAGCGAACACTTTCCCGCTCCCTTGATTCTTCTTCGGCTTATCGCACTTCGTACTGATGTGCCCTCGCTCACCACAGTTATAGCAAGTAACACCCGCACCGCTTCTACACTCTAGAGCCTTGTGGCCTGGCTTGCCACACTTAAAACACCTCGGTTCAACACTTTTGCACTCCGGAGCATGATGCCCCGCTTCACCACAAGTGTAACACCTAACCGGGGTAGAAACTCCCTCACTTGGCTTCTTGCTAAAACCAACCTTTTGTTTCCCCTTATCAGCAGGAGTTACGTAAGGTTTTCCTCTGAATTGTCCCTTTCCTTTCTTGTCACTTAGACTCTTGTAGTGGCTGGACCTAGCCCTACTGTCTTCGTCATAAATTCTGCTCTTGTTAACCAACTCAGAAAACCGTTTGATTTCCTGGTACCCAATAGCTTGTCTAATCTCGGGTCTCAAACCGTTCACAAACTTGAGGCACTTAGACCTCTCAGCATTACCAGTATTATAGTGAGGACAAAATTTGATCAACTCCTCAAATTTCGCCGCATACTCAGCAACCGTCGAATTACCTTGCTTCAACTCAAGAAATTCGATCTCTTTCTTCCCCCGCACATCCTCTGGAAAATACTTCTCCAGAAAGGTTTCTCTAAACAAATCCCAAGTAATCACCATATCATCTTCCTCAAATCTTTGGCGAGTATTACCCCACCAATCTTCAGCTTCTTCTTCGAGCATATGAGTCCCAAACTGCACCTTCTGTGCATCCGAGCAATTCATAACTCGAAAAATCTTTTCCACAGCTTTCAACCAAATTTTTGCCTTGTCCGGTTCATGAGTTCCCTTGAAGACCGGAGGGTTATTCTTTTGGAATTTCCCCAAAGCACGGAATCCATCATCAGCATGATTCCTCACATTCACATTGGCCAGAGGATTCTGCCCAAATGCCCCCGCCAATCTCGTCAATGCCTCCGCAATCGCTTCGTCGTTCCTTCCTGCAACCATCTTACTAATTCCAGCAACAGAACCACGTAAGAACAACCAATATTGATAATGCAACACACGCATATCAATAACACACAGGAAGAAAAACACTCTAACAACTTGGCCGGACGGACCGACCTGCTCTGATACCACTATTGTAACACCCCCTTCTATACCCCAAATAAATGCATACAAAACAATTAAGCACATACAAATTATCAGAGTAAAACATTTAGGATAAGGTATAAAAGAAGAATGCCACAATTTCACCAATAAAACACTTTCACATTTTGCTCCATAAAATATGTAACATTTTCAAAATTAAGCGGAAGATCAAATCATTTAATCGTTTCCAAAATATTAATTCAAATGCACATAAGTCATCCAGATTAATACATCATATCAGTTAGATTACAAAACCACATCAGCTGATACATCGCAATGTATCACAAAAGAATGACTATACTAGTCTAACTACCCGGTGTTACATATCAGAGCAGCCGACTCAAAAGAATGAAGACTAACTTCACAAAGGACTCCAGCATCCTAATCTGCAATGCCTCATAGAGCATTATAAAACAGCAGAAGGGTGAGAAATATAACCATAATAATCAAAGCATAAGATTATATATATATATAGGTAATCATGTAACACATATTCACATTTCTCACCACACTTCATTCTCTTAGTCATATATATTTACCACACGTGTATATATATACAAACATGGATATTCACAAAGCATTCCCACATTATGTATACACTTACAATTTCCACAGTCTCATCATTCACACATAAGCATCACTTCATGCATATGTCATATATCAATGTGACTCAATAACTCAATGCAACTCATGCAATGCGGTACCGACTCTCGTTATCTTTTTTCGGTTTTTACATTAAACCGGGTCCACACTTCAAGACCGATAACACGTTATCTTTTTTCGGTTTTTACATTAAACCGGGTCCACACTTCTAGACCGATAACCACAAAGGCCCGTCCTCTAAGCCTTCAAACCCACACTTCTAGGTTTGGGACAAGCCACTAGTTTCCACGAAACTAACAGACATTGCCTCTTGACTAAATGATGCATGTACAATCAACCACAACAAATGCACTTAAGACCGACATCTTAATCTCATGCATTCGAATAATTCACCCCTTCGAGAATTTCATCATGATTGCACATACAACATATATCAAACATTTATCAATGTATTCATTTCACACATCATCATATTCAACAACAATGCACACATATCACATATGTCCCCATGCATTCACACCACAATCGCATACATATATGCACTCACAATTCATTAGACGATACACATACATTTCTCATTGTATTCCCATGTATCTCTAATTATCACAAAAATCAAGGTATTCTCATTACAATACCAATCATACAATTATAAGTTATGCACACATATTCAAAATGTTCTCATGCATACTCATTACATAATTGTATACACATCAAGCATTCGCAAATTCATTAAATAATACACACATAATCACTTATTATGTTCACATGTATTTTAACCGATTACAATTAATCCTTCATATCACAACTCTAGGATTCACGCCCGAAGGCTACCCATAGCACATGTTATCACAATAGATCATATCTATATTCATATCATAAGGTATCCACCTATGTGGAACAACCAAACCATCTCCACATGATCAACACAGCAAAAGAAAAATGCTGTCAAACTCGCCCACATTCGCCTGGCGAACCCTCGCAGCGAACCTTCACCTGGCCTTTGCCTGGCGAACTCCCTCAGCGAACACTCGCTAGGCTTCGCTTGGCGAGACTTCCCAGCGAACCCAAGTCAGTAGCTACTGACTTCATTCGCCACCATTCGCCAGCACCTTCGCTGGGCGAACCTTCGCTATCCAACCTCGCCTGGCGAACTCGCCAGCAAAGTCCACTGGGGCTTAATCATAATTATTCGCCAACATTCGCTAGGCTTCGCCCGGCGAAGCTTCGCCTTCGCTCGCCTGGCGAGAGCCAGCGAACCTGCGCAGAACAGAACCCTATTCTGTTCCACCTCCACAATCCACCATCATCCAACTTCTCACACAACAAAATCAGTACAAACAGCATCAACACATGTTACCCAACTATTCTACGGCATTATTGCTCAGTTTCAGACGATTAAATCATCAATCTACCGATTATTCCAACTTTTTCCCTAATTGGAAAGTGATGGAAACTCTACCAAAACCCTAACCCAACATACATAACATCATACAATGATCAAATAGAAACGTTTCTCACCCTTACCTCGATTAATCGGAGCTTTGATGTTGGTTCTTGATGATTTCCACTTTTCCTCTTCTTTTCTTCTCTTTCTCTCCTTTCTTCTTCTTTCCTCTTTCTTTCCAAATGTTTTCTATCTTTCTTTTCTTTTCTTTCTCTCTTATATATTTCCTTCATTTTCCTTCCCCTCCAATTCCTTCTCAATTCTCTATTAATTCCAATTAATAAAAATTAATTTCCCACATTAATAAAAATCCCACTAAATCAATTAATTACTACAATTAATTATTTAATGAAATTTAGGCTGTTACAGAAGCTAGAAGATTGCTTTGGGGAAGGTGTATGGGAGGAATCCATTGGTGATCTCCAGCGTGTTATCAGGCAAAGAGACTCGCTCGTCGAAGGGTTGCTTGCTCAGTCGAATCATCCCAAGACTAAGAGATTATTAGAGGAGTACCAGGCATATGGTCACACTTGATTATCTCATGTATTGATGTGTATGCTTTATTTGCATTATGCTGGCCATCACCAGGATTGTTGGTTGAGGTCATGCCTTCCTATTGTACACTCAGTAATATTGTATTCCTGACTTGATGGGCTTTTCCGTAATATATGAGATGTTTTCTATGATTGGATTTTGAGCTTCTTATTGCTATCACTGTCACTGCACTGGCACTTTGGCACTAGAATCAGGGGTTGATCTCCCTAACGCACAGATACATATTGCATCTGCATATCCATTTTGCATTGCTAGTTACTTGTTGAACTTGTATCTCATTTCCTGCATTTCCAGGTTGTCCAGGATTGACGAACAAAGAGTCCACTGCTACTCAACCCGAAACAACTGCAAGAGAATCATGGAGCAAGTCCAAGTGGAGATGCAGGAAATCCGCGAGAAGCTGAATCTGTTCATGCAAGCAATGGAGAACATCGCTAAGGGCCAGGAGAGCCTCCAGACTTTGGTACAGCCTCTGCTAACGCAGACTAATGGGAATGGCAACAATGACCATAATTCTGCGCACGTTGAAACTATTCCGGAGGATGGGCCCCCCACGCCTGTGGTTCCACATGTGGTGACCCCACCTGTTGTGGTTGCAAATGATGGCGCTGGCGCTGGCAATAGAAATGAAATTGTTGTTAACAATGTTGGATTTGGGGACGCCAACCAAGGCAGTGGTAACAACAATGGCAGTAATGGTTTCGTCAACAATGGTTTCGGCTACAATGATCAGAGATTTGATTACGTCAATCAGGACGGGAAATTCGACTTCAACACTCAGGGTTTCAGTTATGACGGTTTTGGTAACGCTAACCAGGGGTATGGTGGATTTGGTAATATGAATGGTGCTGGGGTGATTCCCGTCAACACTGGGTTTGGACCTGTTAGGGTCAACCAGGGTTTCGGTAACGGGGGACGAGGTCCCATGATCAATCAGCAAGGGTTTGGTCGCAACGCTGGTTACGACGGATATGGAAATGAAAATGTGAATTGGGGTGAAGACCGCCAGGAGGACGCCTTTTCTGGAAGAGGTGTGGGGTTTGAAGGACCTGTTGATCCTGTGCAGAGGATCAAAATTCTTGAAGAACAGATGAAGGGGGTAGTGAATCAGAACTCCACTGGTTTGGATATGACTACAATGGGCTTGGTACCAGGGCTGAGGGTGCCTTTGAAATTCAAGGCTCCAACATTCGACAAATACAAAGGGGATACCTGCCCTAAAGTCCATGTCCGCTCTTACTACAGGAGGATGTCCGTGTATTCAGATGATGAAAGGATGCTCATGCATTTCTTTCAGGATAGCTTATTGTTGCACCCCAAAATTTGCTCACTTTTTCTTTACCTAGCTTATGTTTCATTGCATTCACATTAGCATTATCATTTGCATTTTCATTGACATGTATGCAGGAAATCAAGAGGTATGAGTACCAATCAAGGGCTACACAAGACTTTGAAGCTAGCTAATAAGATTATTCAAGTGTTCAAGGGTTGATATCCTTGTCAGAGAAGTTAAAAGATCCTCAGAGAGAGTGATTGAAGCCAAGGGTGTATGTCTCCTAACTTGAGATTGTGGGAAGTCATCAGATGATTCTAAAGCCATGAAGATGGACTTGAGGTCTTGATAGATCTCATGATAAGTGTTGAAGATCACTTTGAGGCCTAGACAGGTCATTGTGCAAGATTAAGAACACTCAGCCATGAGTGGTGCAACTAGGGTTTGACTGGGTCAACCCTAAGTCAACTGATGATTTGGAAAAGGTTTAGACCTAATTCAAGAGCCATGTGATCATGGATTGATGCATTGAGATGTTATAAGGATGATTCCAAGGTCAACTCATCATGATTGAAGAGTTTGAGAAATTTCAAGCTAGGGTTTCTAAGGCTTGATAGTGTAAAATCCCCTAGTTTGACCCCTATCTTCAAGGCAGTTTAGATCAAGATGTGATTGTCATCTCATCTTACCCCCAACATGGATTTTGTAGAGCATAAGCTTAGCTTTAATTTGACTACTATAAGTCCTTGATAGGGTTTATAGAACTCAAGTTATGACTTTGACAAGTTACAGGTCATCTGAGGTATGTGAATTTGGGGGCTTGAAAGTTACCCAACTTGCATCAAACTTTTTCCCTAGAAGGATGATTCCTATGAACTTTTGGTCAACATGAGTGTTTTTCCTTATCCTCTTAGATTTCTAGAGAGTACTATAAGTCCTTGATAGGATTTGTAGAACTCAAGTTATGGCTTTGACAATTCAAGGGCATTTTGGTCATTTGGAGATTATAGGTCATTTCAACCATAAGGCCATAACTCCTAGCTCCAAGCTTCAAATGGGAAAATATTCAACATCAAACTTGTTCAAAATGATGTTTTAAGGCTAGTCAAGAGGTCATGAGATGTTGGAAATTCTTGTAGCTCAAAGTTGCAAAAATGACATAAAATAAGGGTATAAGTTAAATGAACCAAAGTTGGAAATTGATACTTTTGATCTACACATCCAAACCAAGGCATGTAATAGGTAATTTTGACTCTAAAAAGAATTTTAAGAACATTGGTTTAGCCACTTTTTTGAGTTGAGGTGTAATTTGTGGACTTGCTTTGAAAAGTAGTTACTTACATCTTAAGTAACATTTGCAAAACTCAAATTCAAGGCATGATTAAGATCCCTTGCAAGCCAAACACTTACAAAATGTCATGAGGGGAGAAATTGGAAGGGAATGGGATTGATTTCAAGCTGTTTGCAGAGTTGTGCACACCATGGCATATAAGTGAACGTCTCATGTCATGAGAGATTGGATTTCTCATTAGAAGGATCTAGAGGGTTCTAGATCATCCACACATGTTCTATATATTGAGTAGAAGAGGTTCAGATGAAAGGTTGGTGATGATTGAAGGAGAGAGCAGAGATTGAGATTGAGATTTCATTGCTTGCAACTGAATTCGGTTACATCATTTCACTCACTTTCCATCCATTTTCTTGATTGCAATCTCTTCCATGGATGCTAGGGAATGATTTCAGATCATAATCAAAGGGAATTCGTGGCTGATTGGTGTCCTTGAACTCAGATTTTTCCACCTGCAACTCAGAGTTGGTTCCAAGAATTGAAGCCATTTCAATCAGTTCTATTGCATACAGAAGCTTGGAAGTGATTCACTGAAGGAGTCTGGAGCATTTGAAGGCGTGATTTGAGGTTTTGCTACTTCTGTGCACGCGAAATTTTCAGGTTGGTAACCTTTGATCTCTGGCTTATTTTAGGTAGAATCAATACGAATTAGGATGTTAGTGTCGCACCTCGAAAATTCAATTTCGAACGTAAGACCCTCGCGCGAAAGGCGCGGAAATGCGGTTCGACAGAGTCGCCACCGAACTTTATTTTTCCCGAATAGACGGGAGAGGAAAATATCGAGAAAACCTCATAGACGCGGAAGGAACACGGTCGTCGCAACCATATTCCTGGGTTCGGGAGTCGGTTACGCGAGGGGAAGGTATTAGCACCCCTCACGTCCGTCGTACTCGACGGGAACCTCTTAATTCGTGTTAATGGATGTTAGCTAAATTTAATTCTTTTCTTCTCGCTACTAAATGCTAAAGGATACTATAAAGGGATAAAAACACCAGGGGAAAGGGGATGGTTAGAGGATAGGGTGCTCGCCAAGGATTGGGGCCCTTGTGCCTACGTATGCTCATTCGGACGAGAATGAGAAATCAGAGCGTCGTAGTTCGACTACGGGAAAGGATGGGGGAAATGGAAGATGGAGGGGATTGTACTCGCCAAGATCATCGCAATCTTGTGCCTATGTATCTTACATTCAAGAGTGAATGAAGAATCAGAGCGTTCGTAGTTCGTGGTAACGACCACGAAAAAAACGGGTTTGAATTGGATTTGAAGTGGGTACGGATGACGATTACTCAAAGCTTAAGAAAGACTTCTCATACCCAAGTAATCGGGAGAGTGAACCAAAGACTTGGGACACTCTCTTTTTCATCTTGAAGAATAATGTTATGTTTGAATGGTGTTTGAACTGATGACGATTACTTTAGCTTAAGAAAGATTTCTCGGACTAAAATAATCGGGAGGACGAACCAAAGACTTGGAACACTCTCTTTTTCATCGTAAGAGAAGTTGTGTTTGAAAAGATGTTTGAAATGATGACAATTACTTGAAGTTTAGGAAAGACTTCTCGGACCCCAAGTAATCGGGAGAGCGAACCAAAGACTTGGGACACTCCCTTTTTCATCGTGAAAGGAAAGTCGTTTGAAATGGTGTTTGGGAAGATGAGTAGTTGGAGATAGTTGAATGTTGTCGAGTTGTTAATGTTATTTAAAGGCGTCAATTGCTCACACACGAATAAGATAACTCGCATCCAAACAATCGAAAGCAAGCTCAAAGACTTGAACCCACTCTTTACACCTTGAAAAAGAATTAAATAATTGTTAATTGATTGATAATTTGTTTCGAAAATCCGCTTGACGTTGGATCAAGGGTTTGACTCATTATCGCGTGCAAAGCGTGTTGAAAATGAAATTGTTTGAAAAAAAAGAGACCGACTTGACTTACGCATCAAGGGTCGAGTTGTAATAGGTTGATGGCGAATGCGTATGAGCACTCGACTTACGGGTTGTTTGAAAGTGGCTCGATGATGAATCGAGAATTAGTTTGAAAATAGTTTGATCCACTCTAGTCCCTATGGGTGCTCCTAGGAGATTAACTAATAATCAAAGAAATGCGAAACATACATCGGAATGGGAGAGGGATACATGTAAGTTACATGGGATTGCACGAAATAAAGGGGTCTCATTGTAAGGTAGCCCAAGAGAAAGCCGTGTGTGTGCATTTGTGTCCTAAACTACGCCTTGAGCAAAGTCGGGCACGACTTAAAATCAAGATACCTGCAAATAATCAATGATCCAACAGTCCACCAATTTTGGCTTTTAGGAGTTTCGATAATTTATTAGGTATTTTCGAATATGGGTGAATAAATATGATAAATATGAGATATATGAATAATAACATGAACAATATGAATAAATAATATGTTGAGATAAATGTAGCAATAATATGAATAATATGAATAATAATATAACAATATAATATCCACAATAATATTTGACGGAAATTTAAGTTAGTGGTCAATGAAATAAAATCGAAAGAAAAAAAAGGTGGTCTCAGATCCTTTGTTTCACGCCACTAATGTGACGGTTAAACGTCGGAAATCTCGTCATCGACCCTAAAAGGCGAAAAATGCCCAATAACAAATGAGAAGTGAAATCCAACTTCCAATAATAAAAGAATGAACTCTAATATAAATAGAATAAAAATCTAAAAAGAAATTGAATATAAAATAAATCCTAGAAAATAAAATATACATATATAAATAAAATCTTAAAGAAAAGAATGGAAAACTATATTATTAAACTAGTATAAATATATATTAACAAACTAAAATAAATATAAACAAAACTATAAATAACATGTATAATATATTTATAAAAACAAAAACATAATATACCTCAAAAAGAAGAAATGAAACAGGAGGTTCAAATCCAATTGGATTGGGTCGTAGGTTCTGGCCCCAAATGAAAAACAGTCAAAACAAAAACAATCAATAAAAAATAATTAAAAATAAATAAAAAAAGCAAAAAAGGAAAACATCCTCTTCTTCTGAAACGACCGCGTCTCCCTCGCTCTCATTCTCACTCGCTTAACCCAAACCTTTTCAGAAACTCGCCTCAAATCGTTCTCTCTCTGTTTCAACGCCATTTCAATCAATTCCTCTTCAAACTCAAAGTCAAACTCTCCGATTTCTATCAAAGCTCTCCCTGTTTCCATTTTTTTTTACCTGTGTTTGATTGTTGTTGTCGTTGATTTGCGGTGGATTCGAAGGTGAGGGAGGTGAGAAATATTGGGTTCCTGTTGTTCGTTTGGAGATCTAAGGTGAGTTTCGGTTGAAGTTTATGAAGGTAAAAGGTGGAAGGTTTTGTTGAAGAGTTGGGGTTTCTGGGTTCAATCTGAAGATGGAAGAAGAACGGGTTTGGATTTGTGTGAAGAATGGGGGTTTTGATTGGTGAGAGATTCAAGAAGAAGAGCCAGGTTTTTGATTTGGTGTGGATTTCGTTTTGAAGAGGGGATATTTTTACGAAAAGAGGTGAGCCGTTGTTGTTTTAATGTTACATTGAAGTCTGAACAAAGATTGTTGTTTTTTTTTGCTGAGTTTTGGTCGTCTCTTTTTTTTAGAACAGAGTTGAAGTAGTTGGTTGTTGGAAATGACAGTTGAAGGATAGAAGTTGATTGACTTTTCTGGGATGATGTTTTTTGGATGATAGTTTAAGGTAGGAGATTCTGGGAATCTCAGTATGGTAGAAGGTGAACTGAGGAAGTTAAATGGAGGTTGTCATTGTTATGAGGAGAATGGTGAAGAGGGATGAGGGAGCTGGGGCAGCTGGCCTTGTCTAGGGTTTGGAGGCTCCTCCAGGATTAGGTCCCCTTTTGCTGTCACTTCTCACACGGTTATATATGGAGAGAGTATGCAGAGGATTAAGGTAAAGTAGTACAATTTACTCAATCTCCTCTTTTGTCTGTAGTGAGGTAAAGAAATTTTTTACCACAACCCCATATCGTCCCTAATTTTACTGCTAGTAAATTGATTTTTTACTGTCTGTTATCTTGAAATAAGGTGCTGATAAAAACTAATGTCCTCTTTTGTTGAAATTCACTAATGCCCAAGTTGTGGAATTAACTTGTATCCATGGTTTACCCTTGCATCTAAACCACTCTGTGCATCTGCAGGTTTTTTATGAGATAAACTACCGATAATGCGACACAGGGAAATGTTGCTATTAAGGTGCTTGCTGCATCGAATACTATCCTGACAGTATTGTGAATAGTCAGAACTTACTTGCATATGATTGGTATGTTCGCAATAATTCCTCCATTTCCTTATTTGAAATCGATAAAATGAAATCTTTGATCACTTTCTGCATAATGATTTTGCAGGTCACGCCGCTGTTATTTCGGGCTATTTTTGCAATTTACAGCACTATTATGGAGCACATGAATTGTATGAGCATGGTAACTGTATTTCCGTTTCGCAGTTGTGCGTATTCGACATGAAGGTTTGATTCAGTGCTATGCAGGTGCGCCGGCTTAGAAGCTCGATGACAGGTACGGACATCCATCCTTAATTTTCCATGCTTGCTTAAATCGTGCAAGACACATCTTATTGAATGTTGCAAGTATACGTCTTTTTGAAAAATGCCGGCGAGCTTTGAGATGAATAGATCATAATGGAAATCTTCCTTACTTTTTCTTGTGTTGATGCAGGTTTGATACAGAAGTTATTCAAGACCAACCCTTTTTTTTAAGTAAATCAGGATCCATCATGCCCTTAGCTGAAATCAAAGTATTTAACCATGATAGTGCGTATGGTGAATGAGATGAAACCTCATAAGCTGCTACCAACAATGCCCCTAAAGGAACAACAAGGACATTCAGAACCTGTGCAGGGTCTGCGAACAACAAGAGTAACTTCAAAATTGATTTGGATGATGTGTAGTCCAAAGATGATGCAAGGGCAACTACTGCAGCCAATCTGAGTTAAATTCATGATCATGACTATACATCAGGTTTCGCAGTTACCCCACACCTAGCTTCCCCTTATGATATGGTTTTGCTATTCCACAATTTCCAAAGCACAGGTCTTAACCCACTGTTCTTGTATTATACACACCTAGGAGTCGAAAAACAAACAGGTTACCAGCCCAGGTGAATTGGATCACGGGACAACTTCATTTCCGAATATTGTGTTGTCTTTTCTGTCTCCTTGTCTTGTCTTACTTTTGGTTGTGCAGGTTGCAGCTAGTGGTGTCGTTTGCGATCCGCGCGTGGTTTAATGTGCGTCAAGGTTGTCATTATCTTCCTTATGATGATTATGGGGTGGTCAACAAGCTGTTCTTCGACTTGCAGCGTGGGACTCAGTCGTTTAACTTTGGTAGAGCATCTGAATGAGTTTTCTTCATTTTTCTTAACAGGTGAATTGTGAACTGAAACAATTGGATATCATGGTGAATCAAACCCTGTTGCTGTCAATAATTTCTTCTAACCATCATTTGCCTTTTTTTCACGAATGAGCTGACTTGTTGATACTTGATCTGTCACAGGTTTGCGACTTTAATTGTATTTATCGAAGTTGGTCATAAAGTGATGTTCGACCCGCAGCTAGACCTCATAATGACTTGCAGCGAGTGAAACCATGGCTGGACTGCATAATAACCTGCGGCAAGAGCTGCGATACAGACGTATTACCGATTAATTCTTATAACCTTAGTATCCTACTCACACTTCCCTGGTACTTAATAGTGCTTTCCTTTTCATCTCTGCATAGGGAATTTACGGTTTGCTGCCGGTGGCTGGGGGCTTGCCTTGATACCTGAAGCAAGCTTCCAAGCACATTCCTCGTGAACTTTGGTATTGTAAATAGAAACAGAACGAACAGTCACAGTGCTGCCTGAGATCATTGTTTTCGTAACGCTTCCGGTAATGCTTACCGACTATCTCCAGTGTAATAGTTATCCTTATTTCCATTTTTTCAGTGCATTCATATTCTCTTGTAACCTGCTGTTGCTTATTTCCCCTATTCATTGAAAATATGTCAGTTTCGGTCTTGACTGTTTTAATGGTTGTAGGATCACGTTATTCCTTTGGCTTGGCATAAAGAAATGAAATGAAATTCAACGTGGTTGCTTGGCATGGATGATGAATATTTGGAAGATAATACATTGAAGAAACTTAACTTTTTGACTTAAGGGGGTTTTGTATGTGCCTCGACTCCATAATGAGTGTGTCTTGAACTTACCCATTAATGTCTTTTTCCAATTTGAAACAAGCTCATTTGTTGTGATGTATTATCAAAGAATAATGTATAAATCCAAGAGTCATGTTGATGTAACTTTGATGTGCAAAAGAATTATTTTTTTGGCTTCATCTTGATTTCCATGTCTTACAATTGCATCGTTCCCATTTTGCCTAAAATCGTGTAGGAAGCTCTATGATTCTGAACATTTGTTTGTCTATTTCAGTCACAGCTCTATTGACTATATAACCATCCTTTTTGGCGCTCACTCAAATATTCAAGAAGCTTATCATCATTCTCATGGAAGAGGCATCTACTAACAAGACCAAACTCCAAGTTACGAGTACCGAACTGACCATTCGGTCTGAGAAGATTGATATGAATTTACAACATGAATTATGACTTTAAATAAAAATAAATTCTCAACCCAATTTGGTAGTAACTTTCCTCATGTTGTATCCCACGGGGCTTGGAAACGATAGAAATGAAACAACCATACTTTGTATTATGCTTCCCTTTTAAATTCAAATAATAACAAAACATCCTTCCTTGAATCGGATAAGAAACAAAATTTTACATCAAACCTCCGTCAATCTCGTTCATTTAATAGCACTCCTTGTGATATTTTAATTCTCATCCAGACAATCCAAAATCAAGACTCATAACTTCAGTGACAAAAATAATTCTTGAATTTTACCAATAAACTCAACGGACCTCAACTCCACATGCAATACATGGAGCCTCTAGAACTAAACATGTGTTCCATATGGATATAATTGGACGTGAATGTTTCCTGTAACTAGAGGCAATATATGATCAACGAAAATGAACTGAAACAAAGATGAAGTAACTTAGCGTAGGACAAATTTGGGGTATGACAGTTAGATGCATTGTAGAACGGTGTAGGAAGGTTTTCAGATAGTTAATTTGAGAATTAGTGACCAATTAAGGATGTTACCATTTTCGGTTAAGAATCGGTTATGGCGAATCTTGAGGTTTCAGAGAGAATAAAGGGCATGAATGAATTCGTGAGGAAATTTGGGACAAGTTTCATGTGTAGACCATTTGCAATGGAGGATCCTAGAGAGAGTTAGGGTTGGGGACGATGACCGGAGCACCACCGGTGGTGGCCGGAGCTGCGCGCGAGGTTCAGAGATTCAAAAGGTTGAAGATGACTCTAGAGCCCTTGGATTTAGGTGGACCTTTGACTGGAGAAGTGATCCAACGGCCACGCGTGTGTTTCAATTTGTGAAGGATCTGAGTTTTAATGAAACGCATCGTTTCATTTAGTTGCTGATGCTGGGCTTAGTGAATTGGTTGATACCTGCACCCCTCTGATGGCCCAATCCATGATATGAACTGCTTTTCATTACTATCTGCACCGCGCGCTTGGTTATTTTATTTTGATTTTCTTTATTTTTTCATTTTATTCATGGTTCTTGATAAAATCATAAAAAATGGAAAAATAATTCAATTGATCCCATTCTTTTTGCATTAGATTCATGATTGAATCTAGTATTCTTTAGATAAAAAATATTTTTATTTCATGCATTTTCTGATTTTATAGGAATTTTCACATTTTAATTGATATTAAAATAGTCATGTTTGATACTTGATTTTGTGGAATTTTGTATGATCATGTGATGATGATTTTGATCCTGATTTTTTGTGAGTAGTTAGTATAGATATGCATGCTCACCATTAAATTTTCTCACATTTTTGTGATGAACTTAGGTGGTAGTTTAGGTTGAAACATTTAGAAGCTCCATTTTTAGGGTTTATGGTTGATACCATTGGATCTAGGACTTAATTTTAGGACTTAATAGATGATTTAGTCCCTGGTTTTTGTATGAGGCATTCTTAATTGAATTAGGATCCCTTAGGAATTTTTGTTGAAATTTATAAGATAGTGTGCTATTTTTGATTGATTTTAGTTTAGGTGCTAGTTTTAGATGATTCTAAGGCACTAGCTCAACTAGATTAACATCTTTAGTTCCCTTAGATTAGGGTTTTGTTTCTCTTGCTCTTGGATGATGTTGAAGGCAAGTTGAAGATGCATTGGATTGCTTGAAGAGGCTTGGATTTGAAGATCTTCCCTTCTTTTGGGGTGGTTTTGATTAGGTTAAGATTAGGGTTTTGTAGGCAGAGCTTCTAGATAGTTCTCTTCCTTCATAAACATGGAAATGTTGATCAATTCCATTCTTCCCTATGATGAAAGGTCCCTTTGTAAAGGCCTCATCCCTCATTTGGTAGGATGTGTGGCTCTTTGCAAATTGGTAGAACCTTTGAGGGTCCCTTTCTCTGATGACAGGATGCTTAGTGGTGACCTTTGGTCTTCACTCTGCTACCAATCATCCAAACTTTGCTCTTGATGGATGCATCTTTATCCCTTGTTAGGGGATGGAGTTACTTGCTTAAAGAATATTGGAGGATGGAGTTGATACTTCCATGTGATTGAAGATTACTCTGAGAAGCTGAAGATTGTAGATGAAGAAGACCAAGTTGATACTGGTAAAGCAAAGAGAGCTGAAGCTTGGAGAACAAGTTGATACTTATGAAGAGGATTCAATTGAGATTGATTGAAGAGCTGAGGCTTGAGAAATAAAGGGTAAGTTGACACTTACATTGATGCATTGAGAGCCTGAGGGAATCAAGTTGATACTTGTAGTTAGGAGTAAAGCCTGAAGGTGGGATTTATTGTAAAGCTGAAGCTTGAGGAAGAAAGAATAAGTTGATACTTATGTTTGATGGGTTGAAACCTTGGAGAAGCAAGTTGATACTTGTCATGGAAGATGATAGCCCAGAAGAGCTGTTGAAGATTGATGACTGGACTGCTGGCAGAAGATTGCCCTGCTGTGAAGTTGTAGGAGCTGTGGATCTGTTTCCTCTCTTGTCTGTTTTCTCTTCTGTATTGATGTGGCTTATTTGATTTGCTTGATGCATTAGAATAAGTTCATATCTAGACTGATGTAAGCTAGGAGCATGACTGCACTAGAGGTTGAGTTGCTCCCTCTTCTTGTATTTTTACTGTATGGCTTTGCTTGCGGGTGTTCGGTAGAGCCCTGCTCCCTTGCCCATGTGGTTTGTGTTTGCTTGATAGCATTTTATTTCCTCTGTATGATTGGAGTCACTGATATCTTACTTGATAGCACTTTATTTTATTACCTCTGTATGATTGCAGTTATTCATATCTGGCCTGAGGTTGAGATGAGCTTGTGGAGGCTGCTGCCCCACACACATTTCCTCCCTCACTTGCATTGCATGCATTTTACAGTCGTTTACTGTTTACTGTTTAAGTTGATGCTTTATCTGTTTCTGTTTACCATTGACATGATCCCCTAGGAATCTCACTTCCTTTGATAAGGAAGTGATGATAGAAATTTAGGTTGAAACCTATGCATGATAACTTCTAGGAGTTCCCTGTTTCAAACTTCAACCATAAGATGAATCCTTGGCATGACAACATTAGGACTTGATAGTCTCCCTTTAGTTGAGCCCCTTCTCTTCTCTTCTCAAAACAAATGAAAATACAATAATAAAGGTTAATTGACGTCGTACGTTACGAGCCTTAAGCTATCTGAGAAAGGATTGTTGGAGAGTTTCTTTTCAACAGTCTGGATGTTTAGTATGGTACCCTTTGGGTGACATACGACGCATTCACTCTCAGGTCATAGTCTCTAGTGCGATACTAGTTGCAAACACAATAAAAAATAGTTCTTTCGTAAAAGACAGAAAACAAACTTCAAACCTTTTAGCCCCGTGGGCCCGTAATTCAAAGGAAGCTTTTCTGAAGAAAAGAGTGTCGTTAACTCCCAGTTCTACTGCAAACGGTAACGCTTAAGTCTCCAAGGGTCGAGCTGCGTATGCCAAACTGCTGGAACTGTTTGTTAACCCTACTCAGTAAAAACAGATGAATCTGAATCCCCGTAATCCATATTATCCCGAACTACGTAAGCTCTGATCTCTCATACCTGTTGAGAGTACGTAGGCACAATACTGACATATTGGCAAGCCACCTTCCCCGTAACCCGTAGTTAGTCGAACTACGTTGACTCTGATTTCTCATTCTCTGATGAGAATACGTAGGCATAAAGTGCGACGCTTTGCCGAGTCATTTTCTTTTCTTTTCAGACCAGCCTTGATAGGTAGATAGTGAACCAACCCGTCAGATAAAACACAACAAGCGTGGATCCCGTCGATTACGACGGACGTGAGGGGTGCTAATACCTTCCCCTTGCGTAACTGACTCCCGAAGCCAGACAATGGTTGCGATGACCTTGTCTTATACCTATTCGTCAGGTTTTTCCGATCGTTTCCTTTCCCGCTCTGAGGGATAAATAACGAAAGGTGGCGACTCTTCTGTTTTGCCGGCACCTTATTTTCACGGAAGCGACAGCTGGCGACTCTGCTGGGGAAAACGATAGTTTCCTGGGATCCAACGTCCCGTATGCGAGTCAGTTTGGGGATCCAACGTCCCTGCGAGAGTCAATCCTAGCGCTTGTATGATTACTTGCTGGGTTGTGTTTTTTTATCGCATTTTATTTCCCCGCACTTTATTTTCAGTATGATATGATTATCTGTGTTGTTGTGGGAGGGGCATTCTGATGAGTGAGAGGCCAGACCCAGGCTTGAGTGTACTTAGCATTAGTTGTGGAAATTAGTGGGCGCGTGCTTGCTTTGCAGGCACTAGTGTCTCATGAAATCCATGCTCAGACGAGGTTCTCCCGGTTGACTTCTTTTTCAACCCTTTGGGTTGAGGGGGTTGTTGGTTTGGAGGATTGTCGACTCTGGGGACCAACCATTTGGGATTCAGCTGAGTGAGGCCGCTTCATGAGCTGGTGATGCCACACCTTCTGGGTATCGTATCACCCCTCTTGAATGTCTGTGACGCTGATGACCGCATAGGATGCCGAACTTGTGTCAGTTTAGGTCCGTACCTGTGAGCAGGGTTGGGTTTGTTGCAGGAAACCTTGACCTTCAGACTACCTAGTTTTCTGGATAGTGAATCAGTGTTGTTGGTGTCAGAGGTTCTCATCATCATATGTTTGTTCTTGACAAAGCAGAGTTATGGTCCGGTATCAGAGGTCCTTATCTTCAAAGATGTATATGTTTGTTCTTGACAGAGCAGAGTTATGGTCCTGTATCAGAAGTCCTTATCTTCAGAGATGTATATGTTTGTTCTTGACAGAGCAGAGTTATGGTCCTGTATCAGAGGTCCTTATCTTCAGAGATGTATATGTTTGTTCTTGACAGAGCAGAGTTATGGTCCTGTATCAGAGGTCCTTATCTTCAGAGATGTATATGTTTGTTCTTGACAGAGCAGAGTTATGGTCCTGTATCAGAGGTCCTTATCTTCAGAGATGTATATGTTTATTCTTGACAGAGCAGAGTTATGGTCCTGTATCAGAGGTCCTTATCTTCAGAGATGTATATGTTTGTTATTGACAGAGCAGAGATATGGTCCTGTATCAGAGGTCCTTATCTTCAGAGATGTATATGTTTGTTCTTGACAGAGCAGAGTTATGGTCCTGTATCAGAGGTCCTTATCTTCAGAGATGTATATGTTTGTTCTTGACAGAGCAGAGTTATGGTCCTGTATCAGAGGTCCTTATCTTCAGAGATGTATATGTTTGTTCTTGACAGAGCAGAGTTATGGTCTTGTGACGGAGGTCCTTATTATCAGATGTGTGTTTGTTCTTGACAGAGCAGATTTATGGTCCGATATCTGGGTTTTCTTCTCATCGGAGATGGTGGTTGTTCTTGATAGAGCAGCATTGTGGTTTTGTTGACACAGAATTTGTACCTTCATATCTTCAACAACACAGTTGCCTTGATCTCCTGCTGCATGGTTGCATTTTACATTGCTTTGCATACTCATTTGCATTTCATTAACGTCTGTCTGTGTTTCAGGTACCGTTTCCCCTGATTCAGGATTTCTTGCCTTCTATTGTGCTATTATGGGTTCTCTGAGGAAGACTGTGGCTTACAAACTCCCCACTCCTGATGTTGTTCAGCTGACTGGTTTGATTGCTTTAGCAAATGATTCTGTGAGAGATGAATTCAGAAAGTCGTACGGTAAACTGCTCAGTTTGGTTCGTAAACCCTCTGTGTTTGAGTTGAATGGGTTGCACGCCCTGCTGCAGTTCTACGATCCTCCGTTGAGATGCTTCACTTTCCAGGATTTTGTTCTTGCACCCACGCTAGAGGAGTATGTTGATTTGTTAGGTGTGCCTATCAAAAGTCAGATGCCCTTTGTTCATATGGATGCTGAGCCTAATCTGGCTAGTCTAGCTCCGTCACTTCATCTGGATGCCTCCGAGTTGATCTTGTCTAGTTGGAACAAGGTTCCCGGGTTCTCCTTATAGTTCTTAGTGGGAAAGGCTCAGCAGTGCGCCAAAGATGGATGTTGGGTCGTGTTCAACGCCATTCTCTCTCGGTGCATATATGGCATCATTCTGTTCCCCAATATGCCTGACTTTGTAGACTTCGATGCCTTTCACATATTTACATCAGGGAATCCAGTCCCTACCTTGATTGGAGATGTTTACTATTCCGTCCACTACAAGAACGAGAACAGAAGGGGTAAGAACGTCTCGTGCTGTGTACCCCTGCTCTATAGATGGCTTGATAGTCATCTACCCAAGAAGGGTCCCTTTGCTTCGTCTGCAGCCACAGCTGAGTGGTGTGAGCGTTTGATGAGTCTATCTGCAGAGGATATTGCCTGGTTTGACAGAGATAGGTTGGGTACCGAGATTATCTTCAGCGGCAGCGGGTTTCCCAACGTGCCTTTGATAGGCAGGAAGGGCTGTATAAAATATAATCCGTCTTTGCTGGTCCGACAGTTTGCTTATGCTTTGAGAGCTCCGCCGAAGGATGAAGAGGTGTAGGAATATCAGTATCTCACTGGTCTTCTCGAGCGGGATACGTTATCTAAGCTTCAGCACGCTTGGAATGGTATCATTAAGCGGGGAAAGCCGTTGCTGGGGAAAAGTAATAGCCGAGCCTACGCTCTGTATGTGACGTGGATCAGACCCAGAGCAGATGCTATAGGAATACCGTTTCCTCCTGCCAAGCCGGAGAGCCCTCCAGTGATTGAAGAGCCTACTACTGTGCCCATTCAGCAGCATAATCAGGTGTTAGCTGAGCGAGATGAATTGAAGAGGGAAAATGAAGAACTGGAGAAAGAATTGGCTCAACTCAGAAGCGAGAGAAGCGAGGCCGTTCATTCCTTCAAGAGGCAGACAGAGCTGGTGAACCAGTTGGGGACAGATCTGACTAAGCAGATAGCTGAGCGCGAGCGCATGGGTCGAGACTTCAAAGCTGTCAATGATGTGCTGGCCACGAAGAAGCAGCACTTGGACGAAGCATATCGGAGGATATCTGTTGCACCCCAAAATTTGACCAACAACTTCTTTACCTAGCTTGTGTTTCATTTCATTCACATTAGCATCATCATTTGCATTTCATTGACATGTGTGCAGGAGATCAAAAGGTATGAATACCAATCAAGGGCTACACAAGAGTTTGAAGCTAGCTAATAAGGTCATTAAAGTGTTCAAGGGTTGACATCCTTGTCAGAAAAGTTAAAAGGTCCCCAGATAGAGTGGTTGAAACCAAGGTTGTGTGCCTCCTAACTTGAGAGTTGTGGGAGCTCCTCAGATGATTCTGAAGCCAGGAATGTGGACTTGAAGCCTTGAAAGAGCTCATAAGATGTCTTGAAAGCCAGCATGAGGCCTAGATAGGTCATTGTGCAAGATTAAAGAAGACTCAGCCATGAGTGGTATAATTAGGGTTTGACTGGGTCAACCCTAGGTCAACTGATGATTTGGAGAGGGTTGAGACCTAATTCAAGGGCCATGTGATCATGGATTGACACATTGAGATTCTATAAGAATGATTCCAAGGTCAACTCATCATGATTGAAGAGTTTGAGAAGTTTCAAGCTAGGGTTTCTAAGGCTTGACAGTGTAAAATCCCCTAGTTTGACCCCTATCTTCAAGGCAGTTTAGCTCAAGATGTGATTGTCATCTCATCTTACCCCCAACACTAATGTTGTAGAGCTTGTTCTTAGCTTTAATTTGAGTACTAGAAGTCCTTTATAGGATTTGTAGAGCTCAAGTTATGACTTTGACAAGTTACAGGTCATCTGAGGTATGTGAATCTGGGGCCTTGAAAGTCACCCAACTTGCATCCAACTTTTGCCCAAGAAGGATGATTCCTATGAACTTTTTGTCAACATGAATGTTGTTCCTTATCTTCTTAGATTTCTATAGAGTACTAGAAGTCCTTGATAGGATTTGTAGAACTCAAGTTATGGCTTTGACAAGTCAAGGGCATTTTGGTATTTTGGAGATTATAGGTCATTTCAAGCATAAGGCCATAACTCCTATTTCCAAGCTTCAAATGGAAAAATGTTCAACATAAAACTTGCTTAAAATGATGTTTTAAGGCTAGTAAGGAGGTTATGAGATGTTGAAAAGGCTTGTAGCTCAAAATGGTAAAAATGACCTAAAATGGAGGCATAAGTTAAATAAGTCAAAGTTGGAAATTGAAATTTTCAAGCTACACATCCAAACCATGGCATGTAATATACCATTTTGACTATAGAAAACATTTTAGAAACAATGGTTTAGCCACATTTTTGATTTCAGGTCTAAATCATGGACTTGCTTTGGAAAATGGTTACTTGCATATTAAGTTACATTTGCAAAACATAGAATTGATGCATGGGCAAGGGACTTGGCAAGCTAAACCATTCCAAAATCTCATCTAAGGAGATTTTCAAGTCAGATACAAGTGCTGCAATGAGCCAAACACAAGCTGGTATATGAGATGGCTTGAAATCAAAAACTCATGATATTAGAATCTCAAATTCTCATTGGATGATTCCAGAAAGTTCTGGATGGTTTAGAACCATCCTATAAATTGATTAGAAGTTGCTCAGAGGCAAGGTTGGTGAGAGATTAGAGAGGAGAGTGAGATTGCCATTTCATTTTCTTCCATTGCAAACTGAAATCAATTTCTATATTCCACACCATTTCCATTGATTCTTTCAATCCTAACATCTTTCATTGATCATACGGAGTGTGTGCATACCAAATTGAGAGCAAGATCGTGTGGGATTGAAGAGATAGCATTTGGATTTTGGGAGCTTCAAGTCACCATCGGATTTGGAGATTCAAGCTTCTTGGATCGAATCTTTTGCAAACAGAAGCATTAACATCAATCAAGGAGTGATTCTGAAGAGATTGAGAGGTTGAATTGAAGATTTGACCTATCTGGTATTCAAGAATTGACAGGTTTGCAACTTTTACTCTACACCCTAATTTAAGCATTGTTAGTTAGATTTGTTAGGTTAGAATGGTTAGAGATAAGTAGGAGATGGATTCTGGAGATTTTGAGGGCATTTGGTGAGATTCAAGGTAGTGACCCCATTTCTGTTTGGATCAAGAACGTGTTTGATATGGTGAATTAATGAGAGTTCTATAGCAAGTTTTAACCAGCGTGAGGTGGGGATCATTCTGAGCCAATCAATTTCAAGAATGGTTATAGTTGAGATTTGAGCATAATTTTGATTCATTATCGGGTTTAGAGATTGAGTACATTTCAGTGAATTCTAAGGTGATGGTCATGATCAGCATGAAATTTAGAGTGTTCTAGAGTTTTAAATCTTGGATTTCATGCAAGAATTGAGGTGATACGATTGTGATGAAGAGATACTATGAAGCTCTGTTTCCATGGCTTCTTCATTCCAAACCCTGGCTGAAGGAAGAAGATAATGTATTGGCCGTTGGATGGAGAGTAGAATCATTGAATGGACTTGGATCTAAAGGCCAAGATTTGATTTCACGTTTAAAGAGGGAAGTCTGAAGACAACCAAACGCTGCGTATCATTAAAAGTGAGGTCATGGGCTTATGTTGATTTTGATAATCACACCCCCATCCACGGCCCAGACATGATTTGAACTATTTTTCCTTATTTTGATAATCACATCCCTAGCGCATTTACTGATGACACCCCCATTTAGAGCCCATCTGGATAATGTATTGCATATCATTGCTATCTGCACCAAACATTTAACATTTTATTTTCTTTTTCTCCATTTTTCTTTAATCTTTGAAAAATCATATTAAACAGAAAAATAATGATTTTGGCATGGGGATTTTTCTCCTATTTCATGTTAATGTCTAGAAAATTATAAAATCAAAACATTTGCATTTCATGCATTTTTAATATTTTTTGTATATTTTCTCTTTTAATAGCTTTTTAATTCATTTTATGTTGATGCATAGTTTTGTAGAATTTTGTTTACCTAGTTCCCTTCACATTTTTAGGCCATTATTTTTAGGATAGTTAGATTAGGACTTTACCTCCCCTCTGGATTTATTCCATAATTTTGTGATTAGTTTTTGATTAGTTTTGATTAGATGACTTTAGGTTGTGTAGATTTAGGTCAATCCTTAACATAGGTCCACAATAACACTAGAATTTTGGGTTTTTAGGTCAAGTTAGATATTGGGACATATAGGGTATTAAGGGTAGTCATGTAGGATCCCCTAGAAATTATATTAGATTTTAATATAATAGCATACTATTTTTAGTTGATTTTTGTAGTAGATTGTTGTTTGTGTTACCCTTGTGGGCTTGCTTTTTGTTTTGCTTTGCTTTGTGGGCTTTTGCTTGGCTTGGTGGGATTGGTCTTGCTTTGTGGAGCATGGAGGAGCATAGTAGAAGACTTGAAGATTTAAGAAGGAGCTTGAGAGCTTGAAGACTTGTTTGTTTTGTTGTTGTTTTAGGGCTAGGGATTAAGTAGAGCTTAGACTTAGTTAATTTCTTTCCTAAACATGGATGGTATCTTTCACCTCCATTCTTCCCCATGATTCAAGGTCCTTCCATGGTACTCACCTCCCTCCTTTGGAGGGATAAGTGATGGTACCTAGGGAGTAGAACTTTTGAGGGAACCATTCTTTTGATGTTGAACCCTTATAGGTCACCTTTGGTGGTCAATAAGCAGTTTAATATCCTAGCTTATCTAGTTAAGTGACTTCTTCTGGTTGGAGTATCTTGAAGATGTTGGGCTTGAGTGTGAAGATGAAGACTTCATTGAAGAGTATGGAAGAGGATGATTCCCTGAGCATTGCCATTGTAGCTGAAGCTTGAAGAGCAAGAAGAAACAAGTTGATACTTGAAGACTGAATGAAGAGCTGAGGCTTGAGAAAGACTGAATGAAGAGCTGAGGCTTAAAGACTAAAGAATGAAGTTGACATTTCCAGATGATTGATGACTACTCTGAGAAGCTGAAGCTTGCAGGAAGAGAAGACCAAGTTGAAAATGGTAAAGTAAGAGAGCTGAAGCTTGAAGACTAAGTTGATACTTATGAGGAGGATTCAATTGAGATTGAGTGTAGAGTTGAGGCTTGAAGAACAGAGGATGAGTTGACACTTACTTTGAAGCTTGGAGATCCTGAAGGAATCAAGTTGATACTTGTGGTTAAGAGTGAAGTCTGAAGGTGGAATTGACTAAGGAGCTGAAGCTTGAAGAAGAAGACTAAGTTGATACTTATGGATTGAAACCCTGGAGAAGCAAGTTGATACTTGTCATGAGAGATGGTGGCCTTGAGGGGTGGTTGAAGTCTGAAGACTGGGTTGCTGTTAGAAGAGCTGAAGCTTGGAAGAGAGAGTTGTTGATCTGCTTTCTTGTCTGTTTTCTTTTCTGTGCTGATGTGCCTTGTTTGACTTGCTTGATGCATTAGGATAAGTTCATATCTAGACTAACTTTAATCTAGGAGCATGATTGCATTAGAGGTTGAGTTGCTCCCTCTTCTTGTATTGTTATTGTATGGCTTTGCTTGCGGGTATTCGGTAGAGCCCAGCTCCCTTGCCCATGTGGTTTATTTTGCTTGATAGCATTTTATTTCTTTTGTATGATTACAGTCTCTTATATTCTGCTTGATAGCATGTTGTTTTACTTTGCTGTATGATTACAGTTATTCATATTTGGCTTGAGGTTGAGATGAGCTTGTGGAGGCTGCTGCCCCACACACATTTCCTCCCTCACTTGCATTGCATGCATTTTATAGTCGTTTACTGTTTAAGCTGATGCTTTATCTGTTTCTGTTTATCATTGACATGATCCCTTAGGACTCTCATTTCCTTTGATAAGGAAGTGATGATAGAACTTTAGGTTGAAACCTATGCATGATAACTTCTAGGAGTTCCCTGTTTCAAACCTCAACCATAGGATGAATCCTTGGCATGACAACAGTAGGACTTGATAGTCTCCCCGTAGTTGAGCCTATTCTCTTCTCATCTCAAAACAGCTTAAGATACAGTAATCATGAATGATTTCTTTCGTACGTTACGAGCCTTAAGCTATCTGAGAAAGGATTGTTGGAGAGTTTCTTTTCAACAGTCTGGATGTTTAGTATGGCACCCTTTGGGTGACATACGACGCATTCACTCTCAGGTCATAGTCTTTAGTGCAATTGAAATTGCAAACACAATAAAAAACACTTCTTCCGTAAAAGACAGAAAACAAACTTCAAACCTTTTTGCCACGTGGGCCCATAATGCAAAGGAAGCTTTTCTGAAGAAAAGAGTGTCGTTAAACTTCAGCGCCAACGCAAACAGGCTTTGTCCCTAACTGTTGGAACTGTTGTTTAACCCTACTCGATAAAACAGATGAATCTGAATTCCCGTAATCCGTAATAGCCTGAACTACGTAAGCTCTGATCTCTCATACCTGTTGAGAGTACGTAGGCACAATACTGACGTATTGGCGAGCCACCTTTCCCGTAACCCGTAGTAGGTCGAACTACGTTGACTCTGATTTCTCATTCTCTGATGAGAATACGTAGGCATAAAGTGAGACGCTTTGCCGAGTCATTTTCTTTTCTTTTCAGACCAGCCTTGATAGGTAGATAGATAAACCAACTCGTCCAGTAAACACAACAAGCGTGGATCTCATCGAGTACGACGGACGTGAGGGGTGCTAACACCTTCCCCTTGCGTAACCGACTCCCGAACCCAGACAACGGTTGCGACGACCTTGTCTTACCCATTTTCGTCAGGTTTTTCCGATCGTTTCCTTTCCCGCCCCGAGGGATAAATAACGAAAGGTGGCGACTCTTCTGTTTTGCCGGCACCTTATTTTCGCGGAAGCGACAACTGGCGACTCTGCTGGGGACTTGATAGTTTCCTGGGATCCAACGTCCCGAATGCGAGTCAGTTTGGGGATCCGACGTCCCCTGCGAGAGTCAATCCTAGCGCTTGTATGATTTCTTGTTGGGTTGTGTTTATTTATCGCATTTTATTTCCCGCATTTTATTTTCAGTATGATATGATTATCTGTGCTGTTGTGGGAGGGGCATTCTGATGAGTGAGAAGCCAGACCCAGGCTTGAGTGAACATAGCATTAGTTGTGGAAATTAGTGGGCGCGTGCTTGCTTTGCAGGCACTAGTGTCTCATGAAATCCACGCTCAGACGAGGTTCTCCCGGTTGGCTTCTCTTTCAACCCTTTGGGTTGAGACGGTTGTTGGTTTGGATGATTGTCGACTCTGGGGACCGATCATTTGTGATTCAGCCGAGTTAGGCCGCTTCATGAGCTGGTGATGCCACACCTTCTGGGTATCGTATCACCCCTCTTGAATGTCTGTGACACTGATGAACGTATAGGATGCCGAACTTGAGTCAGTTTAGGTCCATACCTGTGAGCAGGGTTGGGTTTATTGCAGGAAACTTTGACCTTCAGACCACCTGGTTTTCTTGATAGTGGATCAATTTTGTTGGGATCTGAGGATCTCATCTGCAGATATAGGGTTGTTCTTGACAGAGCAGGTTTTTGATTGGGATCAGAGGATCTTATCATCAGATGTTTGTTCTTGATAGAGCAGATTCATGATTGGGGTCTGAAGATCTCATCAGCAGATGTATGTTTGTTCTTGACAGAGCAGATTTCTTGGTCCTGTATCAGAGGTCCTTATTATCAGACGTTTGTTCTTGACAGAGCAGAATTATGGTCATATGTATATGGCCCTATCAGATGGTTGTTCTTGACAGAGCAGATTTGTGGTCTGATACCCGGGTTTTCTTATTATCAGATATGATAGTTGTTCTTGACAGAGCCGCATTATGGTTTTGTTGATACAGAATCTCCACAGCACAGTTGCCTTGATCTCCTGCTGCATGATTGCATTTTACATTGCTTTGCATACTCATTTGCATTTCATTAACGTGTGTCTGTGTTGCAGGTACCGTTTTCCCCGATCCAGGATTTCTTGCCTCCTGTTGTATTGTTATGGGTTCTCTGAGGAAGACCGTGGCTTACAAGTTCCCTGCCCCTGATGTGGTTCGGCTGACCGGTTTGATTGCTTTAGCAGATGATTCTGTGAGGGACGAGTTCAGAAAGTCTTACGGTAAATTGCTCAGTTTAATTCGTAAACCTTCTGCGTTCGAGTTGAATGGGTTGCACGCTCTGCTGCAGTTCTACGACCCTCCGTTGAGATGCTTTACTTTCCAGGATTTTTTTCTCGCACCCACGCTAGAGGAATATGCTGATTTGTTAGGTGTGCCTATCAAGAGGCAGATGCCTTTTGTTCATATGTATACTGAGCCTGACCTGGCTAGTTTAGCTCCTTCACTTCATTTGGATGCCTCCGAGTTGGTATTGTCTAGTTGGAACAAGGTTCCTGGTTTCTCCTTGCAGTTTTTAGTGGGAAAGGCTCTGCAGTGCGCCAAAGACGGATGTTGGGTCGTGTTCAACGCCATTCTTGCACTGTGCATATATGGCATCATTCTGTTCCCCAATATGCCCGATTTTGTAGACTTCGATGCATTTCATATATTTGCTTCAGGGAATCCAGTCCCTACCTTGATAGGAGATGTCTACCATTCTATCCACTACAAAAACGAGAACAGAAGGGGCAAGAATGTCTCGTGTTGTGTGCCCCTACTTTATAAATGGCTTGATAGTCATCTTCCCAAGAGGGGTCCCTTTGTTTCGTCCGCAGCCACAGCTGAGTGGTCCGAGCGTTTGATAAGTCTATCTGCAGAGGATATTGACTGGTTTGACAGAGATAGGCTGGGTACCGAGATTATCTTCAGCTGCAACGGGTTTCTAAACGTACCTTTGATAGGAAGGAAGGGTTGTATAAACTATAATCCGTCTTTGCTGGTCCGACAGTTCGCGTATGCTTTGAGAGCTCCGCCGAAGGATGAAGAGGTACAGGAATCTCTGTACCTCACTGGTCTTCTGGAAGGGGATCTGTTATCCAAGCTTCAGCGCGCTTGGAATGGCATCAGTAAGAGGGGAAAACCATTGCTGGGGAGAAGCAATAGCCAAACCTACCCTCCGTATGTGACGTGGATCAGAGCCAGAGCAGATGCTATAGGGATGCCGTTTCTTCCTGCCAAGCCAGAAAGCCCTCCAGTGATTGAAGAGCCTACTGTCGTTCCCATTCAGTAGCATAATCAGGTGTTAGCTGAGCGAGATGAATTGATGCGGGCAAATGACGAACTGGAGAAAGAATTGGCTCAGCTCCGAAGCGAGGGAAACGAAGCCGTTCATTCCTTCAAGAGGCAGACAGAGCTGGTGAACCAGCTAGGTACAGACCTGACTAAGCGTATAGCCGAGCGTGAGCGCATGGGTCAAGACTTCAAAGCTGTCAACGACGTACTGGCTACGAAGGAGCAGCACTTGGACGAAGCGTATCGGAGGATATCCAAGTTCAACCAGCACTGGAAGGCCTCCCTAGCCACCAGGAAAGAGAGGGAGGATAAGCTGATGCTACAGATCTCCAAGCTGGAAGCCCAGGTGAGGCTAGTGAGAAGAGGTTTGATGAAGAAACCGCTCGCAGATACGCTGCCAAAGGCCAGCTCAACAGGGCTCTTGCTAACCTGAAGGAGCACAAACTGACGTTTGAGTCCAAGAAACGGAAGCTAGAAGATTGTTTCGGCGAAGGAGCATGGGAAGATTCGGTTGAAGGTCTTCAGTATACCATTGTGCAAAGGGAATTACTCGTCGAGGGGTTGCTCACTCTGCCTGATCATCCAGAAACGAAGGAGTTGTTAGAAGAGTATCGCGCCCGTGGCCGTACTTGACTATTTGTATTCCTTTTGTTTTGATCATTGTTGTATGCTGACCATCACCAGGCTTGTTGGCTGAGGTCACGCTATGGATTCATCTTGTACTCGATGATGTTGTGTACTGCCTTGATGGGCTTTCTTTATATATGAGATTGTTATTTCTATGACTGGACTCGGACTTCTTATTATCAGCACTGGCACTCAGGCACTAGGATCGGGGGAGATCTCCCCAACGCACAAACACACGTTTGCATTTGCATGAAGCATTTGCATAACGAGCACTTTGTTGTTTCTCCTAACCCTTTTGTGTTTTACAGGTTGTTTCAGGTGGTTCCAGGATTGATCAGAGACCTATTCACCGCTATCTGACTAGAGCTAATCAAACCAGGATCATGGAGCAAGTGCAAACTGATGTTCAAGAACTCCGCGAAAGAATGGATCGCTACATGGAGCTCATGCAGGCGGTCGCTAATGGCCAGGATCAGCTCAGAACCTTGGTTCAGCCTCTGATTTCAAGGGTCGATAGCAATGGCATACTCCATGGTGGGACTGTGCCTACTCCTCCACCAGTTGAAACTCCACAGAATGGTGTCCCCGTGACCGGGGGGAACGACAGTGCCAACGGCAATGTGATGGCTAACATGGGACTCAATGGCAATACGACGGGCGTCGGTAATGGGAGTCTAGAAGCTAATGTTGGACTGGGCAACAGCAATGCAGGTGTCGGGAATCTGTTTGGGCCTCAGCCATGGATAGAGGACCGCCAGGACGATGTGTTCTCTCAGAGAGGTGCTGAAGGGGAGCTGAATGCTGAAGCACGTCTAAGGTTCAAGGCACTCGAGGATAAGATGAGAGATATCGAGAACCAGAACACTTTGGGCGTTGATATGTCCAAGTTGGGACTGATTGCTGATTTCAAGGTGCCTCATAAGTTCAAGGTACCTGACTTTGAAAAGTATAAGGGCACCACTTGCCCTCGCGTTCACCTGAGATCATATTACAGAAAAATGTCTGCTCATTCTGAGGACGAGAAGTTGCTGATGCACTTCTTTCAAGACAGTCTTTCCGGGCCATCCCTCAAATGGTACATGGGTCTGGAGCCTACCAGTGTGCGCACGTGGAAAGATCTTGCTGAAGCATTTGTGCACCACTACCAATACAATAGTGACTTGGCCCCGAACCGAGTCCCACTGCAGAATCTGTCGCAGAGGAACAATGAAGGGTTTAAGGAGTACGCCCAGCGGTGGCGTGAGTTGGCAGCTAGGGTTCAGCCGCCGATGGTTGAACGTGAGCTCGTGCAGATGTTCGTAGCCACCCTCCCAGGGGTTTACTATGAGAAGTTGGTCAGCGGTATGTCTGGGACCTTCTCAGATCTCATTATCACGGGTGAGCACATCGAAAATGGGATCAAGCTCGGGAAAATTCAAGGTGATTCATCCTCAGCTGGAGGAGGCGGAAAGAAACCTTATAGTGGCAAAAGACGGGAAGGAGAAGCGAGCGTTGTGACCAACGCTCGAAGGAAGGGTAAAGGTCCTCACCAGCATGTGGCCAGTATAACTATCCCGGCAGTTCAGCAGCAACCGAATCAACAGGGGTACATAAGGTATCAGAATCGGGCACCTTTGTCGAACCGTCACCTCGAGACACCGCCCATGTCGTACGCGCAACTATTGCAGACTTTGCTTCAGCTACAGTTGATTCAGAAGAGGACCTTGGCTCCCTTGACAGGGGCCCCTCCGCTAGGGTACGACGCGAATGCAACTTGTGAGTTTCACTCAGGGGCACCCGGCCACACAATAGAGAACTGCAAAGCCTTCAAGCATAAGGTGCAGGACATGGTGGATGCCAAGATCATCAACTTCTCCGATAATGTGCCAAACGTCACGAAGAACCCCATGCCGAATCATAGGGGAGGTGGAGTAAACGCCATTATCGAAGACGAGAGTTTGGATTTGTTGACTGACGTCAGAGATCTGAAGACGCCGCTTAGCTTCATTAAAGCTAAGTTGATGAAAAGAGGTTTCTTTCCAGGTTGCGGAGAGCTGTGTATGGGCTGCGCGACTAGTCCTGATGGATGTGAGTAGTTGATAGAGGGAATTCAAAGTCTGATGACTGAAGGGATTTTACAGTTCAGCTGGAGGGCCGAAAGTAGATCTGGAGAGGTAATGCTGAAGCAAGATGATGAGGTTGCCACCATCACCATCCCTCGCCAGACGATAACTATTTCTGCACCCAGACCGCCTACGATTACCATCACCAAAGTTGGGCCAATACCGTTCGAGAGCACTAATGCTGTCCCATGGCATTATGGGGCTGAAGTCTACTGCAACGGCCAGAAGTTGAAGCTAGAATCGTTTGGGTCGACTGTGGAGAACCTTGCAGGAATCAGCGGTATTACTCGCAGCGGAAGAGTGTTTGCACCACCTGAGGTCGTGGCGGATAGAGCAGTCAGAGCTGATGCGGCTGATAAAGGTAAAAGTAAAGTCGTTGAGGAGATCCCGTGTGGGGTAGAAAAAGACTTACTTGTTAAAGACGCCGAGGAGTTTATGCGGTTGATTAAAAAGAGTGACTACAAGATTGTGGATCATCTCCATCAGACGCCCTCGAAGATTTCCATTTTGAACTTGTTGCTGTGTTCCGAAGCGCACTGCAACGCGCTGCTGAAGGTGTTGAACGCCGCATATGTACCGCAGGAAATATCAGTAAATCAGCTAGAAGAGGTCGTAGCCCACGTGAATGCTGGAAATGGTTTAGGTTTCACAGACCTGGAGCTGACGCCGAAGGGGAGGAACCACAATAGCGCCCTGCACATCTCGATAGAGTGTAGGGGAACGATTATGTCGCACGTGTTGGTGGACACGGGTTCGTCACTTAATGTTCTTCTGAAGAAGGCATTAATGAAGTTGGATACTCGTGGAGTGATTTGCACACCCAGTGATCTGGTTGTGAAGGCGTTCGATGGGACTAAACGCCATGTTTTCGGGGAGGTGACCCTGCCAATCCAAGTCGGGCCGAAAACGTTTGACGCGGTCTTTTATATTATGGACATCATGCCGGCCTACAGCTGCATCTTGGGCCGGCCGTGGATCCATGCTGCTGGTGCCGTGACCTCTACGTTGCACCAGAAACTCAAATATGCCGTCGGGGTAGCATCGTGACTGTTTGTGGCGAGGAAGACATAATGGTGAGCCATTTGTCGTCCTTTAAGTATGTTGAGATGGATGGGGAAATCCATGAAACTCTATGCCAAGCGTTCGAAGCTGTCAAAGTGAAGGACGTAGCTCCTGTAGTCACTGAAAAGCTAGAGATGACTCTCTCCTCATTCAAGGAAGCTCGGTCCGTTGTCCAAGCCGGATCTACCCCAGGCTGGGGGCGAATTTTGGAGATACCTAACAAGCAAGACAAGTTTGGGTTGGGATATTCTCCTGGAGCTGAAGCTTCTTCTTCTAGCAGTGCGTCGCGAGGTAAGGGGCCGATCCAGTTTACTAGTGGAAAATGATTTTCGAAAGCATCAACGCGGTGTCTGAAGACAGCGGAGATAGCGACTGTGACCTCGACTCTTGGATCCAGCCAAGCAAGCCAGGCGAGGGCCTCAACAATTGGTCTGTCAAGGATATCATCCAGATGACAAGCGAAGAGTAATGATTTACTTTTTCCAATCATTGTACAACCCTATTTCTTACCCGGGGCATAGTGGTTTTATTGTCAGGGCCTTGTTGGATTATGTACATGCATTTTATTAATAAATCAAAAGGCGTTTCTTTTCGTATTCAAATATTGTGATCTCTGTTATTCCTGTTTTATATTTGTTTTGAAAAACAATAAAATGGCAATGGGGTTTGTGCTAACCTGCATATCCTTGTTTTAAGCTTAACCCTTGTTATTGCAGGATCCACATAACAGATGACATCGACTCTGGACCTTCTACGGCTCACTTCGACTTCGATTGCCCGATCTATCAAGCCGAAGAAGAGATTGATGAAGACGAAGACCTTCCTGAAGAGTTGGCCCGCTTGTTGAAACAAGAGGAGAAAGTTATTCTGCCTCATGAAGAGGAGATCGAGATCGTGAATCTGGGTTCTGAAGAACTCGTCAGAAACGTCAGGATAGGGGCTGCACTGCAAAATGATGTCAAGCAGAGATTGGTCAGAATGCTGAGAGAGTATAGTGACGTCTTTGCTTGGTCATACGAAGATATGCCCGGACTTGACACGGACATCGTGGTCCACCACTTGCCGCTGCGAGAAGATTGTCCTCCCGTTAAGCAGAAGCTTAGGAGGACGAGACCAAATATGGCCGTTAAGATCAAAGAAGAAGTGCAAAAGCAGCTTGACGCTGGCTTCTTAGCGGTCACTACTTACCCTCCGTGGGTCGCCAACATAGTGCCTGTACCGAAGAAGGACGGTAAGGTACGCATGTGCGTCGATTATCGGGATTTGAATAGGGCGAGCCCTAAAGATGATTTCCCGCTGCGTCATATCGATGTGTTGGTCGACAACACAGCTCAGTTCTCCGTGTTTTCATTCATGGATGGCTTCTCCGGTTACAACCAGATCAAGATGGTGCCGGAGGACATGGAGAAAACAACGTTTATCACTCCCTGGGGAACATTTTGCTATAAGGTAATGCCTTTCGGTCTGAAGAACGCAGGGGCCACTTACCAACGAGCAATGGTTACTTTGTTTCATGACATGATTCATCATGAGATTGAAGTCTATGTTGATGACATGATTGCGAAGTCCCAAACGGAGGAGGGACATCTGGTCAATTTGCTGAAGCTTTTTGAGAGGCTTAGGATGTTCAGGTTGAGGCTGAATACTAACAAATGTACTTTCGGAGTACGGTCCGGAAAGTTACTGGGGTTTATCGTGAGCGAAAGAGGCATCGAGGTTGATCCTGCGAAGATAAAAGCGATACAAGAAATGCCAGTGCCAAAAACAGAAAAAAGAAGTTTGTGGTTTCCTGGGCCGAATAAACTACATTGCAAGGTTTATTTCTCAGCTCACGGCCACGTGTGAACCGATGTTCAAACTATTAAAGAAAGATCAGGCGATTACCTGGAACGAGGATTGCCAGAAGGCATTTGACAAGATAAAGCAGTATCTTCAGGAACCTCCAATCTTGATACCCCCAGTGGCTGGACGGCCATTAATCATGTACTTGACAGTTCTTGAGAATAGTATGGGGTGTGTTCTCGGTCAGCATGACGAGACGGGCAGAAAGGAGCATGCCATTTACTACTTGAGTAAGAAGTTCATTGACTGTGAATCTCGTTACTCGATGCTGGAGAAAACGTGTTGTGCACTAGCCTGGGCTGCCAAACGTTTACGATAGTACATGCTCAATCACACCACCATGCTAATTTTGAAGATGGGTCCGATCAAGTACGTCTTCGAGAAGCAAGCTCTTTCGGGCAGAATTTCCAGATGGCAAATGGTGTTGACAGAATATGATATTCAGTATGTTTCCCAGAAGGCCATTAAGGTAAGCGTATTGTCTGATTACCTTGCCGAACAGCCGATCAAGGATTACCAGCCGAAGAAATTTGAATTTCCTGATGAGGATATCATGTTTCTCAAAGCGAAGGATTACGATGAAACGTTGCCCGACGAGGGGCCAGATAGGAAATCCCAGTGGAAGTTTATATTCGACGGGGCGGTTAATTCTTATGGAAGTGGTATCGGGGCGATCATCACGACTCCCCACGGATCCCACATCCCGTTCACTGCGAGACTGACGTTTCCGGTCACCAATAATGAAGCGGAGTACGAAGCATGCATCATGGGTCTAGAAGAAGCAATTGATTTGAGAATCAAGAACCTAGACGTATATGGTGACTCGGCACTTGTGATCAACCAGATTAAAGGGGAGTGGGAGACTCGTCAATCGAATTTGGTGCCGTACATGAACTATGCCAGAAGGCTACTTCCGTTCTTTGATCGAGTGGAACTCCATCATGTGCCCAGAGCAGAAAATCAGATGGCTGATGCCTTAGCCACGTTGGCTTCGATGTATAAAGTCAATTTTTGGAATGAGGCTCCAAGAATTGTCCTTTCTCGTCTTGATAGACCTGCATTCGTCTTTGCAATCGAGGAAGCCGCCGACGGCAAGCCATGGTTCCATGATATCCAGACTTTCCTTATGACTAAGGAGTATCCTGCGGGAGCGTCAACCCAGGATAAGAAGACTCTGAGGAGGCTGTCTGGAAATTTTTATCTCAATCCTGATGGAGTTTTGTATAAGAGAAACCACGATCTCGTGCTACTCAGATGTGTAGATGAGAAAGAGGCGAGTATGCTCATGGAAGAAATCCATGAAGGCACATTTGGTACGCATGCCGGCGGGCACGCTATGACGAGAAAGATTCTGAGAGCAGGATACTACTGGCTGACGATGGAATCAGATTGCTTTAAATTCGCGAGGAGATGTCATAAATGCCAAATTTATGCTAATAAAGTTCACGTGCCTCCGTGCCCGTTAAATGTCATGTCCTCCCCGTGGCCGTTCTCCATGTGGGGCATCGACATGATAGGCAAGATCGAGCCCACTGCATCTAACGGTCATCGCTTCATTCTAGTAGCTATCGACTACTTCACCAAGTGGGTGGAGGCAGCCTCATACGCTAACGTGACCAAGCAGGTGGTGGCTAAATTCATAAAGAGGGACATCATCTGTCGTTACGGAATTCCCGAGCGGATCATTACTAATAATGGTTCGAATCTGAATAACAAGATGATGAAGGAGCTGTTCCAGAGTTTCAAGATTGAACACCACAACTCATCTCCTTACCGGCCGAAGATGAATGACATCGTTGAAGCGGCCAATAAGAACAAAAAGAAGATTGTTCAGAAGATGGTTGTGACCTACAAGGATTGGCACGAGATGCTTCCATTTGCATTGCACGGTTATCGTACAATGGTACGTACGTAAACCGGGGCAACTCCTTTCTCCTTAGTGTACGGTATGGAAGCTGTCCTACCGTTAGAAGTGGAGATCCCTTCTTTGCGAGTTTTGGTTGATGTGAAACTCGACGAGACAGAATGGATTAAGAACCGACTAAACCAACTCAGCCTGATGAACAAGAAGAGGTTAGCATCGATTGCATATGGTCGTCTGTACCAAAGCCGAATGAAGAAAGCTTATGATAAGAAGGTGCGGCCTAGAAGCTTTCAGACGGGTGATCTCGTCCTGAAGAAGATTCTTCCTCCACACTCCGATCACCGGGGCAAGTGGACTCCTAATTACGAAGGTCCGTACGTCGTCAGCAAGGTCTTCTCGGGAGGAGCTTTGTTGTTATCCACAATGGACGGTGAAGATTTTGCATCCCCGGTGAACGCGGACGCGGTTAAAAAATACTTTGCTTGAAAGCGACCCGCTGGACAGTAAAAAGAGAGTCCAGGCAAAAATTGGGCATCCCGGCGAACCATAAAAAAGGAAAAAGGTTCAGGCAAAAATTAGGGATATAAATTGAAAAAATGTACACCCGCAAAGTCGAAAACCCGGATGGGAGACTTTGGCAAAAAGAGGTATCCCGGTGAACTGAAAACCCGCAAAGGGCGGTTCACGCAAAAGTTAGGGACTTGAAAAAGCAAATGACTGCGTTCCGCGTATGGACTTTCTTTGTTTAGTGGTTTGGAAGACCTGAGGGCCGTTCATCTGAATCAATCTCTTCTGAAGCTGAAGCGTCGGAGAAGTATCGAAGTCGAGTGGGTCATAGAGGGATCAACTCATGGTGTTCGTCTACACCTCGTTGCCGACATTTGTATATACTGATGTATATTTATGTTTTATTTTTGCGCAGCTTCCTCATTCCAGGAGCTTGCATCTATTGTAAAACATTTTTACCCATTCAGGGGTTCGTTATCAATAAAATGTATACTATTCAGCAATTCTGTTTGCCTGTTTAGCATTTATCCGCTTTGTTTGCGAAAAAGAACGCCGATGTTTTTGATAAAATGCGCATAGAGTCGTACTCTCCCCAAAGCAGAATGATTTCTTCTTCCCCAGCCGAGGGTGCAGATCCCCCAAGAGGGTCGAGTCCTTGGAAGCCGCTCAGGCCATGATTGGTTTTCCCCAGTGGAGTGTTGAATAACTGATGTTGTATTTCCCCGCCGGAGCCGTTATCTCCAGGGAAGTAGCCGTGAAGGCCGTGTAGTTTATTCCCGCTATTGACATTGCTTTCCCTCAGCAGGTCCAGGTTCTCGTAGAGCTTCGTTCCCCTGCAGTAGTCAACTGAAGTTCACTTCCCCACAGCGCCCGATTGAGATTTGCGTGACCTTTTTCTCCTCATCAGGATGACTCCTTCCCCCTATCAGAGTGGTTCTTTCTCCTTGACAGGAGGATTCTCCCTTCAGCATTTATTTTGTTGACGGGATCGCATCATTTTGCATGACTGCATAGCATTTATCATAAATGCGTAGCATTTCCACCGTGTGGAGCATTGCGCCATTGCCGAAGCATATGCATAATAAGCATGATCTAGGTTGTTACCGTTCTTGTTTTGCAGGTGTTCCACCGCAGAATTGATGGCTCAAGATGATTCTTGAATTCTCCCCAACGGAGTCGCTTGCTCAAGATGATTCTTGAATCCCCAGCAAGGTCGTTTGCTTAAGATGATTCTTGAATCCCCAGCAAGGTCGTTTGCTTAAGATGATTCTCAAAATCCCCAGTGCAGTCGCCAGAATTGGTTGCTCAAGTTGATGCTTAGAGTCCCCATCAGAGTGTTTGCTCAGGATGATTCCTGAAATCTCCAGCAGAGTTATCGGTTCAGGACGATTCTTGAAGTCCCCGGCGGAGTTATTTGTCCAAGATGATTCTTGAAGTCCTCAGCAGAGTTGATTCATCCAGAATGATTCATGGATCCCCGAAGCAGAGTTACTTGATAGTTCTCCAGAATCCCCAACAGAGATGTGTCATCCCCAGCAGGTTTCTGAACAACGAAGCTGAAACTTCCCTCAAAGACTTGATGATTGAAGTCCGACCGTGTTAATGAAGCAGTTCTCTCAGCTGATGCGGAGTGCCTGATGGCAGAAGTTTGGATATCCCCAACTGGCTCATGATTGACCGAGAATTCTATTTCCGACTTACTAATGAAGTCCGGCTGATGCCCGAAAGTTTTCTTTGAATGCCCGACGGCATGACCAACTTGATTGTTAACCTGATGAGTCCCGAGGAATCTTGATGCCAGACGGCATGATCGACCATGTATTACCGGTTACCATGTGACCGATTCTCCAGCTAGTGCCGTGCAGCTAGTAGTTCAGTTTTCGAAGATTTGTTCCCATCAGAGTACCGTGTACTTGTGCAGTTGGCAAATTTTCGGGTTTGGTGGTATTCAACCATCTTTTACCTTGATTGGCTGAGAGCCGTTCGCTCCTCACCCAGTCAGGTCCAAGCCGTTTGAATAGGGGCAGCTGTTGCACCCCAAAATTTGACCAACAACTTCTTTACCTAGCTTGTGTTTCATTTCATTCACATTAGCATCATCATTTGCATTTCATTGACATGTGTGCAGGAGATCAAGAGGTATGAGTACCAATCAAGGGCTACACAAGAGTTTGAAGCTAGCTAAGAAGGTCATTAAAGTGTTCAAGGGTTGACATCCTTGTCAGAAAAGTTAAAAGATCCCCAGAGAGAGTGGTTGAAACCAAGGTTGTGTGCCTCCTAACTTGAGAGTTGTGGGAGCTCCTCAGATGATTCTGAAGCCAGGAATGTGGACTTGAAGCCTTGAGAGAGCTCATGAGATGTCCTGAAAGCCAAAATGAGGCCTAGATAGGTCATTGTGCAAGATTAAAGAAGACTCAGCCATGAGTGGTATAATTAGGGTTTGACTGGGTCAACCCTAGGTCAACTGATGATTTGGAGAGGGTTGAGACCTAATTCAAGGGCCATGTGATCATGGATTGACACATTGAGATGCTATAAGGATGATTCCAAGGTCAAATCATCATGATTGAAGAGTTTGAGAAGTTTCAAGCTAGGGTTTCTAAGGCTTGACAGTGTAAAATCCCCTAGTTTGACCCCTATCTTCAAGGCAGTTTAGCTCAAGATGTGATTGTCATCTCATCTTACCCCCAACATGAATGTTGTAGAGCTTGTTCTTAGATTTAATTTGAGTACTAGAATTCCTTGATAGGATTTGTAGAGCTCAAGTTATGACTTTGACAAGTTACAGGTCATCTGAGGTATGTGGATCTGGGGCCTTGAAAGTCACCCAACTTGCATCCAACTTTTGCCCAAGAAGGATGATTCCTATGAACTTTTGGTCAACATGGATGTTGTTCCTTATCTTCTTAGCTTTCTATAGAGTACTAGAAGTCCTTGATAGGATTTGTAGAACTCAAGTTATGGCTTTGACAAGTCAAGGGCATTTTGGTCATTTGGAGATTATAGGTCATTTCAAGCATAAGGCCATAACTCCTATTTCCAAGCTTCAAATGGAAAAATGTTCAACATCAAACTTGCTTAAAATGATGTTTTAAGGCTATTAAGGAGGTCATGAGATGTTGAAAAGGCTTTTAGCTCAAAATGGTAAAAATGACCTAAAATGGAGGCATAAGTTAAATAAGTCAAAGTTGGAAATTGAAATTTTCAAGCTACACATCCAAACCATGGCATGTAATATACCATTTTGACTCTAGAAAATATTTTAGAAACAATGGTTTAGCCACATTTTTTATTTGAGGTCTAAATCATGGACTTGCTTTGGAAAATGGTTACTTGCATATTAAGTTACATTTGCAAAACATATAATTGATGCATGGGCAAGGGACTTGGCAAGCTAAACCATTCCAAAATCTAATCTAAGGAGATTTTCAAGTCAGATACAAGTGCTACAATGAGCCAAACACAAGCTGGTATATGAGATGGCTTGAAATCAAAAACTCATGACATGAGAATCTCAAATTCTCTTTGGATTATTCCAGAAAGTTCTGGATGGTTTAGAACCATCCTATATATTGATTAGAAGTTGCTCAGAGGCAAGGTTGGTGAGAGATTAGAGAGGAGAGTGAGATTGCCATTTCATTTTCTTCCATTGCAAATTGAAATCAATTTCTATATTCCACACCATTTCCATTGATTCTTTCAATCCTAACATCTTCCATTGATCATACTGAGTGTGTGCATACCAAATTGAGAGCAAGATCGTGTGGGATTGAAGAGATAGCATTTGGATTTTGGGAGCTGCAAGTCACCATCGGATTTGGAGATTCAAGCTTCTTGGATCGAATCTTTTGCAAACAGAAGCATTAACATCAATCAAGGAGTGATTCTGAAGAGATTGAGAGGTTGAACTGAAGATTTGACCTATCTGGTATTCAAGAATTGACAGGTTTGCAACTTTTACTCTACACCCTAATTTAAGCATTGTTAGTTAGATTTGTTAGGTTAGAATGGTTAGAGACAAGTAGGAGATGGATTCTGGAGATTTTGAGAGCATTTGGTGAGGTTCAAGGTAGTGACCCCATTTCGGTTTGGATCAAGAACGTGTTTGATATGGTGAATTAATGAGAGTTCTATAGCAAGTTTTAACCAGCGTGAGGTGGGGATCATTCTGAGCCAATCAATTTCAAGAATGGTTATAGTTGAGATTTGAGCATAATTTTGATTCATTATCGGGTTTAGAGATTGAGTACATTTAAGTGAATTCTAAGGTGATGGTCATGATCAGCATGAAATTTAGAGTGTTCTAGGGTTTTAAATCTTGGATTTCGGGCAAGAATTGAGGTGATACGATTGTGATGAAGAGATACTATGAAGCTCTGTTTCCATGGCTTCTTCATTCCAAACCCTGGCTGAAGGAAAAAGATAATGTATTGGCCGTTGGATGGAGAGTAGACTCATTGACTGGACTTGGATCTAAAGGCCAAGATTTGATTTCACGTTTGAAGAGGGAAGTCTGAAGACAACCAAACGCTGCGTATCATTAAAAGTGAGGTCATGGGCTTAAGTTGATTTTGATAATCACACCCTCATCCACGGCCCAGACATGATTTGAACTATTTTTCCTTACTTTCTGCACCGCGTTCTTTTTCTTTTTCTTTATATTTTTGTTATTTGTTTTTTGAAATATGGGCCTAGCGCATTTACTGATGACACCCCCATTTAGAGCCCATCTGGATAATGTACTGCATATCATTGCTATCTGCACCAAACATTTAACATTTTATTTTCTTTTTCTCCATTTTTCTTTAATCTTTGAAAAATCATATTAAATAGAAAAATAAAGATTTTGGCATGGGTATTTTTTCTCCTATTTCATTTTAATGTCTAGAAAATTATAAAATCAAAACATTTGCATTTCATGCATTTTTAATATTTTTTGTATATTTTCTCTTTTAATAGCTTTTTAATTCATTTTATGTTGATGAATAGTTTTGTAGAATTTTGTTTAGCTAGTTCCCTTCATATTTTAGGCCATTCTTTTTAGGATAGTTAGATTAGGGCTTTAGCTCCCCTCTGGATTTATTCCATAATTTTGTGATTAGTTTTTGATTAGTTTTGATTAGATGACTTTAGGTTGTGTAGATTTAGGTCAATCCTTAACATAGGTCCACAATAACACTAGAATTTTGGGTTTTTAGGTCAAGTTAGATATTGGGACATATAGGGTATTAAGGGTAGTCATGTAGGATCCCCTAGAAATTATATTAGATTTTAATATAATAGCATACTATTTTTAGTTGATTTTTGTAGTAGATTATTGTTTGTGTTGCCCTTGTGGGCTTGCTTTTTGGTTTGCTTTGCTTTGTGGGCTTTTTCTTGGCTTGGTGGGCTTGGTCTTGCTTTGTGGAGCATGGAGGAGCATAGTAGAAGACTTGAAGATTGAAGAAGGAGCTTGAGAGCTTGAAGACTTGTTTGTTTTGTTGTTGTTTTAGGGCTAGGGATTAAGTAGAGCTTAGACTTAGTTAATTTCTTTCCTAAACATGGATGTTATCTTTCACCTCCATTCTTCCCCATGATTCAAGGTCCTTCCATGGTACTCACCTCCTTCCTTTGGAGGGATAAGTGATGGTACCTAGGGAGTAGAACTTTTGAGGGAACCATTCTTTTGATGTTGAACCCTTATAGGTCACCTTTGGTGGTCAATAAGCAGTTTAATATCCTAGCTTATCCAGTTAAGTGACTTCTTCTGGTTGGAGTATCTTGAAGATGTTGGGCTTGAGTGTGAAGATGAAGACTTCATTGAAGAGTATGGAAGAGGATGATTCCCTGAGCATTGCCATTGTAGCTGAAGCTTGAAGAGCAAGAAGAAACAAGTTGATACTTGAAGACTGAATGAAGAGCTGAGGCTTGAGAAAGACTGAATGAAGAGCTGAGGCTTAAAGACTAAAGAATGAAGTTGACATTTCCAGATGATTGATGACTACTCTGAGAAGCTGAAGCTTGCAGGAAGAGAAGACCAAGTTGAGAATGGTAAAGTAAGAGAGCTGAAGCTTGAAGACTAAGTTGATACTTATGAGGAGGATTCAATTGAGATTGAGTGTAGAGCTGAGGCTTGAAGAACAGAGGATGAGTTGACACTTACTTTGAAGCTTGGAGATCCTGAAGGAATCAAGTTGATACTTGTGGTTAAGAGTGAAGTCTGAAGGTGGAATTGACTAAGGAGCTGAAGCTTGAAGAAGAAGACTAAGTTGATACTTATGGATTGAAACCCTGGAGAAGCAAGTTGATACTTGTCATGAGAGATGGTGGCCTTGAAGGGTGGTTGAAGTCTGAAGACTGGGTTGCTGTTAGAAGAGCTGAAGCTTGGAAGAGAGAGTTGTTGATCTGCTTTCTTGTCTGTTTTCTTTTCTGTGCTGGATTTAATGGTCGTGTTGTTACTAATCCCTGCTGCACTAAGGAAGGATACAACTCGGTGTAGGTCATCGGTATCTGAGGAAGTGGTGGTTTTGTTGTCGGTCTCCGATTTTGGTAGTTTTGTCTGGGTGCCTGAGCTCTAGGCTGATGATGTTGTTGGTAGGGCGGAGCGTTGGGCGCTCGTTGATACCCTTGTTGAATTGGCTGATATACAGGTGCTGGCTGCACTGTCTGATAACTGGGAATAGGATGACTGAAAGCTGGAGTTACAGCTGCCACATAAGGTTGTTGGGCATACTACAACGGATACATTGGTCGTTGATGCTGGGATTGCAGAACATAGCTTGGTTGAGGCTGTTGAACAAAGCCCTGCTGAGGTTGTTGAACATAACTCTGCTGATACTGTTGGTAAGGTGGTCTCCAGGTGCGACTCCTCCTTCCTACAGTTACTGCATTTGTCTCCCCTTCCTTCTTTCGATGGAAATTACTGCTGATTTTCTTGACATTGTTACTACCAGAACTGCCGGAACTGTTAGCCACCTTCCCATTCTTCATTCCTAACTCCACTCTTACCCCTACTGCTACTATATCAGAAAAACTGTCGGTTACACTACTGATCATTTTCTCATAAAACTCTGGTCTCACCGTATTGACGAACCAATCTGTTAGCTCTTTTTCACTTAGAGGAGGTTCTACCTGAGAGGCAGTTTCCCTCCACCTTTGTGCATACTCTTTGAAAGATTCTAAACTCTTCTGTGACATACTCAGTAGCTGTCTTCGATCAGGAGCTAAATCCATGTTGTACTTGTAATGTTTCACAAAAGCATCGGCCAAGTCTTGGAAACTATGGATACAAGATTGATCTAAGCCCAAATACCATTTAGCAGGAGCTCCTTTCAGACTATCTTGGAAACAGTGAATCATTAACTTGTCATTTTCCACATGAGCAGCCATTATTCGGTAATACATAATCAGATGTGTTCGAGGACAAGTAGCCCCGGAATACTGATCAAAATTAGGAACTTTGAATTTTGGCGGAATTACCAACCTAGACACTAGGCACATATCTCTGGCATCAGTACCAAATATGTCATTTCCTTCCATTTCTCTGACTTTCCTTCCGATAGTCTCTACACTTTCTTTCAACTTATCATGTCGTCCGCTTTCTTCTTCATACCCATCAAGACCTTCGTACACTGGTGGAGGATTATGAAAAACAGGGCGCGCTTGAACTTGAACAGAAGGCTGAGTGTAAGTAGGAATAGCTTGAGGAATTTCTGGCCCCACAGGAACTGCTTGTTGATTGACTATTGGTGGAGGTAAAAAGCCAGGTGTCAACCCATAGGGTGGAACATTTGCAACAGTGACTGCCATTTGGGATCAGCTCTGCAGCTATACTAGTGATCTCAGAAACAACAGTGGCTTAAGTGTCCAATTTCGCACGAATGACTTATAGGGCTTCCATGATCTTCCCCATGCCTCCTCGTAGTTCTCCAAGTTCATTATCAATTCTGTCCACATCCAAATTCTGTCCTTCCATTCTTAGGCGAGCTTGGGCTCGGGTATTGTATCGGTGCTGAGGATTCAGTGTGATTCTTTCTGGAGACAAGACAGCGAGATGAGACACAACACAAGAACATGCACATGCAATGCTTATGAATGTAAAATGCAACAATGCAAAATTAATCATTCAAGGAATCCAAAGAAATATTTGCAAAAATTATAACAATGGGGAAATAAGAAAATTCAAAGTCTTCATAGATTAACAACTGAGAGTTTTACAACAACAATTCTGAATCTGAAATACAAGTCTTTAATACAAAATACATGATGAAATGAAACAGAAAACAAAAGGATTCTAAATCTTCTGGTTGGATGGCCCTTTGTCTTCTGGCTGACTTCTCTTTCCACCTTGACGGATCAATTCTTGAAGTTCTTCCTTCTCTTGCATAGCCTTGAAATACTTATCTCTCCAAGTCTTTCCTTCTTTTTCAGCTTTTGCCAAAGCAGCTTTCAATTCTTCTACGAGAGTAGGTTTGGGTGAGTCAGGCTCAAAGCGGGTGTAGAACATCTTCAATGCTGCTTCTCTTACCCATGATAAGTAAGATTCTGAAACAGTAGTGTCGTGGTAACCTAGGGCAGTTACTCCCCTTGTGTGGACATAACGCCAAGCATACACAATTCGAGCCCTATAAGCGGGATTCTTCCCTTCTTCCAAGTAAAATCTTCTCAAAAAGTCTGGGTCTGGTTCATCTTCCATGGGGTGCCCCAACTGTCGAAGAGCCAGAATAGGATTATAGCTGATGCAACAATTGATGCTGATAAGCGGTACATTCGGGAAATCTCCACAGCTTTGGATCATGGCAATTCCTCCATACATAGGGTCATACCACTTAATATCTGAGTGTTTGAGTAATAGCAACTTTTCTGTCCATGAGAGCCCATTTTGCTTATCCCAGATGGCTGGAATTTTTGGCAAGTGCGAAATAAACCACTTGTGCAGGAGAACGGTGCAACACTCAATCCGTCCAACTCCATAACGGTTCCTACGGTGGAGGGTAAAGTACGTATCAGCCAGCAAGGTAGGTACAGGATTTTTGATCAAGAAAAGATTGATTGCATTTGCGTCCACAAAATCACTAGCAGTCGGGAACAGAAACAGTCCGTAAATTAGTAAAACTAGGATGGCCTCAAATGCTTCAGTATTCTTTGACAAGGCATAGCTCTGAGCTTTTTCATACAGGAACATAGCTGGAAATCCATACAACCCTCCCTTAGCACCCATATGAGATCGTACCTCGTCCACCTCCAAATATGCGGCCTCTGCGACTGCTCTTTCATTAGGAGTCCCTTCTCTTCCAGAAAATGGTCTAGGAGTGACGCCTACTCCCATCAGGGCGGAATATTCTTTTAAAGTTGGTAGCAACTGATAATCTAGAAATGTGAAGCAATGATAGGTTGAATCATAGAATTGCACGAGTGCGGATAACATCTCTTCATACACTTGAACTTCTAGCAAAGATAGCATATTCCCATACTTCTCTCTGAATGCTTCGGGGTCTTCTACTAAACTTACCAGTTTCTTCAAGTTCTCCAATCTTGGTCTTTGGAACACAACCTCTTCTTTCTTTCCAGAATCCATCCTATAATATCTGCAAAACAATCTTTAGTTCCTTGAATGATTAATTAATGAAAATGCAAATGCAAAGGTTTCATGGAACTCAGATCAAAACATCATTTCATTTCATTGATTTTCAAGATTTGAATTACAAAATATCTAGTACATTTTACAAAATTCCTAAATATAAGGCTGATAGTATTCTAAATAAAAGTCTTCTTTTGCTTTGAGTTTCTTGATTTCTTCTTCCATCTAAGTCTTCTCGAGAACGAGTTTGTCCACGACCAGCTTCCATGGAGTTGGCTGAGAGCTGGAAGAAGGTAAGCCTTCCTGTGTCTTCCTCTTCTTATAAGCATTCATTTCTTCATCTTTCACCTGTAGTTGTCTACGGAGTTCATCATTCTCTTCCATGGCCACTTGGTACTTGTATTTCCAGGCTATTTCAGTTTGTTGTGACTTCCTCAAAGCAATCTTTAATTTCTCCTCTTCAGACATAAAGATCATTGTGTGTTCCTCCTCTAAAGCCATGGGTTTCTGCTGAGAATAAGGCATCTTCAGCTGAATAGGTCTCTTTCGGACCCATTGGAGATAAGGCTCGAGAGAGACGCAATTAGGTTTCCCTAAGTCTTCCTTTCCTTTCTTGTGTACATGTTCCTAAGCTTTTAAAATTTCCCCCTTCAATTCTGAACTTCCCTTAAAGAAAATATTCTCCACATGAGCGTTGTTTGGTTTGTCCTTCAGAGGATATTCAAGCTGACGGCGAGCGAGAACAGGGTTATAACTGATTCCTCCACTTGTACCCAGAAGAGGTACGTTACCAAAGCTTCCACAACTGTCAATGATTCTTATTCCATCGTAACTACGGCTGTACTAATCAATATCAGAGTGAGTAAGAGCCATAACCTTCTGAGACCACCAACCTTCCTTCCAAAAAGCATGAGCCTTAGGTAAGTGAGAAATAAACCACTTATATAACAACGGGACACAACAGACAATCATTCCTCCTTTATGCAGATTTCTCAAGTAAACAGAATGATATGCGTCAGCTAGTAAAGTAGGCACAGGGTTTTTCTTCAAGAAGATCTTGATGGCGTTGAGATCCACAAAATTATCAAAGCTTGGAAACAAGAAGATTCCATAAATGAGCAAGGAAAGAATAGCTTTGAATGCATCCATACTCAAATGATCAGCATAGTATTGTGCTTTTCCAACCAAGAACTCTGCAGTCAAACCAAAGACTCCTCCCTTAGTAACCATATTTTTCTGAATATCCACCAATCCTAAACGCGTAACTTTAGCAATTTATTCCTCCTTAGGGTCCTTCTCCATGATTGGAAAAGGAGAGTCTTCAAGAATAGGTAAACCAATCAAGCAAGAATATTCCTCAAGTGTAGGTACCAGCTGATAATCAGGAAAAGTGAAACAATGATAGAGTGGATCATAAAACTGGAGGAGTGTGGAGAGAAGTCCCAGATCCATCTTCCTTTTTACCCTCAACAATGACAATAAGTTCCCATACCTTCTCTTGAATCCTTCTAGATCTGTTATCAAAGTGCTCAACCTTTCTATGTCATCCAAGTTAGGACTTTTGTAAGTGTACTTCATGGTTTTCTTTTTTCCACTGTTTATGATGATCCTATTGTTTACAAACAAGAGATCTGAGTTCCATGAAACCTTTATGATATGATGTTCATGAATGCATGAATGCACAAACACAGGTAAGCACAAATTTACATATACACATGGATAAAAACAGATAAAGGTTTTGGTTTGGAGAACATGAGTAAGGAGTCAAGGTCTACCCACCCCAACGGTATGTACTAAGGTTTCCACAACTGTAGAACAAGGTTCTAAAAGAGTTCCCAGAGTCCTCGACCCATCTTTCGGATATTATCAATTTCCTAAATACTTGGTGGCCGATAATATTCTTAAGAGAGTCTCGTCCAAGTGTAGTATCGCGTATCAACTACTTTGGAATTACTTCCTTATAGTCATCGCACTACATCCTAATAAATCCATAGTGGGGGAAAAGGTAATCTAAAGGTCCTCAGTATCACGGGCTCCCATGTAGAAAGTAACATTGTTTTCACGAATACTCAAGTCAACTTAGTCGGGAATCAACTCCCTATAAGTCTCCTTGAATATACCACCATCCTATCATAAGTACGCTCAAACACGGGTATAGTGTTGTCTCACCATTCAAAGTTCCCAAGAACCAACAGAGCACATATGCACATATTTACAAGTATTCACAAATAAGCAAGTATTCAAACAAGATAGGCTAAACCCTCAAAGCAATAAACTTTCCCCAGTGAAGTCGCCATTTCTGTTGCGGTGAAAATTGGATATCAAGCTATTAAATTAACTTGAATCTTAATTCTTTTACAACCAGACTTTATTTTATCCAAAGGAAAGGTCTAAAGAAAGAAAAACCTTTTTTGCGATGTAACGACAACGCTTAAGAGATTCAGGGATCGGGGGTTGGTTATACCTAGGGAAGGTGTTAGCACCCTAAATATATGTAGTACTCTACATGAACCTTTTGTTTGATTGCTTGCTAAGTGTGAGATATGTACTATGAATTTGGGATAGGATATGAGTTGAAACCTAAAGTTATATACACTAAGTTTGCTCGCAAAGACGTCACATCTTCTGCCTATGTATCCTAACTAGGATAGAATCAGAGCAATCGTAGTTCACCTCACAAGGGATAAAGAACACCTGATTATGATCAAGGTTCAAGGGGGAACAAACATGACAATGTTTGTATGGAGTTTGACAAAACTCCCTAATCTAAGTTGTAATATTCAAAAGGGGAAGTAAGAAATCATGACAATGATTCTTACACAGAGTTGACGAACTCTTTCCTAGGGTTCTAGTTGCAGAACACTCCTAGTACAGGTGGGTCTTTTAGACTTAAAGCAAAGTCTAAGGGTTTCTAATGTAGGGTTAAATTGACTTAACAAAGTCAAGAGATGGATAAGACATGTATCCATGACATGAGGTTTAAACAGACAGACTTTTCCTTTGGAAGTATACAGGGGAGACAACTGGATGAAGGCTAACAAGCTTCATCACTTGGGGAAAGAAAATAACAAGAGAATTAACAACATGATAAAGGCATATTCATAACCATTGAATAAACATGTGGAATGATAAAGATGAAAGCTTATTGATGACAATCAAAGCAGATGAATTAACAGGAACTGTGACGACAGATCAAGTTTAAATAAGTTTAACAGATAAAGTAACATGGACACGGTAACAACCAATAATGAAGCTTTAACATGTTAACAAACATTTAAGGATGAGAATGCAAACAAACATCACAAAAATCACAAGTACATCAAGAGAAAATTCATCTGCATCTGTCAGGATGAATACAGAAAGTACGCAACTTGTACACAGTCAAACGAGATGAAAAACTTGTCAAACATGAAAATAAAAAATATGACATGAAAGTATACATCAAGATGAACACAATGAAAAAAAACGGGTGAAAAACGATTAAAATTGAGAGATTTATGAATTTTCAAAGTTTGGTGAAAAATTACAAAAATTAATAAAAGAGTTGCCCTCCTCAGGGGTCAAACTCGTGCGTGCAGGGTACAAGGCGCGTTTGGCATAAGGGGCTTTCCACTGGGGTGGCTATACATCCGTTTGTATAATCCACCCCTTTAGTTAATAAGGGATGTTTAAAACCTGGGCTGGGCAAAACAAAGGCACAAACAATGATTTTACGTTTTGCGTCGTAACTTTCTCGTTTCTTATCCAAATGAGACAAACTTTATATGCATCTGGACTAGAAAAACATGAGGATCATGATGGTGCCATTATTTTTCTGAAATTCTCCTCCTACTGAAAAATTCGATAGTAGGTGTCTTTTGATGTTTTGAAATGCATTTTCAAATGATACTCATGTTATAGCTAGCTCCAAACCAAAACAATTATGTACACACCATATATGAATGATAATGAATGAATCTAACTCAAACTCATGGCTGAAATTGGACTGTGGTGAAAAGTCACATGTGAATTGCAAAAATAACATGAATGATATGCACGAATATGTCTAGTTTCAATCCAAAGTGTTTTCAAGCCAATCCAATCATACACACACCTCATACTTATGACACTGAATGAGTGTGATCACCTTTAAAGCCAAAATTAAAGCTGCTATGAAAAATGGTTTTTTTGAGCTACACTTGTTATGAACATTATGCATGATGAGGTGAATTTCCAATTCCAAACCTTTTCAATCCAAGCCAAAGCTACACACATCTCACATAGATGGTGATGAATGATTCTAAGTCCAAAAGGAAGCTTAATGCAATCAGTTTGTGAAATTGGTATGTCAAGTGGTAATTTTGTTAAAAAATGCATTTTGAAGCATACCATTCTTGACAGCTAATTTTGAATCAAGGAAATTATGTTCACACAACACATATATGATAATGAAATGATCCATTCACAAGGAAGTGATTAATTCATGCTGAAGTGAGAAAGTGTTATGTGAAATGCAAGTTGCAAGTGTAATGTGCAGGTTGTGATATGCAGCAGGTTTGTGCAATTCATGTTCAAGTAGTTTCAGATTAATTCAAGGATCCACACATCATACATACATAATTTTGATTGAAATCAAACATAATTTGAGGTGAGAAAACAGACTGTAATGAAGCATGGTGCACAATTTGCAAGTTAAGAATATGAGGCATGATGATGCTCAAAACTAGTTTTATGCACATATTGAACAAACTGAACACATACACATTTCAAATACAAGATATGGAGTGAGGTTAGGCCAAAACAAAACCTAAAACAGGCTGTTTATGCAATATGGCAGAGGAATTGCAATTATGATATTTTGTGATGCAGCTGGGAGGTCAAATCATGCTTGACACAAATTCAGGGCAAATCAGTTTCATACACACAACACATACATGTAAACAAAGATGTTTATGCCCAGGAATCAGTTCAAAACCAACAATGGAAGAACATGGTATTTCATGTGTAAGTGTATATGTGAAAATGCAGGGCAGTTGTGCAGATTTTATTCAAAACAGTTACAAGTCATTTAGTCACATACACACATTGTATTTATGATATAAAATGAGATTGAACATGAATTAGAATAAAAAACAAACTATTATCAAGACTGATAACACAGTTGCAGGAAAAATGGTATTTGGAGGCATGAAAATATTCATTTTTAGTTCTAGGCCCTTATGGATCAAAACAAGCATACACACATCTCCTATACATGACATTAAGTGAATTTGATCATGAAAATAAACTGGTAGGAGGCTGTTATGAAAAATGACTCATAAAATGCAAGTTTGTCAAAGTGTGAGTCATGATGAAGTGAAATTCTAGTTTTGTGCATATTCTGATCCAGCTAGTCATATTCACAGTACATATACATAACATATAACAATTTTGAACATGATTTTATAATCAAAGACTAACTGTTGCAAGAAAGTGGTGGCAGAGGTGAAAACTTGACTTTTGTTCATGATGAAATACTCAAATCAGGATCCTTCACATACAAGTCATAAAACTCAAGCACACAAGTTGTATATATAAAATTGAAAGTGTTCATGCTCAAGAAAGGGTTGTTTCATGGACAATAAATTTTTTGGTATGGCACAAGGCATATTGTTTGAAAAGAGGCATTTTTGAAATCATATTTTGGAACAGGTGAAAACAGGTGGTGTAGGTCACATACACATGTCATAAATGCATTATATGATGAATCTAAACCCAAGCATGTGCACATTAAGACCTATAATCCAAACTGTCATAACCATAACATGAAAAATACAAAGATGTGGCATTTAGTGATCAAGAATACCATCCAGACATGGATAGCTGCAAACAAACATACATACTTAATATTATCATTATTTGAAAAGGTTTCAAATCACTCCCACAACTATCTTCATGTTATGACAGAATTCACACATAAACCACATATGTCATGCTTTTCACATTATGAGCTCAAAATGCTAAAGGGTGGAATTATGGTTTAAAGCAAAGAGGGACTATTCATATACCTCTAGTAGTTTGATTTGAGTGAGTTTAAACACCAAGAAACCCAGAGAAGCTTCAAGTGCTCCTCAACTTTGAAAAGGTTCCTTCCTTGTGAAGTAACAAAGCAAACTTTAAGACAAGTGGAGAAATAAACTCCACCAATGACTCTTGATGTCTTGAACAGTTGGGGAATGATATATGAGAGGTCTTAGGATGATTAAAACACTAGGCAAGTGCTCAAAACAAGATTTGGTAGGATTTGTAGCTTTTGGTCAAAGTATCTTGGTGTAAGAGTTGACTTTTTGATTGGTGAAGTTTTTGGGTGGTTTAATGGTTTAGACACCTTCTATACCATATTTAGGGATTGTATGGATGATTGTTAGGGTTTTGGAATGTAGGGAAATGGTTTTGGCAGCCCTTATGCCAAGACAGATTTTTAGGCTTTTTAGTGAAAAGTGAGATTTGGTGATTTTGAGATTTTGATTGCAAGAACAAGGGCAGAGATTTTTTCTGGTTTTTAGAATGTTGTTGATGATGAAAATGAGCTGTGGGAGAGTCCTATTTATAGGCAAGTGGAGTGAGGGGGCAGATTTGAAGGTTTCTTCATTTTGAAGAAAGGTTTTGGCATACTTGGAGGAAACCTCCCTAGGAGGGTTTCCTTGGCTGCAAGGCATACCTCTTTAGTCAAGAAAAATGATGATTTTTGGTGGCTAATTGCAGGCTAGAGGTATAGCATTAAGGCTGGTTCAGAACTTGGTTTTACACCTCATGCTTATTTTCACTTTTGAAGGCAAGTTGCAAGGCAACTTGCAAGCTACTTGCAAAACTTGTCTTTTTCCATATTTCTGCATTTCCTTGGTTTTCTTGGTTTACAAACTTTCTACATATCAGATACAACATGTTTCATAAGCTGAGCTTGGCCAACTTTGATGAAAGAATGCATTTTGAAACTTGGACAATGTGGGGCTAAAGTGAAAAACCACTAACTTGCCATGACCATAACTTTCAGCTCACAAATCATTTAGAGATGTGCTAGTACTTTTTAGAAAGCCCTCACATAGCTATAAATCATTCATGCTTTCATGAGTTTCAATTTCCCAAAGGAACTTGGCCAAAAAGCCCTCCAAAGTTGCTAAAAAATGAGCTTAAAAATGAAATTTTCCTAAGTTTTTTTCCCCTTTTGAAATGAATTTGATCATAACTCCAAATTTATCCATTTTTTGATCATGGAACACTTAGGGACTTTTGTAGGACTTTTCAAGAGCTTCCAAATGAGCTTTGAACCAACTCAATTGGATGTGTGGTTAAGGAGTTATGGTTTAGCCCTTTTCAAAACCCTAATTTCCCGATTTTTCGATTACTCCTTCATCCTTGATCCAATGGTCATGAAAATTGATATAAAAGTCCAATATGGCATAAGGAACAACTTTGTTTCACAACCTGAAGTCCAATTCATAAAATTTGGAGAGTTGTCTTTTCGGTCAACCGTACGACCGATCGGTGATTACCGAGTCGCCTGTTGACATTCTGGGCCTCCTGAGACTTTGAAACTTCTTGGATGAACTTTATTAATCTATATTAACTTCATGAATCACAATCCCACCATTTAAACATCTTCCAACATCAAAGTCAAACTACAGTTGACTTTTACTGGTCCAAAATCCTAATCGGGTGCTCTGAAATGCAATGCTCTGAATTCTGGGGTAACAACCTCACATTGGCTTCTCAATTAACATTATGTAATACCTTTGACCTTGTTTCCTATTTGAATGAGCCCAAAACATTGACTAATCACAAACCCTGAAGTTTCGATTTTGACTGCACGAAACCCTTGTTAGAACACAGATTGGTTCTTAATAATTACTCCTTGTTTTGATGATAACTGTTAGGAAATTTATATTTAAGAATTATATACTCTAAAATTTGTTTGACAGTTTTACTGCAGATTAAAATTATATTGACTCTATAGAAGCAAATCTGCCATTGAATACAAGAAGTTATCCTGACTCTGAAGCGCCAGATGCACCTCACAGAAGAATTTGCTTGATCCTTACAGAAGATCCTGAGCGTAGTCTCCAGAAGGATCTGAAGAAAGAAGCTCCAGAACATTCTGAGTCAGAAGCATCTGAAGATAATCAGAAGCATCTGAAGCTGAAGCATCAGAAGTATAGAAGAATATTGATTGAAGAGTTTCTCAAAGCACTTAGTCTACAGAAGTTTCTGAAAGTACTTATGCTGCCAAGTACTGAAGTTCTGTGTCAAGATGCTCTGATGATCAACACGCTAGAAGCACACACGCTGCAGAAGACTCTGATACAGCATAGTTCTGAATCTCATCAGAAGACTCTGATCCATTCAAACTCTGAAGAACTTGCTGAAACTGAAGAAGTGTTTTCAAGAATGTATCCGTTGGAACCATTCAACGTCTCTTTCCTTATTTGTGCTAGACACACTTACACAGACAAAAAGGATTTATCTGTGCCATCTATTTCAAGGAAAGGTCAGTGCATGTGAAGACAAAAAGGCTCAGACCTTTAGGACTCTCTTTTCAACGTGCATGAATCAGCTGTCTATAAAAGGAGTTTCTCACTTCATTCTTCAGTGCTACACACTTGCTGAAAAGAAATCACAATATTCTATAAGCTCTCATTCTTATTCTTCATAGAATCTTTTTGTACTTAACTTAAGAGAAAAATCACTGTTGTGATTATAGCTTTATAGAAGCATTAAAAACTCTTGTATTTAATTTACATTGTTTGTAAAGGATATTCCTTAAGAGGATTCAGTGTGAATCAGTAGCTCTTGAGAAGACTAAGAACTATAGTTCTTAGGTGATACTATTGTAATCAGTTTGATTTAATAATGGATTAAGTCCTTGTTGAGAAAGGCAAATCACTCTAGAAGGGTGGACTGGAGTAGTTGTTTAACGAACCAGGATAAAAATAATTGTGTGATTATTTCTAAGTATTAATTTTCCATACTTATTCAACCCCCCCTTCTAAGTATTATCTCATCTTCAGTTGGCATCAGAGCTCCGGTTCTGAGTGTGCTATCACTTAACAGTGTCAGTAAAGATCCAGAGGAGATATACTTTGATCAATATATTTATTTGTTATCATGGCTGATAATTCAATGTCAAATATCAACAATAAATATGAAGAGAGGGATAGGATCAGTACCAAACCTCCAATGTTTGATGGAGAAAAATTTGACTATTGGAAAGATTGAATAGAAAGTTTTTTTCTTGGGTATGATGCTGATCTTTGGGATTTGGTCATTGATGGATATGAACATCCTACTGGTGAGGATGGCAAAAAGATTGATAGAAAATCAATGACTGAAGTGCAGAAAAGAGATTTCAAGAATCACCACAAAGCCAGAACTATATTGCTTAATGCAATCTCTCATACTGAGTATGAGAAGATTACTAACAGAGATACTGCTCATGACATGTTTGAATCACTCAAAATGACTCATGAGGAAAACTCTCAGGTTAAAGAGACAAAGGCTCTGGCGCTCATACAGAAGTATGAGGCATTTAAAATGGAAGATTCTGAAAATGTAGAAACTATGTTTTCTAGATTTCAGATTCTTACAGCTGGTCTGAAAGTTCTGGACAAGGGTTACTCAACGTCAGATCATGTCAAGAAAATCATCAGAAGTCTTCCCACCAGATGGAGACCAATGGTGACTGCATTGAAGATGGCAAAAGATCTGAACAAGATCTCCTTAGAAGAACTTATTAGTTCTTTGAGAAGCCATGAAATTGAGCTGGAGGAAGACGAACCCCAGAAGAAAGATAAAGGTAAATCCATAGCTTTAAAATCTAACAAAACTGCTAAAGCTTTGCAGGTCATTCAAGAAAGCTCTGAAGAATCTTCTTCTTCTGAAGAAGATGAGCTATCCATGTTGTCCAGAGGGATTAACAAACTCTGGAAGCACAAGGGAAAGAAGTTTAACAACTTCAGAAGATCTGACAACAGAAAGGAATCTTCTAGTCACAGAAGATCTGCCAAGAAAGAAGTGGTGTGCTATGAGTGCAAAGAACCTGGGCACTACAAGAATGACTGCCCTAAACTTCTGAAAGAAAAACCTAAGAAGAAGTTCAACAAGAAGAAGAAGGTTCTGATGGCAACATGGGATGACTCAGATGAGTGTGAGTCATCTTCTGAATCAGAAGAAGAATGTGCAAACGTTGCACTGATGGCCAGGACAGAGGATCAAGAGGAAGGTACCTCTGGATATGAATCAGAATCTGAATCTGATGATGATGCAGAAGAGGTAATGGCTAAACTTACCAAAGAAGAACTCATTAAAGTTTTAACAGAAGTTCTTAAAAGTTACAACAGCATCAAACTCAAATACAAGAAGCTGAAAAGCAATCTTGAATCAGAGATTGATCTTATGAAAACAGAACTTGTTGAGCAGAAAGAAATAAATTTAAAAATCAAAAATGACTTCGATAGAACTCAACAAGAATCTGATTCTGAAACTAAGTCTTGTGAAAATATTTTAGAAAAATATGACTCTAGTTTTCAGAGGTTTCTCACTAAGAGCATAGACAGAAGCAAGATGGCTTCCATGATCTATGGTGTTAGTGGAAACAACAGAAGAGGCATTGGATATGAGTCTTCATCTGGAAGCAATCCAAAACCTGTTGACAAACTTTTCATCAGGAAGACACCTCTGTACTCTCAATTCAAATTTGGTCACTTGAATGACATTAAACACACAAGCTCTGAGAAGAGTACTTATGTGTTTAAACCAAAGGCAAGTCAGAATAAACATTATGTTGCAGAACAGAAGTTTAGACAAACCTATAAAGCAACTAACCCCAAAGGACCCAAGAAGATCTGGGTACCTAAAGACAAAATAATTCCTGTTGCAGATGTTCTTAGCAGCAAGGTCAGGACACCAATCATGGTACCTGGACTCTGAATGCTCACGACACATGACAGGAGAAAGGTCTATGTTCCAAAGCCTGGAACTTAGATCTGGAGGGGACGTGAAGTTTGGAGGGAACCAGAAGGGCAAGATCATTGGATCTGGCACTATTGGAAATGGTAAGCTTCCCTCTATTACTAATGTTCTGTTAGTTGAAGGATTGAAACATAATCTATTGTCCATAAGTCAATTAAGTGACAATGGTTATGATATAATCTTTAATCAAAAATGTTGCAAAGCTGTATGTCAAAAGGATGGCTCTATCCTATTCAGTGGAAAGAGGAAACACAACATTTATAAAATTAACCTTTCAGAACTTAAAGTTCAAAATGTAAAATGCCTCTTATCTGTGAATGATGAGCAATGGGTCTGGCATAGAAGATTGGGGCATATTAATATGAGACGTATATCTCAGATTAATAAACTCAATCTGGTCAGAGGACTTCCTAAATTGAAGTTCAACTCAGATGCTCTGTGTGAAACATGTCAAAGAGGTAAATTTTCAAAATCTCATTTTAAATCAAAAAATGTTGTGTCTACCTCCAGACCATTGGAATTACTTCACATTGATCTGTTTGGACCAGTCAAAGAGGTAAATTTTCAAAATCTCATCCATCAGAGGCAAGAAGTATGGGTTAGTCATTGTAGATGACTACAGCAGATGGACATGGGTAAAGTTTCTAAAACACAAGGATGAGTCTCATTCTGTGTTCTTTGACTTCTGCAATCTAGTTCAGATTGAAAAAGATTCCAAAATTATTAAAGTCAGAAGTGATCATGGTGGGGAATTTGAAAATAAACATTTTGAAAAATATTTTTCTGAAAAAGGCATTGCACATGATTTCTCCTGTCCTAGAACTCCACAACAAAATGGAGTTGTAGAGAGGAAAAATAGAACATTGCAAGAGATGGCCAGAACCATGATCAATGAGACAAATCTGGCAAAACATTTTTGGGCAGAAGCAATTAACACAACTTCTTATATTCAGAACAGAGTGTCTGTAAGACCTCTTCTGGAAAAGACTCCCTATGAATTGTGGAGAAACAGAAAGCCTAACATTTCTTATTTCCATCCCTTTGGATGTATTTGTTATATGCTTAATACTAAAGATAATCTGAACAAGTTTGATTCCAAAGCACAGAAGTGTTTCATGCTTGGTTATTCTGAACGCTCTAAAGGCTACAGAGTATTCAATACTGAAACACAGATTGTTGAAGAATCTATTCATGTTAGATTTGATGATAAGCTTGGCTCTGAAAAGCCAAAGCAGTTTGAAAGTTTTGCAGATAGAGAAGTGATTCTCACAGACTCTGAAAGATCAGAGGCAGAAAAGGCAAAAATCAAAGAATCTGAAGCAACCCCAGATGCTACACCTTTGACTTCCCAACTAAACAACTTGCATATTTCTGATAGACCAACTGTCAGAGGATCTTCTTCCAGAATCAAATCTTCTCATCCAGAAGATGTGATAATTGGAAAGAAAGATGATCCAATAAGGACAAGATCATTTCTCAGAACTTCTGAATCTTCTTTATTTGGCTTAGTGTCAATAATAGAACCAACATCTGTAGATGAGGCTATGGAAGATAATGAATGGATTATAGCTATGCAAGAAGAGCTGAATCAATTCACCAGAAATGAAGTTTGGGATCTGGTTCCTAGACCTAAAGGATTCAATATTATTGGAACAAAATGGGTCTTCAGGAATAAGCTGAATGAAAAGGGAGAAGTAGAAAGGAATAAGGCAAGGCTGGTTGCTCAAGGATACAGTCAGCAAGAAGGTATTGATTACAATGAGACATATGCTCCAGTGGCAAGGTTAGAATCTATACGTCTTCTTATTTCTTTTGCTGCACAGAATAACATCACTCTATATCAGATGGATGTTAAAAGTGCTTTTCTTAAATGGAATTATAGAAGAAGAAGTATATGTCCACCAACCTCCTGGTTTTGAAAGTGAAAACTTTCCAGATCATGTTTTCAAATTAAAGAAATCCCTTTATGGATTAAAACAAGCTCCCAGAGCTTGGTATGAGAGGTTGAGCAACTTCCTTCTGAAGAAAAATTTTATCAGAGGAAAAGTGGATACAACTTTATTCTGTAAAACTGTTAAGAAAGATCTGTTGATTTGTCAAATTTATGTAGATGACATTATTTTTGGATCAACAAATATTACGCTTGGAAAGGAGTTTGCTAAATGTATGCAGGAAGAATTTGAAATGAGCATGATGGGAGAATTGAGATTCTTCTTGGGAATCCAAGTCAATCAGACTCCAGAGTGCACCTACATACATCAAACCAAGTATGTTAAAGAGCTTCTGAAGAAGTTTAACATGGTTGATAGCAAAATGGCAAAGACTCCAATGCATCCTACAAGCACTCTAGGTAAGGAAGAGGTAAGTAAGAAGGTAGATCAAAAACTCTACAGAGGTATGATAGGATCTCTTCTATACTTGACTGCTTCTAGACCAGATATTCTGTTTAGTGTCTGCTTATGTGCTAGATTCCAATCAGATCCTAGAGAATCACACTTAACAGCTATTAAGAGCATTCTAAGGTATCTGAAAGGTACTGCTAACATGGGTTTGTGTTACAGAAGATCTGATGAATTTTCATTAGTTGGATTCTGTGATGCTGACTATGCTGGAGACAGAGTTGAACGTAAAAGCACTTCTGGAAGATGTCAGTTTCTTGGAAGTCATCTGATCTCATGGTACAGCAAGAAGCAACCTACCATTGCACTATCAACTACAGAGGCAGAATACATTGCTGCTGCTGGATGTTGTACTCAGATGCTCTGGATGAAGAGTCAATTAGAAGATTATCAAATCTATGAGAGTAATCTTTCTATCTTTTGTGATAATACTTCTGCTATATGTTTGTCAAAAAATCCAATCTTGCATTCTAAGGCAAAACATATAGAAATTAAACATCATTTCATCAGAGACTATGTTCAGAAGGGAATCATAAATTTAGCCTTTGTTGATTCAGATCATCAATGGGCAGATATTTTTACAAAACCCCTTGCTGAAGATAGATTTAAGTTCATTCTGAAAAATATTTGTATGGATTTTTGTCCAGAGTAATATTTATCAGAAGTAACCTCTCAGATGCAAAATGTTTAATGATCTGAAGTATTTCTTCTGTTCATTTATTCTATTCTGATTATTATTTCTGATGTGAAAATCTGAACTAACCATCTTTAGAAGATCTGAACGTGGCTAACGTTTCATTTCTTGAGAGAATTCAGAACAGCATGCAAGCAAACACGTGTCCCACAAAATCTGAAGAGGTGGCGTGTGGACAACTGAAAAGACGTTTGAGGTGAAATTTGAATAGTAAATATCTTGGTTTTCCCCCCAAATCTGTCAGAAGCATTTATTATTTGAAATGATTTTATTCTTTTCATTTAATGCTGCTCAAACGTGCTTTATTTCTGTCTTTTGGTGTGCCTATGTGTTTAGTATAAATACTTGAAGTGTATTCACTTTCACACTTTTCACTCTCAGAATTTATATGCATTTTCATCTTTTGTTCTCTCTTCACAAAAACTCAAAACCTAAGTGTTCTAAAAGGCATTCTTCAATGGCGTCTTCTTCATCAACAACTGCACAGTTTCAATCAACAATGGCTGCTGTGACTTCAGATAATCTAGGTGCTAATCCATACATTCCTCCACAAAGAACTCTTCTCACACCTGTTGAAAAGTTAGAAGTGTTGTGTGAATCCATGGTTGAATTTGATTCTTTGGCTGAAAATGGGTTTGATTTTCGCTCCATTGTTAGAGCTCAAGGTTGGGTGAAATACTTTGATAGACTGTTTGGACCAGTTTACCCTCTGCTTGTTAAGGAATTCTGGATTCATGCATCTGTGTATCCAAAGTTTATTCTATCATCTGTGCTGGGAAAGGAGATCATCATCACAGAGGATCTGATTAGAAGACTGATTGGTTATGAAGAAACAGATGGTGTTTCACATCTGCCAGCTGGGCGTGTTGATATGGATGAAGTTTATGAGGAGGTTATGACTGCTGGACAAGCCTCTAACAGATTCAAAGATCTGAAGCCTGATTACAAGATTTGGGCCAAGATCTTCATGGGATGCATACATCACAGAAAGTCAACAAATTCCCCAGATTATGTCAACAATGAACAGATCTATTTTATGTATTGCCTTAGTCAGAGTAATAAGGTAGATCTTCCTTACTTATTGTTCATGCATCTGTGGAATCACATCAACGCATCCAGAGAATCTGTAAAAGAAAAGAACCAGAAGATCAGGAATTGGATACCTTTTGGAAGGCTGCTCTCAGATTTTCTCACTGAAAATGGCTTAGTGAGTGCTCTGTATGATGCTGGTGTTACAGAAGAACTAGAGTTCATTATGGGAAAGCCTCTGAACGCTAAGAGCCTTCTGAGACTTAAGATTGTAGATGAACTTACTACTGCTCCAAAGAGGTTAAATATGGATGATTTGAATAAAAGAGTTCCAGTATCAGATTTTCCTCTATTCTTTGCTGAAGAACCAAGACACATTGTTTTGATGTATATAGAGGAATGCAAAAGGGAAGGAGTGCCTGTACCAGCAAATGTGTTTCAACTTGTCAAGCAACCCCTGCCAGATGCAGGAGAAGAAAAAGAAGAAGCAGAAGTTCCACTTCAGAGGAAAAGACCTCAACCTGCAGCAGAATCTGAACCTGTCCAGAAGAAGGTTAAGATTGCTGAGAAACCAAAGGATCTTCTGAAGAGAAAGGACTCTGGAGAAGCTGCCTCTGCATCTGCTAAGAGGATTAAACTCAAAGGTACTAAAGCTTATGTTTCTTCTAAAAATGTTGTTATTAATGATTCATCTATTAAGTCTGTACCCAAACCCCCTGTCACTCAAACAACATCTGTTGCTGCCCCCAGTTCTGTCTCACCTCAGAAACAACCCACTGCTTCTGTATCAAAACCACCTCAACCTAAATTACACATCAAACACTTCACTCCACGTCCATCACCAGCTGTTCCACAACTAACAGAACCACAACCCACAGAACAACAACCAACAGAACCACAATCATCAGAACTACCACAAAATTCTGATAAACAAAACTCTGCTCAACCACAAACAGAAAATCAACCAAAATCTTCTAATCATCCAGAAAAACAAACCACAGAAGATCAACCAGAAAAAGATTCTGTCATTCCACCATCACCTATTCCATCTTCTGAACCTGTAGCAACTGTTACTTCTGAACCCTCTAAAGTAACTTCTGCTCCTGTTTCATCTGAACCACCTACTCAACAATCTAATACCCCTTCAGAACCATCTCATATCCCTGAGACAGAAGTTATTGATATCACTCCATTAAAAACAGTGTTTCAAGTTTCTTCTACCTCTTGTACACCTGAAACATCTTCAAATTCATCTGAATCAGAAATTCATCCTGATTTTCTGATTAATCCATCTGACAAATACCCTGTTCATGACCCTGAACCTGAATCAACTTTATCTACCAAAACTACCGTTCCAGAACCTATGCCTCCACCTGCACCTTCATCTGAGATGATTGTTCCTACTTCTAATCCATCATCATCTGGAATCTCTTGTGCTCAAGTGTCTTCTCTATATCATAACTTATCTTATGGTTTCAAACTGAAAGATTTTTATGATAGAGTTGAGCCTTCTGAACCCTTGACACCTCTGAAACCTAAACTCAAACCAACCCTTCCATCTGTAATCCTTTCATATATTCAATCTATGGAAAATGAAGGATCCTTAGCCCCCATATCTGCTACATCTAGTAAAGCTGCTGTTTCAGCTCTGCATTCTGCATCTGATAACACAGTTGCATCTGATAAACCATCAAACTCTGCTTTCATACCATACTCCAATGCATTCTTTGATGATGTTTACCCACACACAAGACCTCAACCAAATCTGCTTAATGCTTTAAACAGATCCCTTCCTCAGAAACCAGAAATTCCATTCTTTCCATATGTTCCCCCTCCTCTGATTTCCATTCCAAAATCATTGATACCACCAACTCCAAAACCTAAACAGATGACTCTGGAAACCTTGCTTAAACCTCCACCCTGACTTAATATTGAACATTTATTTCAAACGTTTTTGCAAGAAATACAGATGTCTTTAGGTACTGTTCAGAAAAGATGTTCTGAAACTATGGATGCAAATGAGACTGAAATCATCTGGAAAGGATTTCTGAATAGATTCAACACTGTAGCTTCTAATCTGAAGAACATTTGTTCTGATGATGCAAAGCTCAGAGCTGAAAGAAATCAATTTTGGATTGTCAACAAGACTGAACCTCTGTTGTGTTTGGATGCTCCTCCACCTCCTCCTCCACCAGAACCAACTGCCAATGAATTGACTATGACTCTGGTAGAACCCTCTTCAGGATCTCCAGAACATATGGCAATTGACTCTGTTCAGGATACAGAACCTCCATCATCTGAGATAAAGACAGAAAATCCAGATTTGGGAAACAAGATTGCTGCTCTGGAAGCTGGTCAATCTGAAATTAGATCTTGGATGGCGAAGCAAGACAAGAAATCTGAGGACATGTCAGAATGGATGTCCAAACAAGATGAGAAGAATGAGACAATCACTAAGTTCATGTCAAAGCAAGAGCAATCACAATCTAAGATCACAGACCTATTGAAGATGCTTTTGTCAAAACACACTTAGATTTTTTTTCTCATGTTTGTGCATTTGATTGTTTTTGCATCTGAATGTTTTTGTTATATCTTCTGATGTACTTTTGCTCTGTTATGATTAATTGAATCAGATTGTTATTCTCCATTGAATTATCTGCTATTGTCCCTTTTATTTGTTTTTATTAAAGTTTTTTACTTTTTGCTTATGACAAAAAAGGGGGAGAAAATAAAGATCTGAACTATTTAATATAATTCCACTAGAATGAATCTTCAGACAGATCTACTCTTTCTAATATCTAAATTGACTATTTCAGAACTTTTGATAAGAACACTCTATAAAAGAATCTCTGAGTTTCTCAGATCATTTATATTTTATCAAACTCTGAATCTTATATCTGCAAGATAGTCTGACCCTTGATTATTACAAAGACAAACAAGATCTGACTCTGAAGATTACTCAAGATAAAAAGGGAAGTTTTTATTCCTTTTTCATATTCAACTCAGGGGGAGATTCATCATCTCAGGGGGAGTTATAATTCTTTATGTTCAATTAAATAAAATTTCTGATACTTTTTGTCATCATCAAAAAGGGGGAGATTGTTAGAACACAGATTGGTTCTTAATAATTACTCCTTGTTTTGATGATAACTGTTAGGAAATTTATATTTAAGAATTATATACTCTAAAATTTGTTTGAGAGTTTTGCTGCAGATTAAAATTATATTGACTCTCTAGAAGCAAATCTGCCATTGAATACAAGAAGCTATCCTGACTCTGAAGCGCCAGATGCACCTCACAGAAGAATCGGATTGATCATTACAGAAGATCCTGAGCGTAGTCTCCAGAAGGATCTGAAGAAAGAAGCTCCAGAACATTCTGAGTCAGAAGCATCTGAAGATAATCAGAAGCATCTGAAGGTGAAGCATTAGAAGTATAGAAGAATATTGATTGAAGAGTTTCTCAAAGCACTTAGTCTACAGAAGTTTCTGAAAGTACTTATGCTGCCAAGTACTGAAGTTCTGTGTCAAGATGCTCTGATGATCAACACGCTAGAAGCACACACGCTGCAGAAGACTCTGATACAGCATAGTTCTGAATCTCATCAGAAGACTCTGATCCATTCAAACTCTGAAGAAGTTGCTGAAACTGAAGAAGTGTTTTCAAGAATGTATCCGTTGGAACCATTCAATGTCTCTTTCCTTATTTGTGCTAGACACACTTACACAGACAAAAAGGATTTATCTGTGCCATCTATTTCAAGGAAAGGTCAGTGCATGTGAAGACAAAAAGGCTCAGACCTTTAGGACTCTCTTTTCAACGTGCATGAATTAGCTGTCTATAAAAGGAGTTTCTCACTTCATTCTTCAGTGCTACACACTTGCTGAAAAGAAATCACAATATTCTATAAGCTCTCATTCTTATTCTTCATAGAATCTTTTTGTACTTAACTTAAGAGAAAAATCACTGTTGTGATTATAGCTTTATAGAAGCATTAAAAACTCTTGTATTTAATTTACATTGTTTGTAAAGGATATTCCTTAAGAAGATTCAGTGTGAATCAGTAGCTCTTGAGAAGACTAAGAACTGTAGTTCTTAGGTGATACTATTGTAATCAGTTTGATTTAATAGTGGATTAGGTCCTTGTTGAGAAAGGCAAATCACTCTGGAAGGGTGGACTGGAGTAGTTGTTTAACGAACCAGGATAAAAATAATTGTGTGATTATTTCTAAGTATTAATTTTCCATACTTATTCAACCCCCCTTCTAAGTATTATCTCACCTTCAACCCTGATTCATCTGCAATTTGACAAAAACAGACTTGCACTGGGTTAAGGTTAGAAAATTCATGAGTATGCTCCTAAAATGATAATGAGAATCTAAGGGGTCAAAATTTGGGGTGCAACACATAACATCCTTAGGGTTGAATCTTGCTTTGAAAGTCACCTTTGAACTTGTATGATTCCTCATGAACTTTGAACTTCTTACTTGAACTGTTGTAACATTTCTTGTATGTTTACTTATACTTGATTGTCATCAATATTGGTCTTATGTTGCTATATTTTACATCCCTTAATCCATGATATGCTTCCCCCAAGTTTTTAACTCATTACCCTTCATCTTTGTTAAGATGCTTCAAGTTGGTTTTTACCTTGTATGATTGGTCTTGTAAGAACCTCTACCATGTTCCCTCTCTAGATATTGTAATATCTTTGTGCATTATTGGTTGTAACCATTTGCTTTGATTGTAATCTTTGCTTGTTGTTGTAACATACTTACATCTCCTTCTTGGTTGTTACCATGCTCTTTATATGTTCATCCTTTTTGAATGAATGCATATCTGTGTTTAGGATTTGTTAAGTTTCCCCAAGTGATGTGGCTTGTTAGCTCTCATCCAGTTGCCTTGTTATCCCTTATTCCAAAGGAAAGTCTCTCTATTGACCAGAACCCATAGCCATTAGACTTTGGCTTTAAGTCTAAAAGACCTACCCCTTGTTATGAGTACCCTTCAACTAGAACCTTAAGATATATTTTTTTAACTCTATGTAGGAATCACAGTGATGATTACTTACTCCCTCCTTGGCTTTTGTCAAAGTCAATCCCTTTGAGTGTATAACTTAGATTAGAGAGTTTTGTTAAACTCTATGTAAGCATTGTTA